>OX328128.1:24770700-25970700 GCA_946811695.1 Gonocerus acuteangulatus
CATTGGCATAACTTTTCTATTTATGAACCGAATGACATGAAACAGACACTAAATGTTAAGTGAAGCTTGCCACAATATATTAGTGAAACCCGCATAAAAATTGGATATGCTGTTTCTGAGATTTGCGTGCACAAACACACAGACATACTGAGAAAACTTCTAAAAATAATTGTTTTGGGGAACTATTGCGTTAATAAAGGTCCCAATAATATTTTTTCTCACATATCATCCATGTACAGACAGCGATCCGTTACATTTTTACCGGAAATACTTCTTTGACTAAAAATGTAACCAACATTTAAAAATCTTTGTTTAGATGAATTTCAAACAAGCATAAAACTTCTCCATTGAATCCCACAATTCTATGCTCCCGAACCTAAAATGACTTACAAAAATATTGTTTCCGCTTTTCTCAAGAAAGGTTACAGATATCGCCTTAAAAATTATTCCATCCGTTTTCCTACATTAAGAAACCCATAAAACATGTACCCGCCAGCATATGAAGTCGAAAACGTAAGCTTTCCGATTTTTTTCATGCGAAGTTCGCTCCAAAAACTATGTTACGGTACACGGATTCTGCTGGTTAACGAATTTAATCTTTCAAATTAGACGAAAATTTTGTACCAACCATTCTTGAGTTTGTGAGATTGAGAGGCAATTGACAAATATAGAATAAAAAATTATTTCTTGGCTTATAACATTGTGTAGCCATGGCGTCTGGCCCATTTCATGTTAGCAGATGTTAATGGACGCGACATAGATAACCAATAATTATTCGGTACATAAGAAAATAATATATATATATATATATATATATATATATATATATATATACAATATTAAAATATGCTAACGGCCATAGACACGTTGGATACACCGGGTCCCGTAGATCACCGAGGTTAAGCAACGTCGTGGTCAGTACCTGAATGAAGTGGTGCCACCCTGACCCCGCCCATGGCTACGCCTTTATACAATTAGTGCGCCAAATCCTCTTACAGCTGTTGCAGTCTTCCCTCCTCCCAATACTACAACAGGTACTCGACCTGGTGTTTACTAGGTATATTTCGGAAATCTATTAGCGCGTTTCCTTAAATTTAGGGATGACATAAGGTCAACCCGTTGTCGCATTCCGGAAGTGCCGATGAGGATAGTCGACGTTACATGACTCTTTGGTTACGACATAACCGTCTAGAAAAAATGTCTATAACTATACCTACGCGGGCGTGGCCGGTACCTGAACGGGTGACCGACCACGTGCCGTTGGCATTATAAAAGGGTGGCAACCTGTAGATAGCCCGGCGCTAATAGCCAAATAGTTGATGCACCGTTAAAAAAAAAAATAAAAAATAATGTTAAAATATGAATATATACAACTTATACTTATAAAAAAAAATGTAATGTAATGTTCTCTTACATCTAGGAGAACATTAACAATACACTTATCTGTTCTAATGAGTTGAAGTTGGAAGGCCTTGAGCGCAGAACCTCCATATTGCATCATTCATCATATTACCAGATGTATTTATATACAGCATGTAATAATCAATAAAGAAATATTATTAAAAAAAAAAAAAAATCTCTTCTAATAGTGAATTATTACTAAGTAATTATTATAATATTAATAATTAATTCCCTTTTTGAATAAAAATAATAAAGAAGTAATAAATAAAAACTATATATTTATAACGACCGATCATAGAAACATTAATACTCCCCTAACTAGAAATATAATAAAAAAAAATAGTCTAAGTTCAATTTTAGGTCTTAATTGGAATATATCTTAAATTGCAAACACTTTTAATAGAATGAAGAAAATTGAATTTAATTGATCCGAGCTATTGACAACAAGGATATTCTGTAGTGATATGTAATCGCTGTTTTGTGTTATATATTTCCTCAAAAATGTTATTTTATGTGTAGTCAACGCAGGACAGTCCAATAATAAGTGGTTTAAGTTGTGATTTATAATTTGATCAGACATATATATATATATATATATATATATATATATATATATATATATATATATATATATATATATATATATAAATTTATTAAGTGAAGCAAGTTTGCAAAAGAATCTACGTTTTGAGTAGTTACAGGGAGATGGGCTTTTAATTTATTAAACAGAACTCTGCAAAAGCCCTCAGACTTAGATTAAATACATTACTAAGTTGGCGAAAGTCCGATAAGCTCCAGAACACTTTACGATTTATTATTTGTCTAAGACTGTATAAAGGAGGACTTAATTTATTCTTGATGAAATACTTTATTAATAACCTCGACGAAAAATGAGTTGAAAGGGAAAAGGAGAAGGGAGATCTTCCAGCGAGATCCTGAAGTTTGAAATTAAATGTTCCAGAAACACGAGGGCAACTTGATCTTTCGCAACGTCATCAACTTTAACCATCAATCTCTCAAAACTATCGGAGGCCTTTGTCTGTTCGTCTGCCTGTATCGGAGTGGCCATTAGAACTCGAGTTGTATACGTTGGGTGTAATGGCTTCAGACACTTGCTAATGTTCTTCACAAACAATTTCTATACTTGGGCATCACAAACTTCCAGACTATCAAGACTTTTTCTTTTATACAGAAACACACGCACACACACACACATATATATATATATATATATATATATATATATATATATATATATATAAAGGGTTACCGGTAAATCGAGCAACACAAATCGCGAGGTGGTAATTTTGGTCAAAACAAACAAATTAAAGCCCATATTACCATTACCATATCCCAAATTTACCGCTTTTCAAGATATTTTTTATTTTAAGCTTTTTTTTTAATAAAATAGCCACTGTTTTTATTGTTTTTTTTTTTAAGACATTCGGAATAATCTATGAATTAAGTAGAACTAACAAATGTTTACGACACAACGGATAGTGCGACCCAATAACTAAAATGTACTCTATTTTCCCCGAAAACCTGTAACTTCAAGTATTCTCTTAAAAAGTAATTTCTCTTAAAAAAATATTAGTAAATGTTCCCAGAAAAATTTGAAATTTTGCTTGGACACTCCCTTTGGGATATAACCATTTGCTAAGAAATTTTTTTTTTTCATTCAAATTTTTAAGTATTTGAATTTTTAGTTTTAAGATGAGCATGCTCACCTGCGTTGTTCGGACGATAACAGAACAGCTGTTAATGTACTATATCTATTTCATAGTATTATTTTTAATTGCTGTTAATTTTAACTATGATGTCAGTCCTTGAATTACTAGAAATAAACTGTCCCTCATAGAGTTTACACTATACCTGGTGATGGTCCATCCGAGGTAATAATATCCCGAACTCTTCCACGGCCTCCTGACTCATCAGCATCCCCGGTCAGAACACTTCATGGTAATGCTCGCAAATATAATGAGTGTTTCAAAATAGCATCTAAGAAACATAAATTTTTAAATTTATTATTGACAACGAAATTGAACCTGTATTGGTTATACTGCTGTTACTGGTAACGTGGGGCAGTGATATCCTGAGGAGAGAAAATGTCAATCGATATCACTCTCAAGTAATATAACAATAATTAGATCGATTTTTTTTATCACTCCTCGAGAATAAACTTCACTGCCCTCATAGATCTCTTGGCCACTTTCTATTAAGACGTCTTGGTGGAGAGGAAGGTTGATTGGTGCTGGATAAGGATTGGGCTGTAGGATTAGGATGATTGATTATTGTACTATGTAAAGATGAGAAGCGGCTAGGGATTATATCTTGGACAAAATGGATATTAAGGTCATTATGGAGGGTGAGATTTGTAACATAATAAAGAGCATTGAAGGTGCTCAGGACTTTGGATTGAAATGTTCGGATTCAGTGGACATTGGAATGCTTGGCTTTATTAGTGAGTTGTTGGCAGTTCATTTGTTGTGTGATGGTCGGTTTAGTATTCATTTTATCTCTCCGAATGAGTTCTTACAAGTTTGAGTTTTTTTGTGTACGTTCCAAGTCAATCGTTAGTCATGATAAAACTCAATAAATTAGAATATTTTTTTTATAATTTAAAATAGTTATTTCTATAAATTGCAATAGTTATTTGCACCTCTCAAACCTTTTTTGCATTCACCCTTATTGGTTGTTGTATTATATTTAGTGAACTCAGGTAAAGAGATTAGGGCTGTCCGTACTCATTCTTATCTCTCATTGGTGGCGAAGTCTTTGGTATTTACAGAGCAAAGGTAAGAGGGAGAGTATAAGAAAGTTAGAGAGAGAGAGAGAGAGAGAAAGAGAGAAATATCCTGCCCTTTCCCTCACTCGATAAGGCTCTCCTAGGGTCAACAGTGACAAAGATAGAGTAGGACTGATAAGGCTAAGGATAAGGCAGAAGTGGGGGCAGCCCTTCAAGATCCAGTAGAAGTGGGCAACAGTAGTCTCAAGAGGCCCTTGGTGAGGTTTGCCTTTCCTTCAAACCACTGGCCACTTAGTGCTGACTCAGTAAGTTCGGGAATTCCGCAAGGTCGCATTGTTAGACCTCTCTTACTTCATCTATACCCGTCAGGACTTGGAGAAAGTTATAGACAAGGTATGTTTTTTAGGGTACTGTAAAACAAATATATGTATGTGTGTGTGTGTGTATTTTCTTATTACATTTTGGCTAGCGTGGGTCATTAAGAAATGATTTTTGTGTTTTGCACCTCTATGTTTTATATATGGTTTACGTGATTTGTGGCACCAATGCCGGATCTTCGAACCCAAAAAGACGAAGAAATGGCATGGAGGCCATGAAAAATTTAAGGTGATATATAAATTAAAGTGGGGGGAAAATATGACCTAGGCTACATAATAGGAAAAGTAGATTTACTTAATTAAGTCATAAATACAGCAGATTTTTTTTATATATATATTCACTCCCACAAAGATTACACGGAATGTAGGGATATCTATAAATTTGGCAAAATAATTCCTGGTCTGGAAATTTCATATATTTCCAAAAAATAAAAACAATGATTTTTATTTATATTTTCTCAGCCATAGTAACCCTTTGGTAGAGCTGTTTTGTTAAAGCGTGCCCCATACTCTTGAATACGCCTTTCTTTACACAATTAAATTGAATATGCGTTGTTGAAAATTAATAAAAATTACTAAATTATAAAAATAAACATGAATAGTGTATACGAAATGAAGATGATACCGTACTCTAATATGAAATTTTAATGTAATACTAAAGAAACATAGAATACAATATTGATTTCGTTTAGAGCCTTGTGCTCTAATTTAGGAACATAAATATGCTTCAGATCCACCCGACAAACCTATTTAATTTACTGTCTAACATACAGTCTTCTTTTTCGTACATGGCCACCTCGCCAGTGCGAATGCTGCGGACACTTTTTTGTAACGTTTTAGCACTTTCCTCCGAAGGAAAGTAGCTATTGAGGTTGCACTTATGACGGAATTTTTGAAAAATTTCTTCAAATCTTTATCGATCCTACCTAGTAGACACCGAAAATGACCCCCGTTAAAATTTATATATATATATATATATATATATATATATATATATATATATATATATATGTGTGTGTCTGTTAACACGATAGCGGCCAGAGTTTTTGTTTTTTCGTCACGAAACTTGGTATATAGCATTCAATTAGCAAACGATTGAACGAGTTCGTTAACCACCAAAGTCGGTCCACCGGAAGGGGGGGTTTACCCCGAACCCAAAACACTAATTTGACCATGTCAGCCGTAATATTTGTTATATTTCAACAAAACTTGGTATTCGTAGTGGTAATATAGAGAGAAAAATGAGGTATAAAAATGAACTAAATCAGTTCATTAGGAGGGGGGGGGGTTTACTCTGGACCCACAATACCAATTCGCCACTACCAGCCGTGACTTTCGGTACATTTCGACGAAACTCGGTATTCGTAATGGCAATCCACAGGTAAATATGTGTTGTAAAAATAAACTAAATCGGTTCATTAGGAGGGGGGGTTTACTCCGGACCCAAATTCCTAATATACTCATACCGGTCGTAATTTCTGCTGTATTGTAACGAAACGCGGTATACGTCGTGGGTAACTCATGAGAAAGAAGTGTTGTAAAAATGAGCTGAATCGGTCAATTGGAAAGCGGGGGTTTACTTTGTAATATATTTCGATAGAAAAGCCCGGCAGCCGTAGGTTCACAAAGCCGCCGCAAGGAGCGCTTTCTACCACTAGAGGGACTGTATCCTGTTCCTGCGTTAGATCAAAATACGATAATATGAGGTTTTTTGTATTTATTACGTAGTGTAGTAGGTACCATGTGTAAACATAACTCTGGAAGCAAATTAATAATTGATTAGTTACTCATTACAAATTTAAAAGAGAACTATTCATGTTTTTATTTTATTTATGTAGGATATTTTAAGCAAATTGTTCTGGAAAGCAGTCTACACAACCCAAATTCTGAGGAAAGTCCTTAGCTATGCAGCTCCTGCGTGACGGACTTTTTTTTTCAGTTTAAAACATATTTATTCCAGTTTAAAACATATTTATGCTAAAATAAAAGACAAGGAGACAAGAGAAAATGAGTTAAAATAAGAAAATTAAAAGAAACAGATATTATTCTTATTGATGTTTACATATCATGCTCATTATAAACTATGAACAGAAACCCTTAATTTTTCGGATTGAATGGGACGAACTGAATACATCTGAAACATCAAACCTTACATATTTCAGTCTTCTTCTTACGGCAATATTTCCTATGAGAGAAACAGACAAATATAAATATATATACAAATTTGAACCAACGTTTTTTTTTGTTTTGTTTTTTTTTTTTCTACGGCGCATCAACTATTTGGCTATTAGCGCCGGGCTATCCACAGGTTGCCACCCTTTTCTAATGCCAACAGCACGTGGTCGGTCACCCATTCAGGTACTGACCACGCCCGACGTTGCTTAACATAGGTGATCTATGTATTCAACGTGGCTATGGCCGTTGGCGAGTCAAATGTTCTTATTGGCAATTACGGATTGCGTCAACCTCAAAAGAGGGTTTCCTCCTTAAGGAGGGGCGGCGGAACCCGCTTATCAGGATATTTCAGATTTTAAACTTGTGTCTATAAATAATCCAGGAAGGGACGAACTTTGAGGGAAATTCGAAACACTTTATATAACGTGTAAGAGACGTAACTAAGACATGCCGAGATCAAGTTAACCATGATGGAGGCTGTAGTCCTGTAATTATTAAAAAAAAAAAAAAAATAGTATTTCAAAGGACACTATCCAAAGACACTAGACAAAGTAGCTAAATGATTCAGAGAAAAGTAAGTCAACCAGTAGGGACTTGGAGTTTTATATTCTATTTGAAGAACATTTTTTGTTTCAGTTACTCGCCTGTTTCATTTTAATTAGCAAAAAAATTGCCGCCTTTGTCTCCACTCTTTTTTCTTTTGTATCCCTTTTTGGGAGTATTTATGAAAAATATATTTCCAAGAAAATTGTATATGTTATTTTATAAATAGTTTCTTTTTTTTTTTATCTGATGCAACTTTCTTTAAACGAAGCCACTTCTTCCGAAACAGTCAAAAATTTTAGTTTTTGGATGATAAATATTTTTATCAGAACATTATCGGGGTAGATTAAGTCAGTACAACAGAAAGTATATTACAAAATATTGATTTGATTCATCTGCATCATTACGTTTTGTATTGTTTAGCGAGTTGCAAAGAGCAATATTGTAAGAATTGCGGCAGTTAAGGCCAGCACAAATTTTTTAACCTTAAATTAAATTTTGTGAAAAGAAATGTAAAGAAAACTCTTGATTTTTTATACGGTGCACATCGTTTACATTGTAGGTTAGGGACATTTTTCAGGGTCCAATATATAAAAAAATCAACCCGCCATAAGTGTGACTCAAACCCTTAGCTCCCACTTTGACAACCCATCGGCTAGCAACCAAACAACGGGGAGGAGATTCCCCACCCATGATCATCCAATATTATTTATATATTGCATTTCCAAGTTCAATTCTTTTTTTAAATAAAATATTTATTTTTTTATCAAAACAATTTCAAATTTTTGCTGAAATGTTGACGGGTATCAACTAGTAATCCAATTCAACATGAGGATTAACCGTTCAGAATGCTCATATATTTTTATTGCATGAATTCAACGTTTCGAACTACTAGTGCATCTTCAGGAATGCTAAAAGAGTATATTAATTATTAGATACTGAAGCAATATTCAACAATTTCTATTTGAATTTTAATTGGAAAAAGTCGAATTAGAAATGTAAAAGATGAATTTTGTTTGGAAAAAGATTTGAAATGCTGAAATAATACAAATAAAACTTGAGTTATCCAACGAAATTTAGCATCGAAATTTCAAGCCTATTAACTAGACTACTAAGGGGCAAAGGAAACCTAGATGCAATCTTCCTTAGAAACTCAATTAACAATATTTTATTTGAGTAAAACATAATGGAGTAGAGAAGGCGATAAAATTATTATATCGTCGCCAGTTGTTAGTGGTTTTCCTGATAATTTCTTCTTACAATTTATTGGCCCGAGAAAAGTTTTTAACCAGCCAGATAAAATTCTTTTATACGCCTCGTGAGCTTTATGAGGCATGAATTTCGAGGGCGATAAAGTGAAACATAAACTGAAGATGCTCCATATAGCTAGTGGTTCTGATAAAATGAGATTTAGCAGGCACTGGGCCTCCTTCGGACGGCAATTTGGCGCGGAATGTCTCGTTATGGCGGGAATGCTCGAAGGAAAATGGCCGCCGGCCCATCATCTGTTTATAGGTTAGGAGTTACACAGTAATATTAGACCTTATGAAGATGTGATTACGTTGAGAAATATGTATCTTCAAAATAACACACATATACTCACAACTGTGTGAAGTTTTATTGTTTCTACAGAGCATAAAAATGGATGTATATAATGCAATGAATGTTTTAGCATGCTTCTTCCACACCTACGTATACACACACTATCGGCTCGCTCTCAAGTATCTACAAAAATAGTCCAATTTGGAAGAAATTTGATACATAAATACGTCCAGTGGTACACCCTTTTCCTAGCAATATTTACTTCAAGAAAATCCAACTGCTTGCAATTTTCCGTTAATAGGCACTTTTAGCACTTTCCTCCGTAGGAAAGTACCTATTGAGGTTGCACTCATGACGGAAGTTTTAAAAAATTTCTTCGAATCTTTATCGATCCTACCTAGTAGACACCGAAAATGAACCCCGTTAAAATTTATATATATATATATATATATATATATATATATATATATATATATATATATATTTAAATTTTAACGTCCATTTATTATTAACTACGAATTTTAGGACGGGTTATCTATAGGTTACCACCCTTTTCTAGCCAGGATAGGGGTGATGCCTTTTCTTTTTGCTGAAAGAAAAGCCACCGCCCCTAGTGGGAATCAAACCCACGACCTTTGGCACGGAGAGCTCACGACTTAACCCTCACGGCTACCGGGTCTCCTATATATATATATATATATATATATATATATATATATATATATATATATATATATATATATATATAGTTATATATGTGTCCGTTAACGCGATACAGGCCAGAGCTTTTGTTTTTTCGTCACGAAACTTGGAATGTAGTATTTCCCCATCAAACGAATGAACGAGTTCGTTAACCGATTAAATCGGTCCATCCGGGGGGGGGGGGGGGGGGGTTACTCCGGAGCCAAAGTAGTTATTTACCAATACCAGCCATAATTTTTGTTATATCTCGACGAAACTTGGTATTCGTTGTGGTCAACTGAAGAGAAAAATTTGTTATAAAAATAAACTAAATTGGTTGACAAGAAGGGGGGGTTTCCTCCGGACAGAAATTACTAATTTCCTTATACCGGTCGTAATTTCTTTTGTATTGTAACGAAACTCTTTATACGTCCTGGCTATCTAATAAGAAAGAAGTGTTGTGAAAATGAACTAAATCGGTCTATTGGAAGGGGGGGGGGTATTACTTTGTACTATGTTTGAATTGAATTCTCCCGCCAAACTTAGGTTCGCGAAACTCATCAAGATCAATAGATCAAAATGTGAAGCTTTGTGTATTTATTACGTGTTGTAGTACTCCGCATACTCAAAACTCTGGAAGGAAATTAATTACAAAATTAATAATTGAAACAGCTCCTCATAAAAAATGCAAAAGAGTAGATTTTATTTATTTATTTATTGGGTGATGGCGATACTCCGCGTCATTATTAGTAGATCCAAAATAGTAGAACAATTTATGTTTTTAGTTTATTTATCTATATAGGTTATTTTAAGCAAATTATTCAGGAATGCACTCGACACTACCCAATTCTGAGGAAAGTGCTTAGTTATGCAGCTCCTGCGTGACGGACTTTTATATTCGGTTTTTCGAAAATATACTGAAATTGGGGTTTCGGGTTCTCCAATAAGATGGTTTCCGTTGAAATTGTTTACACATATTTGACGTTCATCTAAACTATCATGAATAAATTTTTGTCCAGTTTGGACATGAGAAAGAAGAAATATTTAATGTACATTAGGAGTATGAGACCCTTCGTGTGATAATTGTGAGTAACCATGTCTTGTAGACTCTACGAGTAAGTTTTTAACTGTTAGAGGTACGTTACGCTGTTTCATTTTCGTTTTAATCCTGAAGGAGGAGTGTCTTAACAAGAGGTATGTCAGATTCTCAAACGGCATGAAATTTTTGTTTTTTTTTTCAGTAAGTAACTACGGAAAGTTATATTTTGAGCTTTTGTCATTATTAAAAGAAACAAAAGGTCCTTTACGTCCCTATTTGTCCTCTTATATTTCTCCATAGGCCCTTTCTCATTTCAGTAAAAAGTATATACAAAAAGAACAGGCTGAGATAAAAACTTTTTTAATATAGGATGGCTAAAGCCGGGAAACAAGCCCAAACTTTTGCAGACTAGTCATTGTTCTATGGAAGAATACCTTATAAAAACTTATAAATATAATTGTAGTATAGAAATGCAGTCTTATTAAAATAAAAAAAAATTTCTAAAGCAACCACGTACTTTGAAAGGTCAAGTTTGTTAAATAGGAGAATCTGACCACTATAATACTGTTTTTTTTCGCCGCACTTCGCATGAAAATATCGTAATGCTTACGGTTTCGCGCTTATGGCTTCAAAATACACATCGTACATATCTAATTGGTATTTATCCCTTCAAAAAATAATGTCTCATCATAATGTCTTGCTGTTTGTGTGGGATCATCAGCTAAGATTTCGTCAATATAATCCAACAGCTGAAGTTGCCTTTTCGCTTCTGAAAGGTGGAAACATTCGAAACGTTAATTAATTTCATAGAAATATGCTTAAGAAAAATAATTTATGACATGTCGTCAGCAGGAGATAACTACGCTTTAAATATCTGTTGTACTGGATTTGTTTCTTCGAAGGCAGAACAAAGAATTATGGGTTCCTTCCCACATGGGCATTGAACTTAACGAGAAAGTAGATATTGAAGCCAATAATGCAAGACAAGAACAAAGTGATAGCATAAAAGTGGCAGAGGTGTGCGGACAAGATTTAAAAGTATTTATTAAAAAGCAAATATTAACAATGTGGACTAAGCAGAGTTGGGCAAACGTTAGCGCGCGCTAAAAGCTGATACCACTCCGCTAATTTAGCGAAACTGTAGAAAGCCAGCGCTAATAATTAGCGGTTAGCGGCGGCAGTGCGCTAACCGCTAATCTATTTATGAAATATCGTAATTGCTAATAGCTTAAGCTGTAGTTACAACTTGTAACTATAGCTTAACGGAGAGGTATCAGCTTTTAGCGCGCGCTAACGTTTGCCCAACTCTGGGACTAAGGAATGGTTAGAAACAGAAACAAAACTAAGAAACATTAAAATAACTCTAAATACTTGGAAAACCCCTGAAAGGCTGAACAGGAGGGAGGAAGTAGTTTTGGCAAGAATGAGAATTGGCCACACTAAATTAATCCACAGTTATCTCCTGAAAGGACTGTACCCTCCCACCTGTAAACATTGCAATGTTATATTAACTGTTGAACACTTCTTAACAGAATGTACCGGAGACACACTGGCGAGTGCTGAAATCTTACAGGACGACGAAAGGGCTGTACAAAAGGTATTCAAATTTGCCAAAGATATAGGCCTCTATCAAGAAATATAGAAACATAGAACTGACTCATACGGGTAAAGGCAGTATAATTAAATAAATAAATTTAAAAAAAGAATTACTGTTCTGAATAGTCAAAAATCACAGCAGCAGTTACATAGTTGTAATATATTGGAATAATGTCCGGTAAGTTAATTAATGTCCGGTAAGTTAAATAATGTCCGGTCAAAGTTTTTTAGGTCGACCTATTCCGAAGCGTTGTTTTCGTTCCGACGAAAGGAGAAGTCTTAAGAGTTTTTATTCATATCTCTCCAATCAGATATAATGTTTTAATATGAAAACGCTATGATGACGGAGTTTCCATAGGACCATTTGACATGAAAATGTACTGTAACGTGAAATAGAGAAAATCTTGGCTGATCGTTGCCCTTAAATCATTTCTGATTATTACTGATGCTGAAGAGTAATGTCAACTAACGAATCTATAAAATAAATGTAAAATATCTTGCAAAATTTTAATTTACGTTGCAGGGGAATATTTTGTAAGCAAGTCTCACCAATGTAAATTAAGATAAAGGGGGTAAAAGAAGAGGTTTCCAACATTTTTCAACCTGGAATACCCTCATTAGAAGGAGAGAGGGATATATGCCCTCCCTGAACTCTAAATCACTCTATTCGTAGGTGGATTGAGTTCTGTACTCCAGGATCAATCCAGGCAGGTTTCTGTCCCTTCATCAATCTTCAATCAACCGCAGCTAGATTTTCCTTTATCAGCCTCAAGAGCTTTGTACTATTAGGCTGGAACAGAACTATCGTAGGACAAATGTTATATTCTAAATCAAGGCATATTATAGATATAAGAAAAATATTTTATTTTTTTTACACACACACATTTTAGGACGGGTTATCTATAGGTTGCCACCCTTTTCTAGCCAGGATAGGGGTGATGCCTTTTCTTTTTTCTAAAGAAAATCCACCACCCCTAGTGGGAATTGAACCCACGACCTTTGACACGGAGTGTTAAGTGCTCACGCTTTAACCCTCACGGCCATAGGGTCTCCAGCAGTACAGGTTAAAATTCGTTGTCAATAATAACTACAGAGTTATAATAATAACTTGTCCCCCATAGAGTTTTCCTGGTGATGGTCGATCCGAGGTTATTATTGACAACCAGGAACCATCACCAGGAAAACTCTATGGGGGACAAGTTGAAATGAACCTCAATTAAAATAGTGATTTTGCCCCACGCAGGGTAACCTCTATGAGGGATAGTTTATTTCTAGTAATTCAGAGACTTACATCATAGTTAAAATTAACCGCAATTAAAAAAAATACTGTGAAATTGATACAGCACGGTAACAGCTTTTCTGTTATTGTCCTAGCAACGCATGTCGTCTAGGCGAGCATGCTCTCTTTAAAACTAAAAATTCAAACCCCTCTAAAAATACTTAAAAAATTGAATATCAAAAAACCTTTCTTATCGCGTGTTTACAACCTAAAGGGAGTGTCCATGCAAAATTTCAAATGTTTCTTTCAAGTGGTTTGGGCTGGACGATAAAAGGTCAGTGAGTGAATAACTGAGTGGTATTTGACAAATATATATTAGATAAAAATTGAATATTTATTTTTTATAAAAATGAACTCGCCATTCTGGTATTTGAAACCAGATATTCCGTTCATTTCAAAGAGTACGGCGAGTGAAGTCATCAGAAGTGACCTAAACTAGGCAGCCTTATTTTTTTTCAGGATGTTTTTCAGGAAAACGAAACGCAGTACTATAACAAAGTATGTCCCGCCAGATCTTCGTAAATTTTGTCCTTAAAAATTCCTTTTCATTTCAGAAGGGTAGGCGTATACATACAGAGAGAGGATGCACGCAAGAATTGAATTATTTATTTCGATGATCTTGTAGCTTAAGAAGAATATAATAACGAAAAATTTAATAAATAATTATGCAACTAAATAAGTGATTAAAAAAGTAATTCTGAAAGTATCTCTGAATATAAAGCAAAAACAGAGTTAAAAAGCCATTTCAATATGGAAATATAAAATAATGACTCCATTTCCCAGAAATACCCTTCAGGGGTTTTACTAGACAGAAAATCACGAACAAGGATTAGGTATTTCGAATATTAGGCTGTTTCTTTATTTTCGCAGAATAATTATTTTTATAGCATAATGACTTACGAATGAAATCTTCCAAGTTTTCTTTTTTTTTTATCCATATTTCTTGTAGATGGATGGATTATTACTTTTGGGTGGAATATATATATATATATATATATATATATATATATATATATATATATATATATATATATATTAGAAGGTTATTTTGTTTTCATAGTGTGGGAATAAAGAAGATTTGGGGAAACATTTCAATAATGCAGTCACCCAATCTCTCTAAAGTTCCTTAGGAATGCACTAAGAATTAAAATCAGCAATTGTAAACAAAGTGCTAAATTCTAGAAAATAGCCTGTAAAATTGTGAAAGGCCATTAAAATGAAATGTTCTAGGATTAGGTTGAATTAGAAAGGTAAAGAAAGTAAATGAATTAGGGAGGTTTTCTGAACGATTTCCATTCATTATCTATTGCTGTGCTGCTTACATCTCAAAATTCCCACCGAAACAAAAGAAGAAAATTGGTTTCCTTCTAATAGGACTTTGGTTACTTGAATTTCATTTCGCAAAATGATTGACATCGATCGAAACCAACAATCTAGAACCACAATTTTCATCGGCGGAGTTTTTCTTATAAACATTTGTTGAAAACATTCAATTTTTTCCGCTTTCATGGTTTCATTCGATTCTCCGCGTGAAACAATTCAAAGCAAGTATACATGGAAGCCTATTCAGGCATCTTAGAAATTGCTTTCGATCAAATTCCACCAAACGAAAATTGTGTTGAGATGAGCTGAATCTTAAATTATACATTGGAATAAGAATGAAATAAGACAATTACAAAAGGAAGTAAGCTGTTGTAACTATATAGGTTTTCAGCTATAATATTACTAATTTAGGAGAAATACTTTTGATGTAATTATATTTATCATTAACAGACTGAATAGTCTCAAGATTAAAAAAAAAATAAATTAATTAGTTTTGAAGAAACTACCTCGAAGGAATTCAGTTCATTATTAGTGAGTAGTTTTTGTCAGCCTCATTTAGTTAGGAATTTTCTATAAGTTTGGGTTTCGGATGGCTTTGAAATTAGTTTTATACAACCGTTAACCTTTAAGTACTGAGGTAAGGTCCCTAGGACCTTTTGTTTACTGAAATTTGAAATAAATTATATATTCATTGAATGTGTGCAATCAAAAGGTAACTACTAGGGGGGATTTCTAGAAATGGCTACCATAAGGTCCCAGGGACCATACGTCAGTAGTTAAAGGTTAAGGGAGTTAAAACGGAGTATACATAGGGGGGAAAAAAGCTAGGCAATTATGCCAAATAAATAAATGTAAATATCTTCATTATATACATCGCCTGAGCATGTTTCCTTATTACGATTATATATTGTGAGACTTGGAAAGCGTAAGACTTTTAATAATTCGCAGGTAAACAAACACTATAGGTCTGTTCTGTTTGGTCATATGGTGTCCGTGAGTAATCAGGGTATGACCAATACAGAGTCGAGTCAGTACGACTTCTTCTCTCCGTTTAGAGAACCTCTGCTGCTAGATCGTCATTCCGCTAATGTTGGTTTAATCTGTCTTAGTTGGTTTTCGCACTATCTCAGACCAAGAGTCTCGCCACTGAAGATTATTAGGGCTGAAAAATATGTTAAAACATCTATTATGACTCCGTAAGTTCATCTCCAACATTCCCCTATTTTTTAGCATTTTCGAGATACATATGAATACACTAAAATATATATACTTATATTAGATTGCAGGAATGCCAGTGGATCTAAAACGTTTTTAACGCTGTACATTGTTTAAGACTACCCGAAAGTAAACGTTTTCACTTGAAAATTGTTCGAGTTATTCCTCTAACCACAAAAAAACTTAAACAGTTTCGAAGCCTATTGAAACGAAATGGAAAGCATTGTCATCGTATTCGGGAATTTGGCAAAGAAACTGTCCTCCGTTTGACGGTTTCTTTTCGTTATCAAACTTGATATTTTTTTTTTCTGTTTATAAAATACGTTTGTCCTACTTTCATCTAAATTGGACCATTTTCCGAAATATTTAAACGGACTATGTGCATGGGTGTATATAGGAAATAATTTCGGAGGGGGCTGGGAAAATGTCGGGGGGGGGCTGGGAAAATGTCGGGGGGGGGGGGACTGAGACCATTTCCGGTGTATGGAATACTAACTATTTAGATCTTGGAAGAGTTTTAGCCAACTAAAACGCTATTAAGCCCAAAATAGATAATTTTTTATGAAATAAATGATCTTATTTAATTTATTTTAAGGGTTTTATAACATTTTTACCGATCAAATCAATATTTCGGGGGGGGGGGGGGCTGCAGCCCCCTCAGTGTAGAATAATTTGAGCGAGCACTTTTTTGGTTACCTATGGGTATGAAAAACGTTGATAGTGTTTGTTTGTTGGGTCGACGTCATTAGCGAATTTTCCCCCCGATTTGGGGAGGAGAACTTACCAAAATGGACACTGCTTCTGGTATTAGATTGAGCCGATCTTGACTCACTCTCCCCGAGCGTTCAGCGATTCATAAAGAGAATTTTCGACAAGGAGAAGGCATTAAAATAAAACAGTCGGAACTGAAAAATTCCTAGAGTGTAGCCCTTTGTGTGCCGTCCCAGTAGTTGCCTGGGTTCATTAACTTTTCACCTGACGGCCTTCCCGTTGGCTTGGAGATCAAAGAGTCGCCGCTAAGAGGGCTGGAAATTTCTCCAGCGAGGCAATCCAGGATTCATTACAGCTTCCGGTCCTGTCCCTCTTGAAGGCCTTCATGAGCCCGTCTTCTTTCAAAGGCAAATGGAAAATGGTTTCCTTCGTACCTCTTTGGAGAGATTGTAAGGGAAAATCTCATTTCTCTTTGAGCATGTAGATGACGTATAGTGACTTAGCTCTTACATTCGAAGTGTAGTATAAGACCTCTTTTTGACATATAGTTGTAAGAGAAAATCTAAGATTATCTTCCATCTTCAGCGACAAAATATAATTTGAAGATGGTAGAAATATCCCAACCAATGTGGACAGCTTTTAGGAAAGGATATCCGTTGTTGAAGGAAACTCCTTCGTTGAACTGATGACGCAGTCCGGTTGGCCGTGGGGGGGGGGGGGGGGGGGTAGATACTAACATATCATAACCCATTGGTCAAGGGAAAAAACACCCACCCAATTGTCGTCCGACGGGAGTGTCTACATTTTTCCTCATCTCGACCCTATCTAGTCGCAGCTCGTCAGTGGTGAACTCGTAGTGCAGTACAGATAAGTTATTCTGATGACGAATTCTTGTGCTGTTTTTGAGAAAAGAACGTCCTCCTTATAAGACGAAGAAGGAAGGCTTGGATGAATGATTTCAATTTGGTTAGATCTATTTGAGAGTTTTTTTACACCACCAAATGAGCTTAGAAACCTTCGATTACCTTGTTGGAGGTATAACGGAGAAGTGTATTAGCCACAAAAAAACATTGACTGTTTTGTTGGTAAGAGAAACATTAGTTTTCATAATTCTTCCAATGTAAATAATATCTGATTTCATTGAAGAAATATAATTAATTATAATTATCAATCAGTATATGATTAGGAGTATATATTGTTAATACAAAGAATGAAGAATATGAATGAGTATATGAATGACTTCTATGACAGAAAGGTGTTTATTACATAAAATTATTATTATTTTTTTTTTTATGGCGCATCAACTATTTGGCTATTAGCGCCTACATAAAATTATTACATAAAAAAATAGTTTTGAACGTCTCGGTTTGAGTAGGATTTATTTCGATGATTCCTCAGGCAAGGATCATTCCTTACCAGCTCTATCAATAACCTCTTGTCTATTCTTGCACTTATTTTGTGAATCGTCGGGCTTCCGATATCGGAGTCATTGGATCGGATCGGGTCAGGTCGGAACCGCTATAGGTTCCGACCTGAGGAAAACAAACAAACACCTGCGTTAAGGTGTTTATGTTTGTTTTCCTTCCAAAGTTTTGGCGCCATCGGATCAGATCCAATGTAGATGCACCCTAACACAAAAGGCAAAGTTTGTTAATTAAGAGATTCTGCCCAACGGAACGCTATTATTTCTGCTTAATTCAAGGGAAAATGTCTTAACCCAGGCGTATCTCGTCAAGAGGCTTCCGAATGCAAGTTTTACCGGGTTTTTGACATGGAGAATCATTAGACACTATATAAGTTTAAGAAGTTCGACGACTAACTATCTACACCTGATTATAAGTTTAGAGTAGAAAAAATATGTTATCAACAGACATGACCAGTTTTTGACTTTCTTTAAATATTAGTTAGGCAAATATGTATATGTATATATATTGAAACAGCTTAGATATTGCGGTTAACGGAAGGTGATCAGACGAAAGCGCCCAATAAAAGGACCCTAGTCAACCAAATTAGTCCGTAAGATATCGACCGCGTTGACTCCGAACGTTTGAGAGTGCTTATCGTTGATCCCCTGAATTTTTGTTTAATTTATTATTTAGTTGCTTTTCGCCATGAAATGAGTATGTCAATAAAAATGGCACCCTAAAAAGATAAATTAATTTGTATTATTCTGTGTTTATGATAGAACTTTCCCTAAGAACGAGTGAAAGTCGAATAGGAGAAGAAATGAGTAATTTTCGCTTTCCTGTGTGGTGGTGTTATTTTAGAGCTGTTTTTGGAGATTTCGCTTGTCATAGCAATAGAATCAGTCAAAAAACCATAGAGATATTACAAAGCGAATAAGCTTCTGTTCGATTTTTTCCTAAACCACGCCACGAAGAATGAGGAAATGCGATAAGATGACGCAGTTCCTTTAAGTTTTTTTTTTTTGTTTTATTTTTTTACAAAAATAATATAAAGGACTTTATTCAGCCTTTTTCAAAGCTGGCCATAAATGATTTCTCAAGAGATCCAAAGCCCTGGAGCCATTTCCTCCATTCATGCCGAGATCCATCTCGAGATGAAAGGGAAGCCCCCGCCTTGACTACCCCGCAGACTGCAGGACGCCAAGCTTTATCTCCGATGTCACCAGCAGGGACTAGCTCTGTAATTAGTCTAGCCTCTAATTACCTCGGCGAGATAACCAGCTCCAATCACACACCATAATAAGACCTGGCAGAGATTAGATACAACTCCAGCCAACAGAGCTTCCTTACAAAAGGGCCTGCGCGTTCTCAAAATGTCTGATCCTCCCGCCAGCTGCTGACCAGAATAAATTATACTATCCAGTTATATTGCGATTTAGGTCTCTCGAGAATCCGGTATCTAAAACCTCAAGGAATGTTTGGGATTCGACATGCTCTTTGACCTTCTTTAGCTAAAAATAACTGAAACAAATATACAGAATTTGACGAACCTAGACGGAACAAGGAGTTGGAAAAAACTATGTAAGGAGTCCGGATAGCTTGTGGAAAATATTGGATTAGATAGGAGAAATGCTTTGGTTGTCGGAAGAAATGGTTTTATTATTGTTTATAATTTATATGGTGAATATGACAATTAATGTGTACACATTCTGACAGATCTGACTTTTTTGTGGTTTAGTTTTGTAGATAGAATTTTTATCCCCCCAAAGTAAAATGAGTGTTTTTGAGGAATGACATGTTTTAAGAGGGCAGATCTGTCTATTTCGTTATTTGTGATGGGTCGTTTGTGTTGTTTAATGCGTGCGTGAATATAATTTTTGTTTATGTATACAGCATTACAGGAAGGGGTTTGACAATATAACGGCGATAAGTAAGTCAGTTACTATTCAACTTGCTTGTGAACTTCGGATTTGTGAATCGTTCAGAAATTTTTGGCGGCTTTTTGAAAATGAAATGTTAGAACTCGTTCTTCTATAAAATCAAACTTTTTGAGTCAAAACACCTATACCAAATATATTTTTGTCAGAGTGCTGACACGCTTCCTTAATAAATTGGACTTACGTGACTTCAAAATGCGCTCTTCGCCCTTGAGCAGCAACTTACAAAGTCAGACGTTTTGAAGTAGTCTTTGGCGATGTACAATAGATTTATATTGTAGTATTTTTTTTTTTTTTTTTTTTTTTTTTTTTTTTACGGCGCATCTATATCTTGGCCATTAGCGCCGGGCTATCTATAGGTTGCCACCCTTTTATAATGCCAACAGCACGTGGCCGGTCACCCATTCAGGTACTGGCCACGCCCGACGTTGCTTAACTTCGGTGATTTACGGGAACCGGTGTATTCAACGTGGCTATGGCCGTTGGCTATATTGTAGTATATTGTAGTATTGATCTCTACCAAGAAGTTGATAGAAACCAGCGTAAGTGACCGAATTTTATTGTTTAAATAATCATTTTTGGATTAGTGTGTATACAGATATATGTATTTAATTGGTCTCATCCCCCCATTTAATTTTTAACCTGAAAACTAAAACCATTCTTCGGCCTACGGGTTGAGTTATAAACACAACAAGAGCCGTTCATAAATACAATCCCCTTATTTCAATTAGTATTCAAATCCTGTCATAGCCGATTAATAATTAAGTTTGTCCATGCCCCACAAGTTGGCAGAACTTCTAGGTGGCTGTTTGCTAGTCAGCTGCTGCACCGGGCTTCCTCCGGGAGGGTGGCGGGTTGACTTGTGCATATAACAAATAATAATCTATTTTCAAAGTTGCAGAACGTCATAATTATTAAAGAAATTCAATGCATCGTTCATACTCAGGAGTAAGCTGTTCATAATTTCGTAAAAATTGATATCTGATGTACCTCTGATCTGATCTGATGTACCTCTGATCTGATCTGATAACCTCTGATCTGATCTGATCTGATAACCTCTGAGAGCCTGAAGGAAGCATCTGTATGTCAAGCAATTTGTTAATCTACTTCAAGAAATTCCGGACGAATGTGCACACAGAAAGAAGAATTATAATTTTGGTGACATGGTTTGAGCGCGCTTTTTAAAATGCAGTAAATACTCTAAACTAGCGTGATTTTAACAGATTTATTTATTTAGATAGGTTATTAACGTGTTAACAAATTGTGTATATCGCACTAAAGTGACACAACTCAAAATAAAACTGAACTGAATATGTCACTCTTGCCTATGTAGGGGGCATAGCATCAAGACAGGAATGGTGACACAAGTACCCTATGGTGTACAAGCTCTGAAGCTAGGTACATACCGTTTTGATGGTTGATAAAGATATATTTACCATGTCTTCCACAGTCATAACTGAAAAGCACCGATTTTTGAGATGTGTCACTTCAAAAATACTAGTGCGATATGATCTTCCATTAACATAATTACTGCATCAGGATAATTAAACTCAATTAATCAGAAATGAACGCCCAGAGAGAAATGTGCATTCCCGTATAGGGAATATTGATTATAGGACAAACTAATATTTGCTCAACTAACAGTGTTCTGTGTTAACGTTTCCTTAAGCAATTATAATATTGAGAGCATCTTCCTTTAGCAGGATGCCCAGGGCGCCGGAACCTCACCTAGGAGGTGTGCGCTGAAATCCCGAACGTAGTGGGTTACGTTTTGTTTAGACATGGGTCTCCTGAAAAAATTCCCAACCACAGCTCAGCGATAGAATGCGGACCAATAAAGGCAAAACACACACACACACAGATTTGCACACCTCACTAAATAGGATACAATAGGAAGAGGCACCTTACAGACAAATGTTGTTGATGTTCTAATTATTTCTTGGTTACACATACCGAAAAACACACCGGACATTTTTTTGTACCTGATTTGTTCTACTAAATTGTATTTAATGTCAAAATAATTTTAAAAAAATAACTTCACAAAAGAAAAGTCCGTCTCGCAGGACTGCATCATCTTAGCGCGGTTCCGTTCATATCCCTAGTCTAATTTGGAAAGATTAAAATAGAAGCAGTTATTATTTTGGTTCCACCAGTCTTTTTTTTTTTAATTAATTATTATAATGGCGTGTCAACCCTTAAGGTCACTAACGCCATTCCTGTGAGTAGTAAAGTCTTGAAAGGTGACATACATGATTTACAATCTTACCTGGAAGGGTCCGCTACACTAGAAACAGACCCGCTAGTGACAAGGTCTTGGAATCTTGGAAATCTATATTTCTAACAATAAATTGTTTTTTTTATTTTACTTAACCAGTTTTATTGTCAAATACATTATCCAACTATAAGCAATTAAAAAATAACAAGAAATAAAACAGACAAAAAGAACCATTGGAATAAACTAAATCAATTAATTTAAAGCTTTAAGCACTTTTTTCTCCGATTGACATCGCCTGATTAAATCTTTCTTCAGAACCTTTTTTGTAGAGCATTTAGTAAGCTTCCGAAAGGTAATCTTCCGCTTCACAAGATTGTCAACGGTTTTCGAGATACTAACGAAATTATACAAAGTTACCAAAACTTTTTTTGTCTGTTAATAACATATTTTATTCTAACCCTTCCTTTACTCTAAACGTAACAAAAATTTCAACATATTAGTATTGATGAAACTCGAACATGCAGAAAATATTTCAACTGTATCCCATAATTCTAAGTACCAAAATCAAAGACAAAGAACCCTCCCTAGGAAGGACGCTAGGCAGTTGAAAAGCTATATATCTTGGAAATCCATGTCTCTAACATTAAATTGTTTTTCTTATTTTTCTTACCCTGTTTTATTTTCAAATACATTATCCAACAATAAGCAATTAAAAAATAACAAGGAATAAAAAACAGACAAAAAGAACAGTTCGAATAAGCGAAATAAATTACTTTAAAGTTTTAAGCTCTTATTTCTCCGATTGACATCGCCTAATCAAAACTTTCATTAGAACCTTTTTTTTAGAGCATTTAATAACCTTTCTAATGGTATTCTTCCGTTTACCAAGATTCTCAACCTTTTTCGAGGTATTAAGGAAAGTAAACAAAGTTACTAAAACTTTTTATGTCTGTTAATAAAATATTTTATTCTAACCCTTCCTTAACTCCAAACGTAACCAAAATTTCAACATATTAATTTTGATGAAAGTAGAACATGCAGAAAATGTTTCAACTGAATCCCATGCTTCTAAGTACCCAAACCAAAAACGGTATTCAAAAAATATTTTTCCAATTTTCTCGAAAACGGTTAAAGCTATCGCCTTGAAAATGGTTTCATTCGTTTTCCTAGCCCAGGAATCATATAAAACGAGTACTTAGAAGCTTATAAACTCAAAAACGTAAGCGTTACGATTTTTTTTGCGCGAATTTCGCCCCAAACGCCATCTTCCAGTAGGCGGATTTTGCTGGTTAACGAACTTGACCTTTCAAATTGGACGATGGATTTTTGTACCAAATTTCATCAAAATCGGACCATTCGTCTTCTATCTAGAGAGCGAACAGACAAATATATATATATATATATATATATATATATATATATATATATATATATATATAAATAAATATATACATATATATATATATATATATATACAAATTTGAACCACAGTTATTTTCGGTCTCTAGGGGTTCTGAAACGCGAAATTTTCTAGTCGGCACTTCCGGATTATTTCATTGTATCAACCCTATAAGCGGGGTTCCTCCCTATGGGGGAGGGAGGAACCGCGCTAAAAAGGGTTACTGGAATTTTAGAAGACTACCCTTTGGTTTAAACAATTCACCTTCTTTTTATGAATGCATTAATAAACAATTTTTAATTTTGTTGTAGCTTTGTAAAGACTAATTTTAGACCGTGAGTGCAAAGGCGTGTTCACTCTGTGCCTAACGTCGTGAGTTCGATACCCACTAGGGGAGGTGGCTTTTCTTTGGAAAGAGAAGAGGCTAGAAAGGGATGGTAACCTATAGATAACCCGTCTTAAAATTCGTTGTCTGCTATAAATAGACTTAAAAAGTTGAATAGTAATATTACATGGCCATATTCTTAATAATTTTTTTTTTTTTTTTTTTTTTAATTTAGCTTCATATAATATGTTCAATTAAACTATTGAACTAAGGGCCTTGAAAGGACAGGGCGGCTAGCCACATTTGTTTGTCTTCTTTTACTAAAAGAATAATCTTACTGATGATTAAAATTTAGTTGGCGCTAATGGCCTAGATTTGTCGATGCGACGTTAAAATAAAATAAAAAAATAAATGAAAATTAAAAAAAAAAAACAATCAAAAAGTGAGTTGAGAACAAAGACAAAAACCTGCTAAAAAAAAACAACAAAAAAACAAACACTTTCGATGTTAACCACTTTTTTCTCCGATTTACATCGCCCTGTCAAAAGTTGCTGAAGAAGCTGTTATGTAGAAAATGATTTAAGTTTCAACTTACCACAATTCCCCAACCATTATCGAGAAATTTAAGAAAATATATGATCAAGCCAAAACTTTTCATGTCTATAATTCATTTTTTTTTTCTCGAATTGTTCTTTAACTTTCAATTTAACCAAAAATTGTATATCATACCATAGTTGTAGTATCCATAGTTAGTTACTCTCTGAGAAGGGAGGAAGAAACAAGAAACCAGGCTAAAAAATTAATCATACTTTTATTTTTATTTACCAAAAATTAATAAAATTTTTTCTTTTTTTCAGGTATGTACCACCCATTTTGATAAAGTTGGCCCATAGAATAGGTAAGTAAGTAATACATTTACAGTAACTACTGTTCATTTCGGTTATGCGGAAACCAATTTGAGCCTGGAAGGGTTTTCAGGGCAGAACCTTTTTAGAGTGACGAGGGATTGAGCTTTCATTTTCCCCTGAAAGTAACGAGTTTTTAATCTTCCTTACTCCGGGAATTGGGAGTTAATATTCTCTACTACTCCAATTAAAGGCTCCTAGCTTACAAATGGGATATTTTCATATCATACTTTTCGATTTGTCTGTTAATTAATAATTATAGTGGTGAAAAAAAAATGTATACAGATTTTTTATTTTCGTTATTTATTGCTCGACCGTCGCGGAGGTGATTTAAAAATTATTGAGTCTATTTGTAAATAGTTTTGAGCTGAGAAAATAAACATAATTTGGAATGAAGTAGTCTATTTAATAAAATATAAAACAATAATATAAAATAAATAATACAAATTAATTAAATAATGTTTATTTTTTCGTTAAATTTTCTTATATAAATAACAAAAAGTCAGTAAGTATTGAGCTTAAAAATCGGATTTAAGCTATGGCTACGCTGTCAAAAGTACTCCAAGGTTCTCTTCTTCGCCAGTTTCTAAATATATGTATGTCTTGTCGTTAGCTGTTCATTACATATCGGTTATTAATGAGTACACATTGCAGGTACATAGTGCGTGTTGTTTAGCCATTATGTGTAGTGGATGTAAAACGACCAGTACGAAGTCGGGTTAAAACTAACTTTTCTTTTCGGTTCGCTCACATTATTGTGTTAGTGAGAAAACATCTGTGGAATTTTGGACATTTTTTTTGCAGCTAGGAATATCAATTTCCACCATCTGGCTATTTCTACAATAATTAATAAAGAATCAATGATTAGGCGTAAGGACGCCTTGACAAAATATGCGGGCTCGATACCCACTAAGGTGTAGTTGCTTTTCTTCGAAAAATTCTTTTTTAGCGCGGTTCCTCCCTCCCCCATAGGGAGGAACCCCGCTTATAAGGTTGATACAATGAAACAATCCGGAAGTGCCGACTAGAAAATTTCGCGTTTCAGAACCCCTAGAGACCGAAAATAACGGTGGTTAAAATTTGTATATATATATATATATATATATATATATATATGTATATATTTATTATATATATATATATATATATATATATATATATATATATATATATATATATATATTTGTCTGTTCGCGGATTTCTGGCGTCCCTGATGGTCCGATTTTCATGAAATTTGGTACAAAAATCTGTCGTCCAATTTGAAAGGTCAAGTTCGTTAACCAGCAAAATCCGCCCACTGGAAGATGGCGTTTGGGGCGAAATTCGCGCAAAAAAAATCGTAACGCTTACGTTTTTGAGTTCATAAGCTTGTAAGTACTCGTTTTATAGGCTTCTTTGGCTAGTAAAACGAATGAAACCATTTTCAAGGCGATAGCTTTAACCGTTTTTGAGAAAATTGGAAAAATACTTTTTGAATACCGTTTTTGGTTTGGGTACTTAGAATCATGGGATTCAGTTGAAACATTTTCTGCATGTTTTACTATCATTAAAACTAATATGTTGAAATTTTGGTTACGTTTGGAGTTAAGGAAGGGTTAGAATAAAATATTTTATTAACAGACATAAAAAGTCTTGGTAACTCTGTATATTTTCCTTAATATCTCGAAAAAGGTTGAGAATCTTGGCAAACAAAACAATACCATTAGAAAGCTTACTAAATGCTCTACAAAACAGTTTCTGATGAAAGTTTTGATTAGGCGATGTCAATCGGAGAAATAAGTGCTTAAAACATTAAAGTAATGGATTTTGCTTATTCGAACTGTTCTTTTTGTCTGTTTTTATTCCTTGTTATTTTTTAATTGCTTATATTTGGATAATGTATTTTACAATAAAACAGATTAGGCAAAATAAGAAAAACAATTCATTGTTAGAAACATAGCTTGCCAAGAGAAAAAGATTCGATGACGTCTTTTGAATATTTTCAATTGCCTTTATGCTGTTGGTTTTTTTATTTTATTTTTTAATTGATTTTATCTGTAGAATTATTACTATAGTAAAAGAACACAGGAATATGTGAAAATTTTTGATATTTTCCAATTCATTGAAACGTATGAAATGAAGTATCGCTAGAAGAGGTTTCTAGGGTCTTGCGGACCCGACCCTAACCCCAGGTATAGCCATAAAACCCTTTGAACAAAGGCCGAGGAAAATATTATCTGTTTCTATTCTATGCTTTTCAAATGAGAATAGGGATATGAACAAGAACCGGGGTCTCCCGTGGTCTAATGGCTAGCGCCTTGGATTCATAAGCGGGAGATGGTGGGTTCGATTCCCAACCTCCGGCAGGAATTTTATCATCCCACGGCTCGCTGGTAAAATTCCTCGCTAAACCCTAGATGTCGGCGCTAATGACCTAGATGTAGATGAGCCGTAAAAAAAAAAAAAAAAAAAAAAAAAGAAAAAAAAGAACTGGAACCGCGCTAAGATGACGCAGTTCCTGCGAGTCGGACTTTTTTTTTTTCATAGCCTGCTATATGGAGCCATTTGCTCTATTAATGAGGTATTTTTCCTGAATCAACATTTATATATTTATTTAGGGCTTCAACACTGGTCATGCAGCCCAGCCTCCACCTTGGTTGTTTTTTATCTAGTCTTCACCTCCAATCAATAAAAAGTCCGTCACGTAGGAGCTGCATAACTTAGCACTTTCCTCAGAATTTTTTGTAGTGTAGACTACATTACTGAATAATTTGCTGTAAATAACCTATATAAATAAAATAAAAACGTGAATAATTCCGCTCATTTACATTTCTTATGAGAACTGTTCAATTATTAATTTTGTAAATAATTTGCTTCCAGAGATATGTTAATACATGATACTGTACTACTTAATAAATACACAAAAACTTCATATTTTCGTCTTTTGATCTGACGCAGGAACAGGATACAGTCCCCTTAGTGGAAGATAGCGCTCCTCGCGGCGCCTTTGGAAACCTACGTCTGGCCGGCTTATTCTAATGAAACAGAGTTTAAAGTAAACCCTCCTTTCCAAGTGACCGATTTCCTTCATTTTTACAACACTTCTTTCTCATGAGATACCGACGACGTATACCGCGTTTCGATACAATACAGCAGAAATTACGACCGGTATGAGTATATTAGTACTTTAGGTCCAGAGTAAACCCCCCCCCCCCCCTCCGAATAACCCGATTTATTTTATTTTTACAACCCATTTTTCTCTGTTCATTACCACCACGAATACCGAGTTTCGTTGAAATGTAACAAACATTACGGCTGATAGTGGCAAATTGGTAATGTGGGTCCGGAGTAAACCCCCCCCCCCTCCTAATGAACCGATTTATTTTATTTTTACAGCGTATTTCTCTCTTTAGATTAACATAACAAATACCGAGTTTCGTTGAAATATAACAAAAACTACAGCTGGCATGGTCAAATTAATGTTTTGGGTCAGGGGTAAACCCCCCCTCTCGGTGGACCGATTTTGGCGGTTAACGAACTCGTTCAATCGTTTGCTAATTGAACGCTATATACCACGTTTCGTGAAGAAAAAACAAAAACTCTAGCCGCTATCGTGTTAACAGACACATATATATCTATATATATGCATATATGTATATATATATATATAGATATATATAAACTTTCACGGGGGTTATTTTCGGTGTCTACTAGGTAGGATCCATAAAGATTTGAAGATTTTTTTAAACATTCCGTCATGAGTGCAACCTCAATAGCTACTTTCCTTCGGAGGAAAGTGCTAAAAGATACGAAGAAATACAATTGGAAACAAAATATTAATTATTAAAAAAACTGCTAAAATACTAAGTTAGGTAGACATTGTCACCACTAGCGCAACTAAAGAGTATGGTTGATTAGTATACTTGTCATTTCGGAAATTACCTTGACCGCACTACAACTTCCACAAAAATGAAAGACATGAAATACAAAGCATTTTGGTTTTTCTCTCTATGGAGAACGCTAAAATAAAGAGTGGTTATCGTATCATATTATTTATTTATCTTTTCTATTTTTTTATTTGTATTTATTGTTTTGTTTATTTATTATTTATTTATTCTTCTTTTTTCTTTTAATGTTTTTTTTTTTTTTACATTTTTGTTGTGTGTGTGGCTTTTGGCTGCTACATATAAATCGAACATTAAAATATTGTAACGTAATTTCTGTTATTATCGACATTTATTCTAAAGCAAACGATTTAAAACAGCTGTTCTACTGTAGCCATGATTTTTCTTTTAAGTCTAGACTTGGCCTTGCCTGGAGAAGTTTTCCTAGAGCTAAGGGTGTAATTCGTAGTTTAAGACAGATCTTCTCCTTCATTAAATTCAGTCGCCTTCTTATATTATAAAAAAAAAAAAAATATTTCTGTAATTAACAAATGATGGATACTTTTAGCGAGTTTTTAATATATATGCATATTTATAAAAAATGCAGTCATTAATACTTTTAAGTAAGAACATATACGTTAAATTTTGTGAGCATTAGGAATAACATTTCTTATTAATATGGGCTATGAAGCCACCCTACTAAGAGCTGAGGATTGTAGCTAAGATAAGGGGAGAAAGGGCTAACCACAGGACCTGGTTTATAGATCCAGCACTTCACAGGTCCTGGTGGCTAGCCACAACGGCCTCCTTACTACCGGATTTAGTCGAGATTTTCCATATCTCGCTGGGGGCAGGCTACCTCTTTGGAGGAGAATTGTCCGCTGGCGTTCGCGCATGCGCAGTGGCTTGGCCATATACGAAAACGAAGACTGTATGTGACACAAAAAAGTGTCCGCTGGTGTTCGCCCATGCACAGTGGCGTTCGCGCATTCGCGGGGGCCATGTACGAAAAAGAAGACTGTAAGTTATAGAGTACATTACATAGGCTTGTCGGGTGGACCTAGCGTTACAAATGTGTCCGCTGGTTTTCGCGCAAGCGCGGTGGCCATGTACGAAAAAGAAGATTATATGTTATACAGTACATTATAAGGGGTGGACCTAAAGTATATTTATGTTCCTGAATTTGAGCAGAAGGTTCTAAACTAAACAATTTTTTCTGTTTCTTAAATCGTAATTTTTTATGTAATTCTTCAAGTTTTAAGTGATTTTAAATCATTTAAACAGGTTTTTATTTTACATATTTTGTCAAAACTCCATATTTTTACATATTCTGCCATAAATATTTTTGCTTCATATTTTGATATTCTTTTTATTTTGTAATTGAAAAAATAAAAGGGAAACCAAGAAAGAAAATAATGCTCTACCCATTGAATCTAGATCACTGTAACTTTTCTAATTGCAAGAAGAAAAGGTGGCTGGCAGCCATGCTTCCCCGGCGCTAATGGTCTAGGAGCAGATGTGTTTTAAAAAATATATATAATAAATTATTGTTAAACAATTGTATTATTACATTAATATACTCTCTAAAACAAATGAATAAGTGAAAGAATCATGTCGATATCATTTTCCAAGCTCGAGATATGAAATATATCATATTGATACACATTTATTTATAACTGTATTGATGGAAGCTATGTAGATTCTCATATTGACGTTTATGAGATATATAAAAATACCAAAAATATATGAAACAGTATTGTTTCAAGCGACCATTTACTTGATGGCCACCGCAAGTAAAAGACTATTTTTCCAATTTTCTCGAAAACGGTTAAAGCTATCGCCTTGAAAATGGTTTCATTCGTTTTCCTAGCCCAAGAAGCCTATAAAACGAGTGCTTACAAGCTTATGAATTCAAAAACGTAAGCGTTACGATTTTTTTTTGCGCGAATTTCGCCCCAAACGCCATCTTCCAGTGGACGGATTTTGCTGGTTAACGAACTTGACTTTTCAAATTGGACGACGGATTTTTGTACTAAATTTCATCAAAATCGGACCATTCGTCTTCTACCTAGAGAGCGAACAGACAAATATATATATATATATATATATATATATATATATATATATATATATATAAAAATTTGAACCACCATCATTTTCGGTCTCTAGGGGTTCTGAAACGCAAAATTTTCTAGTCGGCACTTCTGGATTGCGTCATGAGATCAACCTTATAAGCGGGGTTCCTCCCTATGGGGGAGGGAGGAACCGCGCTAAAATCAGACTCCGAACGTGACTAAAACTATCTTTATTCCCAGAAGAACCCCTGAAACCCTAGAGAAACTTAGCAGAATGTCTGGCGAAATGTAGGTGATAATCACAACCATAAGGCCGTATCCAGAATACTTTAAAACATGGAGTGTGGAAGTCAATGAGAACTATTTAAAAAAAAAATCCCTAAATCACAATTGCATACTAATATTTAGATAAATGTTTCACATTGATTTTATTACTGTCGGATTAATAAAATCTAATAATTTCTGTAGTTAAGAAATAATCTCTTTGGATTTGCAACGAATTGCGTCAAGCTATTAAATATTATCTGTCTTTGATAAATGTTATTGCTAGGAAAATTTGATCAATATTGTTACAAAGTGATAATTGTTTATTTTATAAATAAAATAATCAAATATTTACTATTGAATTACGGATAAGATGCTGCATTTTTGGGATTTGCCCAATATTTGAGGAGATTTATTTTTCAAAACTACAGTGAAGCAAGTAATTTTTTGTTTACTTGTATCAAAACTTGGTATATACAGGGTTCAACGAATGAGACTTTTTTTAAAAAAAAAAATATTTAAAATCTATAAGAGAGGGGCCTCTTCACAAAATATAAATATTTCCCTAACAGCCGAAATTTTTGTTATATTCTTACGAAACTCAGCATACAAGCTCATATAAGAATAAAGATTTGTTGTAAAAAAAAACTAAATCATACATGAGGCATGGGGTTCCTCTCCAGAATCAAATTAAAAATTTTTCACGGAACAGAAATTGAGGCTTAGTTCCTCAAAATATTCTGCAAACATAAAATACCTGTGGAAATATAGGACTTTCTACAAACTTCTGAACATCAGTTTTCACCATCAGCAATTCCTTCAATGCTTGAAGGTCCTCAGGCAGCAGCTGGATCGGCGTCGTGGAACTATTTTTAGTGGCTTTGAAAATGGGGCTTAGTCCCTGAAAACGTTTTGCATAAAGTAAAATTCTTGTGGAAATTTTGGGCTTTTTTCATCATTCTGTAAATTTTTCTTTATTGGCCTTTATTTTTGCTTCCTTGTTTCGAAATTCAGGAGGCATCATACTCAACTGACCTACTTTTTGAAAGCTTCCGAGTGATAGTTTATTCAAAAAACTGTTACTAATACTCATATATGAATAAATGGATTTTAGAGGGCCACTTTTCAATAATTATTTCAAACATGTTAAGCATTTCGTTTGAATTTGAACTACTAAATCGGTCTTTCGGAAGGAGGGAAGGGTTTTTTGGATTGCAGGGTTCTGACTTCTGCCACTAGGCGTGCTCTATCTCTTTCCTTCTTTATTAGTTATCTTTTTACATTGAGACGCTATTATTATTCAAAAAGATCAATAGACGAAAACGTTCAGTTTTGTATATTAATTAAGAAGTTTAGTTCTATGCATACACCAAACTCTGGAAGGAAACTAATTACAAAATTAATAATCAAAACAGTTGCTCATTGGAAATGTAAAAGAGAAGAACTATTCATGTTTTTATTTTATTTATATAGGTTATTTTAAGCAAATTATTCAGGAACGCAGTCTAGACTACCCAAATTCTGAGGAAAGTGATGCAGCTCCTGCGTGACGGACTTTTCTTTCATACTTACATACCTTACATTATAAAATAAAAATGAGCTTGCTCTCTTTCAATATCCAACTCAAACATATGCGCCATGGACTAAATGTTTGAGATGGACCGGAGACCCGGTAGCCGTGAGGGTTAAGGCGTGAGCTCTTAACACTCCGTGCCAAAGGTCGTGGGTTCGATTCCCACTAGGGGCGGTGGCTTTTCTTTCGAAAAAAGAAAAGGCATCACCCCTATCCTGGCTAGAAAAGGGTGGTAACCTATAGATATCCCGTCCTAAAATTCGTAGTTAATAATAAATGGACGTTAAAATTTAAAAAAAAAAAAAAAAAAAAAAAAAAAAAATATGTTTCGTGCTATCTGCGACCAGTATAAATGCACTGAGGTTGTCATGGAATCGAAAACTATACCAATAGCCTGCCCATCAATTGTAATTAAGCTGTTTTCTTTATCTCCAGCCTATTCTGCTGATGGCGAATAAAGGCGCCGCTGTTCGGGTGACTGTCCCGACAAAAGGCTATTGCCGATAATGAAGCTTCAAGCTGACCCGAGCTCTAGACAGCTTGACGCCTTACTCCGTACAATAGCTGCTAACGAACACGGCGGGTCAGAGCTGCTTCGATTTGGCGCTCTGTAGGTGTTCGCGTATTTGTTCTTGTAGATGTCGTCGATACAAATGCAAAGTAACGAATGTGAAAAAATGCATCTTTCATTGTCAATCTTTACTGTGATTTGGATGCCTCCTTTACTGAGGGTACGGATCCCTCCCTCTCTATGGGGGGCCAGGGTTAGTCCCCCCTGGTTCCCTATGGATAGGGGAACCGTAGGAGAGAACGTTCTCCGGGTCTGTGACCATTCAAGACCAGATGGACTAAGTCCTAAAATGGTACTACGGGTTGGGTTGGTGGCCGGGGGCCCTTCAGGCTTCGCCGGTTACAGACGTAGTGGCGTGTGTTAGATATTCTGGGTCAGTCTGCCCAGGTTTTTGGTGACTGACTGTCTCGGAGTTGAAGCTAGAGAAATAGGTATTCCCTTCCCGGGGATGTGTCCGCAAGCTTGCGACATACGAGAGGAGGCGTATTTGCGGGGGCTTGCGGGGACATCCGCACCTTTGTGTCGGCGGGAGGATGGATAGGTGAGAGATTGTTGGAGGCTTAAAACGCTGGGTACGTCTCTCATCGTTTCCTACCTCCTTCGACGTACACAATGTCAATCTTTACTAATTTCTCCTTGACTTATGTACGGCAAATTCTTGAATCTTAGATCACTCTATTAAAGGGAAATTATTCCACTATCAAAAGGTCAAATCTGTCGAATATTTGACTGTCCAAAAAAAAGTTATGAATAAATGCTTTTCCACTCTGAAAAGTGGTAATTTTCACATTCGATACTTTGCATTTGTAGCGACGATGTCTGAATAGTGGCAGAAGTTCCTCCTTTGGTTAAGAACACTTGTTCAAAATGTATGCATGTACTGCGTCATCTTTGTGTGATTTCATACACTGCTTACATCCAACGGCAAAGGGATAAATCAAAAAAAGTATCACAGGAAAGGTATTGTTTTTTGTGGGGAAGGTTTGTCCAATTTCTAAAATTAAGTAATATACAGCTGATCAAAAGAAAGGTTTATAATAGAGATGGGTGATCTGAATCGATCTTTTAAAAAATCGATCTTTTTAACACGATATATCGATTTTTTGAATCGATCTCCAAGGCCGATTTGAACAATCGGTCTACCTGGAATACCTTAACATATTTCCCCCATACCTTAAGTTTTTCTTTGCTTCAAATATTCAACTACCTAATCTCACCTCTTATTACGCAATCAAATTTCTATTATTTAACATCAGAATAAATTTGCTGAACAATGTCATATGTGCAGTAACATACTCTTTATACAACAATAACATTATACAAGGACTCAATACCTTCCGTTTCTCCAACTAGTGGGAAGAAGGTACTATCATAAAATTTAGATTTCAAACTGTGCTCACAATTTGTATACATGTAATATTAATAATATTTTTTCTCATTTCATAAACATATATATGTAATAATATCTACATATTTTATTAACAGCAGTAGTTTCATTATATATATTTTTTTATGAAAAATAGTCTTAAATACTTCTACTTATTGGTTACTGATGCATTTTTTCATTTTTTTGGGAGCCAGGAATTTTCCCAGCGAGCCGTGAGATGATAAAATTCCTGCCACCTTTGGGACTCGAACCCATCTCCCACTTATGAATCTAAGGCGCTAGCCACTAGACCACGGGGAGACCTCTATTTTTCATATTATTCAGTATTCAAATCGACTTATCTATGTCGAATCTTAGTAGCGATGGGCGATTCCCGAATGTGAATCTATTCTAATAATTTCGTAGGTAAATGTAGTCGTGAAATTGGTCCATATCATCGATCGATCTTCTGGGCCTAGAAGTGCATTCTGAACAGAAATCGAAGAAGCCGGCTACTGTACGTTATCAGTACATAATGGCACCTGAATCTCACTTATCTTCAAGATTTCATGAGAGTAGGTGTTTGACGTTCTTACAAAATACTAAGTACACTTATTCCAGGGCTAAGAATCGCGTTAAGATGACGCAGTTCCTGCAAGTCGAACATTGTTCTTTGATGGAGTTTGTATCCAACACTGGCATCCTGAGTTGAACCTTTATTTGAATTATTTGTAGTACTGTATGAGTTGTCATAATCTCTGGAAATAAGAAAGAAAGAGAGTGTGTGTGTGTGTGTGTGTGTGAGAGAGAGAGAGAGCGAGAGAGAGAGAGAGAGAGAGAGAGAGAGAGAGAGAGAGAGAGAGAGAGAGAGAGAGAGAGAGAGAGAGAGAGAGAGAGAATCTTAATGAGACAGAAGGGACTCCCCCAAGGTGTTCAGGTTGTGCAACCTGTAACGAGGTGAAACAGAATTAGGGGCCTGACTAGTTAGGGATTTCCGTGGCTAAGGTTGGTCTTTCTGATTTCTGGTATGGTTGACATTTCCACGGGGTCAAGAATTCTCTCAAAGACACGGTGTCCGTTTCAGCTGTTCCGCCGCGCCGTAACTCCTTAAGGATTCTCAGAACCGACCCTGGAGGGATTCTGCGGATTTTGTTTCGGAGAACCTTCACATGCTCCGAGAACGTTTCTCCGCACAGTTTATCAATATTAATAACACATTAATTATATAACGCAATATATTTATGAGTAGGATTGAAATGTAAATTGTATCGGAAAGTTATGACTCGCAGTAAACCTGTTGATTGGTCTAGTTATTGCAAGGGACTTTAGATTTTGGAATACAGAAGATTGAAAACGGAAGCTTAGCTCAGAAGGAGAGTTCGCTGCCAATGGGAATCCATGCGGCAGATGTGCCATCTGTGATAATAGACGAGAAGAGGTAATTTTAACAAGGATGACCACACGAACCTGACTTGTGTACATTTCATAACAATAGACCCTAATCCTGTCTGTAAAGCCAGATCCCTGCAACTTTTGCTAACTGCAACGAACTGCATCATCGCTGTCATAGAACTCGTCAGAGCAGATTGACAAATTGATAGAATTATTTAAGCCAATCTGTGTGATAAAATATAATACGTAACCAAAAAGAAGAAGAAATTAATAAATAAAACAGCAGAGAGGCTTGTCCAGTCCAACAGACGCACAGTGGCCCGATTTTGGGGAAAAACCCCTGTAGGTGCTCGAATCATTCTGATTTCGGTAACATTTTTGAAATACTTTTGTATTCCGAGTTGAATGTAACCAATATCAGTTCGATAGAATAATTATTTTGGAAGATAAACAGGTCTTAAATTACGAAAAACGTGAAAGTATTAAATTTAAAAGAAGTCTTATTTTACTCAATCGGTACTCAAAATGTCGTTTGGCCCCACTGTGCGGCATTTCCCAGACGTGCCTTTAAAAACCAAGTAACTGATAGGGCGGAATCAAAAGTCACAAAGGAAAGGAAAAACCTTATCTATCAATATATTCATTTAATTTACTTTTTCTTCTTTTTCTTTTTTTTTTTTTACGGCGCGTCTACTTCTAGGTCATTAGCGCCGACATCCAGGGTGCAGCGAGGAATTTTCCCAGCGAGCCTTGAGATGAGAAAATTCCTGCCGGAGGTGGGAATCGAACCCACCATCTCCCGCTTATGAATCCAGCGCGCTAACCACTAGACTACGGGAGACCCCCATTTAATTTACTATGAGTATTTTAACTGTCTATTTAAACGTTTGAGCTTGTTTCAACCTGCGCCCTTTGCATATAAAGATAGCTCTATAGGTAGGCTCGCCATATATTTTTGGTGAGCGAAACCGGGACACGCTAACGTGGGATGGGCGTACGGGGGGAGGGGGGGGGGGGGTAAAATAAAACTGGTATAAATTAGAAGCAAAATGGTGAGTTTAAGCCTTTATTTATTTATTTTTTTTTTCCATACCTCAGTAACCCTGACATGCATATCGCATGTACTATTTTACAATTACCTAAATTACGTACTTTTCCAAACTAATTCAACTGAATATTAAACATAAAATGATTTAATAATTAATTAAACTGAAATCATATTATGATGAACATTATATGTAGAAAATAAAAATTAAATAAGATTATTAAATTCAAATAAATTAAATAAACGAAGTGATTCTTATCTTGGAAGATTTCGGTCTTCCGTGATGTGGTTGCTGAAGGTTTTCAAGGCTCCCTTGAAGTTCCTGTACAGCAGTGCAGGACTCGCCGGCCACTGGTTTCCGGCTCCTGTAATTACGCGTTCCAGCTCCTGTCTGTAGTCATCGGTGAGTCGGCAGTCGTATAAGAGGTGTGTGTATGTCTGTTCTGTATATTCGTCACAAGGACATGCGGCTGAGTCTCGAATTCTTTCTAAGCCATTTTTAAGCTTAGCAAGTGAGAGGTTGTGGAATCTGGAACTCTATATTGTTACTCTACCCACTTTTTAAAAATAAAAAAGGAATTGTTTCTACTTAATTTACGCATGGCAGCGGTGTGCAAGCAGTTCTGGTATTTGCTCACAGATTACAGTCAGAATACTTCTCATTTATTTGACTCTGTGCGCGGTAGTCAAAAATATTGATTGTAGAAAAGTAACCGATTCATAAAAGGTTCTTAAAAACATAAATTCATTTATTTTTACACCTTATAGCCGTTTCCGGGACTTGATAAAACCGGGCGGGAAACCGGAGCAAGCGTAAAATGCCAGGACTGTCCCGGTCAAAGCGGGACGTAAGGCAAGCCTATATATAGGCATTACTTGTCGTAAAATAATGAAAAAAACATTGACTTTGATTAATTTGGCGAACAATATTTCTATTTAAGTAAATAAGCGGTTAATATGCCTACGGTAGTAACAGGGAGAATATGCCGCTAGAGGGAGCGGCTATCGGCTTGGAACTAACGCTATCCTGAATATGGAACAGTTTGTTTGTGTAATGGCGGCTGATTCAGCTGTGGTTTACAGATTCGTGAAGCTCGCGCCAATACTCTCGGCGGTGATTTGCATGCATTTATTAGTAGGCGTATCATTTTGTATTCCCTTGGTTTGGGGATTAGAGGAAGTACTGGATACTAAGATTCGAGATTCGACGCTTCAATCCGTCCCTGAGGGGTGATTAGGATCAAGGAGTGATTAAGGAGCTGTAATCAGAATTTGTATTTGATTTACAAAATATTCCATAGTATACCATTCTTCTTTCATGATTGCTTGGGATCCATTGGTAAGAGAAATATTAGTAAGTTTCTTCCTTCTCTTAGTCCAAGAGCTGATAACCGCACGTTTCTGGAAGAACGATAAGAAACGTTTCTGGTCTAGATAAGAAGGTAAATATGTGTTGGCTAGACTTACCGTGGAACACCAGGTGCATAGGGGAAAGATGAAAAAAAATGTTGCCCAAAAATAGAGTTTCATTCAGAAGCCAATTATCTTTAATGTAAAATTAAGACAATGAATTATAAATAAGGAAGACAATTTTAAGGGGGATAACATGTACAAAAAAACAAAACAAAAAAACTTTAGTTGTTTTTATTCTAATACTAGCCGTTACCCGGCGTGCCATGCTACACCTACTTTCTGCATATAGAAAAGCCTAAATAAATTAGAAACCAAAAGAGTATTATTAAAATCTAATAACACGAATCTGTAACTGTTTCGAACCCGTGACCTCCCAACTTTGAGTCCTAGACGACTTTGACCTAACCTATAACACCCCCCGTATCAAGAGATACATGTATGCCAAGTTTGGTGAAAATCGGTCTAACGGAGTGGATTTTTATTAAAAAAAAAAAAAAAAAACATACAGACATCAGCTGGTAGAGGTTTTTGACCTAGCTTACGGGACTCTCCAGATTAGGATCTACCTGTGTACCGAGTTTAGTCAACATCGGACGAACGGCGTGGATTTTTATGAGGTAGAAACTTACTAACAGACAGCTGGTAGACGTTTTTGACTTAGCCTACGACACTCCCCAGATTAAGATCTACATGTGTACCGAGTTTAGTCGATATCGGACGAACGGTGTGGATTTGTATAAGGGACAAACATAATCGAACGAACGGTGTGGATTTGTATAAGGGACAAACATACAGACAGACAGTTATAAGACGTTTTTGACTTAGCCTACGACACCCCCCTGACTAAGATCTACATGTGTACTGAGTTTAGTTGAAATCGGACGAACGGTGTGGATTTGTATAAGGGACGAACATACAGACAGACAGTTATAAGACGTTTTTGACTTAGCCTAAGACACTACCCAGATTAAGATCTACAAGTGTACCGAGTTTAGTCAAAATCGAACGAACGGTGTGGATTTTTATAAGGGACAAACATACATACAGACAGTTATAAGACGTTTTTGACTTAGTCTACGACACTCCCCAGATTATGATCTACATGTGTACCGAGTTTAGTCAAAATCGGACGAACGGTGTGGAGACGGTATCGAGTTTATTCAAAATCGGACGAACGGTGCGGATTTGTATAAGGCACAAACATACAGACACACAGCTGGTAGATTTTTTTGACCTAGCCTAGGAGATTTCCCGTATCAAGACCTACCTGTCTTCCAAGTTTGGTCCAAATCGGTCAAACGGTGTGGATTTGTATAAGGAACAAACAAACAGAAAAACAGACAGACACATGATTTTTATATATTTATAGATTAAATGAGTTTTTCTATTCACGCTGCCACTTAAACCAGGTCAGATGCACAACATCATGTGAGCAAGAACCAATGAGAGCGTGGAGAACAACCACAATTGCCCAGATGATCGGTGCAGTGCATTTGTGAGTCTATTATAGGCAGTATTTATTTTCATATTTCCTTATAATTAAACCCCCCAAAAGTGTGTCTGCCCTTTTGTAATTATTTTTAAATATGTTTATAGAAGTCGCTGTTTAAATCGCAGTAAATCTGCTATTTATGCAAAATTATTTCTCCCAGAGAATATAGTATCTACTTATATTCTGTTGCATGCAGAGTGTTTATCATTTTTTCTATGGTTTTTCAAGTTGCTTTAACAGTAAAATGTTAAGAAGATTATTTCCTTACCTGTAAATGACTTGCTTTCTCTTAGGAGAAAGGCCTAAGACATTTTCTGGATTCTTAAATATTAACGACTGAAACTCGAGAATGTAAAAGCGTCCATTATGAAATTTCAACACAGAATTAATGAGTATATATCCAGAGACAAATAAATGAATATATTTTTAGGAATAAATTATTTTCTTAGTACGCTTTCTCCCTCCTTTTAAATATTTAGACAAATGCGAAAGGTTGTGTTCATAACCAAATATTAGACTTAAGCTTTACACATTTTTAATACGTTTAATGAATAGGACGTACAAGAAAAAGTTTATAATATTTAAGAACTTTTATGTGTTTTTAAAGAATCATATTTTTGGCGTGGTATGTATTGTTTTAAATATCTTATAAAACTAGACATACCACTATGTACAGAATGCAATAAGACATTAACTGTAAAACACTTACTAACAAAAACTTTGAGGTTGCTGGCAGAGAAGGAAGATCTTCAGGTAAATGAAAAATCGTCTAGTTCCTTCACAACAGTTTATTTTTCACGCTGAGCGCTTTCGGTAGCTCTTGCTACCATCCTTAGAACTGTGACAAAATTAATAGAATAAAACAGTTGCATAACAGCAATCTTGTAATTATTAAAATGCTCACTAAACCTACACGTAAAATAATAAATAAATAATCACAATAATCTTGATTTTAAAATTGTACACCTACTAACAGACTGCAGGAAACGTGAAAACATCAACATACCACATGATATGTACGAACTTTTGACAGATGGTAGCCCACACATATCTATTATTTTAGAATTTTTAAAACAGTTAAACATGTATGAAGGAATATAAATAAAAACGAAAAATTTATAATATGTTATTTATTTTATTTTATTTGGTTCTTGAGGTTCGCAACATTGGCGACCAACTCTTAAATATGTTAAAATTAAATTTTATTTGTACAAAATAAAGCGAACAGATTTAGTTTATTACAAATAATTTATTACTTACCTGTTTTTATTTTATAGTCGACCTTTATGTTTGGTATTTTTATTATTTTATTTTTTCTCTTTTTGCCTTTCTTTTTTTGTCTTGTATAATATTAATGTTCAAAGATTCAGTTATTTCATTTTTTATTTAAATGTTTTATTTTTGTTGTTCTCGATATTTTATTTTGTTTGCACTCTACGTGTTTATAGAGCTAATTGCCCAGTTGCTAGCTCTAAAATCACATAAATAAATAAATATTTTTGGCTACATAGATGTATTTTTATTGAGAAACTTTGCCTGAAGTATGGCTTCAAATGTATTCATAAAAAACTGAAATATAATTTCTTAAAAAAAAAAAAAAAAAATCAGTCCCGTAACAGGCCACGAGGGCCCTGAGGGGCAGATACTATAGAGGTATCTGATTCATGACCATACGGCTCACTAGGGAGATAGTGTGGTCAGTACTAAGCTCCGGCCGCCTGATTTTCCCCTTGGCTGCTTCGACTGCTAGAGTCATTAGCACCAACCAAGGTACCCATTATTAAATTAATTACAGGCTGGGTAGGCCTAGGGACGGTCAGGGAGGCCGAATTCAACCCATGAACGAAGACACTAGAAGAAAAAATCTTTAGTGCTTGCTCGGGATTTGAACTCAGGCCTCCAGCTTATTAGTCCAGTGCTCTACCACTGAGCTAACCTCGCCCATAATTTCTTAATGTACAATTAAAAATACGCATATTGTCATATTCCTATGCAAATTTGATATATACATATGTGATAATATTTGATACATTCATATATGATACTTATTTGATATATTATACGACTGTGACCCTTGTTCTCAACTATGTCTTTTAAAATTTGCTGGTCATATATTAAAAAACCTAGAATTTCTTATTAATTTATTTTTCTTATGTGCTCTCCATGTTTCGCGCCACTTGACGCCTTGTCAGGAGCAACTTAAGTAAGGTCTTCGGGAGGCCTTCTTTGAGGTCGTTCCTGAAGAGGTGTCAAGTGGCGCGAAACATGTACAGCAAGAAAAAAATAAGAAAATAAAGTTTTTATAATATATGACTATCTGCCAATTTAGTCTTGCCAAGGCTTATTTGATATAATTTTATATTATAGTAATATAATTTGGCAAGGAAACGGGTCTTTCACCAAGAATGGATGATAGCCTGAAGAAGCCGGAGAGGAATCCGGCGAAATATAGCTTAGAAAGAGGGGTAACACTTTGAGAAAAGCCTTCTCACCAACGAAAAATTACCCCAGCGAAGAAATCAAAAATATAACTCACATATACATATATATACACATATACTCAAAAATCAGTCCCGTAACAGTCCACAAGGGCTCAGATACTGTAGAGGTATCTGATTCTTGACCATACGGCACACTAGGGAGATTGTGTGGACCGTACAATGCTCCGGCCGCCTGATCTTTCCCTTTGCAGGTAACCATTAATTAATTGAACGCTACTGAGCCTAGGGACGCCAAATCCAACCCTTGAATGACGACACTAGAAGATAAAAATCTTTAGTTCGCGCTCGGGTTTTGTACTCGGGTCCTCCAGTTTATTAGTCGAGTCCTCTACCGCTGAGCTAACCTCGCCCCCATATATACACATACATCGTCTCAAATTTGAAAAACCTTTTTAATTTCACCAGGTTAAGGTGGTGACGTTTATGTGAAGTTAAAGCAGCTCCACTAATACTGTTATTAATTTGTACTGATTAAATCAATTAGTTTATAACATATTCTTATTAAAATTACAATATCTTAAGGAATATGAGCCCTATTTTGTATTCATTAATAAAAGAACAAATAGAAAAACCTCCATTTGATAACAAAGCAACATTTGACCCAGACTACAGATAAGAAGAGCACCCTTATCAACAGTAACTTGACCCAACACATCTACTCACTGGAAAAATTTCAATGTCAGTCTTTCTCAGCACTCTGAGCAACCACGTCGGCCGGCTCGGATTTCGGGAATACCTCTAGAGAAACAGGTTGGTGAATCAGCTGTTCTCTTATCTGATAGCGTGCGTTATAAGGCGTGACCTTGCGTGGAGAAGGGTTCGCTTGAGCAGGTTAGTTTCGTCAGGAACACCTGGCCGAGTCGGGAGTCTCCTCCCCTCTTGGTGTCAGTAGGCAGTGAGTCCGCGTTGAGGTAACATCGTCTCCGGGGGCTCGAGATGGATTGACTCACGAGGTAAGAGCATTCAATGATTTTTTTTTTTTTTTCAAAATTAGATTAATTTTATTTGTTCGTATTAATTTTATTCCTTTAAATAAAAAAAAATATTAAGACAAAAACGAGACCCATTAAAGAAAAAAGATTTAATTTATCTACACTCTAAACAAAAATATTAACTAACTGAAACTAAAAGCCACAATATTGAAATCTTTCTATTCTTAAAAAAAAAAGTTGACAAAAAAAAATAAAAAAACAATCATTTTCTCTTGTACTAATTGTATAAATATGACATCACGCTCTCTTTTTATTAATAATAATAATAATAATAGTGCAAAAGTAATGTTATTTTATAAACTATGTTTTCTTATTATATTTTTTTTCTATAAGTATTAGTCTTAATTAACTGAGAGAGATAAAGATATAAAATGACATTACATAAAATGTATTACTTTAATTAATATATAAACATAATACACACGCATAAGTGTCTCTATAAATGTGCATTAAAAAATCGTTTTAATTTTTTGAGTTGCTCTATGGAAAATCTAGTTTTGCTAATTTAGATCACATTTGTTGCCTGTGTAAAAAAAAAACTGACGCATTATGTATAACATTTATGTTCTCTGAACTTCGAGATTGTGCTAATATATTAAAGTAAGAAACATTTTAAATTAAATATATGCAACAAAATGTGTGATATATTTTAAACCAATAGGAATCATTTGACAAAATTCCGTAATTTTTTTTTTTTAATAATAGTTTAATAAATAAAATAATCGCCAACAGTTTTAAGGCCAACATTTTCTTACATGCATTTGTATTTCAATGTTCGTTGTTACGAAACATTTTAAATTGGAAAAATTATTTTTCACTTCCTTTTTTTTTCAGAATATAACGAACATTCCACTAGTCCAGAATGGCAAAAACCTTGAAATATTAAACATATATAAGTCAGTAATGTCCTATTTCGATTTCGAATTGACAGATCAAACTTTTAGCCTTTATAAAGGTCAGATAGCAGATGCAATAATATTAACTAATATATTAACTAATAAAAATAAATCATTATTTTATTCAGTAATAACAGAAAAAGCAATTAAATAATTTGGTTTCAAATAAAATTCCAAATCCTGATGGACCAATATAGTTTATTTTTGCAAAGCATCCTTCGCGTTCGATGGGCACAAAGTGGACCGAGTTTCGTTGCAATATAACGAAACATTCCCCTGTTAGAAACCTGTGGTAAAACATTGTGGTCGCTATCTCTTAAACAAACACACACAAAATTATAAGGACGCCTTTAAACGGAAAGGAACCAAGTGCCATCTGTTCATTCTTAAGAGAATTGGGTTTAAAGTGTTTTGTTGATCTAAAATTCCTTTATTACCTGAAATGTTTCATTCATTTTCTCTCATTAAAATAAAATTTTGTTATGGTAATGGGGTTTTATTTTTATAGTTATTGATAAAAATAGTGCTTCATTCCTTTCTGCTTATTACAGCATAATGGATGCACCACTTCACTATTTTTGGTATTATTTCTTGCTTTCATGACAACATTATGTTTTAACCAGTGTTTTATTACTATATAAATTCTCTAATTCTCTACAAGATAGCACCAAGAACTCAATTTCGTTAAAAATGGCGCTTGGTTCCTTTCCGTTTAAAGTCGTCCATATAATGTTATACATAATTAGGATCGATGTACCTTGAAGGCAATTTAAAAAAATAAATAGCTAAATTTCATTGGAAAGTACTAAAATCTAATATATTCTGTAACGTAGAATACATTTTAATAATAAATAATAATTCTATTAAAAAAGTGTCTAAGGATCGGTTTAGGTTATTATCTACGGCCTTGAACAATTGACGTTTTGGCCCGAAGAGCTGATTTACTTGTTTCAAGTAATTAATATTAAGAATAACAGGAACTGCGTCATCTTAGCGTTTTTCTATGTAATGCCTATGCCTGGTGTGTTTTGGACAGTTTACAACAGAAACGCACTATTCTTCTCCTTCAACAAACGAGACCAAATCTTGCGTAAATTAAAGAAGTATTTTCTTTAATTAAGGTAGTGATATTAAAATGTACGTATAGATCTAATTTATTAGAACATTTATTATTCTTTCGAATGGTTACATTCTATTTACTAAAATAGAAATATAGATCTAATTTATTAGAACATTTATTATTCTTTCGAATGGTTACATTCTATTTACTAAAATAGAAATATAGATCTAATTTATTAGAACATTTATTATTCTTTCGAATGGTTACATTCTATTTACTAAAATAGAAATATAGATCTAATTTATTAGAACATTTATTATTCTTTCGAATGGTTACATTCTATTTACTAAAATAGAAATATAGATCTAATTTATTAGAACATTTATTATTCTTTCGAATGGTTACATTCTATTTACTAAAATAGAAATATAGATCTAATTTATTAGAACATTTATTATTCTTTCGAATGGTTACATTCTATTTACTAAAATTTTTCACGCGTTGTTGATTTATTCAACAAAATATACGAAAAATAAAAAAATGCTCCTATCTGTTAATATAATCCTTCTTTTTTAACACTTTCTCTCTTCAAAATATTAATATTGAATCGATTTTGAACATCCGAGAAAATGTTCAAGTCTCAGTTTTTTGTACGCCGTAAAATCAAATACCTTGGTTTTATTTTATTTTTTTTTTTAATGTTTTTGAAAAATGGTGAATTTTTAGAATTTTTATAATTACTTAAATAGAGGTATAAGGGCATTGCGCATTATTCCAAGAAATTCAAACCTGTTTATTTGAGTCTTGTTTTTCTTTTTATCAAGAAGTAATGATAAAGAGACATTTTAATAAATAAGTAGTCAAATTTCACATAATTGGGCGAACTTGAAACCAATAATTTTATTAACGATAGCCTAATGAATTATTTCAAATTACGCTCGCATTTGTCGAAACAAGAATCCTTATCAAGAAGCCATGATTAATGATTAAAGTATTTATAAATATACATGATTGGTTGTAAATATTAGTGGTTTATGACCCTATTTATAACAAACAAGATTTCGGCATTCTTTATTTATCAGTTTCCACTCAAGCATTGAATCTCCTTAAATCTCTTTTTTTTTTTTTGTATATAAGTGGCTAGTGTTAACTTACCAGGTATCTCAATAACGACCTCACGTCACTCTAGGGAGAGAGTGTGGTCAGGACTATGCTCCAGCCGCCTTATTTTCCCCTTTTGCAGGAACTCTATTAATAAATTAATTAAAGGATTCACCTTTGTACCATCAAACCACAGTTTTTAATAGCGGTATTAGTAGTTTAATGATTTCCAACCCTTGGTGGTCGATAACTGATCAATTATCACTCGAACAGTTATCAAAAAATAATTTTTCTCTTACTCCCTATACAGATTTCGGCCATTATTATTCCCACAGATGTGCCAAATTGACTTCAAACACGTTATATTTCCAAGTATATTGGCATCCTCAACGACAATTAATAAATCGCAAGACCAAACGATGTATATTTGTGGCTTAGATTTGGCGAATCACACCCTGATCATGGCGAATCACACCATGATCATGGCGAATCACACCCTGATCATTATCATGCCTAGTTTCATTTGGAAAGCCTTGAATAAATATAGTTAATATAGTAGAAAAAATCTATCATTTGTCGAATATATATTTAGAACGAAACATACGTACCTTTTTCAATAGTTCACATGCAAATTTCGCAAATAGAACCCGTGACCTCGTAATACACTGGATGATCTTTGTCTAGTTGTAACAATATTGACACGGCGCATAATATAACACCAGACCTTGATGTTGTCTCGGCTTCTTTCTCCAGCGGTGCTCGTTGTCCGGCCCTTATATTTCGCCCAAATCCTATTGGGCTTCATCAGACGTGTTCCTTACTCTTCGGGGTGTGCAGGAGATATGATAGCTCCTGCACACCCCGAAGAGTAAGGAACACGTCTCATGAAACCCAATAGGATTTGGGCGAAATATAACGGCCGGACAACGAGCACCGCTGGAGAAAGAAGCCCAGACAAGATCAAGACGATGCCCCAGCGAAGGAGCCTAAAGGAGAAAACACCAGACCTATAAAAAATGTATTGGTGTTTTAGTTTTTTGTTGGCTTACGCATATTGTTTTGCATCTGACTTTATTTGTTCGTTGAGTAAAGTGTAGTTCTATCATTCGTGAGAGGCTTTTTATTTGTTCATCAGAAGTGTTAACACATTAAAAATAAAAAAAAAAACGTCCCTTAGCGGCATAACTAAGCACTTTCCTCAGAAATATGGAATTTATATATATATATATATATATATATATATATAGGGACTTTCGGATTGCGTCAAACTTTTAAGCGGGTTTCCTCCCCCGCTCGGAGAGAGATAAAAAACACAACAATTTTTCTAAATGAGAATGTTTTTTTCAGTACCTATATTTTTTATCTTCATTGAGGTGTATTGAAGATAGCCCATGTGCTCATACATCTATTCAATGTTTTTTTTTCCCTTGGTTATCGATCATAATAATTAAATATTAAACTCCGCGTAGCTCATTGATTCGTTTTTCTACGAACATCCAAAAATATAATCCTATGGACGTCAAAAACCCTCCTTAATCATCGCTGATTTGTTGTTTATCTTTGCAAAATTCTTATCACATTTGAGTGTAATTTTATTCTTTTGTTCTGTTATAGTATTCAAGTTTATTTAACTACCATTTCCTTCAAAGCTGGCATTAAATTGTATCTTTTAGAAATTAAACATTCTGATGATTATTATTGTACGAATTTTATGAAAATGAAAAGACTATACATTCGATATAATTGATCTATCTACATGTTTTTTGGTGCATGTATGAGTCTCGTTTTGTTCAAAAATGGTGTCAAATTAAAGAAAAGTAACAGACAATCGCATTTATGTGATTAAAAATAATAATTGGAAAAATGTATTCCGACATTGATGGATTTTGTTTCTTATTTATTTTTATTAACTGAGTTTAAAACTGATTTAATATTAATCATTTCAAAACTATATTTTTATTACCTTGTAGCCCAGTATATAGAGGCTTCAAAGGGGGGTCGAGCTAACATAAATTCCCCCACAAGATTTTTTTTTTCTAATATCCTTAGGTATGGTAATGTTTTGGCTGAAACCAAGTTTTTCAACCCGAAAGATGGGGGGAAAACCTTTCGCCGGCGAAAAACCGCGAAATTGTAGCATTTTTCTTCATTAATTTAAAAACCGTTGATTTTTGGCAAAACAACTTCAAATAGGGAGTAAAGAACATTAAATTCTGCTTTAGATGAACTGGCCCAAGTCCAAATTCGGCCAGGTAAAAGTACCGCAATCGCTAGTCAAAAAACAACAATATTTTCCAATTTTGCGAAAAACTGTGGTGAGCCTACTTTTAACGAATTACATCTTCGATTCATCAATTCTTTTGATACACCTCCATCCCTAAAAGTTAAAGAGCATCAATAACTGATTCCAAAAAGCACAAAAGCTTATAAATTTGCCCAATATTAAAATTTTTTAAGTTACTATTGAGCCAAAATGAGAATTAGTGAAATTTTCATTTAATCGCATTTTGCAAATTTTTTGTTCCTATTAGCCACAATTTACTTTTGATTACATTCTAAATGTATCAATTAACAGTGCATGCGGTATGTATGAGTTTTTCTACATATGAAAAAAAGGTTGGTTCCTCCCTTGTTGAACTTCCGACAAGTAATAGATAAGTGATATCAATATTTACAAAAAGCGATACTGTCATGAATGATTCACGGTACGTTTATGAATGGATGTTATCAATCAATTACAAACCACTACAGGTAGATAAGCTGGTTTCGAGTGCTTCGGTGATAGGTTGTCTAAATGGCGCGAATTGAGCAGCTGTAATTTTATGCCGAGCGGAGTATAGTTTGCGCGGTTTCTTGCCGGCGAAAGCTGAGGTGTCTTGATGATGAATGGCGCATTTTGCACAATCAGTGAGAACTCTTGACTTCGGTTGTGTAATGTTTCATAATTCTTATTACTTATATTCCATGGAAGCTCCCAAAAGCTGAACTACGCTGACCTCTGGTGAAAAATGAGGTTATATCGTCGATACAAATGCAAAGTATCGAATGTGAAAAAACGTATTTTTCATTTTCAATGTATAGTGATTGGTGTTGGACTGATGGACGGCAAACTCTCGAATCTAAGTACACTCAATGAAAGGGTAAGTAATCACTGTCAAAAGGGCGAATCTTCCGACTATTTGACTGTCCAAAAGCAAAGTAATGAATTAAAGCTTTTTCCCGCTGGAAAGTGGTGATTTTCACATTCGATACTTTGCATTTGTATCAAAGATATCACAATGCCGGATGGACACCCGAAAGTGTTTCTCAAATGAATGCCTTTAGTGCAAATTACCATAGATATCGATACACCATAAAATTAATAGTAATGAGTATAAACCGAGGCAAGCCATTGTGGGTCGCCTGCTCGCCTGCCTTTTTTTTTAAACTTATTTATTTATTCCCACGTTATTTTATTTTATATATGTTTTCATTTTTAATTGTTGTTTGTGAATATGTGTGTAATTAGTCATGTGATTTTACTGAGGAAATGCTTAATTTATTTGCTCAAGGTTGATACTTCCATTGAACTCCTGATGACATTAGTATAAAAAAACTACATTGAAATTACTAGGTTCTCTGGTATAGTGAGTGAAGTTACTAGGTAATAGACTTCTTTGGGTTGTTTTTATGCATTTATTTTTTGTTAGTGTTTATTTATTGTATTTTATTTAATTATTTTAGTTTCATTGATAAGCTTTATTACTATTGTACATATATATATACATATATATGTGTGTTTTTTTTAATGTCTCACAGCAACTAAGTTGGTGTTTTTTTTGTGTTGAGAAGAAAAGACGGTTTTTTAGGCGAAGAAAATGGTCAAGCTTACATTCTAACGTTACTAGGCTTCCGTTTACACGGTTTACAAGTAAGTGGACGTGGAAAATCTAATAAAATCCTTTTGAAGGAATATCTGTAACCTTTTTGGAGAAAATTTGAAAAACCTAGGGTTTCCTTGAGGTATTCTTATTTATCTCGACGCCGGAAATGTAAAGCATCTATTAGAAAGGTTATTTTTATTTTTTTATTTATTTTTTTTTTATTTATTTTTTTTTTTTACGGCGCATCTACATCTAGGTCATTAGCGCTGACATCCAGGGTGCAGCGAGGAATTTTACCAGCGAGCCGTGGGATGATAAAATTCCTGCCGGAGGTTGGGAATCGAACCCACCATCTCCCGCTTATGAATCCAAGGCGCTAGCCATTAGACCACGGGAGACCCTAGAAAGGTTATTCATACAAATATGGTTCTTATGCGATTTTGTTAGAGCAATCTCATTCAGAGAAATATTTCTCGGAAAACGCATAGTGAATTATCACTTATTTCAATTAATTAATAAAAACTTCTTCTCTAATTCACATTATAATAGAAACTCATTAAATTTCTTGACAATTTTAATTTAAGACTTATTTGAAAATTAGCATAGATTTTAGCAAAATGCTTATATGTAGTTTATACCATTACTAACAAGAATTTAAAATATTGTATTTATATATTAGTTTTATGTGATGAATCGCCATAGAAGCAGCCTCACAAGTGTATAAATAAATAAATAAACAGTAAAATGAAGCCACGTTGAATGCACCGGTTTCCATTGATCACTGAAGTTAAGCAAGGTCGGGCGTGGCCAGTACCAGAATGGGTGACCGACCACGTGCTGTTGCTATTATAAAAGAGTGGGAACCTGTAGGTAGCCCGGGGCTAAAAGCCCAAGTGTTGATACGCCGTTAAAAACAACAAACAAACAGTAAAATGAATACATAAGTAAAATAAGGTAAGAAAATGAGAAACGTATTTGTAATAGTGATTTTCTAGAGCGAAAATTGAGAAGGAGGAGGGAGTAATTTCCGCTTAGGAAACTGTCAGTTCTCTGTTGTGCCGCCTAAAATCTTGTGTCGCTTTGAGATTTCATTTTATATTTTTACATCTGTTTACATTTACTGTTTCTATTCCAAGCTTTCAAAATGCCACCTAGGGATAAGATCGGAAACGCGCTAAGATGCCACAGTTCCTGCGATTCGACCTCTTTTACTTAATTATTTGGGAAAATTACCTTGGTTTTGTGGAGTCCCATAAATAAATAAAGTCCAATAATTAAAATTAAAGCAGACTGCACAATAATATTTGGTGGTTGGTATAAAATAATATCTTTACAGTAGTTGTAAATACTTCCTAATTGACTGTAATACAGCAAGAGTTGCCTTAAATTGGCCAGCTGATGAAAACGATCCTAGTAAAGCCCGCCGGATTGCCCTTTATGAGCAAAATGATGGATTTATGGCGGGAATAAATGGAAGGAGCCATTCCATCCACGTGCTCTGGGGAATTTTCTATATTATCTCCGAGTGAATTTGAACGACGGCGTGAGTGACAGTTTGAGTGGCGTTTACGGAGGGAATACATTTTGCCAAGGCAGTGTATCTCTTTTCTTCATAATATTCGGAAGGGAGTCCGTTTTACAGGAAATATGTTTCGTTCTACCTGAATTATTTGTAAGAGAGAATGTTTTATGGCTGATGTGAGGGCAGGAATATTTGTAAAAATTATTAAACAGGATGTGAAAGAGAAAAGTATTATTCATAATAAATTAACGTTGCTGTCCAAATGAATTGGGGGGCTACAAACACAAGCTGCTTATCATTCTTCAACAAATTCATTTGATTAGTGTTAGGAATGTTAATTATTTCTATAAAATGTTAAGAAAACTCAATTTAATGAGTTTACGGCTACGTGAATTTGAAGGTGAATTATTTGACGCTCCTATATGCTTCTGTTGTACCTATTAAGGGGGGGGGGGTTGTTATGATTATTGGTTTTTCGCTTCGTCAGCTGTTCATAACAAATATAAAAGTCCGTCACGCATGAGCTGCATAACTAAGCACCTTCATCAGAATTTGGGTAGTGTAGACTGCATTCCTGAATAATTTGCTTATAATAAGGTATATAAAAACAAAATAAAACCGTGAGTAGACTTGCTCTTTTACATTTGTCATGAGAAACTGTTTCTTAACAGAGGAACGGGATGCAGCGCTCCTAGCGATAGACGTCAGAAGTCTACAACCCATATAAAGTCATATCAAAACACAGGCGCTCCTATTGGTAGCATTGCCAAGCAATTTATGGCGGGCAAATTCTATTCAAACATACTACAAAGTAAACCATACTTCCGATAGACCAATGTTTCATTTTTACAACACTTCTTCATAATACAGAGTAAACCTCAAAAACCGATTTTATTTATTTTTACAACATATTTTTCTCATTAGATGACCACAACGAATACCGAGTTTCGATGAAATATAGCAAAAATTAAGGCTGGTATTGGCGAATACGAGTAAGTGCTTTGGGTCGGGAGTAAAGCCCCTCCCCTCCAGATGAACTCACTTTGCTGGTTAACGACCTCGTTCAATCATTTGCTAGGGGAATACTAAATACCAAATTTCGTGGGATAAAATAAAAACTCTGAGATGTATCGTGTTAATAATAATAAAATAATTCTTAATAATATTACTGTTGTCTTGTTTTAAACGGAAAGTATGTTACTGACTTCCAAACAATAAATGTAACCCTGCTGATAGGTAGATAGGCTGGTCTTGTCAGCCCAATCTACATAAAAGCCTTTTTATCATCCTTGTATAAAATGGCGAATACTTTCCGAAACAACGGTAATACTTTACGCACAGGCTGTCACAAACACACAAAAAGTGGATATTCTCTTATGAACAATTAAAAGACAAACTTCAATTGGCAGGATCTATTGATTAAGTTAATTTGATGACGCCAATTAAATAACAACCCTTTTTGGAGGACACAAAACTAAGTGTAAGTAACCTTCTCCTGCTATCAACCATACAAGCCCGCAGTCAGTGTTGCCAAAGTATAAAAAAAAGAAAGTAATAATTTTACAGGGGGTAGGTACGCTGCAAAGCAACCCTGCGTCACAAGACCAGTGTGTTATTGGCGTCTACCTGTGAATGTGCTCTCGTGGTGCCTAAAGTTTTTTATTTGGCATTATTTATTCATTCATTATTATTACCTCGAAGAACATTTTATTTTTGTTATCAGCGTTTTAATAATTTATCTTTATCTTATTTTTATTTTGTCCGCAGAGTGTTATTTTATATTATTTCGAATCATTATAGTGAACTTTTATTTTCCATGTTTTATTATCTTTTATGCCGCTACTCGTTCACTAAAATACTATTCATTTTAATGTATGTGTGTGTGTATGAGTATTTAAGGGAATAATACATGATAAATTTAACTTTAAAGAGTCGTTCGCTCCACAAAGAAATAGCGCTAATGACCTAAAGGGTTGATGCGGTAAAATAAAATAAAAATTTTATTTCCATAACCTCCACGTTCTAAAAGGTCACATTTCTATTTCGGGTTGCATTATCGTGTCGACAACATAAATTCATGCATTATCCCTAAAATATGTATCATCTTACTTATTTGAGCCGACAATTGTCAGCATTTTTTTTTTTTTTTCATATGAACAGATTACCCCATATCATATTACCCGAGGAACGTTGAATGTAAACCTTGAGACACGTCCAGTTGGAGCATTTGATAGCATAGATAAGCTGTTCGTAGAAAAGGACACCGTGTAATAGTACACCTCGCTAGACTAGCAATGCCACGTGTATACAACCTTTCTACTACTTGTACAGAATATTTTATACAAATTGTACATAGGACCAAGTTTTTTAGTTAAATTAATTTCATTTTTCCTCACTATTTTCCTGTAAAATTGGCATTGTCCTGCGACATTTTAGCACGTTTCCGTTCTCATTTCTAGAAAATAGAAACAGTCAGAGTGTTTTTTCTTTTTTATCTTCCAGTAAAAATGACAACACGTGTAAAAAAATAAAATTAAATCTTAAACAGAAGCAACGTTTAAGGCACCACAACAGTAATCTGGCAGTATCCTAGGTGGAAATTACTCCCTCACCTTCTCAATTTTCGCTCTAGAAAATCACTATTACAAATACATTTCTCATTTTCTTCCCCTAATTTAACTTATGTATTTATTTTCCTGTTTGTTTTTATTTTTGTTTTCAAAGGCGTATCAACAGTTGGACTATTAACGCCGGGCTACCTACAGGTTGCCACGCTCGACCTTGCTTAACTTCGGTGATCAATGGAAACCGGTGCATTCAACGTGGCTTCATTTTACTGTTTATTTATTTATTTATACATTTGTGAGGCCGCTACTATGGTGATTCATCACATAAAACTAATATATAAATACAATATTGTAAATTCTTGTCAGTAATGGTATAAACTACTAATAAACATTTTACAAAAATCTATGATAATTTTCAAATAAGTCTTAATTTAAAATTGTCAAGAAATTTAATGAGTTTCTATTATAATGTGAATTATAATATGAACGCCCGGTGGCCGTGAGTGTTAAAGGCGTGAGCATCTAACACTCTGTGCCAAAGGTCGTGGGTTGTATTCCCACTATGTGGTGGTGGCTTTTCATTAGAAAAAGGAAAAGGCATCAGCCCTGTCCTGGCTAGAAAAAGGTGGTAACCTATAGATAACCCGTCCTAAAATTCGTAGTTAATAATAATGGACGTAAAAATTTAAATAAATAAATAATGTGAATTAGAGAAGACATTTTTATTAATTAATTGAAATAAGTGATAAGTAACTGCACGTTTTGCGAGAATTATGGAGCAACATAGTTTTAAGAGGTGGACTGGTCAATGTTCATTATTAGGGCAAAGGTTGAGTTTCATAAATCAACTTTGTTTCAGTAAGCCGTTCAGATTTCATTTACAAATACCTCATATTCAATTTTAATGTGTAAAGTAACGAATTAATGATATAATCTTAATATACTCTGAAGTTAATAATAATAAATTCTTGCCAACGGCCATAGCCACGTTGAATGCACCGGTTACCGTAGATCACCTAAGTTAAGGAACATCGGGCGTGGCCAGTACCTGAATGGGTGACCGACCACGTGCCGTTGGCATTATAAAAGGGTGGCAACCTGTAGATAGCCCGGCGTTAATAGCCAAATTTTGATACGCCGTTAAACGCACACATAAAAAATAAATTCTTAATAAAAGATTACTGAATGTGCGATTAATATACCTGATCCATGGAGAATAATGTTGTTTTTAAATGTAGGAGTAAACACTATATAATATATGTATGTAATATATAAATATTAGTACAAATGTTGCATGGATACACATATGCATCGGTGTGCATGTAGTAAATATATATAAAATTAAAAAAATAATAAATAAACAGGATCTTGTTGCTAATTTTGAAGAATATTCGAAAAGGCCATTTATTGGAAATAATGATAAATACGCAATAAGATGGAATTAAGAGCTAAAACAAATTTAAAAAATTAAAAACTGAAGCCAACAGTGACTAAAACTGAATTTCGCTGAATGAGATCCAAAAATTAAGTAAGCTTTCGATTGGTTATCACGATTTCCTAACAGTTTTTCCATTAGCATCTTGACCTTTTCTTTTTTTTTTTTTTTCTACGGCACATCTACATCTAGGTCATTAGCGCCGATATCCAGGGTGTAGCGAGGAATTTTCCCAGCGAGCCCTGAGATGAGAAAATTCCTGCCGGAGGTGGAAATCTAACCCACCACCTCCCGCTTATGAATCCAAGGCGCTAACCATTAGACCACGGGAGACCCCTCTTGACCTTATTTTTTTTTTTTTTTTTTTTTTTTTTTTTTTTTTTTACGGCGCATCTACATCTTGGCCATTAGCGCCTCTTGACCTTATTAAACTAATTTAAGCAATGATATTAGTTACTTGTGCTTTTCCAATTTGGAAGTTATGATTAACATTTTTCTCCGACATAAGTGCATCAGTATTGATTGAACAGACTTACAATATTGCAATAGAGAGTAATTAAGGTTAATGCTCGTGGTTAGTTGTAATATGACTGTCAAATATGATTGAGCGAAGAGTCCATGACCCCGGAGCCCATACGTAGTACACTCGACCTTCGCCTCTTGGTCGTACGGCAAATAGTCATTGAACGCATTAACTATTGCTTAATACGGTATGATTACTCCTCAATTTAATTCATCCTTCGGTAGTAATATTATCCTAGTAGTATTGGGGTATTTTCTGATTGTATTGATCAGCTCGAAGTTCATCATACTAAGATTTGATTTGCAGGAACTGCTTCATCTTAGCGCATAACGTTCTTAAGCCTAATGTCTTTTGGCAAGCCTGGAATAAATGTAGTTATTATTTTGTCAAAAATTAAAACACCTACTCCAATGAAATTCTGTAGAAAAGTAATATTTTAGGCGCCGCTTACTTAAGGTGAAGAAAATTGCTCACTCAGCCTCTTCGCCTTCAGCTCGAAAAGATCTATGACAAACAACCATATTTTTTTCTGACTTTACATACCTTGTTTTACTGGCAAAAATATCGTTACTGCTGAACTCAATTAAAAAACAACAAGTAATAAGCACCGTTTCCCGTAGATCATCGAAGTTAAGCAACGTTTGGCGTGGCCAGTACCTGAATGGGTTACCGACCACGTGCTGTTGGCTTTATAAAAGTGTGGCAACCCTTAGATAGCCCGGCGTTAATAGCCCAGACGTTGATACGCCGGTAAACATACACAAAAAAAAAACAATAAAAAAATGGGTAAATCAAATACAAAAACCGTTCAAAATAACGAATCTAACAATTTCTAAGTTTTAAGCACTTATTTCTCTGATCATCGAAAATCACTTCAGAACGATTTTTTTAGGAGATTTAGGAAGCTTTGGAATGGTCACCGTCTACTTGCCACGATTCCTAACAATTTTCAAGATATATAAGAAAATCATAAAACTGCTTATGTCTATTAATAATTTTTTTTTCTAATACTTTCTTATCTCCAAATTACATTAACAAATCTCAATCACCGTTATTTTCTTGATCTTATGAATGTAGTGTTTCTTGATGAGTATTTCATCCCACATTTCGCAAACTGGTATTTTCTGCATTTTTCTGTTTTCTGGAGTAAACAAGTTATAATCATGTTCATTTAAAATCAATATCTTATAAAATTTTTATTTTATTTTTTTTTTCGATGCTCCACATTGTCTATGAATGGCATCGATTGCTGGTAATAGTTGCTCATAGTGATGATATACTACGACACTAATGTAGAATCCAAAGTAAAATATAGAAAAAAAAAACCAATAACTAAACAGAAAAATTAAATTACAGAAAAAAAAATAATAAAAAAAATAAAAAAATAAAAAAAAAAACATAAAAATAAACATTGAGAAACTAAGTAATATTCATTGGAGTTTGAAATAAAAAAGTTGCGGATGTTTTCATATTTTGTTATATATGTTAATATTTTTCAAGTATGTGATAATATTGTTGATATATTGGCTGCTCTTATAAAATTAACATATAATCCAAAATTTAATTTGCTAACTCTTGATTTATGTTAGTTTATTTGCCTTTATTTTAATTTCCTCTAATTTATTGTTACATTACAAATATTCTTTCTTTTTTGTTTATTAATTTAATTGTTTTTATGTCCTTCCTTTTTTTTATTTTTAAGCGTTACTTCATTTAAAAGTTAACATTTTTATACTAATTTATAAATAGCCAGTTCCGATAATCAAATAAAATAAATGCATCATAAATTTCAAGAAGAAAGCATTCGAATTTTTACTGAGTAATAAGTTCGGTTTTCTATTGATAACTTCCTGAATCGCCGACAGAGTGCTCTAGTTGCCGCGCCGTCATGTCTCTCTTCATAGCTATAAATTATGCATTATAACCTCTATAATGTAAACAAATATCACAACAAAAAATCATTAAAATCTTAATATCAAACCTTTCTATTAATTATTCATTTATCTTAAAGACAATAAAATAAATTGTAAAGCTCTTAAGTATGTATCAGTACAAACTATTGTATTTTTATAAAAATTAATTAAAATGTCAATACAAACATTCCTTATTTCTTATATATTTAATTTCTATTTGAGTCGGCGTATTTAAAACGATTAAATTGTAGAAATGTTTTATTTTTGCCATTTATGAATCAATAATAATTATTAAAGGGCTTTGAACTATGTTATCGTTTGGTTTGCAAGTATTAACTTTATCTTATTTAAAATTATTGATCGTTAAAAGAACTGTAATGAATATACAACAATATGATTTCGTGAAATATGTATAACAATCTTCACTGTCATCTCGTTTCGCCAATAAATACGATGGTAATAATTTTATTATTAGATTCCTGTTAAAGTCCTGTTTTTCTTTAAAATTTTAGAAGAAAATATAATTTAAATGGAAAAATTGTTTCTAGTTTTTGTTTTTTTGTTCTTCTTTTCGATACTGGCAACACTGCTTTCCCAAAGCGTGGACAGAGGCAACACTGATTCCCAATAGCTTAAGACAAGTCCTCCTCGCCTCGAGCTCTTTTAGAAATGGACGCCGAAGAGGGAAACAGGCGTCTCGTATACATTGCTTCTTTTCAAGCCAGGGCGCGGGCCGGCGACAATTCGGGTACATTGTACGAGGCCACGTTGTTCAGGGTGGACACCCGGATGGACCAAGACCAGGATGAATATTCAGACGAAGATTCGGATGAAGAAGATACTAGATACCGCTACATCGCCATCTACTTCACCAGGAATTATGAAGGGAATGTCTTGGGGCCTTGGCGACCGATTCACTGGCAAGTACTTCGAGAACGTCCTTACATGCTCTGGTGTATGTAGAAAGAAAAAAACTTTATTTATTCCAGTGAAATTAATAAATATCAGATTTCGTTGCTAAAGAAGACTTTATCTGATGCGATTGACATTTCATCTCATAAATCTTGCAATATGTAGTGGAATTTCTAAAAAAGGCTGTGGGTTTACATTTTTCAAATAGTAGAAAATACATATTTCCTTCTAGTACTTTTAACTTTTTTTTTTCATTCTTTAGTTTTAATCCTTAACCTCTCACTATTATTTATTTTAAATATAATAGCAGTCATCCGTTGTGTTTAATAATTACGTTAATACTTATACACCAAATAATAAAATGGCAAATTTACAACTTTTATTTTATCATTTTATATATTTCATTAATTTTTTTTTAAATTATTTTATATATATATATATATATATATATATATATATATATATATCATATTTCATTTTGCTGCCTGTATATATACACAATTAAAACTCGGTAATGGGACGTCACAAGTGTACACTTAGAGCCCAAAACACTATGAGCCTATGGTTCAATCCCCACTAGGTGGTGGCATAAAATAAATTTAATATATATATATATAGATAGTAATAGAATTTTACAAAATAATAGATACTACGTTAATAGTACATAATTGAGCAGCAATATGAATAGGTAAAATTATATTGTTGCAAAACATCTTTAGTTTTTCAGTTTAGATTTATATGCAGATTAAGTAATAGTCCTATATTTCAATGAACCAACAAAACTCTTAATAGGGCAACAAAAATCTTAGAATAAAAGTAAATTATTAAAATTGTTTCTTCACCAGCATTTGAGACACCTTAAATAAATAAATAACTTGCATTGTTGAATTAGCATATCATTAAAGTATTGCACAAATTACTGACAATTTGAAACATTCTATTATTTTGAGAAACTAGTTTATATTTTATAATTTATTATTTAAGAAATATATAGGTTTAAAGGATCTAATAACAGGACATCAAGGTCATCCATCAGATGACTGGAAGTTCTCGTAATGACAATTAATAAGTATTAAAACAATTATTAGCATAATAGATGTTATTTTCAAGCTAATGACATTTAGTAGGTAGGATGCATGATTTTCATTATTTATTTATTTGGATTACAATTAGGTATTAAAATTAATTCTTCTGCACTCGAGAGATTATATGACTAGGCAATACATAACAAATGAAGTCTAACATAACACATTCTTAGACTTCATTTGTTTTACATGAAAATATAGCAGTCAGTTCTCGTTGAATTTGGATATTCAATTCATTAAGATATGTGTTTCAATTTCTACAATATTGTTTACACTGCATCTAGGTCTTAGCCATTATTGCATTAATACATACATCAGTATAAATTAATTACTTTCTTATTGTTTATTTCCAAGGCAGGAGATTAACAAAACACCACCCCTTTCATTTTATTCTACTTTATTTATTAATTTGTGACCGACATGTTTCGAGCTTTCATCGAACTTCTTCAGGAGCTGTTCATATTATGAAGCAGGTGTAATACTCTTGCTTTCATCGCACCTCTTCAGGGGCGATTCATGTTAGTAAGCCCTCTCATCATTTAATCTAAATGGACGCAGGTGTAATTCTCTTGCTTTCATCACGCCTCTTGAGGAGCTATCTATGTTAGGAAGTCTTCTCGTCATTTAATCTAAATGGACGCAGGTGTAATACTCTTGCTTTCATCACACCTCTTCAGGGACTATCCATGTTAGAAAGTATTCTCGTAATTTTATCTAAATGGACGCAGGCGTAATACTCTTGCTTTCATCGCGCCTCTTGAGAAGCTATCTATGTTAGCAAGTCTTCTCGCCATTTAATCTCACAGAACGCAGGTATAATACTCTTGCTTTTATCGCGCCTCTTGAGTAACTATCTATGTTAGGAAGTCTTCTTGCCATTTAATCTCACAGAACGCAGGCATAATACTCTTGCTTTCATCGCGCCTCTTGAGGAACTATCTATGTTAGGAAGTCTTCTCGTTATTTAATCTAAATGAATGCAGGTGTAATACTCTTGGTTTCATTGCACCTCTTCAGGGGCTATCTATGTTAGGAAGTCCTCTTGTCATTTAATCTAAATGGACGCAGGTGTAATACTCTTGCTTTCATCGCACCTCTTCAGGGGCTATCCATGTTAGTAAGTCCTCTCATCATTTAATCTAAATGAAAAAAGGTGTAATTCTCTTGTTTTCATCGCACATCTTCAGGGGCTATCCATGTTAGGAAGTCATCTCGTCATTTAATCTAAATGGACGCCGGCGTAATACTCTTGCTTTCATCATACCTCTTCAGGGGCTATCTATGTTAGGAAGTCCTCTTGTCATTTAATCACACAGAAAGCAGGCATAATACTCTTGCTTTCATTTCACTTCTTCAGGGGCTTTCCATATTCGAAAGTCCTCTCATCTTGTCATTAACTACTCGCCTGAGCATTAACTCCATTCCATGGAATATTTAAAACAGGAACAATTTGATAAATATTTCTAGAAATGTTGTGTTGATAAGACTTATGAAATATATTATGAATTTGTTACATTCGTTTTAATATAACTTCAAGTATGTTGTTATTTTAAAAAAGAAAAGAAAGGAATTTTTTGTTTTTGATCACAGGCCACAGGCCTAGAAAATGAGTTTGGACTGAAGAGAGAGGTTTTGAAAAAAGTTATTAAATCTTCAAATTCTCAAGATCAAACTATATGCTCCTAGCGTTTATAATGTTTTTTTGAATTGCAAAAAAATTAATATAATAAATTAGCAAAATCAGTTTCTATAAAGAGTGAGGGTTTACTCTAGGTCCAAATTACTTATGTCTCTTTAGGGTAAGTAATATTTGTTTCCATTATTATAAAACTTGTTATACAACTCTTAAAACCTATTATATAAGTTTATTATGAAAATAATCAAAATCGGCCCTACTGGAGTAGTGGTTTATCTGAAACCACCATTCCATGCCGAATTAGTAATGTGCTACTACTGGCCAAAATTTTGGTTTCGTTGCAATAGAACAACCGATCTTTCATTCAAAATTAGTGAGCCAATCTTAAAAGAAGCTATATTAGATAAAGTGGAAGTAATTATTTATTTTATTTATTTATATTTTATAGCACATCTACAGCTATGCCATTTTCTCAGGGTTATATATAAGTTACAACCTTTCATGAACATGCATCGTGCATCGGGAAGTCTTTTCAACGAGCCATAAATGAAAATACTCAATCTGTTTCAAGTGAGGCACAAACCGCTTCTCCTTAGGTATCACCACTTGGCGACCATGTGTTTATGTATTTTTGTAATACTTGAGTCGGCTGTTAAAATGCATGTAAAAGAGAGGAACATAATATGTTCATTGTAAACACTGCAGTTGAATTTGCACAATTCATAAAGTGGGAAGGACTTTTTAAATTCCATTTTGATTAACAATAGAAGTGGTTTCACTTTTTGTTGAGAGAATAAATAATTTACTTGCTTGTGTGGAGGCCCAGTGACCGTTAAGGTGGAGCGTTAAGGCATGAGCACTTAACAATCTGTGCTAAAAGGTCGTGGGTTCGATTCCCACTAGGCGTGGTAAGGCATCAACCCTATCCTGGCTAGAAAAGGGTGGTCGCCTATAGATAACCCATCCTAAAAAAATTCGTAGTTAATGATAAATGGACGTTAAAATTTAATAAATAAAAAAACTTACTTGTGTGGGGTGGGCGAGGTTAGTTCAGTGGTAGAGAACAGGACTAATATGTTGGAGGGCCTTAGTTCAAAACTCGAGCCTACTAAAGATGTTATCTTCTAGTGTCTTCGCTTGTGGGTTGGATTCAGTGTCCCTGACCAACCCAGCCTTTAATTAATTTATTATTGCGTACCTGAAAAGGGAAAAATCAGGCGGCCGGAGCATTGTACTGTCCACACTATCTCCCTTGTGTGCTGTGCGGTCATGAATCAGATAACTCTATAGTATCAGCCCCTCTGGGCGCTCATGGCCTGCTACGTAACTGATATGATTTTCTGTCCTACTTGCAGACTTTAGATAACGAACAGAACTGACAAGCATACTTTTAGAATTGTTATATGGCATAGGCATGACCAATTAACAGTGAAAATTTAGTATAATCCTTTTTTGGCCTAGAACAGAGGGAAAAAAATTGCAAAGCAATTTAATAAATAAATATTTAAATTTTGATCAAGATCTATTTTTCTCAATGAAGGCAAATATTCAAAGATAAAAATAATATCTTTAGTGGCTTTTCTTCCATCAACTGTGAGTTTATTATTAGTTATTAGTTTTGCTGGAGGACGATAGTGATTTCTAAATCTGAAGGTACGTATGGAAAGGTCAGCTTTCAAATTTTTTAGACTTAATAATGAATAAATTACAATATCCATAATGATAATTCAGAAAAAGAAATATATAATATAACACTTTCACTGCCACCCTAATTTTGAAGCGCAGCCCAATGTGCCATTATAATATTTTCCCAGAAAACAACTCAGAAGTGAATATATAAACTAGGAAAATGGCAAAAAAAATATTTGGCACGTTTAGCACACCAAAACCGCTTCTGTTTCAGGTCCAAAAAGCTTACCTAATAATAAAAAATTGAAAGAAGTTGAATTTGCCCAACTCAACACTTACGGCAAACTTTAACTCATTGCCAGTTGAAGTTTGTACGCTTTTACTGGGTTACCGAAGTGGGAGAAGTGAAAGGTAAGGGATAGTCACACTCCGACTAATTGTCGAACCCGGGTCTCAGCTAGACACCCTTAATTTGACTATAAAAAATAGAATTGCAAGAGTATTTTTGTTAAGATTATGTATATGTTGTACTTGTATTGTATAGGTGTTTCTAAATTGTGTCCAAGTAATTCTACTATCGTCCAAAAATAATGAAAAGTCAGTGGGTGTGTGTAATTCATCTCTATTTCGGCGGTCCCATAAGTTTAATTTTGGTTCAACGAGTGGGTATTAAATGTGGTAATATAATATCGTGAGTCTTAAACTTCCCAGAGTGTATTTACTAACTTGTACCATTAAATTGTATTTTAATGTTGTACCATTAAAATATGTCTGTCCATTATCAAGGTTGAATAACTGTAATCAAAATAAATTTAAATATCAATTTTCATTATGTTCTGCATATTTTTCCATGATAATTAATTACTTTCTATAATTGCAGATACTATTTATTTTATTTTATTATTATTTTTTTTTTTTTATATTTCCAACTTAATGAAGAGATTTCAGAGGGAACATATGTATTTATGTTTTTAACAGAATATGAATTTACATAAGAGTTTCCCTTTTGAGAACAAACAATCATCAACATTAACAAATTAGTACAATTCTAATTTGGATGCCAACTAATTCTTATTGGTTTTGTAATTAGCTTTAATAATATTTTGTTAATGAATTATTGTCGGTACAAATGAATAATTTATTAGTATCTATTATTATAAGTTAATTAACCACCTTCTTAATTGGTTAAGAAAAACCTCTAACCACTTACTAAATCATACAGAACAGTTTCTTATCATAAATGACTGTCCTTGTTGTAAATATAATACTGAAGATACAATTTTTGTTTTTTTAATTCAGGTTAATGAGTAGCTTTAACCCTTAATTACTGGCGTCGGGTCATATTGACCCGAATGTATTTGTTTATTCGACCTTTGCCCTTCAAATCTTTGTATTTAAATAAATATTATTGTTTGTTACTATTTAATTAAATTACTTTACCCAAAAAAATCAATTTAAAGTTTGTGTCACTGGGGACCCGACAACATTAGTTATGGAAGAAAAATTACGCCAGTAATTAAGGGTTAATATTTTAGTTAGTATTAAAATTTGAATTTGATATAACATTAATTTCTTTTATTAAAGCTAGAATACAAAAAACAACATAAGATTGGTGTTGTAAATTAACAAAAAAAAAAAAAAAAAAAAAAAAAAAAATATTAATAAAACTGACTTTCACAACTGCAATTACCAAATATAAAATACAATTATTTTCACATCTGTTTTATTTATTTATTTTAAACTAAATGTGATTGAATAAGTATTGTATCAGGTCATGCTATAAGCAATGCTGTTTTTAATGGTGTACTGTAAGGTATAAGTTAGAATCAATTAAACATGTTCAATCTAAAATGTAGTTACCATCTTGTTGTAAAAAAGCTTGCCATCTTGAAACCAAATTTTGAATATGCTTATATTTATTAACCTAAACGAGTCTCTTCAAGCTTGTGGTTTCCCGCTTGAAATTGTTCTAACCACCGTTGTACTTGTTGCGCGCTAACAACATTTTCGCCACATATTTCTACAAGTTTTCGATAAGTTCAAGCAGCATTTTCTCCTTTATCGAATTCCCAAAACATAACATGGCGTAAGTGGTGTCTTGGGAGATCCATTTCAAATGAAATTTCAGCACAGAATAAATAAGTTTCCCCGACTAAAACATGATAAATAGAAATGTATTTAATGCTATAATGAACAAAAAATAAATTGAAAAGAAGGGATTAGTAATATAAACATAAACAGACAGAATATTATAAACCGACATTGCTTATGGCATGACCTGATAGTAACATTTAATTTCTATACCATTTTATATAGTCAGCCTGTTCCTATTAGCATTTAATTAATAAATTTATAGCTTTCCCAGCGCCTAAAGCTGCTCTTGGTAACTGCCTTCATACAATTATCCGGGTCAGCGTATTTCCAACGATCCTTAAGTCCTCAGCCACCGAGTCCTTCCACCTTCTTTTAGGTCTCCCTCATGGTCAGAGTCCATCTGGGGTTCCATTATATACTTTTCTGGTTGCTCTATTACAATCAATCATGATTACATGTCCCGGCCATTTAAAGCGATGAATTCTTACAAAATGGAAAACTCGTAGATCAACCTATAAATTGTAAATTTTGTTCTTTCTCAAGAGGTACGCTATATTATTTCTGATAGGTCCCATAATGCATCTCCAAACGCCTATCTCATATTGCATCCCCTCTTAAACCTGTTGATAGTTTTTGTAAGTTTTTGCTTTGGATCCAGGGTGCACATTTTTATTTATTTATTACAAAATAAAATAAAAAGGTTTAATAAATACAGTAGCGCTAAAAAGTATTTTGACAATAAGAAATTCCCCAAAGTTCTTGAATAGAGGATCTGTGGGAGAAGATAGATCACGGAGATAGATTTCAAAATCATTCGAATGAAGAACCTTTATTTTTAGCTGATACAAAGGAGTGTGTGACAATTCCTTTGGATCGAATACTGAAGAAATCGAATGTCCTTATACTTATTGGTTCATTTAAAAATAAAGACGATATTAAAAATTTCCATTTAAATACAGTGTGAAAATAGCTTTGAGCTATTATGTTCTTTAATTACAGTATGGCTTTGTAATTTTGTTCTCAATTTAAATTTGTTTTACAAAAATGTTTAGAAAAATTTTTGCCTCCAATAAAAAAGATTTGTATATTTGTGCCTATTATTTTTGTTACATTAGCTCAATTATTGTCTTTTTCAAAATGCTTTTGAGTACTCCTGTATATAAATATATATATATATATATATATATATATATATATATATATATATATATATATATAACAATGAACAATTAAGCCATTCTTAGTGGAGATACTTAATATGGGTCAAAAATAGAAGAGATAAGGACATATAGAATTAATTATGTCAAAATTTTATATAAAATAGTTTAATATTTACATTTGTACAACAACATACATTACAAGAGTATGTGTATATTTGTTTACAAATGGTCCTTTGTCATAAATACAGGTTTTGAATTATTTTTCTCTCTCTATGCTATTTTCTTTTTCAATAGCCCTGTTTTATATATCGAGTCCACCGTTTATGGAAACGATTCATTTATCTTAACCTGTGTTAATGGAATTTTAATTGAATTTAAAAAATAGATGAATTTTGTTGTGCACGTTTTTCAAGCTTGGGCTGTTGAATATCCTACGAGTTGAATGGAATTCATTTAATACAAATAACTTGTTCTCATGCATATAAAATTATTGATTCACTCTGACATCTCAAAAAGTTATTTATTCTCTCCTGATAACATTACACACCTATAACAAAAACTACAGAATCACTAGTATAATTATTTTGAAGTTGCTAAAGACACATTATTATCTGTTAGCTAGTAGAAAGAATATATGTATAGGGAAAAATGAAAAACTGATTTTGTTTTTGTAAAACCTTAGTCTTTTAGTTACAATTTAGATTCGCAATTTGCACAAAAAATAAATATGACTTAACTTTATATATTGATTTTGTACCAATAAATAAAGTTAGGAGTGAATCCTGTGACCCGTGTTTATCCCCCCCCCCACTATGATGTATCTCTCCTCCTATTATTTTGAAGCAACAAATATCTTAAATACAAAAAAAAAAAACTAGAAGGATATAATTCTGTAAACAAAATATAAACAATATGATACCTTTATAATTTGATATTTGTAAATCTAATTAAGAAGATTTAAGAATACAAATGTTAAATAGATATTTAATGATTTCTAAAATATCGCAAAAATGGGACATAGTAATGTTTGTTTATTTTTTCCTCGCAGTATGTTTTCTTAGTGAATTCTCTTTCTTGTAAATGGGCATTAAAAATTGTATCCTGGATCTACAAATCTTGAAAAAATAAAATAAAGAAATAAATTATTATATAATTTACTTGAGTATTGTCTTCATAATATTAGTTATAATCTTTATAATGAGTTAAAGAAAACCATTCTACAATGGGCTTATATAAGAAATAATTGAGAGGGGGGGGGAGCATTTGAGGGATATGGAATACTAACAATATAGAACTTGGAATAGTTAGCCAATTAAAACGCTATTACACCAACAACAAAATATTTTTTCTGAACTAAAAAGGGAACATCCCCAAGCGTCTAGAGCCGATTTTAATGAAACTTTGTATATTTGTTAAACACATGAAAATAAACTATACGTATTTTTTTTTATATCGGCCCAATCGCACGTTTAAGGGGTGAAACCACCCTTCCAAATTACAGCTCAAATAGTCCAACTTTTAAACTATCGTAGGAAGAAAAAAATGTATATTTATAATAATGGTTGTTCCTTGGTGGTTTGTATTAGAGAAACAGTAGCTAAGAGATTGTGGGAGTAGGCTAAGAGATAATAAAATAAGATTTATCTTCTTTGCCTCCAAGGCCACTCTAAGATTCATGATATTCTAAGTATAACTTCATTTCTCATATAGAAGGAGCCTGAAAAAAATGGATTAAAGTACATTTTTGTAGAAGTCTACTTGGTTGAATTTTTGTTTTTACTCGACTATTATAAATTTAGCAATTTTGGACTTAATCTAGCAAGCTAATGGTAGATAAAATAAATAATGATTGTAAGAAACATTTCAAACCTGAACACTCTAGGGAATCAATATCTTGAACTATATCATCTGTACTGGGAAACTCATATAATTAAAATAACGATTTTAAAGAAATATCTCTGTTAAGAAAAGTGGTCTTATTTGAATTGACCAGTAATGAGAATGCAAAATAACCTACATGTTGGCTAGCCTTACATTTTGTGTAATTGGTTTTATATTGAAATAACTGCAATTAAAATAAACTCGTATATACGAGGAAAACCAAAACACCATGTTTCCATCACAATTTCAATTGTGATTGAGACATGTTTTTGTGGTTTTCCTGGTTGATGCAGTGCCCCCCCCCCTCTCCACCCAGCCAAATCAATGACAAGAAATGTGTTCCAGCGTTTTGAAATCCAAACATTTACTCTATGAATTAAACAGACCGCCGATTTCCAGGTTTCCTGAGGCCGATGTTATGGATTTTTGTAACATATTTTAACATACAGCGAGTAAGCAGAAAGTGTCACTTCAGGTTCCTCCTGTAGTAAAACTACTTAACGGGTTACAGACCGAATTGGTATTAAATATTATGCCAAAACACCCTGATCAATGTCAATAAATTGGAGAAAGGCAATTGCCACGCGATACTGGATGCATTCCGAATTACTTGTTCTAAGAGTAATGTATTGAACAGATTTGCACACTTAAAATTCTTCAAAATCACCGCTACTTGCCCCAGAAGTAGTCTTCGAGGATCCCTCCTCTTCGTCATGACTGATTAGATCTCTTTTATGGACGACAAATGGGTTCTTTTTCTTCTTCAAGGAAACAAAAATACGTTTCCTGGTGCAAGGTATGGACTATAAAAGAGGGCGTTGGCACCTGAAGTTTGGCCAGGAACTCGCGGGCTCGTGTTGCGTTGCAGCGGGGCGCTGTTTTGTTGATGGAGTGGTTTCTGTAGCGGAGATGTCTTTTCTCATCCTGACGAACCTTTTAGGAAGGCTTTCCAGCAAATCCACAGCGTTAAATGTTTGTTCTTAAAGAACAAACTACTTATGGTTTTGCTGGTTGACGGCCAGCCCCGAGGATCGTGATCCTCTTCCCAGCCCTCCTTTAAGGTCTTTAACCACCTCGAAACTTGTGAGTAGGAAAAAGAAGAGTCCCCATAAGCCCCAGGAATCATTTTGTTAGTCTCCTCAAAAGACGTTCCCGGTTATGCACAAAACTTAATCGCGTAAAGTTGCTCGATCCATTTTTTTTTTTCATGACACGGTTAGAGCGGTTAGAGATGTTTACGAGAACTGACCTGGCGCTTCTAGTGCTTGGAGATTTCGCTGCAAAGCTTAGTGTTCCCCCACCTATCAAAAGTGGTTAAATCCACATATTATGTCAGAGGGGGATCGGACCACAGGACCTTAGTGAATAGCTCCATCATCTATGAAATTTCAATGTCCGATTTCAAGGGCGAATCCCAGGTCAGAAACTCCTAGCATTTTGTTACCCATAAATTACTCGTATAAATTATAATTAAAACATTTAATTTCTAAAAAAAATAAATAATTAATTTCAATTGCATACGTTTTCAATCAGGTTTATGAATCAGCATTCCATAAAGTAAAAATTCGCCTTTTCTATCCTGAAGCACTTTCAGATCTTTGACTTCGGATTCCCAACATCCGGATTTCTTGATTCGCTCTTTCTCGGACGAGAAATATTATAGGAGCGACACGTTAAATTCAATTGCATTAGTTTCAGTACGCACCATGTATTACAGGCAGCGGCATTCAATAACCGTATGATTGTGACGAGTTAACTCGTCCATAGGAAAGTAGAAAAGGCATTTATTTCCGAGATCTAGGGCGTGCTTGTTAAACTGTTAATAACTATTTCAATAAAATAAGCAGATGGTAGACAGCTATATCTACATACGAGTGGCTATCATTTAAACACATATTTAAAAGAATTAGACTGGAAAATCGTTAGAAAACATACGGAGAGCTGGGGAAAAAGAAAACATAAGCTTTTGATTGTTTTGAATTTAATGAAGAGTAATGCTGAATTCCCTCTTTGAATGTAAATGGTTGCTGTTGCGAGAATATAAAATCTCATCGTTTCTCCTGTGCAAATTGAAATTTACATCTGGGTGAACATTATACAATTTGTTCTCTTAAATGGTAGAAATAATTTCGCTTTAATGCACAGGCCCTTATATTTTTATCTTTGGCATTTGAAGAGAAATGTCTGCGTATTTTAGCTATATATATTCACTTCATTTTATTTGGCTTTACAGCCCGCAACTGGACGATTCACACTGTAAACTTATTAGTTGCAAACACAATAAAAGCTCAACTAAAAATCGAAACCAAAGAAGCGATTATGATTAAACTAAATATTATTTTCTTTTTGTTCTATTTGATACAAGTAAAATTTAATTTAAAAAATGGTTAGACATGTTAAAATATTTCGCCCATATTTTGTAAAAAGTGTCAACTGTTCATAAATGTCGTTCATGTTTTCACTTTTCGAGCACTTTTCGAAAGAATGTAGCTGTCGATTTCGCACTCATGAAAGAATTTTTAAAACATCTTAATATTTTTTTAAATGTTACTTCAAATAATAATAAAAAAAAACACATTGAACTAAAAATACTTTAGGAAGATAGATGTTGTGGGGGTTTGGTAAGGTAAAACAAAAAAAAAAAAAATATTTGTTTGAAACATTTAGCATCAGATGATGCCCTGTTGACATGATTGATCTTATCAGTCTAGACGTGGCCCTACCTGCGGAAGGTTGTCAGAGGTTTAGGCTGTAATTATATATTATCTTAAGTGTACCTAAGAGGGGCGAATCGCCTTCATTGCGGGGTGTTCACAAATCAATTAAAAAAAATGCTCCTGAAGAGACGTCATAAAGACGCGAAACATTTAGAGCAGAATAAAGGAGTATTGTAGAAAATCAGTGTTTTTGTTTGAATTGTACCTCCTGCCACATATAAATATGTGGCATGTTAGGTTTTATTTTTTTAAATAAACAAATGTGTATATTTTTGCCAACGTGTCAGCTTAAGATTCAAGATTTCTCAGAAATGATTGAATCTGTCCCTGCTCTCATCGCCCTGATGAAGGCTTCAATCTCAAGACAAAATGTCGGCAAACATAAAACACATTTTTAAACTAAAACATGTAGCTTTATCAACCACACCCCCTGATATTAATGGTCAACGTTCACATGTCAATTAATCTATGTTTTATTTATTTTTCAGGTAAGGATGTGCAGTAACAATTATTGAAGCTCCACGCAGACCAATTTTTCAAAAAGTGAGTAAAACTGTTCCAGATTACAATTTGGGATTCGTTATAGCAATTGTAAAACCAGCAAAAATATCCTGCTAGATTCTTAATAACTTTTTCAGTTATTATATTATTTACTTCAGTACATTAATTTATTCATTTTTTATAATGTCTTCGCGATGGATTTCAAACGAAGACCGATTTGATTGTAAATGAAATCAAAGAATAATAAGATTATTATAAAATAAGGCTTGCTCATTGACAGCATTCTTTACTAGACATGGAGAAAGGTGAAGAAATTTTAAGGGTGTTTTCTACATATTGCAGAACTATTAGTAGCATGCTTTATAATAAATTAACTAAATAGTAACTATTATTATATTTAGTGTTTGCCTCCACCACCATATTTGATCATTCCTCTCGGTCTTGAGCCAGGATCCGCCAGTCGTCCATCTTTACCATGAAGAGAGTTATATAACTTGTCACTTGGCTGTGAACGGGTAGGGGAAGCTGGAGGCACCTCTAGCCAATGACGGGCTTGCTGGGTTGCCATTCCTCCCTCTCCTACTCCAACCCTAGGCTGGAAGGATTGTAGAACTGGCAACGTCGAGCCTCCTCTACGCTTTCCCCGAGTGACAAGTTATATCTCTATTACTGTATTCTGGGCCTTCCTCTCCTTCTAGCTCCTCCTAGTGAACCCTACAACATCGTTTTCAACAGTTTATCATGCTTTACATCCTTTCTACTTGATCCAGCCATCTTAAGTTGCCTTTCTTAATTGTACAGCTGATATCAGGTTCGCCTTACAATTCCTTAAGTTCGGCGTTACTCCGTTTCCTCCACCTATTTTTGTCATGCGCGTCTCCAAATGTCTTTCTCAGGACTCTCCTCTCCAAAACCAGTAGCTCAGAGTCCTCGTATCGCTGTTATAGACATAGTATATTACTCGTATACTGTGATATTCGGTACTATACTGTAAATAAACTCATGAGGTTTACTTTGCGTAGTACTATAAATTTGTTAAAATGGGATATGACTGGAAACTAAAAATGCTTTGAAAATAATTTTCGATTCGGTAGTAACTGAATTCTATTAGAAATAGCCGAAGAAAAAATAATTAAAACTAAAATTGATTTCTTGCATTTTAAGGAATTCCTAGGAAACGATTTTAACTTTTAAATATTTAGTTTCTAATTGCCTTTTTTGATATAACTAGATAGTGAAGAATCAATTTCAGGTCAAATAAAGTCTGAAATCCTCTGGCTGATTGAATTGATTTGATTTCAAGGAAAACACTCGACGTTATTTGACGGGTGTATTTCCTTTCAGAGTATGTAACTTTCCAGGAACTTCGATGCACGTGAATAAAAATTAAATTTGAACAGCAGCTCATCATATGATTATGTAATTGGAGCATCGATTCCTGGCGACCAAACAACTATAATATATTGCTAATTTATGCTTTATAATGAACTTGTACTTGTCTCGAGGAAGTATATATTAACATACATTATGAGTGTTATTTTTCAATTTTTATATTGAATTATTTATTCTAAAATTCGGTTTTAGCGCGTTTTTTCCTTCCCTACATAGGAAACCAAATCAGTCCCTTAACAGGCCACGAGGGCTCTGAGAGGCCTTTACTGTAGAGGTATCAGATTCATGACCATACGGTACACTAGGGAGATAGTGTGGTCAGTACTATTCTACAATCGCCTGATTTTCCTCTTGCTACTTCGACGGCTTGGGTCATATGAGCACCAAGGTGCCCATTAATAAATTATTTAGAGGCTGGGTTGGCCTAGGGATGGTCAGGGAGGCCGAATCCAACCCATGAACGAAGACACCAGAAGATAAAAATCTTTAGTACTTGCTCGGGATTTGACTCAGGTCCTCCAGCATATTAGTCTAGTGCTCTACCACAGAGCTAACCTCGACACCTGGACCATTAGCACCGGCATCCATTGAGTAGGGCGAAATTTTCTGTCGCCGGTGGGACTCAAACCCAACATCTCCCGCAAGAGAATCTAAGACGTTAGCCACTAGACCACGGGGAGACTCCTTTTCTCTTATTTTTATTCTCTTTATTTAATTGGTTTGGAAGACAAATTTAGAATTAGTGGGATGAAGTATTTTTCCCTCTGTGTACCAAAAATCATCAGATTTAGGATTTTAATTGGTTCAATTTAATTGTTAAAGATAATTCTCGTTAAATAAACGGTATAAAAATTGTTCATTATTTACCAGTATTTGTAATACGAAATATCATTTGGACAGAGATAGTAGTATCGATATTTCGGCCATCGTTAAAAACTTCTCGGCCAGCAGCTGTCAAACGTCAATTAAAACTTTCTTTTTGCCGAACGGGTGACAATAATTTTTTTTTTTTTCTGGGAAACAAAACCGCTTCAGCCCTCCCGGCGATCCATTCATTTTAAAAAGAAGAAAAAAAAAGTTACTAGAGCGCTAATTAAAGAGAGGGTGTTCCGCATGGTTCCGTTTTAAGAGGACTATTTCTCTCCCTAACCGCTAGCTCGCCACCATCCGAGTTTCTCTTTGGCGGGGATCTCTTTGTAATAGTAGACCATTTCTATGGGCTCCAACAGACCTATGTTGCGGTTCTCTATGCTTCTAGATCCTGATTAATGGTCTCTTTGTGATGGAAGCTCTACTTACACTGGCTATAGGATGGATAAGAACTACTTTGTGAAGTGTTTCTCTTGCCATTTGACTATTCACAATCATACTCATATATATATATATATATATATATATATATATATATATATATATATATATATATATATATACATACATACATACATACGTACATACATACATACTGGACTAGTGTGCTGGAAGACCTGAGTTCAAATCCCAAACAAGCAATGAAGATTTTTATCTTCCAGTGTCTTCGTTCGTGGGTAGAATTCGGCCTCCCAGACCGTCCCTAGGCCAAACCAGCCTTTCATTAATTTATTAATGGGTACATGCAAAGGGGAAAATCATGCAGGTACCCATTAATAAATTAATTAATTATGCGGCCGCAGCGTAGCACCGACCACACTCCCTATTGGTGCCGTATGGTCATGAATCAGATACCTCCATAGTATCGGCCCCTAAGGGCCCTCGTGGACTTCTACGGCACTGATGTATATATATATATATATATATATATATATACTTGTCTGTCAGCTCTATTGTTGCCCCAAAAATGGTCCGATTTTGTTGAAATTTGGTACAAAAAACTGTCGTCAAATTTGAATCCTCAAGCTCGTTAAACAGCTGAATCCATCTACCGTGACATAGTTTTCGGTGCAAAATTCGCGCGCAAAAAAAATCGTAGAGCTTACTTTTTCGCGTTAATATGCATGCAAGTACACTGATATAAAATATTTAAATAGTAGGTATATTTTTTAATTTGCTAAACAAAATTTATTAAACTTTTATCTGGTGATCAAATCGATTATCAGAAAAAAAAACAAAAAAAAAACTATTTTATCATAACGGACTTATCTTTTTCTGGATGATCGATTTTTGATTTTTGGAATCTATGGATTTTACACAGCTGATTGACGCTATAAGTAGGTAATAGTAACTTCATATTGGACGTGGCCATTGTACGGGAAGGTTCGCCTTAATACAATTAGAATGTAAGTTTTAGTATATCGAGTTTATTAGCTCCTGAAAAGGCACCTAAGGTGTGAAACATGTAAAGCAAGAACAAATGAAAATGAATTGATTTTGTTAATCCTCTTTTATTGACTTTCCGCCTGAAAAATATTAAATAATAAAGTAGTTATGCTATATTAATTATAATGCCAGTCATTTGCGAATACAATGGATAATTAGCTTGGCTGTACAATTTTATTTATTTATTTTTTTATTTATTTATTGAATACTTACAATCTGTATACATATAATACATTGAGTAAATAGATATCTAATAAACTATTACACATGGAAGAACAGAGGGGAGAAGGCAGCCATTGCTGACACTCCCTAAGGAATGAATAATGCCTTTATGTATTACAATTGGTCTCTAGGCCACTTTCTTTTCAGGCGTCTCGGGGGATTGGATGGGATCGCACCTGTGGAAAGGGATTGGGCAAGGGGATTGGGATGAAAGGATAGCTTGGAGGCATAACTCGCAAATAAATAAATATGAATGAATGAAATATTAAATGCAGAAAAAATATTAGTGTTAAAAATATTTTAATATTCCCCTAAGTAAAATGTAAACACTGATGTGAAAATCATCGTGTAAACATGATCTGCTAATAGTTAAATGACGTATAAAGAATATTAAAGAGATAAGTAATTATGTAAAGTGATTAGATGAACAAACAGGAGTTATCCTTTATAAAGAGAGAATTTCACACTCGAATCTCCCTGCAAACACATCTCTACCCCCTCCCTTTCACCGGTGTATATACAGTCCGAGGGAGTGGGGGAAGGGGAAGGAATGGCTAACGAATTTGTTCGGTAGAAGCGCCTGGGGCTATTTTACTAAAATAGGATTCGCATTGGCTTTGGGTTTATTTGTTAATTAAACTTCATGGGAAACACTTAATGCTCCGATTTTTCAACTGTTGATTTTAGAAAGCACTGTTGATTTTTTTGTCTTATAATATCCTTCTTTTCTCCAAATAAAAATTCTAAAGTCAAACTTAATTAACCCCTTAACGGGCAAGGGCCGTTTGAGCGGCCACTGCTTGCTGAAATTAAAAAATGACGCGAGTGAGGCGGAATTGGTTCCAATGCTTCCTGCTAGATGCCGGGTATGCCAAAAAATAGAATTTGGAGGTCTTGGGCCCGAGGAGCCGATTTATGACGAAGTTGACGGCTAAAGCGGTCCTTGCCCATTCCCGCACTAGTCTTGTGTCAGTATTGGCCGTGCATTATTGGCTCTCTGGATCACTCATCTTATCCAGAAATCGTTTCAAAGTATGTAATAATTCTTTTATACATTCTAGATTAGGAATTAATTGAAATGAGTATATCGCTTACATGTTATTCATTGATTTGTCTCACCTTACTCTCGTTAGACTGGAAGGAAACAATACTTTTTTTGGCATTCCTAATGAAATGTTTTTCTCAATTCTGTCTTAAATGATATTGTGGGCTAGCATTATACTATAGCATTACTAAATATTATTATAATTTTTTATTTTTTTTAAAGCCTGCCAATCTTGGGGTAACGCTATCGAATAAACCATTTTCATTTTCGGGATCTTTGCGACTCCGAAACGGCTTTACGACGTATCGCAGGCATTGCATATCGGGGATTCCCGATGCCTGGAATGGGCAAGGGCCGCTCAAGCGGCTGACCCCGTATTTATGGCTACATTTTTTTTTTTTTTTTTTTTTTTTTTTTTTTTTTTTTTTTTTAACATCCTGGGTTGATATTTAGTAAATGGATGCCCCCAGACTCCCAAATATAAATTTAAAAAAAAATCCAACATAGCTAGCGAAATTTGCCCGTTAAAGGGTTAAAACGCCATAATATGATCATTACGTCAAACAATAAATATTTCGACACCATTTCACATAACGTTTCGGCCATTTTACATAATAACACAATATATTGATATTTATAAAATTCATACTTTATTGATAAAAATTTATGAATGGTATTTTAAACATTGTGTTTTATAAACACCTAGGAAACTGAGATTTTTTTCAGAAAAAATGTCTTTTTCGAACTCTTGGAGCTTAAGAGTATGCTCATGGGTGGCTGACTTACTAGGAGTGATCGCACTCCTTCTGCCTTCACAAGCGGTGTGTAGCTTCTATTCTGCACTTTCCTTTAATACTAAGCAAAATTATTAGAAAATATGTTATGTTTATTAAAACTGATATATATATATATATATATATATATATATATATATATATATATATATGTATATATATATATATATATATATATATATATATTATTTATTTATTTATTTATTTGAAATCTGTACAATTATAAAAGTACAATTATCAAGCATGTTGATACAGATATGTATGTACAAATTGACAAAAATAGGAAAAATAAAATAAACTGAAACCAATACAAAATGTGAAAGAAGCCAACCATTGTTGGCACTTTCAGAGCTGTCTAAACAAATATTTTAATTATCCCTATATGATCAGAAAACTAAATTATCCCGGTGCCACTGTCTCTTAAGCCGCCTGGGAGGATTGTCTGGATGGGATTGGGAAGATAAGGATAGACCTTCAGGATTAGGAGGTTAAGGTCATTGTAAAGGGTTATGTTGGAGACGTAGAACGGGGCATTAACAATTTTCCGGAGAATGCCTGTATTCTGTTGATGTTTGATGTTTTTGCAGATCCCCTGAGTTCAAGTCCGTATGTCCATATTGGTGGAATTATTGTTTTATATATCGTTAGTTTCTTCTGTATCGATATATTAGATGATGGCCCAAGGAGTCGTTTAAGTAGTCCTTATCTTCTGTTCAGTTCTTGTCTTTTCAGTCTCGTATGAGGGTTCCATGTCAGTCGGCTGTCAAGGTATAATTCTAGATATCCAACCTCATTTGATTCTGGCAGTGGAGTTAAAACTGTTAGGCTTGAAGTTATAAATACTACATACAAAACTACTAAAAGTACGTTTTTCCTAAAAAAATCCAGGCAAATTTAGAACAGCCGATGACAACGTGGCGTGATCTCCTAGTGTGGTAGACGCACTGAAACGAAAAAAGTAAATTTTTCTGCAGTGCTGCAAACAGTCCAAAATCCAATGCGTACTCTTACTCGCCTATACTCTAGTCCATATACCCAATATAACAAATGATCATGTTGTGACAGAAATCTTTGAATTGAATGTCGTGCACAGTGCTGTAAGCAATAACCTAGGTTTAATATCTGAGCTTACAATAACTCATCCGATAATAACATGATTTAGTAGGTAATTCAAATGAGATACAATAATTCATGGACGTTCCTCAAATTATCAACAATATATCACATACAATATTTATGGGACTAATATATCTTTAAGCTGCTTTGGATCTCAAAAACAATACTATCTGAATCAAATATATTCCTCAGATCAACAGTATTTGATATTGCTGTAGCAAATAAATTTCATCATTAGGACTAATTTGGATTTACCAGCTATTACAAAGTGTCTGCAAATTGGATTTAGGAGTTTTTGGATTTGTAGTAAAAATATTTGATCTAAGAAGTTGGCGTATGACTAGTGAAAGAATATATTCAAAATTATAAAATAGAAAAATATATGAAACATTTTAATGAATGCAGAATAAAGTCGCATTCATACTTATTACTCTCATTTATATTTACTCTTATATATATATATATATATATATATATATATATATATATATATATATATATATATATATATATATATTTTTTTTTTCGACGTGTTTCTGTCCTTTCAGATTTATCCTTTTTTTGAGGATTTATGTGGCGTAGGTCTAAAAAAATAGTACTTCCTTTTTTTCTTTTCGTACCATTTCATTTGTTCTCTGCCCTAAATGTTTCGTGACCTTAATGCCACCTCCTCAGGGGCCAATACATCCTAAACATTTTTTTTTGTCATTAAAATAAAATACTTATACCTATTATATTATTCTTTTTTTTTTTTTTTTTTTTTTTTTATAATTTATTTATGAGCACCCCGCATTGACAGCGTTTCGCCCAGGTACACATATAAAATATAAATACATAACAATAACAAAATATTTACAATATTACATAATTACAAATCAAATTACATTATTGTGTGTATCAATCTAATTATACAATTAAGTTTGTGGATAACATACAGCTAAAAGTAAAATTAACTAGTAAAAAACAATAAGAAGTAAAGGAAGAAAAACTTATAATTATAAAGGAAACGAAAAAATAGTTCCTATGTACAATATGACTATATATAATCGCAACAGTTTCTATTTACAATATAGGTTCTATGCATAATATGATACATAAGAACAATAATAATATGATACATAAGAACAATAGCCCCATGTACAATCAATAGGAAGGATCCTATGTAAAATAATGATTAATAAATGAATATATCACGTCATGCGTGATGTTTATTAAAAAAAAAAAAAAAAAAAAAAAAAAAAAAAAAAAAAAAAAAAAAAAACTTTCAACGGCGATGTTTAAAGCATAGTTTGGGTCTAGACAATCAAAGACAATGAATTAAGAAAATTAAGTGGTTGTTGTAATACATACTACACCCACATGTTGACTATTTGAGGAGTTTGGTCTGGGGTTTGTTAAATTTTGTTAAAAATATTGTTGTCTTTAAGAAAGGTAAGTATAGCGTTGATATGGTGACTGCTATCACGGAGTAATTCGTTCATGTCTCGTGGAATTTCCAAGTCTTGTCTCAAATTACAGTCTGTCAGTATATGTTGAACTGTGAGGTCTTTGTTACAGATTTGGCACAGTGGTTTATCAGACTTTGTCATAAGGTATTCATGAGTTATACGTGTGTGGCCTATCCTTAGTCTGGCTAACACTATTTCTTCTCGCCTTGAATCCCTGTATGAAGAAGCCCAGTCGCTTACGGTCTGTTTAATTTGTCGAAGTTTGTTTTCTGTTATGCACGTCCAGTTCAGTTGCCATTTGTCTTTTATGTCGTTTTTATTTTGCCGTGAAACTTCTTTGTGGTACAATTTAAGTTGGCCATAAGTTGGTTCCTCCGTCACAAGTTTTGCTTGTAAGTCAGCAGCCGTGCTTTGTCCTAAGTCTTTGTGTCCTGGCAGCCACCATAGTGTGATGTGCTTTCCAAATGTATGTAAATTGTGAATTTGTTCTATAATTTCTATGCATGTAGGATGTGTTGTGTACATGTTCTGTAAGCACTGGAGTGAACTCAAAGAGTCGCTACAGATGATTACATGTGGCTGGTGGGTTAATGGGACGTTCTGTAGTGCAAGAAGGATAGCACGGAGCTCGGCTTCTAATATGCTAGAATATGGTGGTAGCTTTAAACGGAAGATGCTATCTTGGATTATAGCTGCAGATCCGACACCATTTGGCGTTTTGGACCCATCAGTGTAAAATGTTTGGCAATTTTTGTGTTTTGTAATAAATGCTTTAAAGTATTCTGTGTATAATATTGTACTGGCTGGACTTGTCTTTTTGAATTTTGTGAGTGTTAAATCTATACTATAATTTTGAGTTATCCAAGGAGGTGTTAGTGTAAGTTTGTGTGTAATAATGTTTGGATTGCTAAGACCAAACTCCTCTTTCACTCTACGATATCTTATTATGAACGGTCGAATGTGGCCTTCTCTGCGTTCATAACCGTCAGCATGAGGGTTGTCTAGTATGTCACTTATACAAGAGGTATTGGGATATGAAATAATTTTATTATAAAATTTACTTATAAGCATAGCTCTCCTAATGTGCAATGGAGGTTCTGCTGATTCAGCATACAAACTTACTGAGGGGCTTGACCTAAAGGCACCAAGGGCTAGTCGAATTGCATTGTTGTGTATAGGGTTTAGCATGTTCAGTGTACTGGGTTTGGCAGACGAGTATGCTACACATCCATAGTCCAGGAGTGATCTGGTATAGGATCGGTAGACGCTTAGCATTACACGTCTGTCGGCCCCCCATTTTGTATTACCAAGGATTCTTAAAATATGTAACGATTGTTTACATCTTTTGAGAAGGTCCTTTAGGTGGGGTACCCATGTGAGGCGTCTGTCAAAGTGTAGACCTAGGAATTTTAACACATCTGTTTGAAAAACAGGTCTGTTGTTTAAGTGCAGAGTGTAGTTGGTGTTTTGTCTTTTTCTAGTAAATAAAATAGATTTCGTCTTGTTTGTCGAGAAAGTCAGTCCAGTTTTCTCGGTCCAGTGTCCTAGTGAATGAATAGCGTCTTGAATTTTGTTTTGTGCTTCTTCTACTGAATGGGACGAGTAAAAAATTAATAGGTCATCAACATATAAGCCGTATTGCACATCAGGAGGAATATGTTCTTTTACTGTATCCATTGCTATGAGAAATAATGTAGTACCGAGTACACTGCCCTGAGGAACGCCCATTTCTTGTTTAAAGACACCTGAAAGGCAAGTTCCATTTCTTACTCTGAATGTTCTGTTAGTGAGAAAGGAATTTATAAATTTAAGGACCTTTCCTCTAACACCCCATTCATAGAGCTTAGTTACGACGATTCCTTGCCATACTGTGTCGAATGCTTTATTTATGTCAAATGAGACGGCTAATGTTGATTTTTTATTGAGGAAACCATCTATGATATAAGATTCCAGTCGTATTATGTGGTCTAACGTTGAATGATTTGGTCTAAAACCACATTGAAACTTTGAAAGTAGTTTTTTTGATTCAATTAACCACATCAATCTTTTATTTAGCATTCTTTCAAGCAATTTGCAGACACAGCTGGTCAGTGATATCGGTCTGTAACTTGCAATGTCTGATTTGTCTTTATTAGGTTTCAGTATTGGAATAACGATACTGCTTTTCCAACATTCAGGGACAGTCCCAGAGTCATAAACTGAGTTCATGACACGCAATAATTGAATGAGAGCAATATCTGGCAGATGTTTAATCATTGAGTAGGTAATGTTGTCGTGTCCAGGGGAAGTATCTTGTGTCTTAGATAATGCAAGCTGTAATTCATGAAGTGTGAATGGTTCGTTTATTGGATTATTCGCGTCAGGTGTAGCAAAAATGTTAGGTTCGTTACTGAGTGATGGGTTGTTTTCAGGTGTTTTTGATATTTCATAGAAGTGGTTAGCTAGAGCATTTACGATATCATTGTGGTCTGTGAGTATCGTGTTTGGTGTTTTGAGTCCAGATATAGGTGCTTTATATTTTTTATGTTGAATTTTTCTAAGGTTTTCCCAAATAGCTTTAGGTGAAGAATGTCTGTTTAATGTTGAAATAAACTCTATCCAACTTTGCCTCTTAGATTCAATTATTACATGTCGACAAACAGCTTTTGCTCTTTTATATTTCGTTAGGAGTTCAGTTGATGGAGTGCGCTTGAAGTTGTTAAGAGCAGTACGTTTTTCCTTTACGGCCTTTTTACATCGTTCATTCCACCAAGGGACAGGAATGTGTTTGTTTACTGTCTTATTCTTAGGTATGTAGATTTCTGCAGCTGTTTTTACTAAGTCATTGAAGTCGTTTATATCGTTTAAGTTTTCTATTCTTAGTCTGTCCGTTAAGTACTCTTTGAACCCCGCCCAGTCTGCTTTTTTTGTATTGAATCTTTCAACTGTTTGAAATGGTTCACTCGGTGTATTAAAGTGGATTACTATCGGGAAGTGGTCACTATTAAGGGGATCTGTTTTGACTTTCCAAGTAAACCGCTGGATGATGTCAGGTGAGCAAGTAGTCACGTCAATGTTTGAGTAGGTACCAGTCCGTGTGCATAGATGTGTTGGCGAGTCGTCATTGAGGGGAATCATGTCATGGTTATCGAGAATAGTTTCAATTATCCTGCCTTTTGTGTTTGTTATTTCAGAGTTCCATAAAATACTAAGAGCATTAAAATCGCCAAGGAACATTAATGGCCGTGGAAGCTGAGTCAGTAAGTCTTGTAGTTCCGTGGGGACGATCCTATCTCTTGGTGGAAGGTATATATTACAAACAGTCATTCGGAAGGGCATGTACACTACACAAGCAACTGCTTGCAGTGTAGTTCTAAGGATAAGTGGTTCGCTATAAACTGTATCTTTAACAAATATAGCTACACCACCAGATGCTTTTCCTCCTAATGTGTAATCATATTTATATGTCGTGAAACCTAATAATGAAGCGTTTCTGTTAGGTGTTGTGTGAGTTTCCTGAAGTGCAACGATTTGAATATTTTCTGACTTAACTAAGTGCTTTAAGTCATCCCTATGCCTTTCTAGTCCGTTAATATTCCATTGTAGAATCATTGGAAAAAGATAGATTAAGCGAATCTAAATTACACAGTATGTAAATAAACTTTTGTATATATAGGAAAACAATATTTTTATATTTTATTGGGTAATATAGCAAGCGTTTTTCATATATTTTTACCTTTTTAAATCTCTGTAATGTCAATGGGGACGGAAATTTCGTATTATAAGAAATGGCTAGAATATTGAAAATCATAGATAATTTCTCAGGTAATAATTTTAAGATTTTGATCATGTATTTTGTTTTCATACCGAAGATGCCACAGAATAATACGTAAAGCACTTCTGTATGTTGAATTTGAATGTTAGTAAATGAAATAATTGATGTAAAATAGGGGAGATTCAATTTGAAAATTGTAATAGATTTAATTTGAGGTAAAGGACAATGAATAATAGACGTAATGTTAGGGATGATTAAAAAAGGGGTCATAATTTCTTTTTCATATATATATTCATATATATATTATATTATTCTAAGTTATGTTGTAAAACTTACATCTAAAATTTTTATCAATAAACACAATTTTAGATGTAAATTTCACAACTTAACTTAGAATAACATATTAGCTATAAGAAGTTTAAATGAATGACAAAAAAAAAAATTGTTTAGGATGTATTGGCCCCTGAGGAGGCATTGAGGCCACGAAACATGTACGGCAGAGAACAAATAAAATGGTACGAAAAGAAAAGAAAGGAAGTACTATTTTTTTTAGACCTACGCCACATAAATCCCCCCCAAAATATATATATATATATATATATATATATATATATATATATATATATATATATATATATATATATATATATAAATCAGTCCCGTAACAGGCCACAAGTGCCCAGAGGGGGAGATACTGTAGAGGTATCTGATTCTTGACCATACGGCACACTAGGGAGATAGTGTGGTCAACACTATGCTCCGGCCGCCTGATTTTCCCCTTGGCTGCTTCGACTGCTAGAGTCATTAGCACCCAAGGTACCCATTATTAATTTAATTAATTAAAGGCTGGGTGAGCCTAGGGACGATCTGGGACCCCAAATCCAACCCTCGAACGACAGCACTAGAAGAAAAAATCTTTAGTGCGCGCTCGGGTTTTGAACCTGGTCCTCCAGTTCATTAGTCGAGTGCTCTACCACTGAGCTAACCTCGCCCCCCTATATATATATATATATATATATATATATATATATATAAAATTGATATCAGTTTGGCCAGTTGTTTGGGTTACTGCATTTTACGGGGTAAAACGTCTATAAAGGGGGTGTATTTACTAAAATATATCTTTTAGCCAGAGGTTTCTATAGAATATATTTTTGAAGAAAAAATACAAAAGATTTAATAAAATACAATTTTATCTCCTTCTTCCGCGGGAAACATCCTTGAAAGATAGAAAATATCGAATCTTCTCACAAAAAGTAGCTTTCCATGTTCTTTATTTATATCCGATAATCTCTGGGATTCCTGTTTATTTCTTTGTAACTTCCTTATTCCTCTTGATTATATCTATGTTTCCTTGATTTGGGCCATGGCGTTCTGTTTTGACTTATTTCCTTCTTCGCGGAAAAAAAGGAAAATTCTAAGCAGTCTAGCTCATGCTTGCAAAAGGTATACATAAAGCCCTTTTTAAGAGGCGTCATGAGGACGTGAAACATGTAGAGCACACTAAATTAGTGATCGTTGAATAATAGTGATTAGGAAATGTGTTTTTTCCTCCTGCAACAATAAAATTACAACTTGATAAAATGGGCCACTCTAGAATATATATATTCGACCAGGAGATCCAGAAGATGTCCTGAACAAAGCTCTGTTACAGGTAGACAGTGTAGACACTGTGCAGTAAAAAATATATCCAACACTACACAAACTCGAATTACACAGGTCTGTAGAAAAAAAAAATATTGTCCAGCAGTGTGGAATCATTTAGCTGAATTTTATGTTTATGTGATGGTGAATCCAAAAATGAACGCCATTTCCCTCATGATGTACAGATTTCTCGTAAAATATGAGGCTTAGTCGCATAAACAAAACATAAATTTAGAAAAAACACCATAACTTTTGTTATGTCTATGCATTGTATTCATAAAATACACAACTTGACATCAACAAACGTATTTGAGTTTAAATGCTGAATAACAACACAAGCGACAGATATTAAAAACAGTTTTTCTAAAAATTGATGGAATTTTTTAAGAATGTTTTCGAAAAAAAATCCATAGGAAACAGTCAAAATATCTCATACAGGTTTTTCTTTGTTGAACTGTGTTATTGTTGTGGAAGTAAACAAATTCAAAACTAATAAGGGAAGATAATAGTCGATTATAAAATTTTACAATAAATATTTTACTCATATAAAAACTTATAAAAGAAAAATGACTATGGTATAACAATTTAGGCAAAGAAACATCGAAAAGTACCTGACGAATTTTACTTAATTCTTAACTAATATTTAAAGAAAACCAGATAAAAATAATACAAATTAATTAATCCACACAATATTTTCCCAGAATCAAGTCCCACGCTTATGTTGAATCCCGCTTAATTTTCATTCACAGCCTATTGTAAGTCATATTACACAATAGTAACAATGAAATGTATTTCGTGCCCACTTACGCAATTCTTTATTGCTAAAATGTGTGAAAAAATTACACATATCGTTGAGAAATCCTGATTGGTGTATAGCAGCTAAAAGGAATGTCCCAAAAACAAGTTTAGGAACATTATACAGCCATGTTACAACACTAGCTACCTTTATGAAGAATGTTATGCTTAATTATTCAGCTCCTGGGTGGCAGGCTTATTTCCTTTTAGCACTTTCCTCCGAAGGAAAGTAGCTATTGAGGTTGGACTCATGACGGAATTTTTGAAAAATTTCTTCAAATCTTTATCGATCCTACCTAGTAGACACCGAAAATGACCACCGTTAAAATTTATATATATATATATATATATATATATATGCATATATATATATGTGTGTCTGTTAACACGATAGCGGCCAGAGTTTTTGTTTTTTCGTCACGAAACTTGGTATATAGCATTCAATTAGCAAACGATTGAACGAGTTCGTTAACCACTAAAGTCGGTCCACCGGAAGGGGGGGTTTACCCCGAACCCAAAACACTTATTTGACTATGTCAGCCGTAATATTTGTTATATTTCAACGAAACTTGGTATTCGTAGTGGTAATATAGAGAGAAAAGTGAGATATAAAAATGAACTAAATCGGTTCATTAGAAGGGGGGGTTTACTCCTGACACACAATACCAATTCGCCACTACCAGCCGTGATTTTTGGTATATTTCGACGAAACTCGGTATTCGTAGTGCTAATCCACAGGTAAATATGTGTTGTAAAAATAAACTAAATCGGTTCATTAGAAGGGGGGGTTTACTCCGGACCCAAATTCCTAATATACTCATACCGGTCGTAATTTCTGCTGTATTCTAACGAAACGCGGTATACGTCGTGGGTAACTCATGAGAAAGAAGTGTTGTAAAAATGAGCTGAATCGGTCAATCGGAAAGCGGGGGTTTAATTTGTAATATATTTGAATAGAAAAGCCGGCAGACGTAGGTTCACAAAGCCGCCGCAAGGAGCGCTTTCTACCACTAGAGTGACTGTATCCTGTTCCTGCGTTAGATAAAAATACGATAATATGAGGATTTTTGTATTTATTACGTAGTTGATCAGTTACTCATTACAAAATGAGAACTATTCACGTTTTTATTTTATTTATGTAGGATATTTTAAGCAAATTGTTCTGGAAAGCAGTCTACACTACCCAAATTCTGAGGAAAGTGCTTAGTTATGCAGCTCCTACGTGACGGACTTTTTTAATTCACTTGACAGAAAATTATAGAAATATATTTTTTGTCATTATTGTAATTTTCGCTGCTACTAATCCGATGGACACATTCGGGCAAGGAATGTAATTTTTTTTTTTTTTTTGTCACTTGTAGAACCATTTTAGATTCATTAAAACCTTTTTCTAGGAAATTTTGATTCCCGCAGGCATTTATTTTTTTTAACAGCGAAATGAGTTTGAATTTCAGTTCATAGTAACATTTTCTGTGGAAAAGCGCTAGAAAGACGCTATACATGCTATTTTATGCTGAATAAATCTCTCTTCATTGTCCTGTGATTATCTTTTTTGCAAGTGCCTAGGATTTTACTAATACTTATCAGCTAGAAAAAAAATTTCAGAAGTTACTGAAATGCAAAGGAGAATATTTCGTGGGAAAATGCCACGAAAAATGCTGACCGGACTGAAGGATTTGAGCTAAGCAGTTTGAAGAAGTATATTCCAAGAATTAGAATAATTGAACATAATGAGTAAATACATTTTTAATTTAAATATAATAAATTATATAATATAAAACTGAAGATGGATGATTTATTGCGTGTGTAATATGCATAAAACACTTGTTGACGAATATAGGCTTTTAATATATTATGAAACACATAAAAAACATACCACTTAATAATTCTAAAAAGCCAATATGGAATTTTTGTTATGTAACTCCGATTTGAGAAGGTCGAGCAATACAAATTAATTGACAGGTTACTTTTTTTAATTGCTGTATAAGTTTTACGTCCTTTGTTTGCCTTTTCAGGAGAAAAAAATCTCACTACCTACTACCTACCTGTCATAAAGGAAACTTATACATCTAGACTTGTAGCGTGGCCCTTGAAGCAGAAGTTTTTTAATTTTTCAAAATGTATTGAAAGGATGTGAAACTAATAGAGCAAGAAAACTTGTAAATTCGTTTTCATTGGCGGCATTCTGGTGTCCGTATTTTAGTGAACGGGTAGCGGGACAAAAAATAATAAAACTTGGTAAAATAAAAGTTCACTATACTGATACGAAATAAAATAAAATAATAATAATAAAATAAAATAAATAAGATAAATGACAAAAAACTGAACACAAAAATAAAATGTTCTTCAAAGTAATAATAAAGAATGAATAAAGAATGTCTGATAAAGAACTTTAGACACCACGAGAGCACATGCACAGGTAGACGCCATTAACACACTGGTATTCACAGGTCTTGTGACGCAGGGTTGCTTTGCAGTGTACCCCCTGTAAAATTATTAATTGGTCTCTTATTTTTATACTTTGGCAACACTGACGCTGGGCCTGTATGGTTGATATCAGGAGGAGGTTACACTGGCCAGGTTAGTGTTTATGTTTCGCAAGCCGCCACAGTACGTTTTGCATCAAAACCATTGATAACTCCATTGTGCGAATATTTAGGTATTAAAACACATTAGTATATACTAAGATAGTAAATTCTTGCTATGTTAAGAAAAAAAGAAGTAGTATTACAAAATAAAAATTTTATATTAAAAGACATGACAATTTTGGACTGTTAAGTGGAAGGTGACCAATCAAATGCCTAATAAATTTCATTACAAAATGATTCAAGCATATTTCCGATAGGACCTGAGGTAATTTTTTCGTTCCATTGAAATTGAAGTGTTACAATCTATGCTCTCCAAATTACGCCATTCAAATCATCATATAGAACCTCGCTAAGATTACGCTGTAGGGCATAAAATGTCCCGAATTATTCAGACTATATCGTCCTGTGTCTATCTGTTTTTAATATATTTTAACTTGATTTGTTTCCTGTTATTTTCAAAATTTTAATAAGTAAAGATGGAATGGTTGGGATTCGGCTAAATAAACCTCAATATGATTTTGTTTTAAAAAATCTATATTTCGGACGTTTCGGCTACTTATTGGTAGTCTTCGTCAGCTAAAATGACAAAAAAAGAAATTAACACAGAAACAAAAAAAATTTATAATTGTGATAGGTAACAGAACTATAAATACAATTACCTTATAAAAGAACATATCGTCTTAAATTCTTAGAATGAGTAGAATGAAAAAGTAAATAGGTACAATAATTGATTTGTAATAGTAATTTGTAACATTAATTGGTTTTACAAAGAAAAAAGAAACTACATACCAATGACAAATATAGTAGCTAATAGTAACATTAATTGATTTTACAAAGAAATAGGATACTACATACCAATGGAAATGCCGAGCGGCAGAGGAAGACCAAGGTTGGCAATTAAGTAACCATTGTAAAAGTGTCTAAGGAAAAAGGAATCTACTGGGGTATATGTAACTGAAAACAGCAGGTGGTGTGAGAAAGGTCGGTAAGGATCAAAAGGCATGTTTATGACATTTTATGGCAGGAAAGGAGAAAAAGGTGTTAATGGAAGGATACCCAAGGGGCATGGGACAAATCTTTAATTGTTTTTTCATCAACCATATTTTTGTAAAAGGATATGAACTCTGGCCTTCCTTCGAAACGCATAAAAGGATGTTTCAATTTAAATATAATTTAGCTTGCATTGTATAGTATTCTATTTAAGTATAGATAATTAGTAAAATGTTGTCTATATTTTTTCTCTTCTCTATCTGTAATTTGTATATTGGGGGAGGTTAGATCAGTTAGATTAGATCACTGGACTAATATACTGGAGGACCTGAGTTCAAATACCTGACAAGCACTAAAGATTTCTATCTTTTAGTGTCTTCGTTCATGGGTTGGATTCGGCCTCCCTGACTTTCCCTAGGTCAACCGAGCCTTTAATTAATTGATCAATGGGTACCAAGGGGGAAAGTTAGGCGACCGGAGCATAGCTCTGACTACACTATCCACCTAGTGTGCTCAAGGTCATTAATCAGATACCTCTATAGTATTAAATTAAACTGCACTTTTATATCGTTTAAAATTGTTCATATGTAACAACAATCATAAATTATTTAAGCAATAGGATGACCCGCTGGACTTAAGCGTTACTTTCATAGGTTTGATTCAAGCTATAATATAGTGGTTTTACTTCTGAAAAAAGAAAATTAATCACTCCTATCCTGGATAAAAGAGGGTTGTTTTCTTTAGACAACGTGTCCTAAAAAATCGTTATTAAGTATAAAAGGACGTTAAAAATGACATAATTATACTTCAGAAACAACTATTTAATAGAAAAAGGTTTTTTTTCTCTCCCGTTTAACGAAATAAAGAAATTTAATTTATTAAAATGGATGAAAAATTAAATTACCACAATATTGACTAAGGGAGTAAAAAAGTATTTCTGACGTGAATTGATAAAATTGAAAAAAAAATATATTTTTATAAAAGAAGAGGAGTGGGTAGAGGTTGAAGGGTTTCATTCAATATTATCGCCAACGTTTTTTTTAATATTCATTCAATTTTATTTATATTACAGAGCGCCCCTCCATTTAAATTTATATTTTAAAGGAAATTTTATTTGATCCTGTAGACTTTTTCTCTTGAACGAAGATATAAAGTAGTACATTATTGTCTGCTCATAAACATCTAAAAGAGCCTGTAAAAAATATAGTTCTAATTTTATAAAGAGGAACCTCTGTTCTTTATTTACATTCAATAATCCCACCTTTTTCTTTCTTTATTTTCTGTGGAATTCCTCTTTTCCCTGAGTATTTTCTCTTTTTATCCCGGCGGTTTAGGTTATTCAATCCCTCAATGCAAAAAATATAAAACATTATACTAGAAGAATATATTGATATATTCTTTCTCTTATTTGTTGACTAATTTCAACCAATAAAGTAATTTCAAGATATCCTCAGATTTTCGACTTTTCCTTTTTTTTTTTTTTTTTTTATTTATTTATTAGTGACCATTTACATTAATACATAGTATTACAATAGTTTATATATATATATATATATATATATATATATATATATATATATATATATATATATATTATGTACAGTATCGATTTTCAACTTTTTTTTGTTTCCAAGTTGAAAAAAGTTGCTACTAGGCACCACAACTTACCACAAACAATTTTGGATTTTTTAAAAAAATGTTCAGGTTTCCCGCACAAGGCCTAAATTTTAGATTTTTTTTTTTAATGGGCACTGCAACCACTGGGGTCATTGGTGCCTTGGAAGTACCTTGATCAGGAAGAAAAGACCCCGGGACGGAGGGAGGCGCAGCAAGGGGAGAGACAGACGCCTGGAAGGGAGAGGGGGCAGCCCGAGCGGAGGCAAGAGAGGGGACCGGCGTTATCTGTACCTCTATCACAATACAGCGGTAATCCGCAATCTAGATAAGATAGCCAAGCTCCTGACAGAGCTCTGCATGCAAGTGCTACGATCCAGATCTCCGGAGCTAGCATGACCCAGCGGGTCTAGAGTCCAGGATAAGTCAAATCTTGTTTCTAAGGGTAGGCGCATGGTGAAGAGGTAGAGGTAGAGGTAGAGGTAGAGGCCTAGATAGAGGGAGGGTCGCATAGTGAAGAGGGATACCGCGCTGCTTTTCCAGGTTCACATGATTTGAGAGTGAGTCTTCAACTGTGTTGCTAGAAGAGAGGTTGTTAGGATAGTTAATTTTTTTACAATATTAAGTGACAGTAGTGAAGATAGTGTTAACATGCCGACAGCGCGTAAATGGTGGATAATTAATGCATCGCGATAATTAAATCTTGTTTCATTTCACTACCGTTATAGTTATTCACAATCCTAAAATACTAATCTCAAATTTTCTAGAGTGAAAATACTACACAAACGACCACACGTGCAGCAGAGGGTGGAATGGGATAGTAGAAGACTTGAAAGAACCAATCACGGAGAAGCAACGTCATAGACCGCGCTGTAGACCGCTCGAAAAGACAAACAGTTTTGTCTTTAAAAGCGGGCGGGAAAGACCTCCAGGAGGCCCGCGCGGTTCACCTCTACCTCTACCTCTTCACTATGCGAGCCCCCATTACAAACAATGTGTTTGTGTTACATAGAGGTACCTCTTCCCTCAACCTCTTCCCTCTACCTCTACCTCTACCTCTTCACTATGCGAGCCCCCATTACAAACAATGTGTTTGTGTTACATAGAGGTACCTCTTCCCTCTACCTCGTCCCTCTACCTCTACCCTCTACCTCTACCCTCTAACTCTTCCCTCTACCTCTACCTCTACCTCTTCACTATGCGCCTACCCTAAGACTCAATTGAGTGAATGTTGTTGTTTTATGATGAATAAAAAAACGCATTTAACTAGACAAACTATCGACATGCCGGTTATCGGGCAACCTATCGATGTGAGTGGTTTTAATGTTCTTCCGACCAAGATGGATGTGTTGAAGTATTTTGAGAGGGTACGCGTTGACATGAAACTAGAAGGAATTTATCAGTCAGCAAAGAACGTAATTGCATAGAGAGTTGCTTTAAAACTTGAGGAGATATGGCAAAGAGCTTATAATCCTGTTTGTGGCATCAAAAATACAACATTTCAATCCAATTGAACATGAGTGCAACACACTTAAAAAGAGGAGTAGGTCACAGGATTCGCCTCATACTACCCTTAAAAATTCTAAAGAAGGTTGTATTGGAGAAGTGAGGCAACATCCCACAAGATTTTAATAAAAGTCCGTCACGCAGGAGCTGCATAACTAAGCACTTTCCTCAGAATTTGAGTAGTGTAGATTGCTTTCCAGAACAATTTGCTTAAAATATCCTACATAAATAAAATAAAAACATGAATAGTTCTCTTTTAAATTAGTAACTGATCAATTAATAATTTGCTTCCAGAGTTATGTTTACACATGGTACCTATTACACTACGTAATAAATACAAAAAACCTCATATTATCGTATTTTGATCTAACGCAGGAACAGGATACAGTCACTCTAGTGGTAGAAAGCGCTCCTTGCGGCGGCTTTGTGAACCTACGTCTGACGGGCTTTTCTATTGAAATATATTACAAATTAAACCCCCGCTTTCCGATTGACCGATTCAGCTCATTTTTACAACACTTCTTTCTCATGAGTTACCCACGACGTATACCGCGTTTCGTTACAATACAGCAGAAATTACGACCGGTATGAGTATATTAAGAATTTGGGTCAGGAGTAAACCCCCCCCCCTTCTAATGAACCGATTTAGTTTATTTTTACAACACATATTTACCTGTAGATTACCACTACGAATACCGAGTTTCGTCGAAATATACCAAAAATCACGGCTGGTAGTGGCGAATTGGTATTGTAGGTCCGGAGTAAACCCCCCCTCCTAATGAACCGATTTAGTTTATTTTTACAACAGTTATTTACCTGTGGATTACCACTACGAATACCGAGTTCCGTCGAAATATACCAAAAATCACGGCTGGTAGTGGCGAATTGGTATTGTGGGTCCGGAGTAAACCCCCCCCCCCCTCTAATGAACCGATTTAGTTCATTTTTATATCTCACTTTTCTCTCTATATTACCACTACGAATACCAAGTTTCGTTGAAATATAACAAATATTACGGCTGACATAGTCAAATTAGTGTTTTGGGTTCGGGGTAAACCCCCCCTTCCGGTGGACCGACTTTGGTGGTTAACGAACTCGTTTAATCGTTTGCTAATTGAATGCTATATACCAAGTTTCGTAACGAAAAAACAAAAACTCTGGCCGCTATCGTGTTAACAGATTCATATATATATATATATATATATATATATATATATATATATATATATATATCTATATATATATATATATATATATATATATATATATAGATATATATAAATTTTAACGGGGGTCATTTTCGGTGTCTACTAGGTAGGATCGATAAAGATTTGAAGACATTTTTCAAAAATTCCGTCATGAGTCCAACCTCAATAGCTACTTTCCTTCGGAGGAAAGTGCTAAAAAAAAACTATTAAAAAGAATGCCAAAAAGGATGGAAGCAGTGTTTAAAGCCAGAGGAGGCAATACTTCTTAAAGTGCCATTATAGACAATAAAATTTAAATTTTATAAAAAATGAAAAATATGACATTTTCTCGTTCTTTTATTTTTGTACAGTTTTTTTTTAGTATTAAAAAAATATCAAATTTTAATGTTATGTTCAATAAAGTTGTTTGATTTGAAGTTACGAAGTTTTTTGTAAATTTAAACCTGCTTTTCACCTAAAAATAAAATCTAAGTGTCGCGATTTTTTTTGACGGTAAGTTTATACACTATATCTTATTTATTAGTCAATTCTGCCTTTTTCATGAATTTTACTTGCGTAAACAAATGTCAAATCATACTTCAATTCTAAGCCCAAGTTGGTTATATAACGTATCAACAGCTACGCAACTGTTACATACCATTTCGCAATACGAAACAACTAATTATGCAATAAAAAGCTTTTTATTCAGAAATATTTAACTTTCAAATGCGCCACACTGAAAAGTTCACACCGTCTGTCATCTTGATATGTGTCAATTCAGGCCGCGATTGTGTTTTAATAGTCGGGACATAATTTATGGGCATAATTAACATTCATAAATTGTGGAATCGTTGAATTGTGTTGTTGAATTGTGTGTGTTATGTTTTCATGATTAACCTAACGACATTCCTGCGATGAGCATGGTGCAAAATAACATGACATTGAATGTCACCTCTCATGGCAATTGGAAACCAAACTTTGGGGTTTACTGAATCCATCATAATTCCAGTTCCACAAAACTGCTTAACTTTCCGAAATCGCTGCAAGCGCACAAAACGGCTAAATAGTCTTGCAGAGGAATGAATTTTTGGCGTCACTAATTCTTACAGCTCCACACTAGCCGGAAATCGTTTCTTCAACACTGCGTCACAGGTTGGTGGAATGTAAAACAACTTATGAACTAATTGGAAATCCACACAGATGACAAACCGTTTGACAGCTCTAAAATTTACTCTTTATGAGGTACTCTTTAAAAATATCGATACAGTTTGTCCAATCCTCAGTCTAACCAAAACCACATATCTCATTATTTTTTTTTAAGGTATTAGGCATGGCTAGTCGTCAGTATTACCTACTAATAATAAGATAATGTTAATCACTATCTTATTTTTTTTTATTTTTTGCATTCGTTACATCACTTGAAGTATTTCTTTACTCTTTAAGAAAAGATAATTTTTATGTTATTCTTAAATTACTGCATAATAACTATAATGACAACCAGACAGCAGATTAATTGCAGAACAATAAGATTATATTAATAATCCTTATTTTTTTAATATATGTACAAATATGCTCGGATGTATAATTTTTTTTCTAGTTAAGTCACCGCTAAAGCATATTTATGCTAAAACAATAAATTGTTGAAAATAAAATACATCTAATAATATAAAAACTAATGTTAATCAAATGAAAGTAAAATAAATAAAGTTAATTATAATGATTCATATTTTAATATTTCATTTTTTTTTTTTTTTTTTCAAATAGGCTAGTTATATTTTATTAAACAACTTCGTAGCTCTCAAGAAACTCAACGCCCTCTGGCTTAATTCATGATCATCTGAAAGAGAGGACCATGAATGTCCATTCGTAGGCTCTGCATTGAGTGAAAATGCGCGTAATAGTAAGATTATACCCACAAACAGCGCATACCTTAATTCTCTTTTAAATAAATTTGCTTTGTTCAGGTTAGTGTTTCTTTTATATATATATATACACACACACACACACATACACACACACACACATATATATATATATATATATATATATATATATATATATACAATGTCCTAGACCGTCCCTAGGCTCACCCAGCCTTTAATGGTTTCCTGCAAATGGGAAAATCAGGCGGCCGGAGCATGGTACTGACCACATTAACTCTCTAGTGTTCCGAATGGTCAAGAATAAGAGAGCTCTTCAGTATCCGCCCATCAGTGCCCTCGTGGTCTGTGTATATATGCGACGTTATACACACCTAGGAAATTATTGTCTTGATCGTTATATATATATGTATATATATATATATATATATATATATATATATATACATATATATACATATATATATAATATATTAATATAATTCATTTTTATTTCAAAATTTACTTACATGATCATCATTACTACTTTTCCTTCACTGTTTGATCTCTACGGCCCATGATTTCTTCTAATTAGATTAACATTTATAAGATTGCGTGGTAATGAAACCTTAACCTTTTGAACAGCTGTAGAACTTCTAAAACTAACGAACTACTTGTAGTTTCCATCTTGAAGGCCCGCTCCTTGATGCCCCTATCATGTGGTTAGAGCTATCAGAGCCCCCCTTAATGGCGGGTATAGACCATGCCCTTAAGCTCAGGCACTTGCTGAGAGAATGTAATTAACCCTTCGAGTGCATACTGGTAACACTCTATAATAGCAGGCTGGAGTTAGGGTTGTGAATTCCATCCACAGGATATTACAATGGTCTAAAGGTTGTAGTTACATTATTATAATATAATAAATTTTAATATCTTTTTTGAGTAATATATTTAAATTTGTCGACAATTTAATTGTGCTTTGGATCAAATAAAATTATGAAATATGTATAAAATTTATTAACATTCACAGAATATACACGCTGACGCTATCCTTTAGCTGCTCGGGTCAAAAATCAAAATTACGCTCAACTAACTATTACAGTATAAATAGTATACTGTGATATACTATTTATATGGTAGAGGATATAATATATGGTGATAGGAGCCAATATATAGGACAAATATTTAACTACCTCCAGGAGACTAACCTACTTGACAAATTATAAAATGACCTCTATGCCTTAATTGGCAACAACACATCAACTTAGAAAAAAAATAAGAGAGAAAAGAGAAGATGTTATGTATTCCATTAAAATAAAAATTATACTTACATTCACTACCAACATACGGCTAAATACTAAAACCTTATTGACAGACACACAGACCATTATTACAAAACCAATACTAATACCATACATTCTAGACAATTTTAGATGAAACAAATTTAACATTCTTGTATTATTTTATACATGTTCATGTAATATTTTTTAAAAGTTGAATCGCCTTGCCGCTACAACTTATTAAATAATAAATAAATAAATACAGTATAAATTCTATGAGAATTTCTATTTGAATATTTATGTACACTAACACTAGCTGAGCCCGCGACTTCGTCCGCGTGGAAAGTGACTTAGGGCAGCATTTTTGGATATATCTTTTGGTTTATTTTGGATAATAAACACCGTCGTGTGGGTAATTAAAAAAAAATCTATTTCACAGTAATGCTTCTCTATACACGATATTAGACGTATAGCCATCGGGGATCAAGCATACAGGCTGCTAGGATTGCTAAACGTGATGGAGCAACTAAGCTGACCCCTTAGGGATTCTTAAACCCCAGTGTGTATAGAGAGTCTGATTGACAGCAGACATACAGACAAATATTCTAAAAATCATTGTTTTGGGTACTATTGCGTTGATAAAGGCCCCCAATATTTGTCCTCATATATAGTTATATGAGGACCTAGTATATAGTTGCCCCAGTATTTGTTCTCATATATCTTCTATGTACAGACAGCGATCCGTTAGAATTTTATTATGTACATATATATATATATATATATATATATATATATATATATATATATATGTGTGTGTATGTAATCTGGAGTGCCGCACAACTTGGACTCCATATTTAAAACAAACTTAAATGGCATAACATAGACTCTCAAAATTGTATATAAAAACTTTGGGAGAAAAATGGGCCTAACATAGATATAAAGTCAGGCACCATGCATACATATCGTCGACAAATATCTAAAAAGTTATTTAAATAATCTTTCATTAGTATAATATAATAAAATAAAATAATAAAATAAAAACAATCGTTTGAAATATTCGATGCTGTCCTGAAGTTGGAAGTAGGGCTTAAAAAAAAAGAAAAAAAAAAAAAACAATCCAAAGAAAATTGGTATTTGCGTAATGAGTTCAGTTTAGAGATGAGATGAATTGAAATCCTGTTTTACGTAAATCAAAATTAATCCTTATATATTGTCTGGCTCATATAATCATTATGCAGATTCCACAAATTAATCAATTTCCAGTTGTGCAACAAAAAAATTATTGTGTATTATCTTATTATTAAAGATATTAAATATTCAGATTGTTCGAGTTGAAGTGATCATTAGCGAACGGCTGTGAAGTGAATATCGAAGTAAGAGGTAGAGAGTGACGTCACTGGAACACAACGAGGTAGATAAGAGCTAACCTCTAACAACAATGGATCCCCTCCTTCCTACAATGGGATTCCTCCATTCAGTGACATTGTCTCGGCGAACCGTGAAATCCAGGTCTGGCGAAGCGATTACTCGCCAGTAGCCGGTTCTTGGGGCCATTAAATGGATTGCAAACATTATACTAAGTTGAGGTGCTAATGACCTTGGCACCTAAATTAATAAATAAAATATATATATATATATATATATATATATATATATATATATATATATATATACTAAGTTGATTTCACTGCGAAAAACCTTGAGAAAACATTGTTACTTTTTTTGGGGGGGGGGGGAATTTTGCTTATTGGGGGTGAGGTAAGCTCAGTGGTAGAGCACTGGACTAATATCCTTTAGGACCTGATTTCAAATCCCGAGCAAGCACTAAAGATTTTTATCTTGTAGTGTCTTTGTTCATGGGTTGGATTCGGCCTCCCTGACCATGCTTAGGGCAACCCAGCCGATAATTAACTTATTGACCACACTATCTCCCTAGTGTGCCGTATGGTCATGAATCTAATAATACCTAACTGCCCCTCAGGGCCTGTTACGGGACTGATTTTTGATTTCTTTGCTTATCAAAAGTATGTAAAAGGAAATAATCTCATTCCGAATGAATTGCGCTAACCAACGTGCCACCAATCGTCTGCAAATTTTGAGTGGTTTCATAAAAAATGTTAGGCACTTCTGCAACTTAGGGCACACCTGATGTTAGTTTTCTGAAGTAACACTATGCATTCACATTTTCTCCCTTCCATTCATTAACTGAGCGCACTTGTCAAGAGAAAACCCCTTTTCCTGTACATTCCTGTTCATTCCTTGAAATCCTCCAAAAGCAATTGTGTTCGTCCAATTGTGTACAGGTTAGGATAGAGTTAATTAATGTCTGCCAGAACCAAGACCCCGTAGAAACAATGTCTCTGAATGGGACTACCTCTTTGTCATGGGTTGTATTGTCAGTCTGACTAACTTACCTCTATGGTCTCCCAATTCTCCTTACGATTCATTCTCACATCCTACACCTCTATACTAGGTCAGTGATGAGCGTTTTTGAAGTATAATTTAATTATTTCAAATTGTTATTAAATGTGGAAGGCTCGTATGGTTTAGTTGTTTTACCTCACATGTGGGTCTAGTGGTTCCACCCCAGAGACAAATCTTTCTTCAACTATTGGCACTGTTTTGGATCGGAGTATTCTAGAATGTTTGTGCATTGGTGAATTAGGTGATCTCATAAGTAATGTCGGCTTATGTCGGTGGATTGTAGACTGTGTCGATCCAAGTCTTTCTGCTAGCTCTTCAAGTGTTACAACAGGATTTTCTTCTACAGTAGTCTGCAGGAGTCCGTCGTCAAGCTCTGTTGAGGCTCGTCTTCAAACCTCGGGTTTCCCGCTCGAAATTGTTCAAAACATCACTGCACTTTTCGCTCACTAATGACATTTTCGCCATATATTTCTTCAAGTTTTCGATAAATTGAAGCAGCATTTTCTCCTTTATCGAAATCCCATAGGATAACAAGGCGTAAGTGTTGTCTTGGGAGATCCATTTGAAATGAAATTTCAGCAAAGAATAAATAAGATCACTAACCAGTACATGATAAATAGAAGAGTATTTAATGCTATAATAAACAAAAAGTGTAATCCAAAATAAATTGAAAAGAAGAGAACATAAACAGACAGAATATAAAAAACCGACATTACTTATAGGATGACCTGATACAAGCCCATATTTGCATTGATGATTCGGAAGGCACTTCAGCAGAACCATTTGAACAACGATCACACATATCTACCTAAATGCTGGATTTTAAACTATTTGATGCCTCAAAGTAGATATTGAAATCAGAAGTCCCGTTGTGAATGTTAGGGCGTTAACATTTTATGCCCTGACACTAGCAAACACATGTTCTATCATAGACCTAGCAGCCAGTCACCAGATGCGGGCCACTAAGTTAGAACTGTCATCGGGGACTCTATTCGACCTTGGCTACTGGTCCACCTCCCGCCTGCCGCCAAGCGTTGTCTTTGCCTTCTATGCTTCCGACCAAGAGGCATGAATGACCCAATAGTGGTTCCATTGCAGTAAAAATAGATACAAAAAAAAAACACTTCATGATAAGGGTTCCTGGTTTGATTCCCGCTCAAGGTGTGGTGAAGGAGGAAGATATTAGTTTTATTAGTGCAAAAAAAAAAAAAAAAAACTACAGGGTTATCATTGCTTTCGATTTCAGTTTGTATTATGCAGTCTTGTTATAAAATTAAATAATTATTATTTATTGTCAAATTTGTTATTTTATTTATTACACACAACTTCTACTGAAGAGTTGCTAAAATATAAGTCTGGCCTAAAGTAAGGCATACATCTGAATCCAGAGAGGTAGAGAGTTTAGGCCAGCTGGCAATGAGATCCAACAAAAGAGCTGGCTTCCCATTCAGGTTTATTGTCCCGATAGAGAGCGCTCGGGGCCTGCGGTTAGTGATAGCTAGCTCTCTATACCTCCATGTCTATCTTCATAAAGAATAAAAAATTAAAAGCACCCTTCTATCTTTACTCCGCCTGTAGAATAGATACCCAATAAACATGTTATTTTTTACATTTTTGTTCCCAACAAATAATCATATTTTTTGGTCCAATCTTGAATTTCACTCGAAAGGACTACACAATTGTTAACCAGCTTGAAAATACCTCAGATTCATGATTTTTAGTCTTCAACGTCAGAGGGCTAGTTCCTGCTGCCTGATTTTGGCTCTGAGACTAGTGTATTTTATATTATTTCAGGTTTTTACAATTTGGTAATACAACTTATCATTAAGTTTACTAAGATGTAGGAATTTAATTAAGAACCATCCCATTTATTATTTCATGTTATTGTGTATAATAATTTACATGTTTTCTTTTATTAACCTAACAAACAAAAAAGTTCCTGCGAGTCGCATTTTTAGCGCGGTTCCTCCCTCCCCCATAGGGAGGAACCCCGCTTATAGGGTTGATACAATGAAACAATCCGGAAGTGCCGACTAAAACATTTCGCGTTTCAGAACCCCTAGAGACCGAAAATAACGGTGGTTCAAATTTGTATATATATATATATATATATATATATATATATATATATATGTATATATTTATTTATATATATGTATATATATATATATATATATATATATATATATATATATATATATATATATATATTTGTCTGTTCGCTCATTTATGGCTTCCCTAATGGTCCGATTGTGATGAAATTTGTTAAAAAAATCCGTCTTCCAATTTGAAAGGTCAAGTTCGTTAACCAGCAGAATCCGCCTACTGGAAGATGGCGTTTGGGGCGAAATTCGCGCAAAAAAAATCGTAACGCTTACGTTTTTGAGTTCATAAGCTTGTAAGTACTCGTTTTATAGGCTTCTTGGGCTAGGAAAACGAATGAAACCATGTTCAATGCGATAGCTTTAACCGTTTTCGAGAAAATTAGAAAAATAGTTTTTGAATACCGTTTTTGGTTTGGGTACTTAGAATCATGGGATTCAGCTGAAACATTTTCTGCATGTTCTACTTTTATTAAAACTAATATGTTGAAATTTTGGTTACGTTTGGAGTTAAGGAAGGGTTAGAATAAAATATTTTATTAACAGACTTAAAAAGTTTTGGTAACTTTGTATACTTTCCTTAATATTTCGAAAAAGGTTGAGAATCTTGCGAAACGTAAGGTTACCATTAGAAAGCTTACTAAATGCTCTACAAAAATGGTTCTAATGAAAGTTTTGATTAGGCGATGTCAATCGGAGAAAAAAGTGCTTAAACCTTTAAAGTAATTGATTTCGCTTATTCGAACTGTTCTTTTTGTCTTTGATTTTGGTACTTAGAATTATGGGATTCAGTTGAAACATTTTCTGCATGTTCGAATTTCATCAACATTAATATGTTGAAATTTTGGTTATGTTTGGAGTAAAGAAAGGGTTAGAATAAAATATTTTATTAACAGACAAGAAACGTTTTGGTAACTTTGTATACTTTCGTTAGTATCTCGAAAACTGTTGACAATCTTGGGAAGCAGAAGGTTACCATTCGAAAGCTTACTAAATGCTCTACAGAAAAGGTTCTAAAGAAAGTTTTAATTAAGCGATGTCAATCGGAGAAATAAGTGCTTAAAACTTTAAAGTAATTGATTTCGTTTATTCGAGCGGTTCTTTTTGACTGTTTTATTCCTTGTTATTTTTAAATTGCTTATAGTCGGATAATGTATTTGACAATAAAACAGATTAAGTAAAATAAGAAGGTCAATTTATTGTTAAAAATGTAGCGTTCAAAGAGAGAGATCCCAAGGCTTTCCAAATGCCTCAGAGCGGAGGCCTTTCTGCCCGACTTATGGGATAGCTGACCCATACAGGTAAGATTGTAAATCAAGACCTTTCAAGACTGGTTTGTTTGAGATTTCATTTGGATAGGTGTTTCACTATTGATCTAAACAAAGTAACAACTGTTTCTATTCTATGCCTTCATAAACACTAGAGATAAGAACGGAACCGTGCTATGATGACGCAGTTCCTGCGAATCGGACTTTTTTAGATTTCATTCTGCCTTTGGGCTAGATACTAATTCCTCTTTTTTTCTGTTTGTTTATGTATATTCTTCCGTATAATCGTAAAATGAATAGAGTTTTCCAAATATTTGAAGTAGCAGTCTTAATACAAATGTCTACATTATTCAGACCAAATGAATAAATTAAGTAACAGTTCCTTTGATGAAATGGACATATACCGGAAAATATAAGTCGTCCAGGAAGAAATTCTTCGGATTTTTGTTAGTTAGTGATTATGACTCTCTAGCTGAAAAATTTGTGTATTGGTCATCTACGGAAGATGCCAATATTTCCCTTGGTTGTAGATAATGTGAAAATAAAATTTTAAACAACTCACCATGTACCAAAGGTTGTGAGTTCGATTTCCAATAGGGGTAGTGGCTTCTCTATTCTAGTGATTAGCTCTATTCTGGCCAGAAATGCGCGTTGTTAACTCTTCTCAAGACTCTGAGTTATAGTTGACGTTAGAGTTTAAATAAATGAAAAACATGATATGTGACTTACCGCTGTTTGAACCCTCAACAGGCCACTGTTTCCAAATGAGAAAATTAAATAGAACATACAATTTAACATTTTTTTCAAAACACCTCATTGGAATATCTACTATATATTTTTCAAATACCACTCACTCAATCCCTGACCTATCATCGCCCAGCCCAAACCACTGACAAAAAAATTTGAAATTTTTCATGGACACTCCCTTTTGGATGTGATCACTCACTAAGAAAGGTTTTTTTTTTATATTCAAATTGTTAAGTATTTTTAGAGGGGTTTGAATTTTTAGTTTGTTAGAGCAGGCAGCATGCGTTGCTAGGCCGATAACAGAACAGCTGTTACCGTACTATATCTATTTCATAGTATTATTTTTATTTGCGATTCATTTAAACCATGATGGCCGACCCTGAATTACTAGAAATAAACTGTGATTTTTTCCCTCATAGAGTTTACGCTATATCTGGTGATGGTCTATCCGAGGTAATAATATCCCGAACCCTTGCCCAGCATCCGCACACATCAGCATCCCCAGTCAGAACACTTCTTGGTCATGCTCACAAATACAATGGTTGTTTCCAAATGACATCTTGGAAACATATGTTTTTAAATTTTAACGTCCATTTAACAACGAATTTTTATCTGTTAACCGGTTAAACTCCTGTTACTGGTAACCTGTAGATAACGGGTTATTTCTAGGTTATCTGTTTCTTGACACTGGTCTGGAGCGCCCCAGTGTCAAAAAACATTATACATTGATTACTTATCAATTCATGAACAACTTATAGTATGACGGGAACCGTGCTATAATAAACTGCACATAATTATGTAGTAGCGTTAATTTTGATGATAGATTATCTAACGCTAATCTAAATAACAACTTATCTGCCGTGACGAAGCACGGGTAGTCAGCTAGTTTTAATATAAAAATAAGAAAGCTAATAAGAAGAAGAAAAGCTTAAAATTTCAACTGGAACTGAGTTCAGTATGTAAACGGTTAAATCACCTGTTCCTGATTTCAACCACCTGATTTGTTGGTGTTTAAAGAAGATAATATACGGTTTTTATGCGCTTAAAAAGTGTTAATAATCAGACAGTGCGTTAATACAGCAATTAACAAACGCAATTAAATTAAAAAAAAAAACAAAAAAAAAAAAAACCTGAGGTATTATGCTCCTTCTCATTCTAATTTCGCCCTTGGAATGCTAATCGAGGCGCCGTGTCGGCATGAGGAAGATTTGCTTTAAATTTGCCCGAATGATAACTTCATTATTATTCCGCCGAGGTTTGGCGGGCTCTTAACAGTAATTAGCGCGGGCAATTCTTATAAATGCCCGCGGGATAAATAGCGCTAACGATCATAACACTAATGCAATCAACTCAATCGTTCTCAATTAGAAGTTGATTCATTATTCAGACGGTTTCAGAATTTCAAATCGGAACTCCTTCATGTTAGAAAGCTTCAGCAATATTGTGTTTGTGTAACAATGGTACACAGTTCTTCAATCGCTCAAATATATATGTATGTATATATATACCAAGCTTTCGAATGGTTTTGGAATTTAAATTATATGAGGACCTCAATGTTTTAAAGAAAATGGAGTCAAAGTTGGACATTCATGTGGTAATAGGAAACACTAGATTTTTACCCATCATGCTAAACAAATCCTCTGGTCCTTAGGTGTTTATTATCGATGATACATAATAGGTACATCATCCCGTTTATGATTAATATGCAAAATAATTGAAGAATCCGCACATGGTCCTCTTAATTTCCTTCTGGATTTAATATTACAAAAGAGCCAACGGCCATAGCCACGAATACACCGGTTCCCGTATATCACTGAAGTTAAGCAACGTCGGGCGTGGCCAGTACCTGAACGGGTGACAGACCACGTGCTGTTGGCATTTTAAAAGGGTGGCAACCTGTAAATAGCCCGGCGCTAATGGCCAAGTTGTAGATACGCCGTTAAAAAAAAAAAAAAAAAAAAAAAAAAAAATTACAAAAGTGGCAATACTCAAGAGAACACAAGCTAGATGGCAGCAACTGTCAAGAAAATCACTTGGATCTCTTTGCCACCAACAAATGACGGTATTCATAAATCCATTTTTGAATCTAACTAATTTCTTTTTCAAAAATGTCACTTGAGGCCCTCATATATAAACATTTTAACGGGGACAATTTTCGATATGAGCTGGTAGGATCGATGAAAATTTTATGAATTATTTTATGAGTGCAACCTCAATAGCTATCTTTATTATTTCAGAAAGTACTAAAAGCCTTCACTTTAAATACAGTTAGAATCGGCCGTGAAATAAAATTCCAATGGAAATGCTGGATTCCTCTGCTTTTTATTTCATAATTACTCTTGTATTTTCCAATTAAACGGTACTAATGTCCTTTTTAACTGGAGCGAATTTTAATTGTTTCGTTTTGAAATGATTAAATTCTATTTTCCGTTATATCTCTTGAATATTAATTTGATTTATCTTTGCAATTAAACCAGAGGTAAATGACATCTGAAATCGTGGATACTGATTAATTCCTCAATTTGTAATTTGTCATGTTTTAGTTTTTTTTTTTCGTGTTTGTCACGGGCTGTATTTCTCTATTATGTTGGTATATAAGTAGATTAAATTCAAAATATTCCATTTTTGAGCATGTGAGAGAGCTAACAGACAAATATACCACTCACTCACTTACTGACTCACTCACTCGCTGACCTATCATCGCCCAGCCCAAACCATTCCACAGAAAAATTTGAAATTTTGCATGGACACTCCCTCTAGGATGTAAAAAATCGCTAAGAAAGATTTTTGTGATATTCAATTTTTTAAGTATTTTTAGAGGGGTTTTAATTTTTCAATGGTTTTAAAGAGAGCATGCATGCCTATGCAGCATGTGTTGCTAGGACGATAACAGGTCACCTGTTACCGTACTGTATCTTTTTCATATTATTTTTATTTTCGGTTAATTTCAACTATGATGGCAGACATTGAATTACTAGAAATAAACTTGTGTTTGTACCTTAAAGAGTTTACGCTATACCTCCTCACCCATCAGCATCCCCAGTCAGAACACTTCTTGGTAATGCTCGCAAATATAAGGGGTGTTTCCAAATGTCATCTTGAAAACATAAATTTTTAAATTTTAACGTCCATTTATTTTTGACGAGGAATTTTAACCTATACTGGTTAAAATCCAGTTACTGTTAACCTATAGATAACGTGTTATCTCTAGGTTATCTGTTTCTTGACACAAAAAACATTATACTTTGATTACTTATCAATATTATAAACTGCACAAAATTATTTAGTGGCGTTAATTTTGATGATAAATTATCTAACGCTAATCTAAATAAATACTTATAACTTAGCTAGTATATCTATATATATATATATATATATATATATATATATATATATATATATATATATAAATCACGTGTCTGTCTGTTTATTAGTTTATTTATTTATTTGTTTCTTTGCTCCTTATACAAATCTACACCGTTTGACCGATATTGACCAAACTTGGCAAAGAGGTAGGTCTTGATATGAAAAATCTCCTAGGCTAGGTCAAAATAGTCAAAATTTCAAAATTTGGTCAAAAGGTCAAAAGTTTTGTTCAAGAAAAATTGGCTACTCTGAACCATTGAGATTGTGACAGCCATTTTGAATCGACTACTATTGGCCTCTGTCGGCTGTTGGATGAAGTGCTGTTGTGCTGGCCTCTGCCGGTATCATTATGAACTAAAACAAATTCACATCGTTTGACCGATTTTCGTAACTCGATATAGACAATTAGGTTTCAAGTAGATCTTGATATGGGGAGAGTCATAGACAGAAAGTAGGTGTAGCATGGCACACTGGGTTACAGCTAGTAATATAATAAATATTTTTGGTCCGAATTTGTGCGTGTGCGTTTGTGTGCGATTCATACTCGCAGATTTGAACCACCATATTTTCGTTATCTATGATCTGTGAACCAGGAAATTTTTTCTGCCTGGTCTTCCGGATTGCGGAGGGAGGGAACGCGCTAAATATCATCCTGCTGCTGGCGGGACTCGAACCCGCACACCATAAAATAAGTTGCATCTCAATAATGCAAATCCCACCGAGGGAATTTTCTTTGGACTTATTTTATTAATTAGTAATGAAATAATTTATGAGCTAATTGTCATCCCCTATTTAATTATCTTCTAAATAGATTAGGTAGATGAAGGAGCGCGCCATCCAGCGGAGTGTACTAGAAGCTCTGGATGTTTAAGGGCGTTCTAATTAATTTAATTTGTCCCTAGAGGGCTCTGTCTCTGTAAGGGGTGGGGGGACCTAGTTTCTACTTTACATCCTCCTTTAGGTTAAGATGCGGTACAAATGGGGAAGGAAGGCTTCATTTTGGAGCTGAAGTCTTTATGAGGCAAGAAATTAGAAATAAATAAATATTAGGTTATAAAGATTATCTACTTTCTGAAGTAATTTTCGATGAACGATGCCAATCGGTAAATGAGCAATTTCGGCTACTGCAAGGTGGCGCCTAAAATGTCACTTCTCTTTACAATTTCATTCGAATAGGTGCTTTAATTTTAGCATAAATATGCTTTAGCGGTGACTAAACTGCAAAAAAAAAAGTTACAAAAAAGTGCCCCCTGGCGTTCACTCATGCGCAGTGGTTTTCGCGCATGCGCAGCGGCCATGTACGAAAATATACATATGGACTGTATGTTATAGAGTACATAGGTTTATCGGGTGGACCTATGGCATATTTATGTTCCTGAATTTGAGCAGTAGGCTCTAAACGAAATAATTTTCTCAAAATAATAACTATATTTATTTCAGGTCCAAATGATACAAGGGGCAAGAAATTATAGAACTGCGCTGAAATGACGCAGTTCCTGCGTGCAGGTCTTTTTTTCCCTTGCTTTTAGCGCGGTTCCTCCCTCCCCCATAGGGAGGAACCCCGCTTTTAAGGTTGATACAATGAAACAATCCGGAAGTGCCGACAAGAAAATTTCGCGTTTCAGAACCCCTAGAGACCGAAAATAACGGTGGTTCAAATTTGTATATATATATATATATATATATATATATATATATATATATATATATGTGTATATATTTATTTATATATATATATTTGTCTGTTCGCTCATTTCTGGCTTCCCTGATTGTCCGATTTTGATGAAATTTGGTACAAAAATCCGTCGAGCAATTTGAAAGGTCAAGTTCGTTAACCAGCAAAATCCGTCCACTGGAAGATGGCGTTTGGGGCGAAATTCGCGCAGATAAAATCGTAACGCTTACGTTTTTGAGTTCATAAGCTTGTAAGCACTCGTTTTATAGGCTTCTTGGGCTAGGAAAACGAATGAAACCATTTTGAAGGCGATAACTTTAACCGTTTTCGAGAAAATTGGAAAAATATTTTTTGAATACCGTTTTTGGTTTGGGTACTTAGAATCATGGGATTCAGTTGAAACATTTTCCGCATGTTCTACTTTCATTAAAACTAATATGTTGAAATTTGTGTTACGTTTGGAGTTAAGGAAGGGTTAGAATAAAATATTTTATTAACAGACATTAGACGATGTCAATCGGAGAAATAAGTGCTTAAAACTTTAAAGTAATTGATTTCGCTTATTTGAACTGTTCTTTTTGTCTGTTTTTATTCCTTGTTATTTTTTAACTGCTTATAGTTGGATAATGTATTTGATAATAAATCAGGTTAAGAAAAATAAGAAAAACAATTTAATCTTAGAGATATGGATTTCCAAGAAATAGCTTTTCAAATGCCTAGCGGGGTCCTTCCTAGGGCGGGGACCCATCCAGGTAAGATCGTAAATAAGACCTTTCTTGAAATTAAAGATGGAACTGTCAACTTTGGTCCTCCTCTGCCTCCCGGCACTTTCATTGCTGACGAAGGCTACCAATGAGTAGCCAAAACGTCCTAAATATAGATTTTTAACAAAAATCGTATTGAGGTTTCCTTAGCCGAATCCCAACCATTCCATCTTTACTTATCACCTCGACGGCTAACTATCTAATCTTCATGCTTTCTAGAAATGTGGACCCAAAATAATAACAGCTTCTATTTTAATCATTTTAAATGAGTCTAGAGCTAAGAACGGAACCGCGCTAAGATGATGCAGTTCCTGCGAGTCGGACTTTTTTATCTTAGCATTTACTATACTAAATTGGGACTTTATTTTAGGAAATTTAACAAAAACAAAGATGCCAGAAAGATGTTTTTATTTAGTTCCCCTTATTTTATACAATTTGTTTCAACGTTGTATTTTGATTTAAATTATGTGGCTAATTGTTGGTAGTTACATTAGCAATTATTTATGTCTAACGAAGCAGTGCTCGTTAATACTGGGAGGAGATGCAAGATAAATACAGGCTGGTGTAATATATAGCAGTGTCCCCTTAGGATTAGTAACACGAGATAGCGGCAAGCAGCGATTCCAGCAACCGTCTCCCTTTTATAAAACTTTTTATGGGAGATTATTTTTATTTTTCCATAAATTTAATTTATTATTAGGGATAAGAATTTTTAAAAATATATCTTCTTCGATCCTATTTACTAGGCACCGAAAAAGATCTCCGTTGAAATTTATATAAATCTTTCTCTCTCCCGGGAACTGATTTAAATAAAATTTTGTACAAAAATTCTTTGTGTGCTTTGAAAGGTCGAGTTCGTAAACTAACAGAATCCGTACATGGAACTGAGTTTTTTGGGCGAAATTCGCGAGAAGGAACGCTTACGTTTTAGCACTTTCCTCCGAAGGAAAGTAGTATATAGAGAGAAAAGTGAAATATAAAAATGAACTAAATCGGTTCATTAGAAGGGGGGGTTTACTCCGGACCCACAATACCAATTCGCCTCTACCAGTCGTGATTTTTGGTATATTTCAACGGAACTCGGTATTCGTAGTGGTAATCCACAGGTAAATAACTGTTGTAAAAATAAACTAAATCGGTTCATTAGGAGGGGGGGTTTACTCCGGACCCACAATACCAATTCGCCACTACCAGCCGTGATTTTTGTTATATTTCAACGGAACTCGGTATTCGTAGTGGTAATCCACAGGTAAATAACTGTTGTAAAAATAAACTAAATCGGTTCATTAGGAGGGGGGGTTTACTCCGGACCCACAATACCAATTCGCCACTACCAGCCGTGATTTTTGTTATATTTCAACGGAACTCGGTATTCGTAGTGGTAATCCACAGGTAAATAACTGTTGTAAAAATAAACTAAATCGGTTCATTAGGAGGGGGGGTTTACTCCGGACCCACAATACCAATTCGCCACTACCAGCCGTGATTTTTGGTATATTTCAACGGAACTCGGTATTCGTAGTGGTAATCCACAGGTAAATAACTGTTGTAAAAATAAACTAAATCGGTTCATTAGGAGGGGGGGTTTACTCCGGACCCACAATACCAATTCGCCACTACCAGCAGTGATTTTTGGTATATTTCGACGAAACTCGGCATTCTCTCTCCCGGGAACTGATTTAAATATAATTTTGTACAAAAATGCTTCGTGTGCTTTGAAAGGTCGAGTTCGTAAACTAACAGAATCCGTACATGGAACTGAGTTTTTTGGGCGAAATTCGCGAGAAGGAACGCTTACGTTTTAGCACTTTCCTCCGAAGGAAAGTAGCTATTGAGGTTGCTCATGACGGAATTATTGAAAAATTTCTTCGAATCTTTATCGATCCTAACTGGTAGACACAGAAAATGACCCCCGTTAAAATTTTTATATATATATATATATATATATATATATATATATATATATATATATATATATATATAGGGGAGACTGTTGTACCTTGGGTCAAAATTTACTTTCATATTTTTTTAAAAGCCATTTTCCTAAATATTCCATCAGAAAAACTCTCTCCTGATAACACAATTATTCCTACACAATATGTATTTTTTGAGAATTTGAATATTAAACGGTTGTAAAGAAAAAAAAAATGTATCTTTTTTTTTAAACGTGATCAATGGTACAAGACCATAATGTACCATTGATCACGTCCTAGTGTACCTTGGATCATCAACATCAAGTACCTATAAGGAAGATAATATGTGTTAACAACCACATTTTTATATAGAAAGGGTCTCACCGTGTTTCCATATGAAATCTGCACTAGCGTATTTCTTGACTTTGATGTCATTATTTTATTTCTAGTTTCTAGAAATAATTTTTCGTCAATTATCAAACCTCTAACTGTACTCGTTTTGAGGGAATAAGGGTTGAAACCTGTAACTTCAAAATCGTTTTTCTATGAAACTATACAAGATATTTAAATGAAACTAATGTGAATTGAAGCTATTGATTAGGCGTAACTTGCGTATTTTTGTCATAATTTTCGGACCACTTAAAAGATAAGAAAAAAAATTGTGAAGATTTGAAGGTTGGTTTTCCCTAACTAGCCCTCGAGATACACCTACCAAAAAAATCACGTAAAATCAGTGATTTCTCAACTATTATCCGTAAAAGTTTCATAGATGTGTGAAAGGTGCATCATATATAAAAATTACAAAAACCCTATATCGATAGCTAAACACTAAAAACCAGATGTATCGAAAATATCTTAAGTTACTCTTAGGACGTTTTTGTTATTTAAATATGAACCCTCAGATTGCTCAGTGCATAATCTGTATCATACAGATCGAAAAACTATTGTCATATTGCAAGCCACTAAACTAATAAATACTAAAAATCTTCATTTTCTACAAAAGATAATTAATCTTAATCACTATTTTCCTCAATAGTTTTGGTATCACTTGTAACTTCGAATAAATATGTTAATATTTCCGCAGGTTTAATTTTTTTTTTATTAGTAACGACCAAGTGATTAGAAATAAATTATCGAGGCTACCTGTGAACAGCAACATATGGTCCTCTTTCCATTAGCGTAATCACACTTGTATCTTTTTATGTCCTTGTAATTGTATTTAAAAAAAAAAAAAAACGTTCCATGTCTCTATTATATTCAAACAAGTACAATAAAAAGCAAAACGAAGGTATTGCGTCACTTGGTAAACTGTAAAGAACGAGTAATATGTAGTCAATGAATATTTAACACTATGTAATCCGATTTATAAATAATTGATCAACCAGATGTATACGAACCACATGTTTATAGATGTATACTAACATCTGTGTAACTGGTATATATGCAATAAGGAGCTAAACGCCTTAGATGCGCAAGGATGCTCATAAATAAAAAAAAAAAAAAAATTGTATTCAATAGAACATTCGATATTTCTTGCTATTGAAGTGCCGATAACGAACTTTAATCCTTAATATGTTGCTATTTTCTTTGTACTCAACATGAATATCGCTTTTATTGTCGTCTAATAGAACAGCAAAGTAACATTTGTTCCAGTTTCATCTCATGATACAAATCTTACCAAAACTATTAGGGAAAATAGTGATTAAGATTAATTATCTTTTGTAGAAAATGAAGATTTTAGGTATTTATTATTTTAGTGGCTTGCTATATGACAATAGTTTTTCGATCTGTATGATACAGATTATGCACTGAGCAATGTGAGGATTCATATTTAAATAACAAAAACGTCCTAAGAGTAACTTAAGATATTTTCGATACATCTGGTTTTTAGTGTTTAGCTATCGATTTAGGGTTTTTGTAATTTTTATGTATGATGCACCTTTCACATATCTATGAAACTTTTACGGATAATAGTTGAGAAATCACTGATTTTACGTGATTTTTTTGGTAGGTGTATCTCGAGGGCTAGTTAGGGAAAACCAACCTTCAAATCTTCACAATTTTTTTTCTTATCTTTTAAGTGGTCCGAAAATTATGACAAAAATACGCAAGTTACGCCTAATCAATAGCTTCAATTCACATTAGTTTCATTTAAATATCTTGTATAGTTTCATAGAAAAACGATTTTGAAGTTACAGGTTTCAACCCTTATTCCGTCAAAACGAGTACAGTTAGAGGTTTGATAATTGACGAAAAATTATTTCTAGAAACTAGAAATAAAATAATGGCATCAAAGTCAAGAATGACGCCAATGCAGATTTCATATGGAAACACGGTGAGACCCTTTGTATTTTATTGTTTCATTAGAAAAATAATTAAGATTGTATTAAAGTATAGCCTAATTTTTATTTACAAACATGTGCAAATTAGTTACAATTTGAATCAGATAACTAGTAATTAGAAAAATAAGGTATGTAAATTAAATTTGACTCAAAATTAGTTAACTAAATCATTTAACGTTATAGCTAGAAAAGTCTACTTAGATCCACAACTGCCCATCAGATCTTGCCGATCCACTCAATTCTATTGGGGTTGGCAGTTTTACCACAATATCTTCTGCTACAACAATATTTCTTCGGATTCTTTCTTTGAGGATTTTGCACCGTGGCCACGCCGGTCTCATCTTGGTTCTAAATCCTTTCCGGAGGGAATGGTCCAAAGTGCTTGTGGACATCTTCCATATTATCAAAAAATCTACCTACATTTGATTCACTGAAACTAATTGCACGTGACATACTCGTGTTTCAGGTTTTCTGATGGCTAGACCACCTTCCTCGGAATACCGTTTCAAAAATAACCTCATCCACTCTTCTCCTGCAATTTTACTTTCGTTCCATGTAGAGAGAAACATTTTTTTGTTTACCACAGCAAATTTATAGGCTAATTCGAGAACCTGCTTTTTTGGTAGGCCATAATTCATTTTTGCTATAGTTTTAATATAATCTAAGTGTAGCAAATTTTACATTGAAAACACTGCAAGCTTTTCTTACAGATATCCTCCTCTCTGGGGGTCCAGTAAAAGCTTCAACCGCTTTTTTCATTGATTCAGGGTCTATAGAATTTTGTTTTTACATTGTGGCATACTGACCTATAACAAAGACAAAAATAATGGTAACATAATGTACCTATGATCATTGATCAGTGGTACAGGATGTTGTTTTGATCCAAGGTACACGATGGTTCGCTTTTCCAATCTTGGCCTTCTCAACATTCTAGGTTAAGTTTAAAACTGAAACATAGCATAACAAATTACTCACCAATAAGCAGTTATTCAGTAGAATTTGATTTAAAACCCAAAACACAATTGTCAACTTGTAAAAAAATAAACAGTGAAACCAAAAGTTGTTACTTTTTGAGCAAAAAAAGTGTATTTCTATTTTACACGAAAACAGTAGCACGTGGACAAATTCCACCATGTAGGTAGCAGGACCTGTCAAGAAACTAAAGGATGATCCAAGGTACACATTAATCAAGGTACAACAGTTTCCCCTATATATATATATATATATATATATATATATATATATATATATATATATATGTATATATACATAATGTGTGTGTCTGTTAACACGATAGCGGCCAGAGTTTTTGTATTTTCTTCACGAAACGTGGTATATAGCGTTCAAATAACAAACGATTGAACGAGTTCGTTAACCACCAAAATCGGTCCACCGGGAGGGGGGGTTTATCCCGGACCCAAAACACTAATTTGACCATGCCAGCCGGAGTTTTTGTTATATTTCAACGAAACTCGGTATTCGTGGAGGTAAACAACAGAGAAAAATGGGTTGTAAAAATAAACTAATTCGGGTTATTTGGAGGGGGGGGGTTTACTTTGGACCTAAAGTACTAATATACTCATACCGGTCGTAATTTCTGCTGTATTGTTACGAGACGCGGTATACTTCGTGGGTATCTCATGAGAAAGAAGTGTTGTAAAAATTAAGTTGTTATATTTCAATGAAACTCGGTATTCGTTGTGGTCAACTGAAGAGAAAAAATTGTTGTAAAAATAAACTAAATCGGTTTACTATAAGGGGGGAGGGTTACTCCGGACAGAAATTACTAGTTTCCTTATACCGGTAGTAATTTATGTTGTATTGTAACGAAACTCTTTATACGTCCTGGCTATCCAATAAGAAAGGAGTGTTGTGAAAATGAACTAAATCGGTCTATTGGAAGGGGGGGGGGATGTTATTTTGTACTATGTTTGAATTGAATCTTCCGCCAAACGTAGGTTCGCCAAACTCATCATCAAGATCAATAGTTCAAAATGTGAAGCTTTGTGTATTTATTACGTAGTGTAGTACCACACGTACACAAAACTCTGAAAGGAAATTAATTACAAAATTAATTATTGAAACAGCTGCTCATAAAAAATGCAAGAGAGTAGAACAATTTGTTTTTATTTTATTTATCTATATAGGTTATTTGAAGCAAATTATTCAGGAATGCACTCGACACTACCCAATTCTGAGGAAAGTGCTTAGTTATGCAGCTCCTGCGTGACGGACTTTTACGTTACTAGACTTCCAGGTAGAGGTTTTTTTAAGTAATTGGGCGTGGAGAATCTCATGAATCATTCTTTCAAGAATAAATAACCTTTTTTAAAGATTCGAAAAAAAAAACCAACGATACATTCGGATTCACTTGCTGCTGAAGTAATTTAAAAATAACAACGAGGAATCTGTCTTCGTTCCGAAGTGAAGCGAAATATGCTGATAAAGATCTCATCTTTACATAATCTATTCCGTATCTATTTCTAAGTTTTACCCTCATAAAGATTTGGACACCGCAATCAAATCTTCCTTTCCCAATTCATCTTACTAAGAACCCATTTTTGGAAGATGTTTTACCAAAGCAGGCTATTTACGTTCCGATTTGCAGTACGACTTAGTAGTACTACTGGTTTGATGGTTGACTCCACTCACCCTCTGACTTGCTATCCAAGTTGCTATCCAACTTTAGTCCTAGTCTGTTTTCAGGATTGTATACTTTGCTCACAAGCAAAAAAAAATATCAAATGCAGACCGAAGATGACCGAAGGTAAGGCGGACGAATTTGGTCGGACTCCCCCCATCGCCAGTCGGATTTCGGACCTTTGAGTCGTTCCCACTCGTCCAACTAGACTTCCAACAATCAAACGAGGCCATTCACGATCCGACTTTTGATCCGACTTTGGAAGTTGGACCACAAGTCGTACTGCAAATCGAACGGGACGAAAAAAGAGAAAGACAAATTTGGAGAGTTACGATAATTTACTTGTTTTTTTGTTGATTTCGAATGAATCCTGGCTCGTTTTTTTATCCTCTAAATTAAAATAAACCCCATATATAAAAACCCTATTGTCCCAAAGAGGTTTGTTTCAGAATACGAGAGAGATTATTTGTTCAATATGCATTGTTCCCGTGTACCAATCGCACGTAAAATTACAGAATAAACAATATGAATTGTTTTCCCCGTAAATACACGCGCACGTCAGTCTAAACGATTTCCTTGTTTTCAATAAGTATGTTATCATCGCCATCCTCTTTGCACGTCAGTGCAATAAATCGGTTAAATCTGCGCCCAATGTCCTCGATGCCTAAAGGCTCGTCCTTTTTCAGAAGATAAGGCTCGCCTTTGCACTGAATCGCCTTCTCGTTTTCAGTTCATATCTTAACGTCGTATGAATTCCGGCATTTTATTCAAATGAGGGAAAGAAATATGCCACGAATTCGCCAAAATTCAATTACTCTCCACTGCCGAATAATGGCTCATTAACGAAAAAAGAAAATCATGTCTGCAGTTTCCTCGGGCGTGAATTGTTCTTTGCAATATTCATCGGACGACGAACCCAACACCTAGAATAGGACGCAGTCTCGTGCTGTGGACTGCTTGGAAGTCTATACGCGAACACTGAGACGACAGGAAGCCGTTGCAGCGACGGTCTAAAGCAGTCTATAAGTATGCAGGGAGTAACAGCTTTCGATCAGAACCATACAATCCTATCCAAGGATGTAGGACACGTCATTCTTTACTTCGTCACATTTTAATTCCTATTTAAATCCTAACTTTTATGTTTGCCGACTTGGAATATATCTTCGGTAATCAGGATGCGGTTTGGATTATATGATTTGTTTAGGCTCATTCATTCAAAAGGTTAAACATTTTGGCTTGTAATAAGACAGAAGTTTCTGAGAATGTTTTTTTGATGTGATCTGTTTCACTTTGCTCAGAACAGTTGAGAAAAAACAAAAAAATTCTCCGAAAGTCCACAACATCCCATTTTTCTTCCTGGTATTATACTTTTTCTCCTTGGATCCCAGATGATAAAAACTTGGACGAGTAGAATGCTCCAGAAGAAATTTGGAGGTATTGAAATTATATTATAAAATATAAAAGTTATTAAATTTTCTGTTTATATTGAATTGTTTATCTATTGGACCGAATTACACAAGCATGAATTTTTAATTTCCTTATTGTTGCATGGGTTTTCCCTCCTTGGTAGGGTAGATAGTGTATCCGATTACTGCCTAAGGGGTGCGGGCTAGAGTTCCGCCGGTAGTAGAATACGTGTTTTTGGTTGAAATAAATCCCTGCTCTGTCATAAATGTTAGATGTGCCTGGATGTTGATGTGCCAATAATGTCTTATTGTTTATGTTGACAAAACTGAAATGATCTTTACCATTATAAATAACGATAATAATTACTAGCCAAATGATGCAATTATAATAATATATAATAAATTGTGAGATAGATGAAGGAGATGTTTTCTCAAAAAAAGCTATAATGTTCCCTATGTATATAATATATATAATTTTGACTTTGAATATTTCAGTTTCAATAATATCATTAGATGAAAACAAGATAAAAATAATAAAGCAAATTGGAACAATAACATCCCAATATCTAGTGAAAGGAAGTAGTTATTTCCCCAGCGGGCTGTACAGAATCTTATCTACCTCTTTGGTCGATCGTTTGGAATCGTTCCAAAGATCGGTTCTATTGTCTACTATCCCATATTGTTGGGATCCCGAATCCATGTTAATTCGTCCGCTATCTACAATTCTCCTTCCGTTCCCCGAATATAAAGTACCATCGCGGGCTCTCGGCATTCCCGTCACGTTCTGGGCTGTTTTACTTAAAAAAGAGAATTTTATGTGCACGTTGTTTTGGGATTTTATTTGAATGTTGTTTGGGGGTTTTATTTCCCTTTCTACTCATAAATTCAGTAAACAAAAACAAACAAAAAAAATAATATTATGTAAATGAATATTATCGTTGACGTCACCGAATGAGTCTCATGCGTCTCACGCCACTGAATACCACGGTTGGGAATAATTCTATTTATAAATATGAATATATATATATATATATATATATATATATATATATATATATATATATATTAATAGATTTATGCCCAACTATTATTGCCTATGAGCCAATTTAACTCCTTTGATACTAATAGTTAATATTCTTTCTTTCAAGGAGAAGAAGACAAACAAGACCATCTGGACGTCATCCTCTGAAGTTGAAGTACATCTGAAACGTCAACTCTTGAAGCACATGACGTAAAGTAAGTTGATTCTTATTCATTCCTAATCTGCATCACGCCACTTAACAATGTGCTCAGACTTATTAACGTCTTAACCCCTGGTGTTAAGTAAGCATGTAGATTCTAGATGCTCACTGCTGCCAACTTACTTCCCTGAAATTTCCCTCGTGTCTGTCAGACACACCAAGGGGTGTTAAATGGCAAGATTTATGATCTTTTGGCTCTAGCGGGAAAATTGGATTGCTATGCTGTGATATGCAGTCTGATAGTCCTTTTGAAAGTACAATTGCACAGAAAGCGCGGGAACAAGGAAATAATTTTGTATAAAAGTTCGCTCTAACAGTAAATCAATTTGATAATGAACATGTAATTTGGGAAGGAAATAAAAACCAGCTATTCATATCATGTAAATTTATTAAAGCCAATAAATTCTGCCAAATCACGAAATTAATATTCCTCCCAAATTTCCCGACATATCAATTTCCAGCCACGTGACTGATGACGTCATTTCCATTACATTTTTATCTCATCCATGACACAAAATTTAATTTATCTTTAAGGTTTTTAAGACACATTTTTACCGAGGAAATACAAATTTGGAGTGGGGCTGTCGCCCCCACATGTATACCCCCATGGGTTCCACAGGTATATTACATTTTCATCTCATAATTGAATGAAGGCACATTCAAAAAGAATAAAACTATTTCCTATAATTTTCTTCAGAAACATAAAACATAATTGCTCAAATATAAAAATCCACTTAGTTCTAAATTTCATACACTTTATTACTTTTCGTGGAAAACCATTAATCGCATTTTTGGAGACCACAATTACCCAAAATGGTCAGGATAAGAGAACAAAGATGTGTTCTTCTTTAAAACTCCTGTTTTCCCAAAGTGAAAGAAAATAAATTATATATAATTAATATTAATATAAATTATATATAATTCATGATTACGAGCCTTTGGTGTCAGCAGTTGAATTCTGCGCAAACGTCGTTAATTCGGACACAGAACGAGTGGTCCACTTCAAAATTCTGTTTGTCGAAAGTTCATTCCGCATTTTCAGCGTCATAATCTGCTATGGAGCTTTTCCAAGCTCTTCATGGTCTGGTAGCCAGTGCATAGTGACATATAAAACTGTAAACTTACAGCCAAACATTTACTGGCAGACTGCCACACAAGAAGCAGTATTAATCTGTCATGTGATATACAAGAACCCTTAGGCAATGATAGCCAGTATACAAACACTGTACTGACCTACATCAGGATCACAGGACTGTACTAACTTATTTGATGACCTTAAGCACCGTTTCCTTAAAAGCATTACCTTTCCACGAATATTAAGTGATATTTTTCGGGGTCTCCCGTGGTCTAATGGCTAGCGCCTTGGATTCATAAGCTGGAGATGGTGGGTTCGATTCCCAACCGCCGGCAGGAATTTTATCATCCCACGGCTCGCTGGTAAAATTCCTCGCTGCACCCTGGATGTCGGCGCTAATGACCTAGATGTAGATGCGCCGAAAAAAAAAAAAAAAAAAAAAAAAAAAAATTAAGTGATATTTTCATTTATCTCCTACCTAACACATACACTTGCATATACAAAGCAAGCTGATTTCCTATTGAGACCAAAATCAAGAGATGCTGATCGTTTTGTTCTCGCCGAAGAAGCGGAACACTCGATAAATACACAGTGTTCTTTCAACTTGATACTGACCAAATGACTGTAAATTGGTTAGTTTGTGAAGGCTTCACCTCTGTATACTATCATTTTTTTTTTTTTTATAATTTATTTATGAGCACGCCGCATTGACAGCGTTTCGCCCAGGTACACGTATAAAATAGAAATACATAACAACAACAAAATAGTTACAATATTACATAATTACAAATCCAATTACATTATTGTGTGTTTTAATCTAATTATACAATTAAGTTTGTGAATAACATACAGCTAAAAGTAAAATTAACTAGTAAAAAACAATAAATTTTTAAGAAAAACTTATAATTATAAAGGAAACGAAGAAAATAGTTCCTATGTACAATATATAATCGCAACAGTTTCTATTTACAATATAGGTTCTATGCATAATATGACAACATACATAAGAACAATAGCCCCATGTACAATCAATAGGAAGGATCCTATGTAAAATAATGATGAATAAATGAATAAATCACGTCATGAGTGATGTTTGTAAAAAGAAAAAAAAACAAAAAAAAAAAAAAAAAAACAACTTTCAACGGCGATGTTAAAAGCATAGTTTGGGTCGCCTAGACAATCAAAGACAATGAATTAAGAAAATTAAGTGGTTGTTGTAATAAATACTACACCCACATGTTGACTATTTGAGGAGTTTGGTCTGGGGTTTGTTAAATTTTGTTAAAAATATTGTTGTCTTTAAGAAAGGTAAGTATAGCGTTGATATGGTGACTGCTATCACGGAGTAGTTCGTTCATGTCTCGTGGAATTTCCAAGTCTTGTCTCAAATTACAGTCTGTCAGTATATGTTGTATACTATCAGATTATGAGCAGATTGTCGACTTGAGAATGTGCTGCGGAATATTGTATTGAACCTATATGAAATTCTATTTGGAATATGACCTTCTATGTTTGCATATGACCTGATTAGAAGGCACTCAACTTATGCAAACTCTAATACAATTTTCTATTACTTTTCTTCTATACAACACTTTTTCTATTTCTCTCGCCCTCTCTCCCTCCTGTCTGACGTATACACACATATAAACACGTTTTTTACTTACAAAAAAAAAGAAAGCAACTTTTCTAAAAGCGGGGTGTCTGTAATCCTGTAGGAGGATGATAAAACAAATTATGAATAATCCAATGAATTTATGTAAAATAGAACTTACATAAATTAATTAATTTATCCTCATGAAAGCCCCTTCAAATGGTTTTAATAAAGGCCAATAATACTTGTTTTTGTAGAACATTTTGCCTAGATCGCAATGTTGATGCAATTTGCGATTACCTAACTGGTTATTTATCTATCATTTCCTGTTCAACCAAAAACGAGAAAACCATTTGTAAGAGAATTTTCTTTTATTTTGTTTTAAATATTTTTATTTCAAACATGGAGGCCCGATGGACTTGAGTGCTAAAGTGTATGCACTCCATGCCTAAGAGCCTGAGTTCGATTTCCACAAGGGGTGGTGGCTTTTCTTTAGAAAATGGAAAAGGCATCCTGGCTAGAAAAGGGTGCCCGACTCCGACTTGTCCACACAAGACTAACGCACGTATAAGACAGGACTTATCGAACCAATTTGTGATGTATGCAATACAGACTTTACTGTAAAACACCTACACATGGAGTGCAGAAGATGACTAACTTAATATTCCACATGACATGAACAAATTTTAGAGTTACTTGCAGAACATTAAACTATACTCTCTCATTTCAAGCGAGTAGGGCAAACTGTGATTAATTTCATGACTAATGAGTATTCGGAATGTAACTAACGATTGATGATTGATCAATCATATTTCTCCATGACTAATGATTGACGACTAACTGCTTTCTAGCCTATGATTGATGATTAATGATTAAAACCTGCTTTGACTAATGATTGATGATTACGGACTAACCTTAACCAGATTAATGATTAAAGACTAAAAAAGACCGTAGTAGATAGTATGTGTAAACAAGCTGGTATTATCCTAAAACTGAAAGTATTTACAACGTTTGTCATGCCAATCATTACTACAGACTATCAATGGTTGACGAGTAATGATTGATTGATGACTAACTTCACACATGATTAATATTACCTATGATTAATGATTAACTCGAGTTGTGATTAACTTATTTTATCCTATAATTGAATAGTCATAAGTAAAATTTAATCGATTTGTCAATCATTTGCGCCCTACTCTGATTTGAAGTCATATGCTAAATTTTAGGACATTTCCAGGAATATTACTGATGTTTCCAAACCTCTGTTTACGGAAATAAGTTAATCCAAAATTTATCACAACGCTGGTTCATTAGATATTACCGAAAAAAATATAAATAAAGAGATAAACGTCAAAGCAGCTGAAAACAAAATAAATAAAAGCAGAAAATAAAATTGGGAATAAAACGTCAATGATTTAAATGAGGTACCTTTTGCTAATAACCCTTGGATTTTAGTAATGTTTCGGGAGGGGGCTGATGTAGTAAAATAGAAAATATATTAATTAAACGAATAAAAAATATTCTCTTTTAAAAATAAAATATTGTATTAATATTGTGAAGTAGAGATATCTATGTGGCAGTATTGACACCATTTTCCCCTTTGTACCTCTTTGGAAAGAGTGACGTACAAATGAACCATCTCATATTTGCCGCCCTCACGACCTGCCCATTCCCGCCAATCCAATATACCCTCCTCCCTCTCTCCCCCTTCCAATCCTTCAAATTGGACAGTCTGATCTCTTTCTCTTTCTCCCTCACACGCTGTCTTTCAACTGCACATTCCCTTTTAGTCTTGACGTGTATTTTCTTTTCTCGTACTTTCTTTCTTTTTCCTTCCATATCCTTCACTCTTCCGCTGTCTCATATCCCAATCAACCTTGATTAAAGATACCCCTACCTTTAGGCTATTCCTGTGGTTGTTATACACTCTTATCGAAATTTCTGGAATTTTTGTTGGGAAAAAATATGCCATATCTTTTCCTGTTCTCGCAATTTAGGTTAAATGTAGACGTAGTTTGACTAAATAGAATTCCCCATAGACCTTTTGACGTCCAGAGCATAGTTTACACGAGGTTTCAAGTTGTGTTTCAAGATTCTTCAGCCCTTCCCCGAAATTTTATTTAATCGGTAAAAATGTGCCATCATAAAAAATATGTGATAAAATCACTTAGTTAAAAAAAAAAAAAATTGTTGTGTGTGTGTGTGTGTGTGTGTGTGTAATAGCGTTTGAGTTCTCTAACTATTCCACGTTCTAGATTGTTAGTATTCTATCTCACTCAAATGTTCCCAGCTCCCCGAAATTATTTCCTAGATTCGCCCATGGCGTAAACCAGTGTCAACTATCACTAGGGGCAGAACTTCTGTTTACTAAGCGACAAGTAAACTCCCTCGCCACTGTTCTACTAAGCAGTTGTCCCTTGCCTCCTCGTGTTAACAGCATAAAAAGTGTTAAGTTACAACCAATGTTGGGCAAAACGAAAACCAACTCAAAATTAAAAATACATTCACTTTTTAGAATAAACTAAATCCACATTTTCTTGTCCTTTAGATGTATTCAAAATTTTGTATCTTAATTTGCTTGAATGTCAAATGCACCAAAAATGTTCTACTCAATACGTCGTACGCGAAATTAAAATTCTAGTTTTTTGTCCGTTTTCTCGAAAATATTTAAACATAATCTTGAAAGTGGCTTAATTTGATCCGCCACGTGATGCCCGTAAAAAGAGTATCAAAACGAGTTTTTGTTGTTGAATTCTCCCGAACCCAAAATGGTTAACGAAATTTGTCTTTTATTTAAAAAAAAAAAAATATTTTTGTCCAAAATATCATCAACAGCACACTATTCGTACAGACGGTAGATCAAGTTCAGACATATATATTGCATTGAAGCGGCGACATCAGATGCGCTTTCTTCCTCACGCGCTAAAATTAAGTTTCTAAGGGATTGTTAAAATTAGGCATTATATGAAAGTTTTTATAAAATTTCTTAAATTAAGTAAGTATAAGGAAGCTTAAGACTAGTAATTAAGTCTTGAGGAAATGAAAACATTACTATTTGAGCCCATAAATAGCTTAAGAACTTGCATCGAATGGGCAACCGGTTTGTGCGGCTGACGTTTAGGGTGATTGGTACTCGTCCAGTAGGAAAGCAACTTAACGATTTTATGTTCCCTAGGGATCGTCAGCAATGGGAATCGTTACCAATCTTCTTATGGCTTATAAGTAGTTGGGCTAATTGTGAGCTAAAGCTGCACTTAATGGCTGCAGAAAGTAGAACTCCAACCCCTTATTTGAAGGATTTCTCTGTTTCTTCGTGGAGTTCTTATTTGACTACTAGGAAATGTCAAGAGTTTTTTTTTCTAAACACAATCCACTCCTTGAACAAGAATGGCTTTCTTTTATAGCAACATTGCTTCGAGAAAGTTGTTGGGAAAACGTTAAATATGGTAAAAAATACCGGCTAAGGACTTGATAAGGAGTTTCTTCATTATGAAGAGGAAACAGTCATGGGCGTATATAGGAAATAATTTCGGGAGAGGCTGGGAAAATTTCGGGGGGAGCTGAGACCATTTCCGGGGTATGGAATACTACATATTTAGAGCTTGGAATAGTTTTAGGCAACTAAAACGCTATTAAACGTAAAATAAATTATTTTTTATGAACTAAGTGATCTTATTTAAATTATTTTTAAGGGTTTTACGATAAGTTTTGTCCATCACATCAAAATTGGGGGGGGGGGGGGCTGCAGCCCACTCAACCCCCCTTAAATACGCCATGGAAGGAGTAGGTCTTCGCAACTCCTACGAACTGACATGACTTTATGATTCGCATATACGAAGTCATTGGCATAAATGTTTCCTCATGGTCACGGCTAACGTACGATTTTATTAAAAAATAAAAAAAATAACTGAGAATGCATAGTTCACACGTTGTGAAAACCTGTTGCCATCGAAAAATACGCTTTTCGTAAGCTGGAGCTCCCAGAGAGTAAGATTTTTTTTTTTCTAATACTTCCTTAAATCCGAACGTAAACAAAATACACTGGGATAATGGCCAAACATCTGGAACGATTTCCAACTAAATCCATCGTTTCTGAGTAACCACGCCTATAATTAGTTAGGAAAAATAGTTTCATACACTTTTTCGAATGCAGTTACCGATATCCCCTTAAAAATTCTTTTACTCTTTAAATCTAAGTATTTTTGTACCAAATGTTACCAAACCTGGACCACTTTTGAGCCTGCTAGAGAGGGAATACAAATTTGAATCAGCGTTTTCAACGTGCGTCACAAACGTGACATTTTTTCTAGTCCGCTGATTTTTTTCCACTGCTCTAATTTCTGGAACCTGGAATATTTTTTATTAGTTCGGAACACTCCATAGATTCTTTAAAGGAGAATAAAATATTGGCCGCAAGTTCATATTAACTTGAACTTGAAGAATTGTCTGAGTAGAGCCAAAATTCTAATGCAAAAAATGTATTTATTTTCACAATAACTCTTTCCCATTTTTTTCACAATATTTATCTTGAAACATCGCGATTTTCGGATATCGTACGGAAAAAGCAAAATACATTTCTTCCGTGAAAACAATTAACAATAGAATGAATAGTATATAATATTATCACAACAATTGTGTCTAATTGATTTCATGATTAGTTTTAGACTGATTACTTAGAAAAACATTCTATAGTTGAGTACCAAAGTGGTTTTATGTGCCCGAAGGTCAATTTATTCCTTAAACAATTAAAATCAACATTGCATAAGTGGTGAAGATTTTGGTTGTGCGGTTGGAAGCATTTGGTTCCATGAGGACATCACGTCCATAACGGGTCCCCAGACATATAAGGGGGGCTGAGGGGGCTGAAGCCCCCCCCCCCCAAATTTTGATTTGATGGACAAAACTTATCGTAAAACCCTTAAAAATAAATTAAATAAGATCACTCAGTTCATATAACATATTTTATTTTACGTGTAATAGCGTTTTAGTTGCCTAAAACTATTCCAAGCTGTAAATTTTTAGTATTCCATACCCCGGAAATGGTTTCAGCACCCCCCCCCCAAGCCCCTCCCGAAATTATTTTCTATATACGCCCATAACGCATCTCCTGATAATTTAGGGTTGAAGCGTGAGCACTATAACCGCGTGAATAGTATTCCGTCTATAAATACCCATTGAGAAGACAGCTGTTCATGAATGAGGCCATGTAGGAGTTATCAGCTGACTGCCGCCACGCGGTCTGCCCTCGTCTCAAGGTCGGACATCTTTTATTCATAGCGCCGTTCCTGGCGAGCAGGTGACCGGTTCTCACGAGCTTTAGGATCTACTGAATCACGGGGGAAAGCTGTCTGAAGTCATTAATAACTCCATATGCCAAACCATTTATTGAGATGAATGGCTTTTTTTTTGTCCGTAAAAGGGACTAGAAATATTCTTAAATCATGATGATTTTGAGTTTCTTGGAGCTTTTTTTGATCAATTCACCCGATCCTATTGGATCTTCTAAATTTAGCTACATAATATTCTAACTGAGGGGTTATAGTATCTGCCTCAACAAAGTACTAAGCAATAGCATTTAACATTCGGAGTATAAATTCAGAAGCTTGATCGAGGAAGGAAAATATGAAAATAATTAAAGGGATCATTATATAACCAGACAAGTCCAAAAACTAAAATTTTCGGAAACTTAAAAAAAAAAAAAAAAAAAAAAAAAAAAAAAAAAAAAAAAAAAAAAAAAAAGCGTAGTTTCATTTGTGCTGGATTAAATGAAAAGTACTTTTATACTTAATATTGTCCCACTAACAGCTTTGCATTGTTCAAAAAATAAATATATTGTTTATGAGGATAGTTGAGAAATATTAAAAAAAAAAAATTATGGACTTGTCTGGTTTTTGCAGAAATCTTAGTTAAATGAAACATGAAATAATTTGATCCTCATATAAGATTATTTATAATATACTCCTGACAAATTACAAATCATTTTTGAATGATAAACATACTTAAAATAGCAAAACGATCCAAGGATTGGACTGAATTTTGGTAAAAAAAGGCGTTGGGATTTTATTATTTTTTTAGAATCGCTAATATTTCACACTCATATATAATGTGACCTATCTGTTTTTGGGGACAGCAATAATATCAATATGTAGAGCTGACGTTGGAGAAGAACAAGACGTATTTATCTCAAAATACCAATTTTTGGACTTGTCTGGTTTTTGCAATGAACTCTTCAATTGTTTTGAAAACCCATTCTGGAGTGTAGTGCATGTTTGACCATGCACGAAATTTAATTTTTTTTTATAGTTTTATATATTTATAACGATGGCCTAGAATGAAAACCTTGTATCTCAAAAATAAAATTAATTAATTTTTATACCTAATTAGATGGATATTATGGTTACTGAGAAACCCGCAAGGTTTGCTTCTTCGCCAATATAGTCCAGGATGAGTAAGGTAGAGTTTCTTTGACACTTAAGGTTTGTCAAATAGAATATTATCCATCTAATAACGTATAAAAGTTATTAACGTTATTTTTTAGATACGAGGTTTTCATTCTAGGCCATCGATAAATTAAAATAATTAATATAAAACTGATGCGTGGCAATTTAACGGTTAAAAAATACTTCCAGAAAACGCAGTTTAAAACTAGGGAATTAAAAAATCTTTAAGGGGCAAAATGAGTTATCTAATTGATTGATTAAGAAAAAAACGTAAATAACTTTTTTCCAGATCTTTCTTTCTCAACGAAGAGATCTTTATTTCAATCAGGGTTTCCCCTGCTTTTTGAATACAGCTACAGTAGGACAGCCAGCCTTCCTCCGAGATGACAATAATTTAATGTCGACGGTCTCAAGTAAAAGAGATATCAAAGAATAGTAGGTAATAACCACACCATCTCCCTAGGCTGTTGTACAGCCAAGACAAACCTCTACAGTATCAGCCTATGAAAACCATCACGGATTCCTCTGCAGGTGGACTTAATCCCATTGGGAGTCCTGAAAATTCACGGCTTGTCTATAAAATGGTTTCTAACTTCCACGTGGGTTGAATAAACGCGACAAAGATATTTGTGAGGACTTGGTACAAGCAATGCCCAAATGTAACTCCGGTAAGTATAGCACTTAAGGAACTTATGCGATGGGACTTAAACTAGATGTAGAGCGACCTAAGCAAGTTAGGCAATAAAGAACTTGGAGTGGAAGCTTTATGGCCTTCCAAGTCCCTCTTCGCCTAACAGGCTGTGACTCCATGGAGGAAAAGGATGGTTAGGGTCAATAGGGGATTCTCATAGAACTTTGTACAACTTCTTAACGAAGCTCTCCTGAGAAGTACCGTTTTGTCGGCGCAAATCAAAAATAAGCCTATTCATTGCCTGTGCATAAGTTTCAAAGGATTTTTAACATGATTTTCCGTACATCAATCACCAGTTTATCGATTAAACATTGCCAAAAAAGTAAGACAGCTCTCTGAGAACATTGTTAAATATGTTAACCTTCATACGTGCCTACACCTTAAAACATAACTTACAACGTCAATACTCCATTGAAATAATAATATTGAAGGAAAAAAAAAACATTTCAATTAATAATAATATAAGAAAATTTCATTTGGAGAACACAGTTTAAAATTGGATATCAGCTCTTCTGTTTTCAAAAAGGTATACCTGTAATTTATCGCATATTATGGAATATGACAAGAACGGTTTCTAATCTTCTAGCAAAAAAGGGAAGAAAAACTCTTACTACACCAAGCAAGGAGTTTTAAGATTAAACCTAACTTAATTGTTCATAAATATTGGATATTTATTATCAAATCATTAGTGACAACCATCCTACTAAAAAGTTTTTATTTTTTCTTTGCGAGTTTCTGCAATAGATACATACTCTATTTTATTTTGTGTCTATTTAATTTTAATTTCATAAATTCCATACCTCATTACAGTTAGAAATCACACAAAAACACATTACAAGTTGATGAACTTGCACAAAAGTAATACTAGTTCAGCAGTAAGTCTACGCAAAACCTAAAAACATAGGGAGTATACGAAATAAAAACGTTTGACAGAACGCTGCATTAAACTGATGGAAGTTCAGAAACGGACTGGTTGGATCATTTACTCTTTCTGTGCTTATATTTTAGTGCCCAACATAACAGTTGCTACAGTAAAATAAGGTTTATTAATTATGGATGCAGAAAAAATAGCAAGAAATTAGATTTCTAACTAACTTTTGGTTTCAAGCAAATTTTTTTTTTTACTATTAGGTGATAAAACCGTTTATTTTTCCTTAATCTATTTGGAATTTAATTCTATTTTGTTACATTACAAACTGTCTGTCTTTTGTTACGCAAAAACTCTCACCAATTCTTATGTGTTTGTGTTGAATATTCTATTCCTTAAGCCAACAAAAACAGAGGATCATTTTATTGGATCAGTTAACGAATACTCAATTTCACAAAGAGCTGTGGTAATATTTTTATAAATATTATTTTATAAATTTGTATGTGTTAGGCATTTAATAAGTTCATCAATTTACTGGCTACAATCGGAAAGTAAGTCGGTCAAATTGTCGGGTAATTTAAAATTTGTCTACACTCTGACAGTAGTGCCTTCTACATAAAATGTCTTCCACATTTAAGAGGACCTTAAAACTCACCATTTTACACTAAAATATTTAAAATTTTGGTACTTACGTATTAGCGTCAAAGCAGGTTATAGAGGTGGGTCTCGTTCAGAGATCTGGATCATGGATAACGCATTTCTATTGGTCAATCAATATCAGATTTCATTGGCTACTGTGTTTGAAGTAACCATCTTGTTCCCTTTGTCCTTTTAACGCAATTCATTTGTGCTTTATTTACCCACGCACGTTGTTTTTTTTTTGTTTGTTACGCGATTTCAGTTTTTGTGCGAGTTTATGAGGCGTCAACAGAATAGCAATGCTAAATTGTATATCAGTCCATTATCCAGCGAAAAACCATCCTTGATCTATATTATCAACGAGTTGGATTGACTAGAGTTTTGATATAATCTTGAGCGAGCATAGCGAGCAGAAACGCATAACAATTATGCTATTAATATAAGTGCTACGCGTTTTCGCTCGCTAAAGGTTATATCAAAACTCTAGTTAACCCAAATCGTTGATAATCCCGTCGCCATATTGGCAAAAACTGATTTGACTCCTTGATCCAGTTCTCTGAGACCCGACTCTTTAACCTGCTTTGACGCTAATACGTAAGTACCAAAATTTTCCCTACACCCCAAATGCCTAGGTGCTCGCAGCCCCCCAGAAATTATTTTCTATATACGCTAGTGTATCAGGACCGCTTTAAATGTTTATTCGCCACATTAAAGTTAGGTATGTTTCTTTGAATTGCTTAAACTTTCTTGTGTATATTTAAGGGAAGTCACTTATGTCAAACGGGAAGAAAAGATAGTTAACGAGTAGTGACGTAGGTTGGCAGCCCTGACACACATATGACGTAACATCAATCAATCTTCTGGAAATATCAATACGTCATGATTCATCTTAAGCCGGCGCCTTGTGACAGCGACAGAGCGATCGGTTCATCTCCTTCAATGGAGTAGTTAATGGACCTCCCATATTTGATGGACAATGGTGCAATTTGAATTTCAAATTGTCGGTATATTCCTCCTTTTTTTGGGGAGGGTGGATGACGACTCCTTATTGCCCCCTCATTTTTCAACAAATTATAGACATCAATGGCCTATCATTATGCAGTTTTCCTCCTTAAAAACGAACAAGAGTTTTAAATATTTCCATCAAGTATAAAAGAAGAACCAAAGAAAACCTTATCTTGTGCCCATTGTATGCGGTCGTATACGGCTTGTATTCGAAAGCAAAATAAAAGAATTCTCAATATTTTATTTTTAAGCAATATTCTCTGGTTATCGTTGGTATAAGATTACTGATATGCCGCATTTATAGTTTTATCTGTTTATTCGCTTCTGCAAGTTTCTTTTTCGTTTTTAAGGGCGGATCAACTATTTCGCTATTTGCGCCGGGCTATCTACAGGTTGCCACCCTTTTGTAAGGCCAACAGCACGTGTTCGGTCACCCATTCAGGTACTGAACACGCCCGACGTTGCTTAACTTCGGTGATCTACGGGAACCGGTGTATTCAACGTGGCTATGGCCTTTGGCACTTCTGCAAGGTGCGTAGTTTACGCGGTATTAACGTAGAATGTTCTGAACTAGATATGGACAACCTTCGACATAATGTGGGTCAAATTTTAGTATGCAAATACATTGGCGGGACTGATGGTCCAAAATAAAATAACGTCGGATTTTAAGGTAGAGTTCATAATTTTTAGCGATAGATATATAAATCAAAGGCAATTATGTTTGTCGCCTCACTGATGATCGCCACCATTCGGCTTGCTCCCTCACTTGATTCCGGAAGAGCAAGCGACACCCCATCTTACCCGATCCTCCTCATTTGGAGTGAGTGTGAGTAAATAGTGTAATATTATTTTTTTATTGAGATTTTTTTTAAATGTCTCCCGGGCTAGTTTTTGCCCACATATGTTCTAAACTAACCAAAAGTAAAACATTTAAATAGTTCTGTTCTTTTATTTTTCTGAAGAATACCTTAGGTACTTAATTATTACTTTTGTTCCGGAGTAAACTCCAACTTCTGCAATCAAACAACACATGTTCCTCATAAGTTGGACATGGTTAGGTGACCATGAGGAACATTTAGTAGTCGGCTTCATTTTTCTCCGGACGGTATCTTTAGGCTTCTTCCCCTAGGCATTTATTTCTCCAGACCACTGGCAAAGATCATGCCGAAAAATCCAAATTATTGATTTTCCAAAAATCTGACGTTTTCTCTTAGCCAAAACCTAACTTATTATTTTTTTTTTTTTTTCTACATCTAGGTCATTAGCGACGACCTCCAGGGTGCAGCGAGGAATTTGCCCAGCGAGCCCTGAGATGAGAAAATTCCTGCCGCCGTTGGAGATCGAACCCACCATCTCCCGCTTATGAATCCAAGGCGCTAGCCACGAGACCACGGAAGACCCCCCCCCCCCCAAAACCTAACTATTTACCTAACTATTATTAAAACTACTTTTAAAGCTTGTACTCCACTCGTGAACATATTCGAACTAGAAACATTTATTTTTTAGTAGAAACAAAAGTTGAAGTGGAAACGTATATGCCTTCTCTGACTTCCGTCCAATGAAATGCGACAAAATAAATGTTTGGCTAGCTAGGAAGGGAAGGTTTTCTAGGAACCCTCGAGCCGGTCTAGCTCTGGCGAGTCCCAAGATCATTCATTCCTCTCGGAGACCGCCGGATTAGAGAGAGCGACGGATAAGGGAGAGTCTACTTTATCTTAGTTTATATGGACGTGGAGTATGTTGAAAAACGTTTTCAACCCCCGGTTTGACGTAAGAAGCTCACTTTAATTACACCTACATTATCCATTGATTATACACAAGGGAATTACAGGAGTTTATTACTGAAGCGCTATGAAATCCACATTTTGTTTTCGTAATTTAGAAAACGGTTTACCGCAATGATGCATCCTTTCCCCTAAAGTGTTTAGCCTTCTTCGGTACTATCCAGGTCAGCTGATAATTCAGATTGCATGAAGACAATAAAAAAAAAACTCTTTGCGTTTATTGTACTATAAAATCTTCTGAAAAGGAACCGTCCTTGCGTCAGAACCTTCGCGTCCCTCCCTTCACTCAATGAAGAAAGAGAGAGTTTTATCAATGTCTTCATTATTTCTTAATTTTTTTTCTTCTCCGCCGAAACGAGGACGAGGCCGCCTTAGGGCTTAGGTTAATAATCTTCTGGAAATAGGTTACGATGGTGTTCCGTAAAAATGGACCCCATTAAAAAGTCTATTTTCATTTTTTAATGGCCCACTGTTTCCGCCGCTTTGGTAATCAAACCCAATAGGCCGTGAAGTATTAAAATAATTGGAATTCTTAGCGAAGATTATGCCTAATGATCGGGCAGCAAACGAATATACAAAACTCAACCCGTCGTTTTAGAGTACCCGGAACAACAATTTTTAGTTTTGGGCACTTCTCATATACGATTAAAGATTTTGTTTAGTTGTGTCTTATACCTGCAATGCATAATTTGTACAAAAAACCAGCAACAATTTTCAATGTCAACCCGCAACAAGCGAGATTCGAACTGGCAGTTTCTAGAGATAATATCCGACAAGACGCCATTGAGCAATGTATTTCTACAGTTTGTGCTAATCTTTGATGGCTCTTCGGTAGTGATTCGGTTCCTCATGATCCGTGATCGGGAACTGGAACAGGAACCGAAAGTTTCGGTTATTAGGTTATCTCCTTCCCGCTCATATCTCTAGTATACATCTCTTGAGATGACGTCAAGGTAACCCCCTATCTCATAGGCAGTCTACAATTTCCTCGTAATAACACACCATCAGAGACTGTATCGTTTTCACGGTCTTTCGATGCGGCATTTCAGGTGCGGTGTGCCCTCTGGCGGATGGTTGCTTCTTCGAGGCAGGTCCAACTCGCCTTGTTAGCAGCGATTCGTCATGGACCTTGTTATTGGAATCCACCAAGATGGGTTTATGTAAATCATCCTTAATCATCGTCTTGTCGTTTTATTCTTATTAAAAAAAAAAAAACCTCCAACCCCCTAATTTTCAGTAAAGACCTTATTCCAAGACTACTTTCGGGTTTTCCATCTTCAGGGTCCTCTCCAATAGAATTGTCCGTCAGCTGACAATTGCCACGGACTGCGTCATCTTGGGCTGTTCGCACACATAATGCTTACATCTTTCGTAATTTGCAAAGCGTAGAATGGAACGCTACCAACACTTTCCAAACATTAAGCGCCATTTTATCCGACTCAAGTGATTCTATCATCTATCTATTCTTAAAGAAAGTTTTGTTAATGTCCAGGCTGATTAAGTTCCGTTTACCACAACTTGCAATCGTCATCATAACATTTCTTTTTTAATTTATTTATTTATTTTTTTTTTATTTTTAATACTTCCTAAAATGTAAGAACAATGTAGATGTTTTGAGAAATGTGTACCATTGGAAAGAAGTTTCACGTCAGCGTGACGTTTTTGAATGCCCAAAATTAAAAATCTAGTTTTTCTGACGTCACTCGAAGTGGCTATCTGCCACTACTTATAAGTTTCTTCACTTATAAATAAATCACTATACAAAAGGAAGACCTGGGCTCGATGGAAATTGTTTTCGAAGCCATCGGTCCTGAAAGTGTTAGTGGCTATGTTTTCTTATTAGGTTGAAAGAGATATGCTCAAACTGTAGCCTACAAAAATAGGCAGAATAGTCCAATTGTGCAGATACAAACTTCCCTTTCCAACTCCCGTCTGTTCAGCCAATTACAATGCCACTTTTCGTGGAACACTATAAAAACTGATTTGTCCCAGGGAAAGCTTTGAGAGGGCAGACCATGCAAATAGTGTTTAATGTTTGGCCACCGTCTTAGTGGTCGCTTAGTCAAAACTAAGGCTCAATACAGTTAAAACTATAGCTTTGCCTCTAAAATATAACATAGTCAGGGGCGAAAAGAGCGTTATCTATAATCCCCAGTTTCATAAAATTCGCTGAGTAAACCCCTCCCCCTGTTATAACCTTGTCACTGGGAAGTTTAAATTGTTTTTATCCTTAGCATTGGCTACATTAAACCCTATCTCCATTACCTGCCCTCTCAAGGCCTGATGCTAAACGAGACATAATCAGTTTTTATAGTGTTTCATATAATGTTTAGTTCATTACTTGCCTTTGCAAATGGCCGAACAGACGATAGAGTGAAAGGAAATATTTCCCTCAGGAGTTCGCACTTGCGCAATGGAACTTTACCGCCTATACGAACAGTCTATAACTACGCTTTTCCCATTCATCCCTCAGAGGTACCCTTGGAGTAGGTCAGACTTGCCTAACGGTACCCTAATGATTTAGAAGGGTCTTAAAGGGCCCTCGCCTTTGGTAATTGTAAGTCTGTCTGCTCTCTCTTCTTTCGGATGTCTTCCTCCTTCCACTGTCCGAAGGTCTTTTTGTTTGTTGATTTTTTTAAAATGTTTAATGGGTTAATGGATTCAAAGTAGTTCTATCTCCGTCTGTCATAATACTATTTTTGTCTGTCATTGCTCCATTCCATTTCAAGTCAAAATATTAATTCAAGCTATTAAATCAACTTATATTCCACAGGACGGCGTATGCCTTCATTTGATTGCTTTTCAAATCGTAGTTATTATTTATTTTTTTTTTTTAATAATTGTTTTAGGCTGGGATTTTAATCCAAAATCTTCCTCACTACGCTTGAGCGTGATGTTAAAATGGGTGCAAAAATAAAAATTACATTATTTAGTGAAAAATTTGAACGTCAAATCTAATGAATGTATATAATAGTAAACTTAAAAATAAATATTTAGCCGAATCCCAACCATTCCATCTGTACTTAAAAATAAATAAATAAAAAATTGCTTCTCGGAATGAAATGCATTGATGTTCTATACAAGTTCATTTACAATGTATATAAAAAATATTTGATGGATTCCGTTGGGCACCAAAGTGTTTTTTTGCCTACTAGATACTCTCTTAATTTGAAAGAAAAACAAATGATGTGGTGTTTTAACTCGAAACTTTTTGACAATACTCAAGGCCTGTTATATATTAATGCTTATATAATATTTTAAATTTCTAAGTGAGATAATGCCGTCATAAAAGCTCATTTAAATCTAAAAATATCACTAAATAAAGCCAAGGTGTAGAGAAATCCTGATAAAGTATTTGGAACAGGAGATAAGTGGCAGCCGGCAAGGTCGTCGGGAACAACCTACGTCACTGAAGCAGGTAATTTGTAAGTCGCGTTGTGATTGGTCGTCTCTTCTTATTTCAATGATGGGTCTTTTATTTTTCTAACCTCCAAGGTACGGTAGCTTCAAGGAATGACGTCAGAAGTGACCCGCGCTACAAGGTTTATCTGATACGCCAGAGTCTGCGTGAAACTGATATTATATCAAGATGATCGTGGAGTGCCTATTTCTTCCTGGAGCATTGTCTCAAGACGGTTCTTGGATAGATGCGATCTTCTTTCAAGTTGATCTTGCTACAATTAGCAAAATAAATTAAAAAAATAAAATTTTCGACTCGCAGAAACTGCGACATCTTAGTGCGGTTCCGTTCATATCCCTTGTGTCATTAGTAAACAAACAGAAGCTGTTATTGGTAGGGTTTGATCTATTGTGAAAAATATATAATAAAATCTTTAAAACAAGGAAGATTTAAGGCGCCAGAGCAGGAAACTGACAGAATCCTAAGCGAAAATTACTCCCCGGCCTTCTCGACGTTCCCTCTAGGAAAACACTATTACCAATACGTTTCCCATTTTCTTACCTTGTTACTAAAATATTCAGTTTACAGTTAAATGCTTGAGCGTTGTATGTTTGAGTGTTTTCTGATCCCCATAATTCAAGTCCGTAAATCCAAATAGGTCTGATTATAGTTTTGTATATAGTGATGATATGTTTGTTGTGTCGTAAGCTCTGAAGTAGGTCCAATTAGTCGTCGTAAGAGTCCAAATCTTCTGTTCAGCTCTTGTCTTTTTAGTCGTGTTTGTGGGTTCCGTGTGAGTCTGCTGTTTAGTAGAAGTCCCAGATAACGTACCTCATTAGATACAGGAAGTTGAGTGTTGCATATGAATCCAGGAGGGCAAGTGCTCTTATTTAAAGTGAATGTTGCTTGACAGCATTTTTCAGGGTTCACTGTAATTTTCCACAAGTTGCACCATTTCTCGACAGACCAGAATTTTATTAAAATTGCACTACCGGTAATAAATGTAATAGTATGTAAAAGTGGTTTTATTGATCTACTGCCTATGTTATCAAAACCATTAGAAATATTGGGTCAGTTTTTAGGATCACTGTAAAGAAATATCTTTCGACCGGCAAGAGATTAAGAACCCCCGTGGAAGGGATGATTAGCTCTCCTGGAACCAAGATTAGAAGTGTTTAGTATTCCAGGAAAGACTCCAAACCACCAAGGAACTTCCTTTCTGGAGATTTAAGGAAGATCTCCAGCAAAATCTAGAAGGGAAACTCCTCTTGGTTGGTGGGGTCCATTTAAACCATTTTGGGGTATCCGGACCCTTGGCCTGCCTTACGTACACTTTATTCTTCTTCGTGTTTTAGTCTCCCTTTTTTTTTATTATTATCTTAACGAAGGGCTAACCTAATTGGGTTTTAATTTCATTTTTGCCCAAGAGAGGCGGGAAGTGCTTTATTTATTTTTTTTTTCGTCGCTTATTCCAGTAATTTTCACTAAGTTCATTAGAGCCCTTTTTACAAGGAATGGATTTCTGAGTAGAATGTTCCACCGGAAAAAATTATATATATTTTTTCTCATTACTCAATAAAATATCTAGATATCTAAGACAAATAGGATTCGTTTTGAACTTAACTAATTCTCAAGAACATTAAAGGTATATTTAGGCAATTGCAGCCGAACTTCTTGAAGTTTATTTATTACGGTTTTTTGGGCACGTACTATGATATCTTCCTTGAGTTCTGCCAGTAAACGGCCAAGAGACCATTTTAGGGTTTCTTTTGATAATATTTAGTATTTAAATAAATATATTAATCATGACTTGGTAGCAATTGTTTATACTTATTTTTGTTTGATGTTAATTATTGTTGTTTTGTGTTTCTAGGAGTCGCGATGCTGCGCTGGTTGGTTGGGGTGCTCCTAGTGCTGGTTGGTTGTGCAGGTGCAGTCACGCTTTGTCCTCAACACTGTTCCTGCTTCACAGATCCCGATGGCTACATTTCTGCCAATTGCTCGACTCTCTCTCTGGGCTCAGTCGAGCCATCCTCCGTCGAACTTCTATCGCTTCAGCCACGTCTCGGAGGCTACCCTACCAAGCTAGCGCCCAGAGCTTTCCTGTCCTTCCAGAAGGTCAAGTTCCTCTGGGCCATCAACTGTTCCGTCCTCAACTTGCCTAATGAGGTATTCCATGGACTAAGTTACGTCATCAGGATTGACCTCTCTTACAATAAGATTAGGCACTTGAATGGCGCAGTGTTCAAAAACCTCGGCAGTCTGACGACTCTTAAACTGAGAGCCAATCCTCTTGAGCTCACTCCCTGGGATGTTGTGGTTTCCGATAGCCTCCAAGAGTTGGATTTGGGTCAATGTGGTCTAAGGACCATTCCTTACGGGACGTTCGTCAGTGTCCCGAGGCTCTCCAGATTGTACCTAGACGGAAACGAACTACGAACTTTCACTTATAACGCCATTCCCGCAGGATTGAGGTATGTAAATCTTGCAAGAAATAGAATATCCAACGTACCCACAGACGTCCTATCAACAATGAGCTATCTTAGGAAGCTCGATTTGAGCAAGAACCCAGTGAATTGTACTTGCAATTTACTCATTATGCAGGATTGGTTTTCTGGTCAAGGTATAATTCTAGAAAACGGCGTGACTTGCTCTGAGCCTTCGCAATATGCTGGAATGCGGCTCAGTAAAATAAACGAAAACGAGCTTTGTACTCTAGAAGAGGTGAAGAGACAACGTCGGATAAATGATATTCAAAGCTACCGCGATTCCAAGTCTCACAGGACTCATAATATGATTCATGATCCTGACTTCCAGTCTGATCAACCAAGTGGTCAAATTTACGCAGAAGTTCTCTTCCACGACGACGGGACTCGTGGCCTAACACATATGGAACTCAGCGAAAAACACTATCCTCCACTGCCTTCGGATCTCAGTGACGAGAACAACAAAGTTGTAACAAGCAAACAAGAATTAACAGCAACCGAGATAGAACATTCTTCTCCAACACAAGTCGCACAGAAAAATGACGAAGAAACCTCGCGAGAAGAACTGAGTCCCACTAACCTTTCGATGCACATGAAAGATCCTGATGCCCACGAAGAAGAAACCACTGAAGGACATTCTGCTATGTATTCCAATGATACTCACATTACTGATATAGATGAGAGCATTCCATTGCATTCAAAATTGCCAGAAATAGAACATACAACAGATATATCTAATTGGGAGCATACTAGCATAATTACAAGTGTTGACTTATTGAGCAGCAATTTCACACTCCAGCCAAACGATACAGAGACTACTAGGTCAGCACATGAAGAGATGGCAGATGAAGGTTATTCTCCTGTTTTCAATGTGTCTGACTTCATCAATCCTGAAGAAGGAAGTGGAAGTGAACCCATTGATACCATAGCCACTGAGTTGACAAAAGATGAAGTACCAACTTCACCTGAAACATTTACATTCCCTTCGTCGTCTTCTGGTGAAGATTATCACTACGATGCAAACCATGACTATTCTGGTGAAGTTAGTACAACTACAGAGGCAATGACTACATTCATTGAAGAGGGTTCTGGTGATTCAGAAAATGAAACGTCCTCTTCCATTAGCACTTTATGGGGAGAAAATGATGAAAATGAAACTACAAGCCAATCTTATCTCACTATTCATAATTCTACTGATGACATATTTTCTTATAATGAAACAACTTCAGAGGATTATAGCTTTTCTAGTCACGATTATAGTAGTTCGAGTCAATCATACACCACTGAGGAACCGACCTCTACAGAGGCAGAAACAACTGTTTTCTGGGAGCCATCTTCGGGTTTCAGCTCGACTGAAGCTTTCTCTACTAAACCTTCATCTTCTAGTTCTTCTTATGAAATAGTGGACTCTGGATCTACAGAAGTCCCTTCCAGTTCATCAGAATCACGTCACAGCTCCACAGAGGAACCCTCGTCCACACAGGAGTCTGAGTTTGTATTTCCAGAAAGCTCTCCTAGCACAACAGCTGCCACTTCTACTTCAGAGAGTCCTAGCAGTTCATCTTCAGGCTACGTCATCCCTGAAATACACACTGAACATCCTATTTCTAGGGAGCCTGAAGAAGCCACAACATTGCCAACGTCTGTTCAGCCAATCTTTCCTGCTCCTAGTTCTACTCGAGCACCTGACAATGAAGTCGAAGTAATCAAGGAACAATCCAACGATGTAAATAGCCAAATAGTGGTCAGCCCGACAAAGGAAGGCCTAGAGAAAGAGCTTAAGACAGATCCTACTCACGCCACAGCAACATACGTCGTTATAGGACTCCTCATAGCTCTTGTTCTCCTAGTCGCAACGACTGTAATCTGCAGGAAGGTCAGCAGTATGAGGCCTTGCGCATCGAAAAAGAAAGTACGCTTGCCTCAAGACACAGAGGCCAACCACGGCACAGAAATGCAGGACATGCTTTTGCCTAAACCACCCGAAAACGGCGTCAAAATAATTTCGCAAAACGGAACACAAAACGAAAAAGATGTCAAAGAAGAGGAAGTTCCTGTTCTTCAGAAGGACTGGGAAGAGAAACCTGAGCCAATCGAAACAGTGACTGCTCGAATGAGCATCCTAGCCGGTCCTCAGACTCCAGTCTTCATACACAAGACTCTTGCCTAGTCTTTGTGCCATTCGACCCTACTTAATTTATTTTTATAATGACCAACCCGTTAGTCATAAGTCTTAGGCCATAAGGTTTTGTACAGTCCCCAAATAGACTTGATAAATATATATATATTTTTTTAAATGAAATCTCGAGTCTGTTTGTGTCCTATGTAAAAATGTACAATGTTCATTCAAAAAGTTTTTCACTTTTAAAATTATTTTGTTGGAGTAAATGAAAATGGGGGGGGGAGAATCTGGGTAATCGTTACCATGAAGAAAAAAGTAATTTAATTATTTCTTTTTCAGATCTATGAATTATATTTGAAAACAGAGCTAGCTTTAGATCTAATTAATAATAAATTAATTATTGATTTATTTATTAGATTTTCATACTATAAGGCTAAAAATATTTTGTTGAATAAGTTTTCAAATCATTTTTATTCTTTAAAAGATTTTAACACATCTCATCCCACTATAATCTCATTGTGTTTCGAATGGAAGTGGGTATGATTCATTGCTCATAAAATAATGACATGGTCTGAAATAGAAAAGTGATTGCAAGCAAAACTAGAAATTCTTTTGAGTAAAAATATTTACATACTGAAAAACCTAAGTAAAATAAAGAAAAATTATTTATTTAAATGAAAACCACCTTTTACATTTTTTTCGAAGCATTATATTATTGTTACACCAGCCAGACCGAAAAGTATGCCAAAAATTTTATGGTGTGAAAATCTACTAGCGCTTTTTAGTGTAAATAAATTTCATTTTTTTTTTTTTTCATTTTAAATCTTTTATATATATGATGATGGTGGCATCAATAGGAAAAGGCTATTTACGAGATGATGTATTTTCTTTGATATTAGTCATTTATGTTGTCAAAATGTATTTTAGGAAAGTGAAAATGTCTCAATTTCGATGTAAGATTACAAAATAACTAGATCATTAGTAAACTAAGTTAGGATAATGGTATTTATAAGTTTTAATTTTTTAAGAAATTTTGTGAAAGTTAAAGCCATAAGACTTTCAAAAGAGAAGAAAAAATTTGTAAAAGTCCGCCTTTTCTTATTGATTTATGAGGTTTATTTAATAAATTGAAAGAATAATGTAAAGTTATTTAAGAGCGAGTAAATTATATTTGTCTACTTTATAATAATTATTGTCAGTGTAAATTTTTCTTCATTTGTTAGCTTCCTTTACAAGTGATATTGGAGACTTGTGATAATCTTTTGAGACTTATATATATGTATGTTAATAATAAAACAAAATGAAAACTTTAGCAGTATTTTTTCTTGTTTACCTTTTTTATTCTTTAATGTTCAACTCTGTTAAATATTAAGTCAAAGACAAATGGGAATGACAAATTTTAAATTTGTGGAATTTAAGGTAAGTACCAAGAGAAAGAAAACTGTTATGGTTAAAAATAATAATAAAAAAAAGATCCGACTCGCAGGAACTGCATCATCTTATCGCGGTTCCGTTCTTAACCCTAGACTCATCTAGAATGATTAAAATAGAAGCTGTTATTATTTTGGGTCCACATTTCTGGAAAGGTCTTGATTTATGATCTTACCTGGATGGGTCGGCCAACCCTCCCTAGGAAGGACCCCGCTATGCAGTTGAAAAGCTATATCTTGGAAATCCATATCTCTAACATTAAATTGTTTCTCTTATTTTTCTTAACCTGTTTTATTTTCAAATACATTATCAAACTATAAGTAATTAAAAAATAACAAGGAATAAAAAAGAACAGTTCGAATAAGCGAAATCAATTACTTTAAAGTTTAAAGCACTTATTTCTCCGATTGACATCGCCTAATCAAAACTTTCATTAGAACCTTTTTTGTAGAGCATTTAATAAGCTTTCTAATGGTATTCTTCTGTTTACCAAGATTCTCAACCTTGTTCGAGATGTTAAGGAAAGTATACAAAGTTACCAAAACTTTTTATGTCTGTTAATAAAATATTTTATTCTAACCCTTCCTTAACTCCAAACATAACCAAAATTTCTACATATTAGTTTTAATAAAAGTAGAACATGCAGAAAATGTTTCAACTGAATCCCATGATTCTAAGTACTCAAACCAAAACCGGTATTCAAAAACTATTTTTTCAATTTTCTCGAACACAGTTAAAGCTATCGCCTTGCAAATAGTTTCATTAGTTTTCCTAGCCCAAGAATCATATAAAATGAGTACTTACAAGCTTATGGACTCAAAAACGTAAGTGTTACGATTCTTTTTGCGCGAATTTCACCCCAAACGCCATCTTCCAGTGGGTGGATTTTGCTGGTTAACAAACTTGACCTTTCAAATTAGACGAAAGATTTTTGTACTAAATTTCATCAAAATCGGACCATTCCTCTGGGAGCTAGAGAGCGAACAGATAAATATATATAAATATATACATATATATATACATATATATATACATATATATATATATATATATATATATATATATATATATATATATATATTGTAATGATAAATTATTATAAAAAGGTTGCGCCACGTTGGGTCGCCAATAAATGTAATGATTAATTTTTTTACAATAATAAGAAATAAAGAAATTTTAATTAGTTTTATTATGTTAATTTAACTTAATCTCATGAATCAAGGTTCCGAGTGAATTACTGGTATTACATTTATCTCCAGACAATTCTGAGATACAAACAATATTAAATTACATGCAGACAATAATAAAATAATTGAAAACTACAACAAAAACAATTCTTACCTCTAAATCAATCCGCTTCCAACGAAATCTCAATATATTCGGTATTCCTTGGAGGAGAGCTCTGACTTCGGCCAACGCTAAGAACCAAAAGACCTCATCTTCTCTCTCCGAACGATGAGCCCAGACTAGCTTGACGCCATTCGAGAAAGCGGGCAAGTTTAGCGTCCCTGCTTCTCAACTTCCGCAGTTTGTTGGGTTATACATAAAGATAACAATTGTTTTTTGCCATACAAAATAATTAATTTATTGTTATCTGAATGTACATTTAATATGGATATATTGTACATCAGTATTGTCCAAAAATATTATTAATTTTGATCGTATATAATACAATGTTATTTGTACATATGGTTTGTGATTTGCGCGGGCTTTTCAAAATATCGATGGTTATTTGAATTTAAAAATATTTTCAAGAATGTAATATATCATTACATTTGCACTCCTGTCTAAAAAAAAAAATTTTAAAAAAAATGTTTTTAGTCCGGTATAAAAAATAAATTTAAAATTGAATTTATTAATTTGAAGTTTCGGAATACAGAGTTCAGAATAATAGCAAGTGTATTATATTATTTTTAAATTTTGATAGCTTACTTCGTCTCATAATTTTTAATTATTTTGATTATATGAATATAGTATTTTATTAATATACTTATTTTAAATTATTTTTATAATTATCAAATTTATTTTAGGCTAAACTAATGATCTTTATTGAAATAAGTTTATTTTAATATACAAAAAACATTATTATTAAATTTATTAATTTTACATAATATCAAAATTTTCTTATCCTAACTAATGTGATTTCAACATTTATATTAATTTTTAATTATTATTATTATCAATTAAATCTTATACTAAACTAATTTTTGTAACAGATAAAAATTCTAAACTAGTACTACATTTAAAAATTGTCCTGGATCCACTATTTATCATTAAAATCTTTTTTGCATCTGTCCGAATTATTCCTAAGGATTTGTTTTATTCTCTTTCGTGGTGGCCGATTTAATTTTGCAAATTTTTCAATCCCATTTTGATATTGATACTCAAAAAGTATTTTTACTTTATTACCAAATTTGGTGTCCATATTTTTCAGATGATTATTTTTGTTAACATTTTTATTCATTATATTATTTTGATTATTACCATTATTATTATTATAACTCATTATTTTTAAACTAATTATATGATCATCAACTAATTTTTTAATATTATTTTGTTCCAAATTCTCATCCATAACGTCTGTACTTATTTTATTTTTTAAATTATCATTAGTTATATTATTTTTAATTATTTGATTTATTTTTTCATTATTATTATTCAATTCAGTTAATATTTTTTCTTGAATTGTATTATCTTCATTTATTAAACAATTATAGTCATTTTTATCTTCAATCAATATTTTATCTTCTAATATTTGGTCATTACTACTATCATTAATATTTAAACTGTATTTTATAGTTTCATTTAAATTGTCATTATTTATTAATGTATCATCATTTCCGGTATTTTTAATTAAATTTTCATTATTATTTTCATTAATCTCTATAAATTTTTTTACAACTTCTATTATTTTTATTAAAAAGGTTATTATTCGATTTTTCCAATTCTATCGTCTCTTTATTTTGACTTTCACCCATATTATTTAAATACGCACATAAATCGTCCAATTTTTTATTTTGTTCTATTCTATTTGCATCTATTTTATTTTCCAATATTTTATTGTTTTTACTTAGCTCAACCATATTTTGATTTATTTCATGCTTAATATTGCAAATGCTCTTACTTAAATCGAATTTCAGTTGTCCTAATAATAACCTCATCATTTCTTCTAAGCCTTGAGGATGCATCTCATTATCCCTTTCGGAAGCATGATTCCCGCTATTGGATCGAATTTCTGTTCCTAATGAACCCGCCGATTCTCTGAATGCTATTGCATCATCCTCCTGCAATTCGTTTTCACGCGTTTCGACTATAATATTTATCTCTCCTGGCGCAAAAAACACGTATTCCGGTGATTCTACATTATCCTCCTCACCGCCATTCCGAAATTGTTCAATATTTACGTCAGACATTTTTATTATATAAAAAAAAAATTATTTTTAAAATTTTATTTTTAATATTTATTTACCGTTTTTAATTTTAATTCACTCGGCCCCACGTTGGGCGCCATTTAATGTAATGATAAATTATTATAAAAAGGTTGCGCCACGTTGGGTCGCCAATAAATGTAATGATTAATTTTTTTACAATAATAAGAAATAAAGAAATTTTAATTAGTTTTATTATGTTAATTTAACTTAATCTCATGAATCAAGGTTCCGAGTGAATTACTGGTATTACATTTATCTCCAGACAATTCTGAGATACAAACAATATTAAATTACATGCAGACAATAATAAAATAATTGAAAACTACAACAAAAACAATTCTTACCTCTAAATCAATCCGCTTCCAACGAAATCTCAATATATTCGGTATTCCTTGGAGGAGAGCTCTGACTTCGGCCAACGCTAAGAACCAAAAGACCTCATCTTCTCTCTCCGAACGATGAGCTCAGACTAGCTTGACGCCATTCGAGAAAGCGGGCAAGTTTAGCGTCCCTGCTTCTCAACTTCCGCAGTTTGTTGGGTTATACATAAAGATAACAATTGTTTTTTGCCATACAAAATAATTAATTTATTGTTATCTGAATGTACATTTAATATGGATATATTGTACATCAGTATTGCCCAAAAATATTATTAATTTTGATCGTATATAATACAATGTTATTTGTACATATGGTTTGTGATTTGCGCGGGCTTTTCAAAATATCGATGGTTATTTGAATTTAAAAATATTTTCAAGAATGTAATATATCATTACAATATATATATATAAATATACATATATATAATAGGCCCTCGTGGCCTGTTACGGGACTGATTTTATATATATATATATATATATATATATATATATATATATTATTTATTCTTATAGATGACCCAAAATATCAAAATTCTTTTTTATCCTAGGAGGCATGGGGTCATTAAAGCAGTCTTCCTTTATTACACCACTTTATTTATTGGGCCCTGCTTTAATGACCCCATGCCTCCTAGGATAAAAAAGAATATATATATATATATATATATATATATATATATACACAAATTTTAACCACTATCATTTTCGGTCTCTAGGGGTTCTGAATTTGGCTAATGGCCAAAATGTCACATTTAAAAGATGAGTGAATAAATAAAGGATTTTTGTATGAAGTGTGAATAAAAAAAGGAATAAGTGTTTTAATTCAAATGTTTCAGCTTTATTTAATTCAATTTCTTTTTTTTTTTCTTTTGTGTTACAACTCATAGCATATCCTATATATTAATGTTAGTGACTAAATATCTATGTTAGTAAATTAACTATTTCCTCGATGAGGTTACAAAACGTATTATAGATTCTTTACTTCAATTTTGGATTAAAAAAATATATATTGTTTTATATATATATATATATTGTTATATATTATATATAATTGAGCAATTACAACTAACTATATAACTAGTCCAAATATATTGCATACAAATTCCAACACACACACATATTCTTTAATATTTTAATCTATTTAAAAGATTATCATACATGGTAATTTAACTATAAAAACTCAATGGAAATTGCAAGGAGAAGACATTGCTTTGTCAGGTAAGTCTTCTGATAGCTTCTTTGAAAAGCTATCAGAAAATTCTCCCAATTACCATCAACTGAAAACCTCATTCAATATAAAAAAGGAAAGGCCATCTCCCAAAGATACACGAAAGAAAATAAAAACCGTTGTTGGGTGGATTTTTTAAATCGCTAAATAGATATTCACCATCGGAACAGATATGGCAAATTATAAGTAAAATAGAGACAATCCATTGAATTAATTGAAATCAGACAATACAATTTTCGCTGACAAAAATGATACAGTCAACATTTTACGATGCACCACAAAAATAATAGTGAAACTATATTAACAGCAAAAAACATCAAACAACAATATCCACAAACGAAGACTTCACCATTGACAACTTCGAAACGATCTAAATGTTCGAACGGTTCAGACTACCCGGTTGATTTCGGCGCTATTGGCCCAGATTTGTCGATGCGCCGTTAAAAAAAAAAAAAGAAAAAAAAAAACTACCCGGTTGATAAACAGTTAAAACGGTTGACAAAAACGCGTCTGGCTAGGGTTTGTATCTTACAAGGGGAGTATACAGCGATGGGGTCACCGATTTGGACCAGATTTTTTCTGGTGATTCTACATCGAAAAATAATCGACACGTGTCCGAGCGTTCCGTCCAATGCGCCTTAGGAGCCGAGAAATAAAATAAAATAGGTTGAAAGTGCTTTATTTTTTATATCGAGTTTAGAAAATGATATCGACATGATTCTTTCACCAATTCATTTGTTTTATAGAGTAGAATGAAAGAAAAATATAATCGTTAAACAATAATTTATATTTCATCAAATATATTCAAAAATATGCTTACGTTTTCAGGTAAACTGGTATTATACATTTTTTTACACCAAAAATAATAGCAGATTTAAAATCAGCACCCCAAGAAACCCAAATATAGTGAATATCATTGAAAACAAAAAATAATGATTTTTCCCAGTGTGGAAGAGGCTAAATTTTTTTTTTATTTTTTTTTTTTTTATTTATTTTTTTTTTTTTTACGGCGCATCTACATCTAGGTCATTAGCGCCGACATCCAGGGTGCAGCGAGGAATTTTCCCAGCGAGCCCTGAGATGAGAAAATTCCTGCCGGAGGTGGGAATCGAACCCACCATCTCCCGCTTATGAATCCAGCGCGCTAGCCACTAGACTACGGGAGACCCCGAGAGGCTAAATATTTGTAAGCGAAAAAGTAATGTGACGTTTTGAAATTCAATATCTCCCCTTGAGATAATCCGATTTTTACATCATTGGAATCTTTTGAAAGAAGAAAGACTCCTCTTTCTAACCATATAAAATACTATTGTATTATCTCAAAAGGTACTTGAGAAAAATGGTTCTCAAAATAAAAATAAAATGTACACTTTTTTGCATATAACGTCAATTCCAGAACATATAGAAACAACCCGATTGGACGGAAATCTGCCACATTAAGGCCTTTATCGACCCTCTAAGTTTGGTTTGAATCGAGTAAATATTCTTTGAAATATGGCCGGATTCTTGAATCTCTAATAAAATTTTAAGGGTCCCCCCTTAGCGAAATTTAAAATAATTTTTTTTTTATTTTTGTAATGTTCCCAAAATTTGAATTTAGGGGGTTTTCAATGTGCTAGAAACGAATCTGACATCCGTTTTTCTGGGGTTAATTCGGTTAATTCTTGGGGTGCTGATTTTAAATCTGCTATTATTTTTGGTTTAAAAAAATTTATAATACCAGTTTACCTGAAAACTTAAGCATATTTTTGAATATATTTGATGAAATATAAATTATTGTTTAACGATGATATTTTTCTTTTAATCTAGTCTATAAAACAAATGAATTGGTGAAAGAATCATGTTGATATCATTTTCTAAACTCGATATAAAAAATAAAGCACTTTCAACTTATTTTATTTTATTTCTCGGCTATTGGACGGAGCGCTCGGACACGTGTCAATTATTTTTCGATGTAGAATCACCAGAAAAAAATTGGTCCAAATCGATGACCCCATCGCTGTGTACTCCCCTTGTTAGTGCCACTCCCTACCCAGTAGAGGCTTTGTGTCTGTTTGTTGACTGTCACCCAGTAGGTGTCTTTGTCCTGCCTACTAATGTTATATTAGGGAATAATAAATCGTGGTAGGAGGTAAGAACTTCAATTCTGTAAATCCCTTCATGATCCCTAAGTGGATAACATCATTCTCGAAGGACCTGAAGGTTAGAAAATTAAGAAATGTTTGTTACTGATTGAAACAAATAACTCTAATGTTGCTTCCAAATTATTAGAGCAAACATATTTCGGTCCTAATAAAATAACCATAACCCCACACCGTACACTTAACCAGTCAAGAGGAGTTTTTAATTGCCTTGAAATTGCTGATGTATCAAATGAGGAGATCCTCCAGGAACTTCCCGCCCAGCTTGTCACTGGCATTAGGCGAATTCGAGTAAAAAAATAATTTGATAAATTTCCACTGTTTGTAGCAACTTTCGGGTTCCCAAGTATTCCAGAAAGGCTATATATTGGGTATTTGACAGTTAAGACGTGGCATTATATACCTCCTTCAAGCATATGTTTTCAATGTTTCAAGCTGAATCGTATATCAAAATCCTGCACAAGCGAAAAAACCCGGGAGATGCACACAGCCGAAACATGATGGCTTTTGCAACAGAGTGAAATGTACGTTGAGCAGGAAAGGTAGCTTATTTAACTCATGCCCCATTTATACTAAAGAGATAGAAATAAAAACAAAGATGGTTGTAGACTCTCTAAGTTATCCTGAAGCCAAAAGAAAACCGACAGTAGAAAAAATATCTTCCTATGCTCAGAAGACTAAGGAAAATGACCATACAGAACCTCTAAAGAAGCTAAGCAAATAAGAAAATAGAAAAATCTCTAAACTAAATAGTAAACATATATCCTTCTTTCAGTTGCTATGCCTGTACTCGAATGGAATATTAATGGCTTCCAGAGGCTCCTGGTGCAAGATGTGGCCCGTATTTTCAACATTATCGCTTTACAAGAGACAAACACTGCTCCAAGTAAGCAAATCTCCATACACGGATATAATTCCTATTATAAAGACTGTTTTCTGGGAGGTGAGGCTTGTAGCGGTTTCTCTGAACCTGTTAGGTTACTCACAACAGCCCAAGCCATATGTTGCGGTAGCAAAAATAAACGATAAAGTAGGATGTGCATGGGTACCATTTGGTACCAACCATAATCATGAGAAGGAATATAAATTAGATAGTCGCTGCAGCAATAATCAAGCAGAAAAATTCGCTTTGCACAAAGCAACAGAATTTTTTTCTTCTATAGCAATAGAACAAGTAATTTCAATACACTTCTTTACTGACAACATGACACTCATACATGGACTCAAAAACTATAATATCCATAATGAATTAATTGAAAAAATCAGGAGAAATCTACTGAGTTTATCCGAGAGAGGCATTCAATTCACTATAGATTGGGTTAAAGGTCACTCAGGAAACGATAAGGCTGATGAGTTAGCAAAATGTGCAGCTCAAAGTGATACATTGCCGATAAGCTACACGAAATTACCACTAAGTTGGGTTCAGGCTAAAGTTAAAATGAATAATATTTCAACATGGAATAATAGGTGGAGAATAAGCACAAAACCCCCTAGTTGCCATAAATTTATACACGAAATAAATGAAAAAAATCATAATATTCTTAAAAGTCGAAATTACAAACTTACTCAATTCCTGAGAGAGCACGGACACGCAAAAAACTACTTAAAACGATTTAAAATAACTGATGACGATAAATGTACAATAGACGGACAGATACAAACTTTTACCCATATATTCTATGATTGTAAGACTTACGACAGACAAAGACTAATAAGACTAATGAAAAACATAATACTACAAGGAGAAAGCTGGCCTGAGTCAGAAAGAAAGTTGTTCGAAGATCATAAGGAGGAACTTATCAACTTTGTTTTATCCATAAATTTTGATGACCTAACAAACAACTAGGAAAATGAAGAACGAGAAGAAGATCTGACTCCACTTCATCATCATCAAACTAAATTATTTTGCTTATTTATCTTGCACTTGCTTACTCTCATTGATTATAAATTATTAATGATTATTTTATTCTTGTATACTACATCTATTTATATTATATATATATATATATATATATATATATATATATATATAAATATATATATATATATATATATATTATATCAATAGTACAAAGATTAACAATGTATACTCACTTTAACTATGTAAAGACATGCGTGCAGTATATCAGAAGATATGGGGTGCGCTTTAACTAATAAATGGATTTACCATAGGGTTACTATGGTTGAGAGAAAAAAAAAGCCTTATGTAGCATTTATCTACCACCAAATGAACCTATTGACATTCATACGCTTCAAAACATTATTACACAACTCCCTATTCCTGGTAGGGGACAAGAACTCTGAAACCACCTCTTGGGGAGGCAAATCTACTAATGCAAGGGGAAAAATGATCCAAACAATTCTCAAAAAAAATAAATAAATAAATAAATAAAATAACAAAATAATCTCATCCTATTTAACATGCATATTTATGGCCACGCATTAGAACTTACACTAACATTAATGTATCCGCTAGCTCTTCACTAATATTTACCTATTTCAATTGGGAAGTAAACCGAAATCAATTCGGAAGTGATTATTTACCAATAATGCTAACTCTTAAAACAACCTTGATCCATTTTAACTGTACTCCCTAATATAATATAAAAAATGCAGATTGGGATAAGTTTCAAAATTCCTTTTTAGCAAATTTTAAATATATAAAAAACTTTAAAAAATTTGTATCAGCAGATACATAAATTCAGAGCTATGTGTGACTCCGAATGTCTTCATACGAGTATTAATAATCCATACTCTGACCAGCATAGAACAAAACCCCTAACGCAGAGACGTCCCAGTGTAAGATATAGAGAACTGGATATCTCAAAACTCAATGAAACTGAGAAATGAACATGAGGCACTACTTTTTTCCTCCTCGGTTATTGAAGAATTACAATGTGGGCCTTACCCTTTCGAAATTTTCTAAATCAGGCCCAACAAAAAAATTAATTTGTAATAAAAACCTTTAAGACTCTCACAATCCACAAAACAGATAGAAACTTTATATTTACACTGATGAGTTGAAATTTGACTGAAGGGCGGGAGCAGCAGGTGACGACTGCAGTATGTTTACAGCTGAGCTGTAAGGCAGTGTTGGGCAAAAATCATTCAGGATAATGCTGCAAAAAAACACCACTAAGCTCAACATACAAATTAATACAATACGTTGGATTTTAAATATACAAAAAATTTCAATTCAGAATCCAAAACATTCAATAGAAGGATCAAAGAATCGATTTATATTACAAAAACTGATGACGAAGTAAGAACACATTTTAAAACAGATTGCCACAATATTAACCATTATTATGCAGACATGCTTAACAACATAAATATTTAAATTAAGTCTTATAACCACAAACAACATCAAATGCAATTCCCGATATTTAATAAACGCTATAAATGAAAAATTAAACCTCAGTGTATTTTATATTAAATATTTTAATAAAAATAATGTTAAGTAATGATTAATCAAAATATCTGTGATATGTCATGTATAAATTATTATACATTTTAATCAATTGAAATTTAATGTTTTAATGTAATTTTAGTTATACAAAATATAATAGGCCTAAGTATGTTGATAAGGTCTTCTAATATGGCTGTGAAATAATGAATGTTTTTAATTGGTCTTGATGTGTAATTTGACTTGGTTCCTTTTAGGAATCATTTTTTTGATTTTATGACCTTTTAAATGTAACTTTAATTATTGACAGGACATGGTGAGTTTAAAATTAAGGAAATAAAATCTAATAATTGGTTTTAGATGATGTAATATCTTGGTTAATGGTAATTATAAAGCGTGTTTTCTGCTTTGTTTAGTAATTAATTAATTTAGTAATTAATATACTATTGTAGATCTCCTGAAGATGGACGAATAGTCCGAAACGTTGTGATGTTAAAATAAAAGTAAGTTTTGGAGCTTTGAAGGTTTATTCCTCACCTTGGTTGGTATTATAAAAAATTAAACACTAGCTCTGATATGATATACGATATTTAGACCACTCAAACTATTTAAACGAACAAACAAAAGGAAAATAGACTGACACAACATTACTTCCTCAAACAAAACATACTTTAAAATATTAACCATATTTTATAATATAGTAACCATTGTGAAAGTGTCTAAGGAAAAAGGAATCTACTGGGGTATATATGTAACTGAAAACAGCAGGTGGTGGGAGAAAGGGCGGTAAGGATCAAAAGGCATGTTTATGACATTTTATGACAGGAAAGGAAAAAAAGGTGTGAATTTCCTGTCATAAAATGTCATTTCTCCCACCACCTGCTGTTTTCAGTTACATATACCCCAGTAGATTCCTTTTTCCTTAGACACTTTCACGATGGTTACTTAATTGCTAACCTTGGTCTTCCTCTGCCGCTCGGCATTTCCATTGGTATGTAGTATCTTATTTCTTTGTAAAATTAATTAATGTTACTATTAAAAATTACTATTAAAATCAATTATTGTACCTATTTACTTTTTTATTCTACTCATTCTAAGAATTTAAGACGATATGTTCTTTTATAAGTTAATTGTATCTATAGTTCTGTTACCTATCACAATTATAATTTTTTTTTGGTTTCTATATTAATTTCTTTTTTTTTGTCATTTTAGCTGACAAAGGCTACCAATGAGTAGCCGAAACGTCCGAAATATAGATTTTTTAAAACAAAATCATATTGAGGTTTATTTAGCCGAATCCCAACCATTCCATCTTTACTTATCACCTCGACGGCTAACTATCTAATCATCATCATAGTTATTATTAGTAGTAGTTTTAGTATGTGTTGTCGTTTTGTATGTTTAGTGTGTAGATATTTAGTAATAGCAATAGATAGAGGACTGCCCTGCTATCTATGGGTAATAGGAACTAGCTGCCCCGGGCCTAGGAGGAGAGGGGGTCCTAGACAATAGGGAGTGGTAGTGTGGTCTGGGCCGGACAAGTGAGCAGAATGGAGTGACTGGTAACCTGTGGATTGAAGAGGTGACGCGGAAGAAATGCAGATGCCGAAGACCCTTGGTAAGCCTCTGCTATCACTTGTCAAATCTTATTAGGCCTGGGCACAGTTCTAGTTTTCAAAGGGCTATTGATAATTAATTAAGGGTTAAATATGTTGAGTGGGTATTAATATTAACTAGGAAATATAGGTTCAGCTGTTGAAATATAGGAAACAGCTGTTGAAAATAACGAAAGTCACCTAGGACAGAATCTCAAACAGAAGAGCCGCCAAAATCGACCATCAGTCAACTAACTCGCAAGAGAAAAGACACTGTCCAAGAAACAGTTGAGAAGAAGACATTAGCGTTGGAGGAGAAAAAGTTAGAGTTACTGGGCAATCTAAATAAGCAGCCAGCCGATGAAGACTCATAGGACTATCATTTTCTTATGAGTTTACTTCCACACTTGAAAGCTTTATCCTCTCTGCAGAAGCTCAGAGTATGAAATAAGCTTACCGAAGTTGTGATTAATGAGCTAAGTACAAACCAATATTATTCAGGATCTACAAGTACTTCTCGCTCAGACATAAATAATTATTATTATTGTATAAGTGACCAGCATCGAGGACGCTCTCACATACATGGATGAAGAGACAGCTGATACGATCAGACTGGAAGCAGCCCACCTCGCCAGGAGAGCCAGACTATCGAAGGGCAATCTGACGCCAGTCCAGAGGCAGGCCCTATGAGTGCTAAGGAAGAGAGATGATCCCATCTTCACGAAGGCAGGCAAGGGCAATATGACGGTCATTCTCAACCGAACATCCTCTGAGGACCAAATGCAAGATCTACTTACTCCAGACAAGTACAAAAAAGATATAAAGGATCCAACCAAACAAATAGAAAATAGGATTAAGAAAATATTGAAAGAGAGCACCCTGGACGAAGAAAAAATTGCATAGATGGCCCCTGGCGACTCCAGGATTCCTAGAAGTTATGGTCTACCAAAAATTCACAAGGAAGGAACACCAGTCAGATTGTCTCAAGGATGGGGCACAGACATACAGAGCTAGTAAGAACAGGGAAGCCCACATCCCTGTGGCATATCTTGGTCAACTATAACATCTCCTCCAGACTTACTCCTCTGTGGTGGTGGACATTACAAACACCCCTGGCGGAGACCAAGGCACAGATTTTAAAAGACAGTCCATTTCGAAATCACCATTCAAATGATAGTCTCCTTTTTGTTGAGTAATATTCATGCAGAATTCAAACTTGACACTTGTGAAATCATTGCCACACTTACAGATAACATAAGTAACTTTTTAAAAGTATTTAAAATATTTAAACGAACAATGAAAGAAAACTTTAACGAAGAAGAAAATGGTTATGATAAGGCTTCTGGCGCAGAAAGTGAAAATGAGTTAGAAAATAATGTTTTCTTCAAAGTTCATTTAAGGTGTGCAGCCAATGCAGAAAATGCGCCAGCCAATCTACTAGATCGGAACAAATAAAAACTTCCTTGACATTTTCTCTATTCATCAAAAGATATTCAAAAAATGTAATAGGCTTTGGATAGCTGCATCAAGACATAAATCAGCTGACATATTGGAAGACATAATTGGTCATACACTTAGCCAATTTGGTGCAACAAGGTGGAACTCTCTATATGATGCGTTAAAACAAATATATGGCATCAAAGATAATTGAGCCTAACTAATGAAATTGGAGTTCAGTACTGGACAAGGTAGAGGAAGGTTGTCTCCTAGGTGCTCTCCGCAGTTACAGGTAATGTTGTAAAGTTTAAAGTTTATAAAGTTCAGTGCGAGTTTTGGTCGAAGAAGACGTGCTAGAAACCTTTGTGTCGGCTTTTCTGAAGTAAGAATCGGCTCAATTGAAGGCTTAACTGCTGTAGGTCAACATTAAAGCTCACGTGCCACTCCGTTCCGTCCCGCCCCTAGCATTTATTGTGTCCGGCTGTCGCAGGTAGAATCGGCTTCACTGAAGGATTAGTCGGTCTAGGTAAACATTTTTCTATCTTCTGTGTGCAGTTTGAGTTATATTACCGTACTAAAGGCAGAATGGCCAGCCAAACAAAAATATTGGAAATGCCTTCAGTAAATGTTAGTAGAGTTTTATTAATAGAGATGCTGAAAGAACCCTACAACTTTAACAAGGTTAATCCTTCCAGAGTTCAGCAGTGGCTAAGTAAATTTAGCAAAAGAATAAATCCTAAAATGGTGAAAGGAAAACTATTATTAGAGTGCCCCGAGGAAAATAGAGCCAGAAAAATCCCACAGATTACCGCTTTTGAGGGCGTCCCTGTGAAAGTCACTCCTAGAGATTCTTTCAACTTCTGCTGGGGAACCTTTCTTTGTCCAGCACTAGAAGACCTCAGTAATAAAGAAATAAGTGACTACTTGAAGACAGAACAATTAGTTTTTGTGCACAGATTCGCAATGAAAAACAAACCAAACAGAGCAGTCTTCGTGGCAAAATTCAATTTAGAATATTTGCCTGAAAATTGGCTACATGCTAGCTCCCGTGCGGCCATACATACCACGTCCGACTATCTGCTTTAGATGCCAAGGCTATAACCACCTAGCCAAGGATTGCAAAAAACCTGAGATATGTGGAAGCTGTGCAGAGCCGAAGCACGATGGACCCTGCCAGACAATTAAATGCCCTACGTGTAGTGGACCACACCAAACTTGGAGTATGCAATGTAAAAAATATAAAGAAGAAACAGACATCAGAAGAACCATGGTACTCCAAAAATTATCATATTGGGAAGCCAGAAAGAAAATAATTACCAAGAATAGTGAAACAACTTATGCTCAAGCCTCGAGAAAAGAAGACTCTACCCTTCAATCATTGATAGATAACTTCCATGCAATTTTTAAGAGGCTTGAAACTCTGAAACTAATGCAAGCAGGAGGAAGCGGACAGCCAGAACCTCAGCTACAAACCACGGAACATGGAGTTCAAGCAACTGGACCAACGGCAGACAAAGGAACCGAACCTGGATCTTCAGAAGAGTCTACTAGATCGCCTGCCAGGAAAACAGTAACTATTACTAACTTAAGTCCTAAAACTAACATGTTATTATTATTATTATTATTATTATTAAGACGGGTGCCCAGATAGAGGGAGCTGCACCGAGGCCAACAAGGCCTAACTAACTAACATAAATAGCCCAGAAAATAACAAAAGCCACCCAGAGGTTAAAAAACGAAGCACGAGAGAAAAAAAAGGCACTCAAAAGAGGTGAATGTTGATCCTCTCTCAGTTCAACCAAAGTGTGCCCAATAATCTATCTGACTCGACCAAGCCTTGGTTTTTAACCTCCTTCAATCAGATGCCCCTCTCATAATACATCTCTATATATTACTCTGTCAAGCCAACGGCCGTAGCCACGTTGAATGCACCGGTTCCCATAGATCACCGAAGTTAAACAATGTCGGGCGTGGTCAGTACCTGAATGGGTGACCGACCACGTGCTGTTGGCATTAGAAAAGGGTGGCAACCTGTAGATAGCCCGGCGCTAATGACCAAGATGTAGATGCACCGTTAAAAAAAAAAAAAAAAAAAAAAAAATTACTCTGTCAACTATTCCAGATTCAAATTTCAAACTAGCAAAATCCTTAATGCGGTCGGCCATCATATTGCTTCTCTTACTACTTGTGTAAAAATATTCCATATTAAATCAACTTCCAAATGGATTTAATATCGTGGAATATAAATGGCTTCTCTAGACACCTTGCTGACTTGAAATGCCTATTGAGACAAAAAGCACCCAACATCATTGCACTGCAAGAAACACAAAATAGACAAGACACCGACTTAAAACTATTTGAGTTTTCCACATACAGGTGAGATTATACACTCGGAGGTACAGCTTCGGGAGGTGTAGCTATACTGGTCAGTAATAAACTGTTCAGTGAAGCAATTCCTCTCCGAACTACCCTTAAAGCAGTAGCTGTTAGAGTACACATCCCCTATAGCATTACAGTTTGTAACATATACCTTCCACCAGGGGAGCCTATTAATCCCCTTCACCTAGATGACTTGTTATCACAACTTCCTCGACCATCAATAATAGTCGGAGATGGAAATGGAGAAGATAAATGCTGGGGAGCATCGACTAATAATTCAAGTGGAAAGAAAGTCTTAAAAGCATTAGAAAAGTGGAACCTTCTGCCCTTTTTCAGTGCAAATCCAACCCATCTCTGCCCGCGAACCGGGATTTTCACAAATCTAGATATATCCGCATGCTCTCCAGATATCTTCACCCGTCTAACCTTAGAGGTATTAGCTGATACTAGCTCCAATAGTGATCATTTCCCACTCGTTCTATCAGCTGATGCTCCAACCAGTCCCTTCCAAAGTCCACCAAAATACAACTTGAAAAAAGCTAATTGGATACAATTTAAAAATCACATACAAAATCATATTTCTTCTACTCCCATTACAATAAAAAGTTTTAACAACTTAATACTATCAGCCGCAAGCAACTCAATCCCCTCGAGCTCGCAAATTCACAAAAAACTTCCTGCTTCCTGGTGGAATGAAATGCAAAGTAGTAGTGAAGGCTCGCCGTATCACATTAAGAAAATTCAGAAATAGTCCATCTACAGAAAACTTAATAGATTACAAAAAAGCAAAAGCTTTGTCTCGGAGGGCTATTTTTGAGAATAAGAAAAAATCCTGGATCGAATTTTTAACATCTCTAAACAGACATACACCTCCACAACTTATCTGGCAACAAATCGCAAAAATCCAACACAAAAAATACAGACAACCTATAACTGGTATTAAGGTGAACAATACTCTTACCACAGACCATCAAGCTATAGTCTCAACTATAGCAAAACACTTCTACACTGTTTCATCCTCATCAAATTATGATCAGACCTTCCTACAATACAAGCAACACGTTGACAAAATACCTACACAAATATACTATAACCAACACCCTTTGAACAAACCATTTTCAATGAACGAACTGAACTAAGACAAAGCAAAAACACATCACCAGGACCGGACGGCATACACTATGAGATGTTAAAGAACCTTCCAACCTCTGGTAAGCAAATGTTAATATCAGTCATGAACAATATTTTCGAGGAGGGATATTTTCCAGACTGTTGGAGAGAGTCCCTTGTAATTCCCATCTTGAAACCCCGTAAATAAAAAACAGATGCAAAAAATTATAGGCCAATTGCTTTGACTGTCTGTGTGTGCAAATTGCTGGAAAAGATGATCAATAAACGGTTAGTATGGCTCCTAGAAAAGAACAATCTGCTCTCAGAATTCCAATGTGGTTTAAGAAAAAAACACACAACAGTAGACCATATTCTACACCTGGAGAGCGAGATACTCAATGCATTCATTAATCAGGAACTCATACTGGCTGTTTCATTTGATATTTAAAAAGCATTTGACACTGTATGGTGTAGGTCTATAATTTCCGATGTAGCAGGGTAGGGGATCCAAGGGAACATCCTCAATATCATAACAGAATTTCTCTCAAGAAGAACATTCCGAATAAAGCAAGGAAATTACCTATCTGAAACCTACGAGCAAGAAAACGGCGTTCCACAGGGCTGTGAACAAAGCACTAAACTCTTTAAAATTAGTTTCAACTCCATTAGAGACCATATCCCCGGATGTATCATACCGCCTGTATGTTGACGATCTCCTCATTTACAAAACCTCTAAATTACTCCACACAGCAGAGACAGCTCTGCAAAATACTATATCTGCTCTAGAAAATTGGAGTCTAACACATGGACTGTCCCGTTCTAATGAAAAAACGAGCTGCACACTTTTTACGAGAAAAAGAAACCAACCTGTACCCACACTCAAACTGAAACGGCACTTAATAACACACACTACAACACTCAAATTTCTAGGCTTGACATTTGACAGAAAATTAACATGGATACCACATCTCAAGAATTTGAGAGAAAAATGTAAAAAAATCATTAAACCTTCTCAAGGTAATAGGTACAACTAAATGGGAAGCTGATAGGAGGAGCCGGCTCCATTGATGGGACAGTCAGCCTTCTCCAATTGTTTCTAAAGCTTCTTTACTCAGGGAGTAGACTTTAGACTATAAATAATTCATTTTCTTTTTGATTTTTATCATTTTTTTCTTATTTTTATATTTAATTTATTTTGATTTGTGAATATAAATTACTTCTTACTCCATGGATATGAAAAATAACATTATAATAGAACCTAAACCCCCAGATCCCAGGGTTTCTTCAGTAAATAGTTTGAAATTTCGAGTTACCACCCGGTCGGTGGACAAAAAAATTTATTGTTATGAGCTTAGCCCCTAATAGCGAGAAAAAATCTTTCGCAATTTCACCCCTTTCAAAATTTGTAGATTTATTAAAAGTTTTGGTCCTCATATAAATGCCAAATTTTTTAAATCAAGTATACCTAATACTTTTGGAAATTTCAAATGAAAAAGATTTTATTAATATGGGAAAAATTAAATCTTATGAAAATTATGATATTCAATTCTTATTACATAGATCACTAAATTTTTCCAAAGGAGTCTTCACTTGCGATGAATTCCTTCATTGTACAGAGGATGAAATTAGCCAAACAGAATGCAGTTGAAGTTACGAGAATATTTAAAACAATAAATGGATCAAAGATTCCAACTCCATCTGTCATTCTTACATTTAATCGGTCTGATTTCCCAGAAAAAATAGTTTTAGATTTTTTAAGTGTGCGAGTGATTCCTTATTATAGACCTTTAATCTGTTATAATTGTTATGGTAATTGCCATGGAAAACGTCAGTGCAGAAACCAGTTTCCCTGTGCAGTCGATGTGGGTTAGCAAAGCACGAGGGAGAATGTGAGGCAAAATGCCTCCATTGTACGGGTCCCCATCCTGCCTGGTTCTCCTCATGCCCGAGATATAAAAAAGAAAAACAAACAAAGAAGGAAGCATTATTATTATGATGAATAATTCTTATTCAATAAAAAGTTCTTGAAGGATTATTGAATAATGACCCATATCTGTTATTCATAGAATAAAAAAGAAAAAAAAAATCAATTAATGAATAACTGAATCAATGAATGAATTGTTATTCAATACAATATTCTATTCTGATAGCTGGAAACGCTACCTGACAAATGCCATCGAGACAAAAGGTTTCTAGCATGTGAAAGTTAACCACCGATATAATATCATCGATCACACACAAACTGTGTAGAGAATGTGGGGAAGCGCCAAATGGAGGAATAAGGGGCATAGGGGGACCGCGAGACATCATTTAGAATCATATTTAGCAGAGTTCATATAGCGACAACATAATAGCAAAGAGACTGTTTCGAAGCAATGTTAAATTGTATATCAATCCACTATCCAGCGAAAAACCATCTTTGATCAATATTATCAATGAGTTGGATTGACTAGAGTTTCGATATAACCTTGAGCGAGCAGAAACGCATAGCAATTATGCTATTAATTAGCCACCCCAAATCGTTGATAATCCCATCACCATATTGGCAAAAATTGAATTGACTCCTTGATCCAGCTCTCTTACTCGGTGATGATCCAATTCTCTGAGACCCACCTCTTTAACACGAATACGTAAGTAACCAAATTTATTTGAATTATTACTGAATAAGAAATTTATTGACTAATGCCCAACACTGCTCTAGAGCATACTTATTGGCTTGAATTAGATTAGACAGTCACCCATACCCTCCACAGCACAGGGTGCACCTTAGCTATTTGTCCTATTGTGGGAGTACCTAACTTATTGGCTAAAAAATATACCAAATTCAGACCGAGAAAATATTGTTATTTAATCTGACTTACTGAGCACTCTTCAAGCACTACAATAAAAATGCACTTCTCATCCTTTACTCTCAAAAATACTAAAGATAATCCACTCTTTATGCTATCATATAAAAATGCACTGGTTACCGGGCCATGAAGGACTAGGAACTAAATTGATTACAGATGCCCATGCAAAAATCACTGCAGAACAGGAATAAATGAATAGAGAACCAATCCCACATGAAGACATAAACAGTATTACTAATAAATTTATTTTGGAATATAAGGAACACTCTTGAACCACACTTACAGCCTACAAACTATGGACTTTAAAATATGCCACCAACAAACAATAAAACTAATTTTTCTATTAAAAAAAAAAATGTTGTTTTATTAAGATACACTGACCGAACAGAAACAAAAAGGAAAAGAACAAATCTCCCAAGAAAGTGAAATAGAAATTAACAATAATAGATTCCAACTTGTTAAACGAACAGATAACAGTACACTGCACATTTCTCATAAATAAAGTAATTAATTATGCTGCTGGTGAACCGAAAAATATAACAAAATTAAAAGATGATACAATTTTAATAGAGACAATAAATAAAAACCAATCTGAAAAAATAATGAGTCCAAAAAATATTGGAAAAGAAATAAGTATTGAAGTAATCCCACATGAAAAATTAAATGAGTCGAAAGGTATCATATATTGCCCTACCTGAGACGAACTAACAGAAGAAATTATATTAGACGAACTAAAGGAACAAAAAGTCAAAATAGTAAAAAGAATTATTTCGAAAAAAGTTTGGAGCCGAGAGAAAAACACGTCTATATATTTAGTTTGCCAAATCTTCCAGAAATAATTAGTGTAGGTTTTAGCACTTTCCTCCGAAGGAAAGTAGCTATTGAGGTTGGACTCATGACGGAATTTTTGAAAAATTTCTTCAAATCTTTATCGATCCTACCTAGTAGACACCGAAAATGACCCCCGTTAAAATTTATATATATCTATATATATATATATATGCATATATATATACATATATATGTGTCTGTTAACACGATAGCGGCCAGAGTTTTTGTTTTTTCGTCACGAAACTTGGTATATAGCATTCAATTAGCAAACGATTGAACGAGTTCGTTAACCACCAAAGTCGGTCCACCGGAAGGGGGGGTTTACCCCGAACCCAAAACACTAATTTGACTATGTCAGCCGTAATATTTGTTATATTTCAACGAAACTTGGTATTCGTAGTGGTAATATATAGAGAAAAGTGAGATATAAAAATGAACTAAATCGGTTCATTAGAAGGGGGGGGGTTTACTCCGGACCCACAATACCAATTCGCCACTACCAGCCGTGATTTTTGGTATATTTCAACGGAACTCGGTATTCGTAGTGGTAATCCACAGGTAAATAACTGTTGTAAAAATAAACTAAATCGGTTCATTAGGAGGGGGGGGGGTTTACTCCGGACCCACAATACCAATTCGCCACTACCAGCAGTGATTTTTGGTATATTTCGACGAAACTCGGCATTCGTAGTGGTAATCTACAGGTAAATATGTGTTGTAAAAATAAACTAAATCGGTTCATTAGAAGGGGGGGTTTACTCCTGACCCAAATTCTTAATATACTCATACCGGTCGTAATTTCTGCTGTATTGTAACGAAACGCGGTATACGTCGTGGGTAACTCATGAGAAAGAAGTGTTGTAGAAATGAGCTGAATCGGTCAATCGGAAAGCGAGGGTTTAATTTGTAATATATTTCAATAGAAAAGCCCGTCAGACGTAGGTTCACAAAGCCGCCGCAAGGAGCGCTTTCTACCACTAGAGTGACTGTATCCTGTTCCTGCGTTAGATCAAAATACGATAATATGAGGTTTTTTGTATTTATTACGAAGTGTAATAGGTACCATGTGTAAACATAACTCTGGAAGCAAATTATTAATTGATCAGTTACTCATTACAAATTTAAAAGAGAACTATTCATGTTTTTATTTTATTTATGTAGGATATTTTAAGCAAATTGTTCTGGAAAGCAATCTACACTACCCAAATTCTGAGGAAAGTGCTTAGTTATGCAGCTCCTGCGTGGCGGACTTTTTATAAACTAAAAATTCGCTTATATGTGCCTGGTCTCCTAAGATGTATAACCTGCCTTAAATTTGGGCATTTAGCTGAAAGTTGTAAAAAAGACCCTTTATGTGCTATGTGCTCTCTTAAAAGACGCACAGGATCCCCTTGTACCATAATACATTCGTGTTGTGTCAATTGTTTAGAGCAACATAATAGTCTCGACACTAAATATCCAAGGTTTTTTAAGGAAAGAGAAATAACAAAAACCTTAGAACGAACCAATAAAATACCTTATAATGTTGCCAGGCGTATTTATTTCAAACAAAATCCCAGAATAATGACAAAATCGTATGTAAAAGCACTAAATAGAAGAAAGAGAAGTGTCGAGTTTTCGGATGTCAGACAGATATTTCATTTATTAATAAAACAGAAACCAAGGCATATAGTGTAAACACTTTCAATAACAGCTCCCTAGCTGTGGTAAACCTCCATCTAGTATTCTAAGCAATAGGAAGTGGGAAGCAGATAGAAGCTGACATTATACCGTGCATATATCAGCTCTTTTCTGGATTATGGAAGTGTTGTGTACTCGTCTGCCAAACCCAGTTCACTTAAAATACTAGACCCGATACAGAATAAAGGCTTATGCATTGCAAGTGGAGCTCTTACTAAATGCGGAGAACCGTCTCTGGAGTTCAGAGAGAGCCACTACGAACATGAAATGTGGCTTCATTCCTAGTTGGGTTGACAATGTAATGCAGCGGAAATACCAAACACGACTAATGTTAGTTGGATACAAAATGAACTCCCCAGACACAAATATTTTATTATTATTTATATATTAATAATTTAATATTTTATTATATTTATTATTATTTATTATTCGTCCTTCACTGATTTACCTATCATGCATAACCTAAGAATTGATATGGAACTGAAAAAAATTAAAGATATGAACCCCTTATCTGCACATAGGTACAAACATATCTTCAAAGCACAATTACTACAAAAAAAGATAATTTATTCATTTACATGCACGGATGTAAGACTTCACAAAGCACTGGCGCAGCAGCTATCATCAATAAAAAGATCGTTGACACTAAACTTTCAAGAATTAAAAACTGCTATTCAGCAGAACTTCACGCCATTTTGCTTGCCTTAGACAATATACAGGACGTAATACAAACGAATATAACGGTATGTAGTGATTCACTCATCGCTATAGTAGGACTACATAATTCTTACAATCAGCCAAACAACTTAATAGCATGAACCTCTTTGTGTGTTCACATTTATTATGTTTAACCTCTAAATAGAGATGAGGCACTACCATTCGAGAGCCTCCTGATTAATGTTCATATAGTTCTAACACAAAAATGGAATTTGTGTTATATATTTGATATAACTTTCCTTCAAACAAATTTCTGAATATGTATATCTTGTATAAACTTTTAAGATATTTACATTAATAGTATTAATTTGTTCACATTATTTACAGAGATTATACCACTTCAAAAATTATGTTCAACAAGAAATACTCATATTTAAATACAGAAGATTGATGCCAAAAGCAATGGTTTTTCTCAGCAACAAGCCCATTCTTCATCAGACATTCATGTACTTGCTTTTATCTTTTTTTCTTCGTCTGAAACAAAGATATAACAATATTACTAGATATTGTAGTAAAATGCTATTATGGATAATAATATTTTGATCAGCTCTAAATGTTTGTTTTTATGCAACAAAGGAATCACCAAAATGAGTCTCTATTTCACTATGATATTTAATGAAGAGAACCCTGACGAATATTGTTAAAATTAAATTATCAAAAAGTCTAGATTCATCTAAGGGCGTAATCTGTAAGGCTTAGAATAGAAACCCTGAATATTTTACTTTCAAACTTGCAGTTGTTTTTTCTGTAATGTAAACCCCTGGTGTGTATAAAGTGTCTGACAGGCATGAGGGAAATTTCAGTCAAGCATGTTGGCAGCAGTGAGCATCTAGACTCTAGATGCTCACAGCGACCAACATACTTCACTGAAATTTCCCTCCTGTCAGTCAGACGCTTTATACACACCAAGGGTTAAATTCATAAGCGACTCTCCTGGTAACTAAAATTAACCTTTTATCTAAGACAAAGTATTTTTGTGCTAAATTTCATTAAACTCTGATCATTTTTGAAGAGCAAACGGACAAATAAATACACACAAATAAATAAATATATATACAACCTCTTTTTTTTACGCATGGGTTATGAAATGTTGACAAAACTTATCAGTAATTCTGAAATGCGTCATAAGCACCCGGGTAAGAGAAAATGCACTAAACAGAGATACAAGGCATAAAAATGTATTGAGGAGCCATGTTTTTTAAACTTAATGAAATAAGAATCGAATCCTCAACAAAATTATTTTATTATTTAAATTTTAACGCCCATTATTATTAACTAGGGGGCGAGGTTAGCTCAGTGGTAGAGCACTGGACTCATATACTGGAGGACCTGAGTTCAAGTCTCGAGCAAGCACTTAAATTTTTTCTTCAAGTGTCCATGGGTTGGATTCGGTCTCCCTGACCGTCCCTAGGCCAACCCAGCCTTTAATCAATATAGTAATGGGTACCTTGGTGCTAATGACTCTAGCAATCGAAGCAGCAAGGAGAAAACCAGGCGGCCGGAGCATAGTACTGACCACACTATCTCCCTAGTGTGCCGTATGGTCATGAATCGGATACCTCTATAGTATCTACCCTTCAGGGCCTGTTAGGGGACTTTTTTTGGGGACAGGGGTAGGTTACCACCCTTTTCCAGCAAGATGGGGCTAATGCCTTTTTGTTTTTCTAAAAAAAAGCCACCACCCCATAGTGGGAATCGAACGCACGACCTTTAGCACGAGTGTTAAATGCTCACGCCTTAACACTCATGGCCACCAGGCCTCCAACAAAATTATAAATATAATAGAGAATCTATTATATTATAATTTCTAGTTTAGGATCCTTTGAAAGGCTAAAGAATAGAATTTTGTTTTTAAGAACAACTTAAAGAGGATAATATTGCCAAAATAAATAATATGAATAACAAGCAAAACATATAAGAATAGGAAAGTACTAGTCCACCATACCAAGCTTGTGCGGTTATATGACGTATAAACATTGCATTGTCGTGCCTACACCAGTAGCCAAGTGCCTAAAGGAGGGTTAATGAAAGTATTACACTTACTACAACAAATTAAGTTGAATATATATGTAAATGTTTCTTGTATTTCGACAAAAATAATACATGAGAATTTTAAAATATCCTTACAAGATTTCCACAAGAAGTGTAAAAAAAAAAAAAAAAATAATGACATGCCAAATTTGTTAAATTATTATAGCTATGTGGTATTACTAGAAAAATAAAGTAAAGTAGAAGCCAAGAAATAGATAAATGAACACTCACCTATATTAGGGAATCTAATATACAAAACATCAGAGGTTCTAATGAGGCTGTTTTTTACATCAGTAAATGGTGTAGACAGGTTCTTTATGAACATCGATTGAACATGAATATCCATCCCTTGGAAGACGCCAGATATGTCCGTAAGCTCGACTGTTTTCATCGAACATTCATTACCTAAAATATCTATATATATAAAAATAAAGAAATACATATATGTAATTTAGAATGAAATGGTGTAAGTAAACATTTCATTGGTTTGTACTTAGCCACTTTTAATTATAACTTAAAATTGTGGTCCCACCTAATCTGTAATGAAATTGAATAAGTCGTAAATATATAAAAATAGCTCACATTAGGCAGCATAAACGCACTAAAAATGAAGAAGCACAAGTCAGACTTAAACATTTAGATCAAACTGGCTTAATAGTTGCATTCTCAGCCCTCAAATGGCGATGGATAGCTTGTCCCTATTTTAGCATGAATAACATAAATCCAATACAAAAAAATAAATAAATCGGTACACATCCAGCATAACAATAAGGTGTATAAATAAAATGGCTATTTTATTCAATGTTTATCAAGGAATATAAATACATACATTAAACTTATTCAATGTTCACTAATTGTTTTGTGTGAAGGACGAAGTAAGCTTGTTTTTAAACATTTGATCTGCTCAATAAATCCTCAGTTCAACTTTCTCATGAAATACTTGCGTTTTATCATAAACATTAATGAAAAAAAAATACTGACGCTTAAGCAAATGTGTTGCCCTTAAGCAATTAAGTGAAGACGCCCAGTTTTAACTAACAATTTCATTAAAAAGATATTTAATAATTACTTAAGAACTAAAATAAATTATGTATTATAATTTTGAGCAGCACCTTTATTGCCAATATTGATTACAGTTATTTCACTCTTTCAGAATTTTGTAAGAAACAGTAAAAATACATATTTTTTTAAAATCTCTTCTTTTTCTTGTAACGAAAAATTGAGCCTGAACACATTGCTAGAAATTACACAATGATTCCTCCAGAATACACATATTTAATTTGGTTTGAAAATTATAATGTCCAGTTAGAGGTGAGTATTTTCGACAAAATAAATAAATCAATAACTACTATACTTCTTGAGATGGAACAACATTTCAATCATCAAAATGGACGAATTCATTTCCAGATATCAAAATTTGTATAGGTAGGATTCATCATAAGTAATAAAAAAGTGATTGCAAAGTTTTTGAGATAAATTTAATAGAAATCTTCATCTTACCCGATAAAGATGATATACATCGCAAAAATCTCTCCCTTAAAAAAGCTCTAGTTTCTTGTTGTTCGGTAGCATTCATAACATTTTCAGTTTTGATTGTGTCAGAAGCCATTCTTAAGTAAAGAATAAAACAATTCACATCAATTAAACTCTACGTTCGAAGGACCACGTGGTTTAATATTTCACAAAGCTGCCATTGAGTTTAAGTAGAGAGCTATGTATGTACTATGAAACTCATAAAAGCTACCTTAAATCCTGAAGCGATCATGAATGATAAGTTCAAGGTTGAGTTTATATCTGCAGGGGGCAACGTTGTCACAATATCGCTTTGTTGAATTTAGAAATAAATATATCACAACAGACAATCAGTTCTGTTTTAACAAAAAATGAACATTCAAAGGATTTGAAGAATTTAGAGTGGTTTCGAAATATGGGTTGTAAATAAGTCTTTTTAAAAAATGGTTTATTTCATCAACACCACACAATAGTAAAAATAAATAAAAATCTATGAGAACAGATATAAAACGCTTCTCCAGTTAATTATGATCTTAGCTCAACTTTTCCCATCCCGTCTGTTAATTGTGGCAAAACAACACACTATAATAATTTTGTGAGTGTAGTCTTTATTACTTATATCAAATTTTACACTTATGATAATAAGAAAACAACTAACTCTTCTCATTTGAGTGTTAAACAATAAGTTTTTCAATCATTATTCAATTTAAAAATACTTAAACTTATCTTCTTAACTTATGCCCCTATCATTCACAACAGATGAAGTTGGGAGGTCTTGAGCACAGAACTTTCATATTGTATCATATATCATATTACCAGATGTATTTATATACAGGATGTAATAATCAATAAAGAAATATATATATATATATATATATATATATATATATATATATATATATATATATATATAAACTAAAAAAAAAAATCATTCACAACAGAATAATTAAATATATATTTCCATATTTAGTTCACTAGAATGAAGATGGGCTTTAATTAAATATAATTTTCAACGATTATTATTATTTTATTTTAAGGATGTAACTGACGAGCAAATCTTTCTGGTCATGTTTTACTTCTTTGCCTCCTGGTGAACGTTTCTTTACGAATGGCAATGTTTGTGTTCTAAGAGTCACGAGGTTAAAGTTGTCATTTAAATAATATGATTTTAGTTGCTTTATTTTGTTCGTCTTTACATATTTTATGAGTTTAAAACAAAATGTGTTTGTGCACAACGGAGAGTTCAGAATATTAACATTTTTAAAAAAGGTAGTTGTAGACATGGAATCAGACACTGATTCAGAAGAAGAGGTCAACGAGTTAATGAGAGAAGCAGCGAATTGTGACTATGTAAACAATTTGTATAACAACATTGAAAGTAAGAAACCTGAAAAACCAAAAGAAATTCATAAGGAAGGAGATCTTAGGGAATCCACTTTAAGCAGTCACCAGGTTTTTCTTTCTAAATCCTTGTCAAAAAAACTGGACAGCCTAATACAAATTATAGATGTTGATGAAGCCCCCAAAGAGCAAAGAAACCTAAAGAATATTGGCAAGGGAATTCACCTTCTCAAGAATTCTGTATTAATAGATGAGCCAGAAATTGAAGAAGTGATTCAAAAGAAGTATTTCCCCAAAGAGAATGATGTTTCTGTCAAGGAGAGAAGTTCGCGTGCCAAAGAGGCTGCTGTGGAACCAGGATGGGTAATTTCAAAGTCAAATACTGCATTTTGGAAATTTTATAAACCCAAAATTATTTATGCCACTGTGGACAAGAGATCAGATGATAAGATAGAATGTTCAATTGTTAATAAAACCTTCTGATGCATAAGAGTAATAATAAACAAAACAAAAAGACTTCTAGGTCTATCTAAATATGTTTAACCTCTGACAAATAAAACCTGAATGCAGAATAATTCCTAGTGAGAAAGTAATGTGATAATATTATTCCACTTCAAACATATATTTTTCAGGTAAGTTTTATGGATTAAATTTTGTCACTGTCAGATATGAAAAGAATAAATCAAAATTTACATTTGCCTTTTCATTTATAATCCTTTATTATTATTTATTTTATTTTTTTCAGCTCAACTTCTATTGACATTAGGTTGGCGCTGGCTACTGTTTACACCCTTTCAAAAGATCTATGGTAAAGTTGTGAATTTTTCCTTTGAGCTCTTTGCTGGAATCAAACCAGCATTCTATCATTGGGAGTCCAGTGTGCTAACCGCACTACCACTGTGAGATCCATTTCTTGTTAATATGCTGAAACAGAACTGATAATCTTTTTAGGCCCCGTTGTATGTCTATTTGTTTAATACATTTTAATAAATAGAAAAATTGTGGCACAATTGTGTCAAGATAAAATATTTGTGGACTACGCTTTATTTTCCAAATCATCTAATATTATTAAATATTTGTATTTATTATAATTGCATAGTGAACTAAGGAAGTCATTAATTTCTTGTGTTGTAAATACTTTATAGATTTTATTTCTTTAATTAAAGGTGTAATTTTTGTAAAAAAAAACAACTTTTACATGTATTGTATATTCTACATGTCCTAAAGAAAAATAGCGCTGAGCTCAATTGATGACACACGTTATGGTCTGTGTTAGACTTTTGTTGGGAGCAGAGAAAGAGAGAAGGGACAAGACCGGCTGAGAGAGGAATACACAGAAACTGAAGAAATACTTACTTATGTGTGCGTATATTTTACAAATCTCTTTTCGAATGTGCCAAACGTACATGTTTTTCTTTTAATTAAGTTAGGAATTTCAGGATGAATATTTAAAAAAAAATCACATTTACAATTATTTATTTAAACTTTAACGTCCATTATTATTAACTAAGAATTTTAGGATGGGTTATCTGTAGGTTACACCTTTTTCTAGCCAGGATAGGGTTGATGCCTTTTCTTTTTTCTAAAGAAAAGCCACCACCCCTAGTGGGAATCGAACCCACGACCCTTGGCACAGAGTGTTAAGTACTCATGCCTTAACACTCCCGGCCACCGGGCCTCCACATTCACAATCAAATAAAATGATTAATGCTAATACAATAGTTTTTCCTTATTAATGCACTGTTTGTTACATGGGGCTGTATGCAAAGTCAGCACAATTTTCATTCATTTAACTTTAGAAATATTATCTTGCCAGACTAATATATGAACCCAGTTTCTCTTCCCTCCTTGCGGGTGCCTTATCGGAATCCGCTACCAGACATTATAGTACTTTATGGCAAGTTAAGTCATCAAATGAAATCTAGGCTTAAGATATACAGCATAGCGTTGCATACATGAAGCCAGATGATGTTGCTGTCCTAAAAGGTGCTAGAGTAGTTACTACTGCTAGGAATTAAATGCATTATATCACTGATTTTTACACAGGACAATATACAATGCCATTGACTTAATTTTAAAAATTTTAGCTTAAGAAAAATTATTTATTTATATATTACTGAGACCACCACAAGGGTGATTCGTCACCTAGAACAATTAAATTAAACCAAACAATAGAGACCAATTGTAAATAAATCATCAAATGAAACAATGAAAACATAATTTTCTAATACAATTTGCATTGACGATAAAAAAGGTACAAACTACACTGTAGCGGATAGGGCAGTCAGTAACTACGATTAAAGACTTAATTGTTTATTAATTTTAAATCGTAGTTTTCACATACATATTTATGATAATAGGATTAAAATAAAAAAAATAAATATACATATTAGTAGGAGGACTAATAAAAAAATCATGCATACATATACATGTATATACACTCACATTCATGCATAATTAAGAAAAATTAACCCAGCAGTCTAGGAACCAAGTTCTTAGCTCTCATCCCAAGCTGTAAGGACCCCAATAGCTCTTGGGGGAGCTGTGCTCCCTTGCAAGCTGTAAGGATTTGATGAGCACCATATGGTGCTTGCCGTATTGTACGCGTTATGCTGAGTTCTGCTGACTATTAGACTGCTTGTCTTCCAGTTCTATGCTTTTTTTTTTCACAAAATATAGAAATTAAATATAGTTCATAGTTTGTATGTAAGAGGCTAGTCAACAAATTCAAATTTCAATCAAATATGTAGGCAGAAGGTCATTGAATGATTTCAAAATTAACATAATAGTCAATTTATTAAAATAGCTTTAATTGTTTCGCATGATCTGATTCCTCTTAAGGAGCCTAAAAACTAAAAGCAGCCAAATAGAAAGTAGGCGAACCTTCCACTACAATGGCCACTTCCCAAGATGTTTGGCTACGTTCTATTTGGCTGTATTTAGTTTTTAGTCACCTGAAGAGGCATCATATGATGCGAAACATGTAGAGTTATTTAAATAAATATATTATTATGTTATATATGAAATTGTTAAGATTTGGTGAGTATTTACTTGAATAATAATTATAAAAAATCCTTGTGTATTTTATATTTGATAAATAAAGATATATGATTAAAATTTCTTGGCTATAAATGGTTGGTATAGTTAGAGGGAAAAGGGTGTGGGCTATATTTGGGGAAAAAATTCCAACCAAGCTCGATTATTGTTTACTCTTCATTCAGCTGAGTAAATGGCAGAACAGAAAGGGAAGGAGGGGGAGGGCTGGATCATTCCCTTGGCAACCACCAATAATTAAACACAGACTGACGAAACTGGAGACGAAATATTGCAAGAAGAAGTAGGATAGGAGAACCACTGCCGGAGGAAGAGCTGTTCCATGAAAAAAAAAAAAAAAATATAATTCCCAGCAAATAAAATCACCATCATAATTTAACATAAAGAAAGAATTATATATATATATATATATATATATATATATATATATATATATATATATATATATATATATATATATATAAGCTGAGAAAGAAGACAAGAAAAGCTGATGCAAATAGTTTTCCTAACTAATTTTCCCTTTGGGTATACAGAAACGATTGATTTATTTGAAAATTATTCTAGACATTTGACTTTCATCCAAACTATGATATTTAAATTTTGGTTACGTGTAGAGTTAAGGAAGTATTAAAAAAATAATATTTTTTAAAAATACATGAAATGTTTTTGGATCTTCTTACATTTTCTTAAATATTTCGAAAACCATTCGAAAGCATACTATGTTTTCTACAAAAAAGGTTCAGAAAAAGTATTTTTCCGTGGGATGATCTCAAATTGCTCGAAAGTGGTAGTTTTGTTCCTTTCAACGGTTCTTTTAGTTTCATTTCCTCTGTTTTTTATTGATCATTGTTTTTTTTAAATGACTAGCAGTAATATTAATTTGAGCGTTAAACCAGATACGGAAAATGAGAACCAATTTCTGGTTGTTTGCTATAGCTTTCCGAGTATAAGCAAAAAAAAAGTCCGACTCCCAGGAACTGCGTCATCTTAGCGCACTTCCGTTCATATCCCTAGTCCTATTACTAAAGGAAAGGCAACTATCGGTGGGGTTTGATCTTTCGTAAAAAATATAAAATAAAATCTCGAAGCGAAAATAGACGTAAGGCGCCACAACAGAAAACTGACAGTATTATGGCGACTTACCCCACCCTCTCAACTTTCGCTCTTGGAAACACTATAACAATGTTTCATATTTTCTTACCTTGTTTTAGTCAAATAATCGTTTTACTGTTAAATACAATTAAAAGAAGCAACAACAAGTTAAAAAGTTAGGTAAACAGATACAAAAACCTGGAATCCTTATTTGTTCGATTGACATCACCCACAACAAAAATCACATTAGAGCCTTTTTTGTAGAGAATTTAGTAAACTTTCGAATGTTACCTTCCACTTACCACGATTGCCCAACCATTTTTGAGATATTATAGAGAATATAAGAAAATCTCAAAACTTTTCATGCCTGTTAATGAAATATTCTGTTTTTAGTACTTCCTTAACTCCAAACGGAACCAAAATGTATCTATCCTACATTAGATGAATATCAAACGTCTGAAACATGTCTTAACTGAATTAATCGTTTCTGAATACCCAAACTGAAAATTAGTTTGGAAAAGTAGGGTTTCAATGTTTTTTCAAAAACGGTTACAGATATCGCTTTAAGAATGGGTTCATTCGTTTTTCTACTTTAAGAAACTTATAAAACGAGTACCTGCAAGCATATGAATTCGGAAAAGTAACGATTTTTTCGCACCAATTTCGCTCCAAAAAGCATCTCCCAGTGGATGGATTCTGCTGGTTTGCGAACTCAACCTTTCAAATTAGAAAAAACAATTTTTGTACCAAAACAATTTTTTGTTTTGTAATTTCATCAAAATCGGACCATTTTTGAGTCAACTAGAGAGTGAACAGACATATATATATATACACCTATACAAATTTGAACCACCGTTATATTCTTGATCTATGGGATGTGAAACCTGAAATTTTCGTGCCGGCACTTCCGGATTGCGTCATGAGGTTAACCTCATAAGCGGATTTTCTCCCTATGGAGGGAGGGAGGAACCACCCTAAAAGGTCGATTGAGTAATTTCTTCTACTGTAAGTTTTCTGGGCCTAATGACGCCTAAAATCTCACTTTTCTTCGAGATTTTACCCGAGTAGGTATTTACATTTTTTAAAAATGTTAACTATTGCAAGCTTTGTAAATGACACCAGGGTTAAAAACGTAATAGAAACGCGCTGAGGTGACACAGTTCCTGCCTGTCGGACTTTTTGAAAGAAATCAGATGGGCTTAGAAAGGATTGCCCCTGTATTTATAGACGTGTATTTTCTTTCAATAGACACAGGTGATTCAAAATTATGGCGCAGAATAAACAATACATTTTTATTTGTGGTTAGCTCAAGCATCAAGAGGAGCTATTGGAAGAACAATTCATCCGGCTTTTATATGTCACGAACCAAGGTATCTGCCGATAATTGTAAGTAGAGGATTTCTTCATTTTTCTGGGGAATTAAATATTTTGGGGAAGAAAGTGTTGTTTCTCTTTGTAGAGGGATTGTAGAAAGAGTCAAGAGCAAAGTAATCGGGTAAAACTGAAGGAGAGTGTCCTCAGCACCGATTTTCTTCAAAGTTTGCACTATAACGTATTTTGATGCACTAAACACGAATCCGTTGAAAAAAAAAGTTGCTCGCAACTAGGAAAGAAGTTATTTAAAAAAAAAAGTTCACTGTTACGAAGGTTAGGGAAGACTGCCTTGGACGACTTTTGGGCCATAGAATTCTTTTCATTTCTGCGAGTTGGATTGACTAGGGGTTTTGATGTTTTCTTGAGCGAGCGGAGCGAGCGGAAACGCATAGCACGTATGCCCAAAAGCACCAGTTTACGACCAAGTCAGCTACCACAGGTGAGTCTAAATTTCAATTACACTTCGTCATTAAGGACTATTGCGCAGGCGCGTGTTTACATATAAGCTGTTTACCCCGTCTTTTATAACCTCCATAACAGTGAACTTTAGTGCTTAATAACTTCTTTCCTAGTTGCGAGCAACTTTTTTTTCCAACGGATTCGTGTTTAGTGCATCAAAATACGTTATAGTGCAAATTTTGAAGAAAATCGGTGCTGAGGACACTCTCCTTCAGTATTACCAGTAATCGTATTGCTTTGTTAGGGTGTCTGTGGCCAGATCACAAAATGGGGGTTTCTAAGTCGAGCTTTACTTTTATAGCCGTTTTGTTGAGTGTTTAGTGCTTCCCATGTTACGTGAATGATATGGTAAACGATAAATTTTGCATTGAGATGCAGACTGTTAGCCCACGAGTTTATAAGAAGTGAAGGTTAATGGTTAAGTTTCGGAAAAGTCATGATTTCATGCATAATATTACTTCTATTTATTTCATGTTTTTTCACTCTAGAATTCCAATTATATTACGAAATTGAGAGTTAATCTCAGTTCTGAGTATACCGTTGGAAAGCTGATTAAATTTTACAACTTTTGTGAGATTCTATTCTAAATATATGTAATACACAGTTTAATTCTGTTCTCTAGCAGATACTGTACAGTGTATTCCAGTTCAAACTCAATAGTTCACAAAGTTGCGAAATATTGTGATAACGCAATTGTGGGATTTACCGTCAACAGATGAAGCCGCATGTGCTTTATTGCAAGACTATGGCGTTTTACCGAAATTTGTTTCTCGAAATTTTATTTCGGTAACAGCGATAGCTTATAAGGCCAAATAAAAAAGGACGTCAGTCCTCCAGAAATAAACTTATACCGCAAGTAAGTTATTACTTGTGTATGGCTATAAGTAATTGCATGTTATTGTTTGAAAAATATTGGAAATAAAGTGGCCCCCCCGTTAATGAACAAGTACCGAATTTTCATTTACTTGCGATACATCCTGTATAGGGTCATTCCATGTTAAATCAACAAACTTTTTGACCTCACCCTTTCAGATATTTATGAAAATTGGTACACCCAATTGGTCAGTAGGCGTTGGGATAAATAAAAATACAAAATTTCAAATTTTTATCTAAAACGGTTTTCAAAATCTCGCTTTTTCAAAACATTTAAATAGTCATAACTCCTCTCCTGTTTACGTTAGAAACATGGGGAAGGTGTCAATATTTAGCTCTTTGTATGCCCTTTCAAACAACATGCAACACATGATAGGTTATGGGAACATAATTTTTTTCAAAATCAAAAATAAAATTTTGAATCTAAATATTTTAAAAAACGCATCTTTAAAAAAAATATATATAATAGGTCTTATTATTACTAATTTGTATAGCAAATTTGGTTATGGGATTGAAATGGGTTCTAAGTCAAAATAATTTAAAACTGAAGGCGGCTTTGGACTAATTTTACGTATTTTTATATATAAAAGCTTTTTAATACATAATGGTATAATTTAATCCAAACATTACTGTTGCATATATTTTATAGAGACTTCAACTTCATTATCTTAATTACAAAGCTTATTTAAAAAAGTTATTATACTTTAATAAGTTGTTGTAATTAGTTTAATTTAAAATAATTGTCTAAAATTTAATGATATATTGTACTCAAAATATTTGAATTGACTAGGAACTTAAATAAACATAAATATCAACAATTTACATATTTATAAATGTTAAACTATTAAACTGGTTGAATATTTTACAGCGAAACTTAAATAAGGTCTGCAAGTGTTGGAGGTACTTCAACACTTGCCTTCGGTTTTAAATTATTTTGACTTAGAACCCATTTCAATCCCATAACCAAATTTGCTATAAAAATTAGTAAAAATATGACCTATTATATATTTATTATTATATGTTTAAAAGGGCATATAAAGAGCTAAACATTGGCACCTTCCACATGTTTGTAATGTAAACAGGAGAGGAGTTATGACTATTTAAATGATTTGAAAAAGCGAGATTTTGGCCGCTTTTTGCAAACTTTACTTGGCCTTTTTTTGAAGACCGTTTTAGATAAAAATTTGAAATTTGGTATTTTTATTTGTCCCAACGCCTACTTTGGGTGTACCAATTTTCATTAATATCTGAAAGGGTGAGGTCAAAAAGTGTGTTGATTTGACATGGAATGACCCTATACACAAACACTAGGCACTTCTCATCTCACTCGCTGACATCCCTACGGGCCCATTTACTCTTTGATTAGTGTGAGTGAAAGTGAGTAGTAGTTCCTGTACTGTTTAGTTCAATTGTTGTGCGTCGAACAGCCTCAAAAACTTGTCGAGGTCCGCCTGCAGGTGCAAGAAACCCTTAAGGAAGTTTTAAACGTGGTGCTGTCTGAATGTGAAAAATCCGTGGAATCAAAACAGTCAAGACCAAGAAGACTGTGGGAACGAAAGTGGATAAGTAGAAGAGCCATTCATGGCGCGAGCTACCAACTCCTTATGGAGTTGGCCTCTGAAGATACCATGGAATATTACTATGCTATCAGTATGACTGAAGAGTCATTTAATACATTACTAAACCACTTCGCACCCGTCATACTGAAATCAGATACATTTATGAGACCTGCTTTGCCAGCAAACTTGAAACAGGCATGTCCCAACGTGTCTAGTTGGAGGCAAGCTGCAAATCCAAGTGTGTTTAGTGGCATCTAGTAAACAGAAAAATAGAACGTGCTTCTATTCACTGTTTAGTAATCACTTGCACTTGATTACTAATCACTCGCACTAAACAATTACGGTCCACGCGTGTTTTGTACTAATCACTAAACATCTGCACTAAACACTCGCACTCGCACTGATCAAAGTGTAATTGGGCTTTACAATCGAATCGCAGTTCAAAGCTAACAACCTAGAACTTAGGATTGCTAGCCAATTAACCTTTTCTGAACAAAGTGATCGTATGTAATTTATTTTTGAGGGTTTTATTAACATTTTTTACCGATTAAATCAAGAGGGAGCTTCAGCCCCCTCAACCCCCCCCCCTTATATACGCCCATGCCATGGACCGTGGAATGCGGGTAATCAGAAAGATAGTTTTCTGAAAGAAGGACATAACTAAATTATTTAAGAAAGTACAGAACGAAGGCCGAACGCTTGACGGAATATGATTCAGTAACCTATATGGCCAGAACCAATTAAATTAGTTCCATGAAAGAGGTCAGATTGTAAAGAACTGTTTTGTTGTGTCCGATATAGGCTTGTCTGTTTGATGTGTAGGGGTTCTTTCTTTGTGAGGCTACCTGCTGGGCAGCAGGAAGTGTTGACATATTACCTGTCCGCTTTGTACTTGTAGAAACATTGTGTCAAAACAGAATAAAAAAGTTTTTTTTCGTTGTGATAAAACGTTATTGAGGATATAGGAAGGCTATTCAATTTTTTTCAATATTATTACTATATACAAAATAATTAGATACACAAGTTAACTTCCAGGTGATAGGAAATCAAGGAATACTTGTGATTCGGCTAAGAAAAAAAAAATCATATTTTGAGAAAAATATTTATTTAGAGCGTTTCGGCATGCTCTTTGATAGGCTGCAGCCCCCCCCCCCCCCCCCAAATGTGTTTTGTTGAGAACATTTCATGTAAAGAAAGCCGATAACAATGAAAAATGTCTTCTTCATTTACTCTGGTCTACTAGATGTCCAGAGGACCTTAAAACCCACCATTTTACACTAAAATATTTAAAATTTTACCTACACCCCAAATGCCTAGGTGCTCCCAGGCCCAGGGCCGCCACATGGGGGGGGGGGACTGCCGATGGACAGTTGTCCCGGGCCCGGGAGCCGTGGGGGCCCGGGCCGGGCCTCGCTAATTCGAAAAAAATGTATAGGTTATAAGCTTGTAAAAAGAATCGGGCTTAGAAACATAGACGGGCGTAGACTATATTTATTGGAATGGGATCTATATTTTTTTTTTAATGTACATAAACGACAAAGAAAGTGCATTCCCAAAATAGTATATTTCATTAGGAGTCGTAATAAAACTACAAGTACCGAAAGCGACCATTGCTGCACCGATTGTTGGCTTTTATTCTCCTTCAGCTCAAAACACAATATGAAAATATTTATAAAATGTCCAAAGATGGAAAATTCAATTCTAATGACATTTTGAAATGTTGCATCAAATTTTCTATAAGATCTCATGTACCTTGTGTAAAAATGTCTCAAAACAAATTCATAGCAGCCACCCAAACAAATAACTTATCAAACATTTTGGCCTTTAATGAGTTAACCATGAACAGCCAAAATGTTTTGCTTATTATTTTTGTTTGTTTTAATTGAGCAGAATTTACCCATGCAATGCATCGCCTTTTTGGCCTTCAACACTTAAGAAATTAGCGTAATGAAATAATGCAACTTTTCTGAGAGTCCCATCTACCTAACAGTGGAACAAAAAAACCCTTTTTTGAGAGGAGATCGTTGACCGTAGATGATGCAAGATAGGGATTGTCGGGGTTCACTGCTACTTAATAAAACTACATTTTATCGTAAAAATGGTTTTATTGTGCCGACGTTTCGGCTTGAACTTCAAGCCTTCATCAGGGCGATGAGAAGGTTGAGAACTATACCTCACCGATGTGGGATCATTTCAGAAATGATCCCACATCGGTGAGGTATAGTTCTCAACCTTCTCATCGCCCTGATGAAGGCTTGAAGCTCAAGCCGAAACGTCGGGACAATAAAACCATTTTAACGATAAAATGTAGTTTTATAAAAACCCTTTGTTTCATGATAAGTTATTTGTTTGTGTGGCTGCTGTGAATTAGGTTTGAGAAATGTTTGCACAAGGTACATGAGATCTTATAGGAAATTTGGTGCAAAATTTGAAAATGTCATCAGAATTAAATTTTCCCTATGGCGTGAACGACAAAATTGGTCAAAAACTAGCGGTTAGACAAAAACACGGAAACGCCTATATCTGGGGAAATAATGTAAGTAAAAATTACTCCTTGGTGGCATATATATATATATATATATATATATATATATATATATATATATATATATATATAGAGAGAGAGAGAGAGAGAGATAGTATAAATGCCAGCAGGACAGAGGGAAGGCAAGATCTACTGGTGTCCATGAACTGCAATAGGTCACGGCCCTTTCCAAGCCATCGGAGCGAAGGTATTTTCTGTTTGCAATCAACATCTCTTCAAGTGGAACACAATCCAGCTACAGCCAGCTCCTGTATTGTCACATAAATCCTAAGAAATAGCAGACAACATATCTCCCCGTCAAGATAGTTACCAAAATCCAAAATATACACAAAAGTCCCTTTTATATAGGCGTAAAAGTAGAGGAAAATATGTAAATACGAGCACCGTCCTTTGTTTTTTATTTATAGTTAGGTACTTTCATTTAGAAACATTCTAGAAAAACAATTATAATAATTTTCCTAATTGCGGGAAGGCAAAACATTGATTAGCATGAATTGATTCAATATTAAAACAACGATTTACAATAAGATTTTAAAAAATTACGAGAACAATTGGTGTGTAAATGTACGGGTGCCCCCAAAATATATCACTACTAGCTGAATACCCGTACTTCACCATGGCCGATAAGTATTTCTTATAATGAGTTAAATAAGATATGATCAAAATTCACGCTACTACATAGTTTTGTACAGCTTAATATTGCACAGACTTTAAAGTTACCCAGGAAACACCATGTGGAGGTAACCGTGCTTGTTTCTGTTGGAGAGTAAAAAAAAAGAAAAAAAAAGTCCGTCACGCAGGAGCTGCATAACTAAGCACTTTCCTCAGAATTTGGGTAGTGTAGACTGCTTTCCAGAACAATTTGCTTAAAATATCCTACATAAATAAAATAAAAACATGTATAGTTCTCTTTTAAATTTGTAATGAGTAACTGATCAATTAATAATTTGCTTCCAGAGTTATGTTTACACATGGTACCTATTACACTTCGTAATAAATACAAAAAACCTCATATTATCGTATTTTGATCTAACGCAGGAACAGGATACAGTCACTCTAGTGGTAGAAAGCGCTCCTTGCGGCGGCTTTGTGAACCTACGTCTGACGGGCTTTTCTATTGAAATATATTACAAATTAAACCCCCGCTTTCCGATTGACCGATTCAGCTCATTTCTACAACACTTCTTTCTCATGAGTTACCCACGACGTATACCGCGTTTCGTTACAATACAGCAGAAATTACGACCGGTATGAGTATATTAAGAATTTGGGTCAGGAGTAAACCCCCCTTCTAATGAACCGATTTAGTTTATTTTTACAACACATATTTACCTGTAGATTACCACTACGAATACCGAGTTTCGTCGAAATATACCAAAAATCACGGCTGGTAGTGGCGAATTGGTATTGTGGGTCCGGAGTAAACCCCCCCTCCTAATGAACCGATTTAGTTTATTTTTACAACAGTTATTTACCTGTGGATTACCACTACGAATACCGAGTTCCGTTGAAATATACCAAAAATCACGCCTGGTAGTGGCGAATTGGTATTGTGGGTCCGGAGTAAACCCCCCCTTCTAATGAACCGATTTAGTTCATTTTTATATCTCACATTTCTCTCTATATTACCACTACGAATACCAAGTTTCGTTGAAATATAACAAATACTACGGCTGACATAGTCAAATTAGTGTTTTGGGTTCGGGGTAAACCCCCCCTTCCGGTGGACCGACTTTGGTGGTTAACGAACTCGTTCAATCGTTTGCTAATTGAATGCTATATACCAAGTTTCGTGACGAAAAAACAAAAACTCTGGCCGCTATCGTGTTAACAGACACATATATATATATGCATATATATATATATATATATATATATATATATATATATATATATATATATATATATAAATTTTAACGGGGGTCATTTTCGGTGTCTACTAGGTAGGATCGATAAAGATTTGAAGAAATTTTTCAAAAATTCCGTCATGAGTCCAACCTCAATAGCTACTTTCCTTCGGAGGAAAGTGCTAAAAAAAAAAAAGAAACAAACATAATACAACAACCGCTTAAAAAGTTAGATAAACAGAGACAAATACTCGTTGAAAAGCATAAAACCAACAAATTTTAAGTTTTAAGCATTTATCTCTTCGATTGACATCGCCCCACCGAACATTACAACAGAATCTTATTTTATTTTCGTTTTTTTTTTTAACGGCGCATCAACTGTTTGGCTATTAGCGCCGGGCTATCTACAGGTTTACCACCCTTTTCTAATGCCAACAGCACGTGGTCGGTCACCCATTCAGGTACTGACCACGCCCGACGTTCCTTAACTTCAGTGATCAACGGGAACCGGTGCATTCAACGTGGCTATGGCCGTTGGCCAGAATCTTATTGTAGAGAATTTAGTAACCTTTCGGATAGCCGCCTTCCACTTACTATGATTTCCCAACCGTTTTCGAGATATTTTAGAAAATATACTGAAATCCGAAAACTTTGTATCGCCATTCATACAATTTTTTCCCGTATACTTCGTTTCTGAATAGCTACAGAACTCGCTTAAAAAATGGTTTCATTCGTTTTCCTACGTTAAGGAATTTTTCGCACAAATTTTGCTCCAGAAACCATTTTCCAGTAAACGGATTCAACTGGTTAATGAACTTGACCTATTAAATGAGAAGAACGATTTTTGTACCAAATGTTATCAAAATCGAACCATTTTTGAACCGATGAGGAACTTCTTAATAATTCAAACCCCCCTAAAAGTACTTAAATATTTGAATATCAAAAAAACCTTTCTTAGCGAGTGTTTACACTCTAAACGTATTTTCCGTGCAAAATTTCAAATTTTTGTGTCAAGTGGTTCGGGATATTATTACCTCGGATGGGCCATCACCAGGGCGTAAACTCTATGAGGGACAAAATCACATTTTATTTCTAGTAATTCAAGGACTGCCATCATAGTGGAAATTAACCTCAATTAAAAATAATACTACGAAATAGATAATGTACGGTAACAGCTGTTCTGTTATCGTCCTAGCAACACGTGCTGCCTTGGCTTGCCTGCTCTAATCAACTAAAACATTAAACCACCCTAAAAATACTTAAAAAATCGAATATCAAAAAATCCTTTCTTAGTGAGTGCCTACGTTATATAGGGAGTGTCCACGCAAAATTTCAAAATTTTCTGTCGAGTGGTTTGGGCTGGGGGATGATAGGTCAGTGAGTGAGTGAGTGAGTGAGTGGTATTTGACAAATATATAGTAGATAAATAATTTAAAAAAAGGATAAAAGAATGCAAAATGATAGAGAATTTATTTATTCCATGAAAACAATTATTATTATTAATTTTACAGACATGGTAAAAAAAATTGGCACTTTCAGCCCCTACAATTTAAGTGTGCCAACATTTGGCACATAATACATTTCACTCGCACCTCTCTCCGAGAATCTTCAGATAACAAAAGTTGCAAATTGTATCGCCTGAGCCTGACTTATTCCCACTGTTGACATGTAGATTCGTACGATCATCCCTGTCGATGAGGGGAGGGTCATCGTAGTCTGATGATGATTCGTATCGTTTCGCGGATTGAAATTTCTTATTCGTGGGGCCTTTCATCTTCCCACCCCTGCCCCTAGGACGGTTTCTTACCCCGGTAAAACTCAAGGACGTCTTCTTGAGAACACTATAGTCAAGCTTGGGTCTCCCCGTGGTCTAGTGGCTAATGCCTTAGATCCCTTTTGTGGGAAATGGTGGGTTCGATTCCCACCCCTGCCCCTTGGACGGTCTCTTACCCCGATGAAACTCGAAGACGTCTTCTTGAGGACACTATAGTCAAGCAATTCGGATCGGCTGATCTTTATAAGGTGATCCGCTACTGACGCTAGAGCTTGCAGCTTTGCATACGCGAGTAGTGGTTCTCTTCCTAATCTTGGGAACAGGAGTTATTCAAAAGCAGAAATGAAGTTCCTGGGGAGCATTGCGGTATTTCAACAACCATTTAAATAGGTGCCCACATTTACACCAAAAAAGGCACATTTACACCAATTGTTCTGGCGATTCCTCCCTCCCTATGGAGGGAGGGAGGAACCGCGCTAAAAGGGTGCTCATATTTATACCATCCCCAGCTAGACGGCGGTTATAAGATGTAACCTAAAAGCGTGCGTGACTAGGCGTGCTGCATAAAGTAGCTTAAAATCTCAGTTATCCAGATTATCAGTCCAGAATAAGCAACAATGTGCCCATCAGCCTATTCCATTGTTTAACTTTCTAGACTCCTCACTTTCGATGAGGTATTTGTCTGCTAGATCACCCGAAAATCGGATTATCTTTGCAGGTGGTATAATACAAATATATACATAATATAAGTTTACTAATTCATATTGGAATGGAAAGTGGAACATAGGACTGCAAAATATAACGTAAACCATCATTGCATTGCCACTCACCGGTTTGAAATTATCTCTTATTAATCTTTGATGAAAATTTATCATATCATTCATAGAACTTCTATTCTTATCGAAATTCATTTCAGGATTATTGACACAATAACATTGCTGATAGCTGTGAGTAATAAAGACTCTCTGAGTTAGGTTGAAAAGTTTCGCTCATTTGTATGGCTAATATGTTTTTTTTTGTGTTAAAATATTTTGTGACCTCTATTTTTTTTTTACTCTTTTTAAGGATGTTGGCTCTCCGATTTATATTTTTAAGAAATGAATAATACTGAAAAAGGAAAAGAGGAATCTGCCCAAGTAAGTAACTACATTTTTTTTTTAATGTATAAAAGTGTTGTAAATCCAAAAAGTTAACAAATCTTTGCCATATGGCAACAAACATATTTATCGTGGACATTGTTTTCGAGAAATAGATTGAAAATGTCTTTTATTTGTCAATTACACATTGCTTAAGGTATTTTTTATAATTCTTAGGATGTCCAATACACGCTGAGGAATATCTCAAGATTTGGACTGTGCAGTCCAAACTTTAGGATATTCCTCACCATGAATGGGACATTCTTAAGGCCTGAGTTGAACTGTACAGTCCATCGAAGTAGAATTAAAACCCTAATAGATTAATTGTACAGTCAAATGAGGCCGGAACTGTACAGGCCAAGCCAGGTTTGCTTCACATTCTTTAGGTCTACTATAACTGGACTGTGCAGTACCAGCCTTGAAGTTTAGTAACTTATATCTGTGCTAGACCCGTACAGGCCAAACTGTGCAGTCCCGGCCTTGAGATTTGAACTGAACGTGCACGGCCATCTTTATGTTCATGAGTAACTTCATGGGTATCTAAAGAGAAAGACGTTTTTTAAAAATAAACTATATTGGTTCATTAGACGTTGAGGTATACTCTGAATTATTTTCAAATTGAATTGCCGCCAAATTGGCAGGCATTGGTTCTCACTTCTACCGCTAGGGGCGCTGAGAAGGATCGTTGTGTGCGGTTTGTCCATTATTATGAGTGTAGGATGTTCTATTTTTACGTGTGGACGCTTTTATTGTTCATAACGTTCAATTAACGAAAATTTGAAGCTTTTGTTTATTCCACGTGCAGTAGTACCTCGCATAAACAACACTGTAAAGATGCAACGAAGGATATGACAGTTAGTAACCACGTGTTCCTTCGCGTTAGGTGTTCACTCACATGGCTTATCACTTATGAAGCGGCATTGAATGGAAATAGAAAAGCTATTGAACGTCTTTCAACTGCTTATCTCTGTTATGCAGTCTTCGGTCAGCTGCTTTCCATTGAACCGCGTAGACTTTTCTTTTCACACGGATGTGTATTTCTGTCGATAGATAACATCCTGAATGACATGTCGTCGAAGTTGATTTTCCCCTCAACAAGCAGGCGTTAGATAATGATTCCTGTATCGTGTAGTACGTGCGAGACTAAACATCATCGAAACGGATGCCTTTGAAACGCTCTGAATAATTCCTTAAATGCGCTACTCATGGCGAAATCTCCACCAGGAAGCTGCGATTGTATCGAAATGCATTAAGCAATATTCAGATGGGTTAACAGCACCGAAAGTTTTTAAATAGAGGTGGGCTTTTTTTTTTGTCGTTCCGAAGTACTCGTATGCATTGGTCTGCATTTGGGAACTTGCGGGCCCAACAGGTTTGGTAGGAGGGTATATCGTCCCTGACATGTCAAATTATCGAATATGAAAAATCTCGTTTTTCAGATTCGAGACTTGGATACAACTTGTCGCAAATTGTCCCTTTAGAATAGCCCTTAATGCCTTAAATAAAGTATCGAATAAGACAATTTTTCAATATATAACTTTGTTAATTTATCGAATATGTTCGTTCGCTAGTTTGCGCCAATTTTCATATTAGATTATTTGATAGTTTGACATGGTAGCGGGGATATTATCACAACGCTTATATAAAATTTCCGTTACGTTCTAAGGGAACGTTTTTTTTTTAAAAAAAAAAAAAATTCTTTTAATGAATGTTCTCATGGAACGTTTGCTTTAATACTTTAATTCTAAAAGTTCTTGTAAAACTGTTAAAATGTAACTTTTTTTAATATGTTTATTATCTGTTTCATACGTAAGATGCATTAAAGTAATAAAGCTCCACATTATTCCCAGCTAAACCCTCATATATGTTCTACGGGCAGTAAATGGGCGTATATAAGGGCATCTGAGGGGGCTGCAGCCCATCCCCCCAGACATTTTAATTGAATCGGCAAAAATGTGTCATAAAAACCTCAATTTTTTTTTTCTAAATATGTTTATTTAATATCTGCACAATAATTAAGTACATTGGTTAAGTGTGATGAGTTTATATATGAGCTTATTTCTGATCACACATAATGAAATTAAGAAATAAGTAAGGGTAAAAATATATACATAAATTAATGAAAAATACAATAAAAAAAACATAGATGAAAACCCCCCAAAAAACATTTTAAAGATTAATATAATTAAGAAAGAAAAAGAAAATTAATTTCGTTTAGAGCCTTCTGCTCAAATTCAGGAACATAAACCTGCTTCAGGTCCACCGGACAAACCTATGTCATGTACTGTATAACATACAGTCTTATTTTTTGTACATGGCTACCGCGAACGCCAGCGGAAACTTTTTTGTAACATTTTTTTTTTCAGTTTAGTCATCGCTAAAGCATATTTGTGCTAAAAAAACACATACAAATTAAAAAAATAAATTACTAATGATAATAGAACCAAATTTAACAAGGACTTTGGAAGAAGCCAATCAATATTGACACTTCCTAATTGAGAGATTTTATTTGTTCTTTAATTACATAGTTGATCATGAGGCCAAGATCTCTCAAAAACAAATTTAATGAGATCACTCTGAAAAAATATTTTTTTTTGGGTGTAATAGCGTTTTAAGTTCTAGGTTGTTAGTATTCCCTATCCCCCCAATCCTCCGGTGTAACCAGCCCCCCCCCCTCCCAAATTATTTCCTATATACGCCCCTGGAACAGAACTCTTCTCGAATCCACGTTTGGCCATGTTTGCAGGTACGAGATATGCAGCTTTCTCTTCCACCTGTCAGCCTCTTGTTATGAGATTGTCAACAAGACGGGGAGGAATTCAGCAATCCACTCTCTAGAAGGGGGACTGTGTGATGTCCTTGCGTTACACCTGTTTACACTAATGTATTAAACATTTGTTTGTAACTTCATATCCAGATATTTGAAACCGTTGTATTACAGGGTCAGTAAACTGTTCACAAGAGAATTTATTGTAGCCCAATGATTTTTTTTCATTTTTGGCGCCCTCTCTACTGAGCGGAAATTCACTTATGATGTCGAAGCTAAACGAAATCCGGGGGCATTATCAGGAAATGCCCACAAGTCATAAACAATGGGTCAAGAAAAATGGATGGACCAGCCTATAGAAAAACGGAAGTCACTAAGATCTCTGCTACTTTAGTTTTCCAGGCCTGGCGATCCGTCGCCAATCTCCAGCAAAGACTATTTTCTTTGAAATAGTCCGCCATTTGGCTTGTCTGTCCCTATTTCGTTTGAGATGATATGGCGTCCACCTTGCCACTTCTTGAGACCATCTTCTGTCTTGTCTTCTCATCCTATATCCAGCCCAATTCTATTTGTCACAGGATAATATATGAAAAGGTGTCCTCAAGTCCAGTTTTATTCATTACAGTTGCATTGATGATCCGATCTTTCCTCTTTACATTTATCATACTTCTTTCGGTAAATAAATACCAGGAAAGTAATTTATTGCTGTTGGCTTTATCTAGCGACCCAGTCTGGCTCCCTTATGTTACAATAGGTAAGATGTAGATTTCAAACACTCTTTTTAGAAGCCAATATTTCTTCCATCTATGTAATAGCTGTCTTTCGATTTATTTTTTTGTCTTATAATTGAAAGAGTTAAGTTGGCCCAAATATTGAGTTAGTCAAGGGTTTGGTTTTGAGTGTTAGTTGAGACTACTTAGGGACTAGTCTAACTTTTTTACTTGCTTTCACTAAGTCATTCAACATTATGATGAGATTTTTACTATTATATATTAACGCAATGTCTTCTGCAATGGGCAGACTATTCTAGTAGCTTATATTGCTTTATTTTCTCAGTTAAATGTCGAGAAAACCATCTGCAGGACAATGCTAAAAAGAAGTGGGGAGAGTATGTCTCCCTGTCTTACACCTCTCTCCTCCGGAAAACAGGTTATATTCAATATAATTTCTTTCTTTTTCAGGTTAAATCGACAGAACAACAAAACAATGTACTTCATGAAATAGATGTACTGTCGGACTATGGGGAGGAGTTTTGTGAATGTCAAGATCAGTCTGTAAGCTAAATCACTTTTTTTAGTTTATTTGCTACAGCAAGATACATTTATAGATCTCTGAGTATGAGTTTGGGTACCCAGTAGACTGCTCCTGATAATCATGTTTCTATAGAGGAGTACAAAGAATTCATCTGTTGGACAATGTTTGATGGGATACCGCAAAATGGGGTCACATTTGTACAGTATGGTTAAATTGGTACACACTTATACTGCTAGGATATTTTCATTTATCTGATACCAAAGAGTTGAACTTTGCCCAAAGAGTACGAACAGACAAAGATAAATCTCTATAGAAATAAATAAACTGAGCTATTCGAGACAACATCCACATTCCCAGACGTAGCGCCGAGGAAGCCAGAAGTATGACACGGTGAAACCCCGAAGACCATAATGTTTGTTATGACCATGGAAGCCTACGAGTTAATTTGAGCTATACAGGTTTTAGTCCCGTCTATTTGCCTCTTCAGGAGCCCAAAACTCCCTAAACTAAAAATTCACACCGATTGTACAAAGGCGAAAACCTTCCCTTTCGCCGATGAAAACAATATTCCGAGCGGATTCTGCTCGTTACCAAACTTGGCCTTTCGTTTCAGACAAAGAATCTTGTTGTCAATGTGCATCAAAATAAGACCACTCTTGTAGTTTGTGGAGCCAAAACAGACAGTGGCTTTGTTTGCTTGTTGTGCTGCCATGTATGCTTATGTGTAAAAAAAAAAAAATTGAGTGGCTAATGTTTTTAATGACCCTATATGTTATAAAATAGCAAAATTTCTTATTTGAACTTACAGGTTGTGTCCTCGAGTGCATTAGCGGATTTCCATCCTCAAAGGAAATGAAAAAAAAAAAAACATCAAAAAAGGGCGAAATCTGAACAAACTCTTTTGTAAAATGCACATGTTATCGTAATAATGACGTTCAGAAGTCACAGACTTTTTATCCATTCTAAAACCGGCCTTCAATACTAATTTTACCCTCAGACTTTACAGGATGTGTCGCCATGGCGACTACGATTCCCTCCGAAAGAGAATATGCTAATTTCAGGCTAGCCGCACGCTTGCTCTGTGGTCAAGGTAACGGAGCGTAAATAGTCTGTGTGTCGAGTCCCGCAACAGGTGGTGGTGCCAACACCACAGGCACGCAGCACTAACCTAGATACTCTAGGCTCGGTATGCACTTCAGGAGTACAGCTAGGGGGTTTCATCGGAACCAACAACCATCTAACCACACTGACATTGGATGGTTGAAGGATCTTCCAACTTGTACAAACTATTTTTCGCATAAAAGTTAAACAGCTACTCTCATGAAATCTTGGAGAAAATTTATATTTAGGAGGCATTATGCACTGAAAGCTTGCGGTGGCGGAAAAAACGTACTCGACCTCATCCACTTCTGCTCAGAAAGCTCTTTTAATATCTTGTATTACTAGCAAATTAATTTTACTTCTTACATAAATTATAAAAACGAGAAACAATACCAGCAATGAGAAAATCAAAGACAAAGAATAGTTTAAAGAAACGAAACTAAAACTTTGGAAGGTTTGTGCACTTTGAATTTGAACCACCGATATTTTCGTGATCTTTGAGGTCTGAAACGTGAACTGTTGATTTCACATTTCATAATATGCCTAATCTTGGACGTTTCGGCTGCACGTGTGCATATGGCTATATCGAGCGTCGAATTTTTCCAATGACCCTTCTTTTTATGGACATCAATGTATTTAGGTATCTTGAGAAAAGTACAGTGGCACAAAAGACAATTGTAAGCGTGTAAGCATCAATTAACGAAGTGACAATAAAAATAATTGGAAAATCGTCCAAGGCGTTGGAGCAAATATCATGAAGAAAGTGGCCAGATTTAGAGTCATATAACTCGATTAACATTTAAAATATAGAAATGCGGTTTGTACCATTTGCTTTCACTTTTCACATTCTTTAATGTGATGTGTATAAAAAGCATCTACGAGATCTAACGTTTAAACGCGTGCCAAAAACGTTTTCCTCTTGCCTGTTTCTCTCGGCCAAAAACTGATGATATTACTTTTTACTGTTTATGTGCCTTCTTGGAATTTGAGTCCATCCAGTTGTTAGGGAGCACCTCCAAATATCAGGGGATATCAGACGACCGAAACGGGGGGTGTCCCAAGGATGTAATACCCTAACGGCATCAATATAAATCGAGTTTTCTAGCCGCAAGTAAAAATGAATGACAATAAAATATTAAATCATAAAGAATTATTTGTTTTTAATACAGTTTCGACCCTGTTCAAAAGGATACGGCTCTGAAGAAGAGTTTCAAGACGCCGAAACCGGCTCAAGAGGCCGTCCTTCGGAGGGCTTATTTCGCAACTCAAAAGGATTCTCTAAGGTAGGAAGTATGTTAGTTTTATTAATAAATAATTAATGGAATGACCTGTAATTTTGTAATTTTATGACTAATTTAGAATTTTGCCATTTGGTGAAACATTTATATATGAAGAATTGTATGTAAAATGTAAACAAAAAAGGGTTCCCTGGCGTTCGCGCATGCGCAGTGTCTATGTATTTATTTTTATATTATTCTTTTGACCGCTATATTGAATACATGGATGATGTGCAGGACACAGATAATTCATTTGGCCAGTGGTGAAGGCTTAACACGGAGTTAATTTCGTTTTTCTCTTTGCCCCTTTACCCATTTGTGAACTAATAGAGGTCGCTGGAACAATAAATCACATATGGTCTAGTGGTGAAATAGGGGATCTACTAGAATACCAAGGAATAGCCTCTAGGTAACGCAAGAATCCATTTTTATGAGAAAACATAGCGTCTTCTAAGCCCGAGGTAGTGCGGGAGCAGCGGTGAATGGGTTAACACCATTCACATGTTTATAATTGATTTAATCACTATAAACATAACTTCAACAGAGTAGGAAAATCAGAATGATAACCTCATGTTCCTCTTCTGTAAGTTTGTCGTCAATTATCAGGGTAATTTTCCCATAAAACGTGGAAACAAATAGGCACAACAAAGATATTCCAATTTATGACATACTTGAAGTTTGAATATTTTATCTTCAAACATCCAGCATCATCGCCGTCAAACTTATGTTTGAACATTCCAAAATGCTGCTTACTCAAAAGTTGCTAACTATTTTTGCAGTGTATCGAGTGCTCAGCCGAGCTGACCGAAAAAGATAGAGCACCAGAAGACCAAGATGGCGAACAAGCAGAACAAACTGTTTCCTGTAACGTACAACGTGAGAAACATCCCTTGCCGGTAAGTCTTAGAACAATATTTGAATAAATTCACTTAGAATATACAAGACACGATTCGAGATTATTGCGACTATTCCAGTCGAATAAATGCAATATAAATAAATATCCAAAGATGACTAGGTCTGATTCTTCCAATCTCTTGCTACATCAGTGGATCTACAAACGTTTAATTGGGGGGTGGCTTTCTATAACATTTGAATCAGAATTAAGTAATTTTAGGTTTCGTGAATCCTCTAAATATTGGAATGAAATATAGACTTTTTATGGTTACCTGAAAGATAGGTATATATGGTCTTTTCCGAATGTTATGTATTGTGTAACTGGTTTAGATGGCGTAATCAAGGCACCTAAACAGCACAAAGTCATTCAATATACAACTGAAGACACTACTGAAATTTACTGTAATCAGTACTAGTGCAAGTACGGTGGCATAAGGTCCTTCAGGAAGGTTGACATCAAAGACCTAGCTGTCGTGACACGAGTTAGGAAACTATTGAACTCTGAATGAAGTGTTCGTTTAATGCTGTACGTTCTGAAAACGCAAGTACCTGAAATCGTTCCAAACCATATCGTCATTCGAAAGGTGGGGCGATTCATAGTGCCTTCATCGTCAAAGTCCGGACTTCGCTCCCCCTGGATTTTTCCTGTTTCCAAGCCTCGAAGTCCCGCTAAAAGGAAAGCAATTTGGGACAGTGGTCGGAATCAAAGAAGCTCTCATCGGAACATTAAAGGACATTCCGGAAGAGGACCTCCGCCTCGCTAACCAATGAATCGACGCACTAGAAGACTTTTTTCAAGGTTAGGGGCGAAATCTTTTAATTTTTAATGAGCCCTCGACTTAATTTGCTTCCAGTCGATTCCTTTTTTTTTGGCTGGATGACGTGGATGGAGACTTTCTTACTATGGAGGAGGCTCTCAACAGACGGAGATGAGTGAAACAGGCTGTTGGCAGAGGCCTTGGTCCACCATGGACTGTAGCGGTCATCGTGTAATATAATGTAACTATTCCGATTTGTTTCAAAAGAAAAGAATTTTTAAAAGTGACTGGGCGTCCCCTAGAGCAATCTATCCACAAGGCCAGGCATTCAATTAAGATCCATTTTACCGAAATGATATCAAGGATCTTTATGCGGTCGCAATCATTATTACAACCACAATTGGGAAAGAACCCAACCAGCAACTAAAGTAACAAATATTCTTTCTAAAGTCCTGCAAGTGATGCAAGGTACCGTTGTAAGCCCCATTCTTTTTTCCCCTTTATATCATCATAGAATGACACCCTCTGCGGATTGATGATTCCGACGTCACGCTCTCATTGACTTATAACGTGTAATCATTGCACCTTCGGAACATTCTATAGACCATTATCAATTCGACAAGTGAGAGCATTTAATGTCAGACTTTCTATCTTTATAACTTTCTACAATATAACTTGATCATATTATCTATGAATTATATGATAACGGGTATTTTACACTAGGAGGTATAAATAATAATTGCATGGATTGAAAATTTTTAAGAGTTTTCACTCCTCAATTGACCAAAATAATTGATTTATTTCCAAGCAATTCTAATTCCTAGAAATGGATCGAGCGTCTCATGATTGTTTAGTTTCTTTCAGCGATTGAAAACTTCAGAAATGATATTCTAAATAATAATGGAGGGAAATTAATTTAAAATTATTGTATAGTTTGAGTACAAGGGTAAAATATTTTTCAGAATCTTAGGAATGTTACAACTTAAGAGTAGTTTTCATAAAACGTCAACGCTGGTACTTGATCCATTTCTGATAATTAACATAACACATCACTCTAGTATTTCTAAAGTGAAACCACTAGAAAACAAAATAAATAAATAAAAAAAAAAAAAATGTAGGAGGCATATCAATAAGACAGGAAGAGTGACACAAGTGCTCTCTGGCGTAGAAAAGCTTTGATTATTGACTTAGAGATATTTATTATTGTATCACTTAAGAAATATGATGGAATATGATTAACACCAATTTTGTCATAATTTATTTTAAAAAAGCCTGTAATATGAAAAATAATTAATGCTGGATGTCTTTATTAACATTACTGACGAATACACGTGATTTCTATGCATTGTGATGATGTTTTTAATCAAATAAAAGTTTTTCTTATAAAATTCTTAAAACATCCTCTTATTATTTAGAAAAATGATATTTTTTACTTACTTATCTCAAATAATTAATGGAAACTAAAATTAATAAAGAAGATAAAATTTTCTTCTTCATAAGTTCTTGTTCCGTCGAGACTGTACTTAGCGACACAAATTCTTTGGGTGACAATTAGATTCTCCTAATGGAAAAATTTAAAAAGAATAAATTGATGAATCTAAAATTATTAATCCATATTATTGCTAGATACAAGATTGCCTGACTGTATTTTCGGAACATTAAATTTTTGACAGTCGAGAAATTTTCGTTCAAACAAATATACATAAAATACTACATATAATTCAACGAGTATGTTGTTTGCTACAAAATAATTTCTGAAACCACAATAATGCATCCATAATCTCTGGATATCACACAAAGCTAACCAACGAATGATAAATTTGTACGGACTTCTCAAAACATAGCATGTGCAGCTCTTGAAAAGGAACACTTTGGGGCAAATAAAGCGGCAATATGGGACAAGTAGTATGTCTCAAAAAGAAGTGTATATGTATATATATATATATATATATATATATATATATATATATATACACATACACATATATATTTAAATTTCTTCGTTAGGGTTAGTATGTTTGCTTGGTGGGACGGCTTTTTCCTCCAGTAACATTGCTCCTCTCCATAGCTCAATTATTTGCCGGAATCCTAGCCACTTCTTGAGGCTATCTTCCATCCTTGGTTTTTGGTAAGGTAATGATCGTCTTACTCAACCGCCTGTTGTGTTGGTACATTTCCAGGCAGTAGAGTTTCGTCGTGCAATATTTTAAATGATCTTGCCAAACACGTAGCGCAAAATATAAAGTCTGAAGGAGCTGGAGAGGAATTAGTCAAAATACCGGCAAAGTATATAATCAGGCAATGTTTGAAATAAAGCGTATTTCATACTTTCCCTAGGCGTTTTATAGAATGTCTACTGCGCTTTAGGAACAGTATATAAGACAGAATATATAGCTTCTAGGAATGAATCAGTATCAGAGTAAAAAGTGTAAATGTGTAAAAGAGCAATGAGAATGCAATTAGAAGTGTCACAATTCCCACCCCTGGTGCAACAAGTAGCTCCAAGTATGTAAATAACAATATCACTTTATTAAACTTTATGATATAAATTATTTGCCCTACTAAAAGAGCTAATTTTTAGAGTTATTCTAGAGTGTTTAGAGTAAACTCAAAACGTTTTTTAATTTTGTACAATGCCAAATAAGCAACAGGCATTCTATAGAATACCTAGGCATTTTACACAATGTCTAGGCTAGGAGCGTATTATTTTGTAAAATCTAATACTTTCTATACTCTTCCTAAACCACTTAGGCATTTATAGAATGCCTAATATATATATATTAAGAGGAGCGTTGGGCAGAGAAATTCTTCAAAACTAGGAAGTAAATCTAAAAACGGAAGCCATTAGTTGGATGGTCATATAATACTTATACGACGTCATAATAATATCTATGAATTGAGAGAATTATACCCCACCGTTTAGGAGGATGTTATATAACCTGGTAGGAGTGTACTTTTCGTAATGCAGAAAGTGAAGGGCTGTGTGTGATGACATGCGCATTGAAGATACTCAAAGAGTATTATCTTTTTTTCGCTGGTGTGTGACGAAAATTAATAATGCTGATGGTTTCGTAATTTTTCTTTTTCTGAAAATTAGTTTCTTGAGAAATACAAATTCCAGTGCACAGGACACATCACTTTCATAGTGAGCGGAATAATAATTTCCTCGATGCCTTTAGCCCGATATAAAACTGCTGACGATTGCCACTCATTTTTTAGGCAAAATGGTTTTTCCTTTCAAGTAATCGGGAGAAATGTGGGTCCAATGTACTTGCAGCCTTAGAGGACACCTACATTGGACCCGCTCCGATCCGATCCGGTAGCCACCGACTGTCGGAAGAAAAACGAACACCGACTCGACCCGATCCGATGGCCAAATATTCTTGCTGTTCAAACTTGTTTGTTTCTAGACCCATTTCGGACCGACAAAGCAAAATGGTGCCAAACGAAATATTTTGTTTCAAAAATGTCTACAGTTCCTACATCTTAACTGATTTCAATGCATTTTTTTTTTTTTTTTTTTTTTAAATGAAAGCTAACAAATAAAACTACATCAAGCAATGAAAGGAAAAGGAGCACAATTAATTATATAAAGTCCTATATATAGGTATTTTTTTTCTTAGCTTATTGTCTGGAAATAAACATCTATCTTCGAAAATGTAATAATTTTTTCAGAGTTGGAGACAACTACATGGGTCAGAACGTAGCCACAAGCCCCGAAGCGATTAAAAGTTAGTTCAGAAAAATCCATTTTTCTTCATAATTTAGTTTTAGCACTTTCCGTCGGAATGTAGCCATTGAGGTTGCACTCTTTAAAGAATTTTTGAAAACATGTTCGATCCTACCAACTAGATATCTAAAACGAATCTCCCTCTCTCTCTCTCTCTCTCTCTCTCTCTCTCTCTATATATATATATATATATATATATATATATATATATATATATATATGTCTTTACCGCATTAAAGGTCCAAGCGGCATCCCGAAAACCAGCAAATATGAAATATGAAAGCAATGTCTCAAGTTAAAATTTATTTCGGAGTAGTGCTTGCAGTGAGAATTAAAGAAGAAGGATATGTTTAATTGAGATGAAAAACAAGATAACAACGTTTATAATAATGAAGACAAGAAGTACAATAGCTGGAGATTAGTAGAATAGGATCTTTTTTCGAAAACCACATCCAGTTACTTTTTAAGTATCCGTAGTGATTTTTAACAGTTCCTCGTACTCGCTGATAAGCTTACAGGTTCTTTGATGGTAATCTATCACTACTTGACTCGTTATCTACGGTTATAAACTATGTTACATAATGGCAAGAAAAAATGTAATAATAAAAAGTTAAATATCAAAAGTAATGGTAATTGTTAAATTAAGAGGCCTTCTCACGGATTTTTTGGCTCATTAGTTCTATATTGTATTTAGATGCGCTAAAAACGAATCCGTTCAAATAAAAAGTCGCTCTCAAATAGGAAAAAAGTTATTAAGCATTTAACTTTAAAATTTCGCAGGGTATGAAGGCTACCGTAAACAACGATACTTTTCGGATATTATGGGTTTACGTATTAAGCGTTTCCGCTCGCTTCGCTCGCTAAAGAAGATATCAAAACTCTAGTCAATCCAACTCGCTAAAATTAGCATAATTCTATTAATTTTAGCGACTCTGTTCAACCAAACAAACGCTAATTCACTATTGAAGGTAACTTTACTCCCAGCGAGAACCAATAGAATTGCTCATAGGAATCGACCAATAGAAATGCAAAAGAGTTATGCGCATGGGTTGAATCACTGTTGAAATCACTACTGCTACTTCAAAAGTAACTGGATGTGCTCTTCGCAAGAAGACCCGTAGAATAGCGAAGAAGAGGAAAATATTTGCTAATATTTGCTGCACGCCTATATATATATATATATATATATATATATATATACATATATATATATATATATATATATATATATATATATATATATATATATGGGTGTGTGTCTATTAACACGATATCCCCGAAGTAGTTTAATAATACAAAATTCCTATTTACCAACGGAGTATTTTGAAATTCAGTTGACAATGCCAATTGTGAAAGGTTTCTTGAAAGGAGCGCTATCAGTTTGGCTAGAGTTTAGTGCTTTCTAGCTAATAGAAGGAAAGAGAAATCCTTGAAGAATCTTCAGAAAGTCTAAGGTTTGTACAAGGCGGGGCTTAGTTGTTTGTATTCCACATCACAGCCAATGGTATCCACTTTCTCTTCATTGCAGTTCTGCTTTGTCGCTTCTCATTTGCCACGAGTTGATTCTAATAATAGTTTCAAGGTAGGAATATAGCTTGGAATTTGGTGATCATTTTGCACTAGGATAGGATGCAAATACTTGGAAATCATTGAAAGTCCAGGACACATATGGTTCTATTGGATGTCGTCAAGGGGCAAGCTAATTTTGTTGGAATTTCTTCAGAATATCTTAAGCAACAATAATTGCGATATGTGTAAATTGAGAAATTTCCGGTAATTTCCTTTAAATATAAAATAAATCGAAAAAATTCACGTTTTCGTACTTCATTCGGTCGTCATGACGCACCGAAAGAGACCTTCTCAAGGCGTCCGATAGTTTGTAATAAAATCTTTCCAAAATTTTGTATTATTTAGAATCATTGATTCGCGGATTTATAAAATATCAATACCTAAATGTGAATAAAATTTTAAGAAATAAAAATTTTTGATATATCTTTTTCGGAGATATTTTAAGGAGAAAATTTTTAATATAATAAAACAATCCACCAAATTCCGTTTAAAACCCGTCCTAAAATTCGTAGTTAATAATAAATGGACGTTAAAACTTAAATAAATAAATAAATCGGTCCGATGGTTTTCGCACAATAATTATGGAATTGACGTATTAGTGAAAAAATTAACATTTTTCAAATTGTTGCGAACCCCAAAAGAAATATTTGATGTTGATTTGAACAAATCCGTTTTATCGTAACCTGTTATGTCATTTTGGCTGGGTATTCTGCTGGTATTTTTTTTTTTTTTTTTTTTAATATGTTTATTTAACATCTGTATATATGTATAATAATATAATGTATGTATAATATTTAAGTACATTGGTTAAGTATGATCAGTATATACAGGATCTTATTTATGATCTCACATAATGAAATTTAAAAAAAAAAATAAATAAATAAATAAGGAATGATGAAAATATATACAAAAATTAATTACAAATAAATAAATAAAAAGTCCGTCACGCAGGAGCTGCATAACTAAGCACTTTCCTCAGAATTTGAGTAGTGTAGACTGCTTTCCAGAACAATTTGCTTAAAATATCCTACATAAATAAAATAAAAACATGAATAGTTCTCTTTTAATTTTGTAATGAGTAACTGATAAATTATTAATTTGCTTCCAGAGTTATGTTTACACATGGCACCTACTACACTACGTAATAAATACAAAAAACCTCATATTATCATATTTTGATCTAACGCACGAACCGGATACAGTCCCTCTAGCGCTCCTTGCGGCGCCTTTGTAGAACCTATGTCTGGCTGGCTTTTCTATTGAAATATATTACAAAGTAAACCCCCCTTTCCGATTGACCGATTTAGCTCATTTTTATAACACTTCTTTCCCATAGTTACCCACGTTCACCCAGCAGAAATTACGACCAGTATGAGCATATTAGTAATTTGGGTACGGAGTAAACCCCCCCCTCCTAATGAACCGATTTAGTTTATTTTTACATCACATATTTACCTGTAGATTACCACTACGAATACCGAGTTTCGTCGAAATATACCAAAAATCACGGTTGGTAGTGGCGATTTGGTATTGTGGGTCTGGAGTAAACCCCCCCCCCCCCTTAATGAACCGATTTAGTTTATTTTTACAACACATATTTACCTGTAGATTACCACTATGAATACCGAGTTTCGTCGAAATATACCTAAAATCACGGCTGGTAGTGGCGAATTGGTATTGTCGGTCCGGAGTAAACCCCCCCCTCCTTATGAACCGATTTAGTTCATTTTTATATCTCACTTTTCTCTCTATATTACCACTACGAATACCAAGTTTCGTTGAAATATAACAAATATTACGGCAGAAATGGTCAAATTAGTGTTATGGGTCCGGGGTAAACCCCCCCTTCCGGTGGACCGATTTTGGTGGTTAACGAACTCGTTCAATCGTTTGCTAATTGAATGCTATATACCAAGTTTCGTGACGAAAAAACCAAAACTCTGGCCGCTATCGTGTTAACAGACACATATATATATATATATATATATATATATATATATATATATATATATATATATATATATATATAAATTTTAACGGGGGTCATTTTCGGTGTCTACTAGGTAGGATCGATAAAGATATGAAGAAATTTTTAAAAAATTCCGTCATGAGTCCAACCTCAATAGCTACTTTCCTTCGGAGGAAAGTGCTAAAAGAAAAGAAATATGAGAAAAAAAAAATTATATTATTAATAAAGAAAAAAGCAAAACAACAACATAAAAATAAATTACTAATGATAAAGAAAAAAAGAATTATAATAAAAAAAAAATTATAATAATAAAAAAAAATTAATAAATAAAGGACTTTGGAAGAAGCCAATCAATATTGACACTTCCTAATTGAGAGATTTTATTTGTCCTTTAATTACATAATTGATCACGAGGCCAAGATCTCTTTAGCCTCCTAGGAGGGTTTTTGGGGTGGGATTGAGAGGAGAGGGATTGAGCTCTGGGATTGGGATGGGAAGATAGTTTAGAATGAAAAGTTAGGAATCGGGATTTTGCAAGTTCTTGAACGAAAGGGATGTTGAGGTCATTATGGAGGGTTTTATTGGAAACGTAGAAAGGAGCATTAACTATTTTGCGTAAGACTTTGGATTGGAATGCCTGTATTCTCTGTATATTTGAAGTTTTGGTTGTTCCCCATAGTTCAAGTCCGTACGTCCAAATAGGTCTGATGATGGTTTTGTATATAGTGAGTTTGTTCTGTGTTGTCAGTTTTGATGAGGGTCCCAATAGTCGTCTTAAGAGTCCGTATCTCCTGTTCAGTTCCTGTCTTTTCAGTCGGGTGTGTGGGTTCCAAGTGAGTCTACTGTCCAGTAATAATCCCAGGTAGCGCACCTCATTGGATATAGGGAGTTTGTGGCTGAATATGCAAACAGGAGGACAGGTCCTCTTATTAAGGGTGAATGTTATTTGGCTGCATTTCTCTGGATTCACCTTGATTTTCCACCGATTGCACCAATCCTCGACAGACTCTAGATGTTCCTGCAGGTGGGAGGAAGCAGTTTCAGGATCAGGGGAGGAGGAAAAAATAGCTGTATCATCATCAGCTTATAGTAACATGCAGTTTCTTTGTAATGCAAATCACTTCCCGTAATGAGATCTGAAGTGATCGAATTCGGGATTAAAAAGTTTTAATAGAAAGGAGCGATGCTATTGTTGTGCATGAAACTATTAACTGCTTTGCATTGATGAGTTTTACATCTGGCAACTATTATTAGTCCTATACAAAATACATACACTGTCCTTGTTTCTAGTGTGAATTAGAATTCAAATATTGCTTATTAAATTTTTATTTTAGTGTCAGAGTGAATTTATGGGCTACATCCGGGTCTCCATCATCGCTGACATGATTTCTGATATCTACATATGTTTTGCTAGTTGTTCCAGTTGCATTGACATTTATGGTATTTTTAATATAAACTCTAATTTATACAACCAAAGAGATCTAGCTAATCTTCCTTCTGCTTTTTGTGCTTTCAATTTTAATGATTTATTTTTATAGCCTATGATTCTGATTAAATTATTCTAACATATTTTATTTTTACTAATTTAAAAATAATTTGTGTTTTATATTTTGTATTATAAATGTAAATGAATTGTGTTTTATATTTGTATATTATTTCTATTCATTTTCAAGTGCATCGTGTTTTATATAATGTATATATATATATTATTTAAGTTTAAATAAAAATTGGAAAAATGTTGGAATGTAAAATGTGAATTGGACATAATGCAAATGAAAATCTATTTTGTCATCTGTATTCGGGCTCATCAACATGATATTCAATTTTAGAGTGTATGTTGAGTGTAAGGGCTACCTGGAATATAATATGACAAGTAATTTATGTGGTTTGTCACTGTAAGATCCTCGTTGCAATGTATGCATCTTGGTCAGTCTGTATTTTGCGTTAGATATCCATGAGTTAGTGAGCAGTGACCAATTCTAAGTCTGGTTAATACTACTTCTTCCAAATGTGAAATTAAAAAGTATATAATTTTATAAATTATTTTTTTTGACTAGACGTCCCACAAGTCTCACTTTCCCCTATGCTATTCACCTTCCGCAAACTTGTACGTGTTACGAATCAACCCCCTGGAGAAGAGGATGGGTGTGTAAGTGAAAGTGATCATGTGTCGGTATTATTAACTCCACCGAACCAAGCAGGAACTAGACACACCCAATCAGGATTGATTACGACTAAGACTTGTTTGAAAGTTTATCAAGGTGAAGGAAAGACCGGTCTCTAAATTGCTATGTTCTGTCCTTGTGCAGTCCGTTCGTGAATTCGGCTATAATTTATATTTACATCCATATTCGGAGCATATTTAAAGCGCAAAAGGTTCCTCGGTAAAACTACTACAAGTAGTCCTAGAGCCGGTAACCACACGTTTCGTGGAGTGTTTTATGAACCTTGAAATTTTGCTATAATGTACCTCTTGGGTAGATAAGAAGGTATAGATAAGGTGTTGGCTAGACTCATCTTGGAACACCAGGTACTGCGCATATGGGAATGGTGTAAAAACATATTTCCCAAAAATAGAGTTTTATTCAGAAGTCAACTATCTTTAATGTAAAATTAAGACAATTTTACAATGAATAATAAATAAGGCAGACATTTTTAAGGGGGATAACATGTACAAATATATATATATATATATATATATATATATATATATATATATATATTTACAACGTATTTTTCGTATGACAACAACGAATATCGAGTTTCATTGAAATATAACGAAAACTACAGCAGTTATGGTCAAATTAGTGTATTGGGTCTGGAGTAAACCCTCCTCCTGGTGGACCGATTTTTGGGGTTAACGAACTCGTTCAATCGTTTGCCAAGTGAACGCTATATACCAAGTTCCATGTCGATATATATATGTATATATGTCTTTTAACACGATAGCAGACAGGGCATTGTTTTTTTCGACATGAAACTTGGTATATAGCGTTCACTTGGCAAACGATTGAACGAGTTCGTTAACCCCCAAAATCGGTCCACCAGGAGGAGGGTTTACTCCAGACCCAATACACTAATTTGACCATAACTGCTGTAGTTTTCGTTATATTTCAATGAAACTCGATATTCGTTGTTGTCATACGACAACTCATAAAAATATTGCAATGATAGCTCTTGCTTACAAAATTTGAATACCTTGCTGTTAGAAATGTGTGTTAAACAAATATACATATATGGTTTTAACACATACTTAATAATTATAAGTTAACCTAATAATAATGTTCTTGAAGTATAAAAATAAATTCTGAAAAACATTTAACTGATTGCAACACTTTTGTGGTTTAATTAACGCTATTGAATTCTATTTGGAACACTTTTCACAAGATTGTTTGAAAAGTATGAAAAGTTCTATATCAATTAGTTTCGCTCACATAATTCTTCAATCGATTATGATGAATTTTCGCACTTGGGAAATTTTGTTTTTCATGGAACGAGAGCTCAATAATATCTATGTTAGGAGACCGAGGGGCCAATCTATCAAGTTAATTTATTTATTTGTGTATTAGTGAGGCCGCGACAAGGGCAATTCATCACTTAAAATACATACATAAGAAGAAACAATAGTAAACAATTGTTAACAAATTTGAAAATGAAATAATTAAAACAAAATATTAAAAAAAAAAAAAAATTACTAATGCAATTTGCAGTGACTATAAAAAGGTACGAACAACACAGAGGCAGATAGGGCAGTCTGTAAATACAATTATAGACTTAGATCTTTATGAATTTCAAATCATAGTTTGTACATATTTATTAATGATAGGAGGTCGTAAAGAGAAAAATAAATATACATACACATATACACATACACAAACAGATAAGCTCGTATACAAACATAGAAAACCATACATATATACGTCATATTTCTTCAAATAGTCCAATTTTCCTTAAGTATCTAAAAACAAAATCTATAAATTGGCTTCCTTCTGCTAACAACTCTGTTAGATTTATAGCTGGAAGGGGAAATGAGTTAAGTCTTAAACAGTCCGTTAGTAAGTGTTTAATCGTTAAAAAGGTGTTACATATTGGGCAAATCGGTGCTTGTTCTCTGGTCATTAGGAATGAGTGTGTGAGTCTAGTGTGTCCAATCCGTAAACGTGTCAGTACTACTTCTTCTCTTCTTGTACTTCTGTTGCTCGATGGCCAGTGAGTAATTGTAGATTTAATTTCAAATATCAAGTTAATTGAATGATTTTCAAACCATTCCACTTATTTTTGCAATGTACTTTGGATCATTATTCTGTTGAAATATAATATCTTCATTTTGGAATTTAAAACTTGGCAGTTGAGATGACTGGAAAATACTTAGATATTCCTCAGGGTTCAGTTTCCCCGCTATTCTTGCAATCCACCGAACATTTTGGTCCTTTATGCACCCCAGACCATTTGTATGCCACCAGCAAATTTCTGAGTAGACTGCAATTCCCGTTAGTAATGTGAGACCCAGGTCAGTCCCAAAACGGTTCATTTTTGTTTTGTCTGACCTTACATCTCTTCTCCAGTCACCAGTTGTCCAATTTTCATGATTACCACAAAATTGCAGTTGTAGTTGCCTGTGTTTTCTTGATGCAATGGCTTCTTCGCCTTTACCCATGCCACATATCCCTGACTTATTAGTAGAGCCCGGAAGTTAGGCAAAATGCCTTTTTTATCTGAATGGATATATTGAAGAATCAGATAGAAATAAGTATGTCTCCGTGCATTTAGGAACTGTAGAGACAATTTTTATTTTGTCTTTTTTGCCTATTTTAAGATTTAAAGCCTATTTTTGCCTTTTAGCGCGGTTCCTCCCTCCCCCATAGGGAGGAACCCCGCTTATAAGGTTGATACAATGAAACAATCCGGAAGTGCCGACTAGAAAATTTCGCGTTTCAGAACCCCTAGAAACCGAAAATAACGGTGGTTCAAATACATATATATATATATGTATATATTTATATATATATATATATATATATATATATATATATATATATATATATATATTTGTCTGTTCGCTCTCTAGCTAGAAGACGAATGGTCCGATTTTGATGAAATTTGGTACAAAAATCTGGCGTCCAATTTGAAAGGTCAAGTTCGTTAACCAGCAAAATCCGCCCACTGGAAGATGGCGTTTGGGGCGAAATTCGCGCAAAAAAAATCGTAACGCTTACGTTTTTGAGTTCATAAGCTTGTAAGGACTCTTTTTATATGCTTCATGGGCTAGGAAAACGAATGAAACCATTTTCAAGGCGATAGCTTTAACCGTTTTCGAGAAAATTGGAAAAATAGTTTTTGAATACCATTTTTGGTTTGGGTACTTAGAATCACGGGATTCAGTTGAAACATTATCTGCATGTTCTTCTTTCATTAAAACTAATATGTTGAAAGTTATGTTACGTTTGGAGTTAAGGAAGGGTTAGAATAAAATATTTTATTAACAGACATGAAAAGTTTTGGGAACTATGTATACTTTCATTAATATCTCGAACACGGTTGGGAAATCGTGGTAAGTAGATAGAAACTATTTGAAAGCTTACTAAATTTTCTACAAAAAAGATTCTAAAACTATTTTTGAGTAGGTTATGTCAATCGGAGAAATAAGTGCTTAAATCTTCAAATACGTCTGTTTTTTTCTTATGAACGGGTTTTTGTCGTTCTTTTTGTAATTTTTGTCTCTTTCCCTTGGTTTTTTATTGCTTTTTATTTTTGTAATTTCTTATGTTGGGAAAATGTATTTGTATGTAAAACAGGATAGGAAAAATGAGACCAATTTTCTGTTGCTAGAAATAATGAAAATTTTGGGAACTTCGTATACTTCCATTAATATCTTGAAAACGATTGAAAATCTTGGGAAGCGAAAGGTTACCATTCGAAAGCTTACTAAATGGTCTACAAAAAAGGTTTTGAGGAAAGTTTTGAATAAGCGATGTCAATCGGATGAAATAAGTGCTTAAACTTTGAAGTAATTGATTTCGTTTATTTCATACGGTTCTTTTGGTCTGTTTTTATTCCTATTTTTTCATTTCTTATAGTTGGATAATGTATTTGACAATAAAACAGATTAATTAAAATAAGAAAAACAATTCATTGTTAGAAATATATCAGGCTGTACCTTATGAAATGTCAGTTTTGGATTTGCCGATTTCCTTCAAATGTCTTGAAACTGTCGAGGCTCCTAATCCGAGTTCTTTGGCATATTCCCTATTGTTTGCTATTGCTTATAGTAGTCAAATGTATTTGCCAATAACACAGGATACGGGCGCTAATGACCTAGAAGTAGATGCGCCGTAAAAAAAAAAAAAAACAAAAAAAAAAAAAAAAAACAAAAAAAAAAAAAAAAAAAAAACAGGATACGTATAATTAGAATATTTTATTTTTGCGGAACCTTGGGATTCTCAGATCCCGTATGAATATCTATTAGGCCCTCTTCGTATATTTTCATTAATATCTCAAAAAGGGTTAGGAAATCGTGGAAAAATGTTTTGAAGAAATGTTTGATGGGGTCGTCACATTAGGAGAAATAAGTGCTTAAAACTTAGTTAGTTAGTTTCGTTTATTTAAACGGATCTATTTGTGTGTTTCCCGCAGTTTTTTTTTTTCACTGCTCGTCATTTTTGTAATTTCTTATAGTAGTCAAATGTATTTGTCAGTAAACAGGATACGTATAATTAGAAGCAATATTTTGTTTGTTAGAATTCGAAGATGCCGTACGAATATCTAGATATTACCTGTGGGTTAATATGTTTTTTGAGTTGAAGCTTTAAAGCCTCAACAGGAATATTTGTGTAATCACCCTTCACAGTTAATTTATTAGAATCATGAGTGACCGTTTTTGTGTTACAACTAACAATCTTTGAAAACGAAGTTTAACTATCCTTGTTATTGTTATTTTCCTTCTGTTTGGCCGAAATTTTCTATTCGTGGTGTAATTCTCCTTGAATTTTTTGACTAGATCAAGAACCTATTTTAAGCACTCTTAAATTCCTTAATTTAATTCAGGAAGTTTATCAAGCTTGATATAATCACTTTTGGGTTAATACGGGTGGTCTATACCGAGTCCTTTGTTTGTAAACACAAAGAGCTTTCTGAGTAACGGTAAAGGGCAGTAAAAGTATATGACTGACTACCTGGAAGTAGACCCTGCATACAGAGAATTGCAATACGAGACCTCATTCATCTTTCACCAGCTACCGTGTAACACCTTAGATCTGTTTATATTGTTTTACTCAGTGTGAACAAGTGTTGAAAGTGCCTAAAATTTTATATTTTTATTCCTTGTTATTTTTTAATTGCTTAGAGTTGGATAATGTATTTGAAAATAAAACAGGTTAAGAAAAATAAGAAATCAATTTAATGTTAGAGATATGGATTTCCAAGATTTAGCTTTTCAACTGCCTAGCGTCCTTCCTAGGGAGGGTTGTTTGTCTTTGATTTTGGTACTTAGAATTATGGGATACAGTTGAAACATTTTCTGCGTGTTCAACACTAATATGTTGAAATTTTTGTTACGTTTAGGGTAAAGGAAGAGTTAGAATAAAATATTTTATTAACAGACAAAAAAAGTTTTGGTAACTTTGTATACTTTCGTTAGTATCTCGAAAACCGTTGACAATCTTGTGAAGCGGAAGATTACCATTCGAAAGCTTACTAAATGCTCTACAAAAAAGGTTCTGTACATGGACGTATATAAAAACAATTTCGGGGGGGGGGGGGTCTGCGACCATTTCCAGGGTATGGAATACTAAATATTTAGAGCTTGGAATAGCTTTAGGCAACTAATACGCTATTACACGTAAAATAAAATATGTTTTATGAACTAAGTGATCTTATTTAATTTATTTTTAAGGGTTTTACGAGAAGTTTTCATCATTAATTCAAAATTTCGGGACGGGGCTGCAGCCCCATCAGCCCCCCCCCCTCATATATGCCCATGCTTCTGTACCCTCTAGAAAGGCTTTATTAGGCATATTTTGTATTGATTTATAGAGCTTTGCTTTAGAATGAGAGCCGGATTGTGTAATTTCCGCATCTGTGTAAAAGTTAGTTACTGTCGGTGTCCCTGACGCCTTAATATCACTTTTATTCGAGATATTCGAGAGGATTTTGACAATTTTCACGAGATATATAAAAAAAAATAAGTTTATTTCTTTTCTAAGCTTATCAAATTGCACTAGGGACATGAACGGAACCGCGCTAAGATGCTGCAGTTCCTGCGAGTCGGACTTTTGCTTTTTTGCTGCAATTTTTTTCTGCGATTTAAACATTTTAAAAAGCACATAACGAATTTCGAATTTCAGTTCGTCGAATACAAAAAAGGTTTCACAAATTAAATTACATATTGCCGTCACAAATATCTATTTGAAAGCTTGTTTTCCCAACCCATGGATTTAACCTCTGTAAATAACAGAACCGTCCTTAGTAGAAGGAATGCACAAGCATAATGAACAGCAGGAAAGAGAGAGGATGAGAAAAGTACGTCTCCTTCCTGACACCCCTTTTGCTGTGACAATGGTGTAATTCCTGGTATTCCGGATTTAGAAATTATAAGATAATGCAGAGGAAGTTTTTCCACAATGATAAACGTTTTTTCTTAGAAGGTCTATGACAGTTGATACTTTGAAAAAGCATCTTGTTGTTGCTTGTAAGAAGGGAAAGTAAGAGTAAGTACACTAATTCTGTGATAAATTGATAATAAAGAAATGAATGAGTATTTGAAATACATATTTTCATTAATAATGAGTGAGATTCCTCTTTGCCTTCACTCCTAATAAATGCCTATTTTAATTACAATACTGCCTATTTTCAGTATTTCAAGTGCCTTTTTGCCTGCCTATTTTCACCAAAAATAAATGCCTATCTTCCGGGCTCTACTTATTAGTGTTCTTGGAATAGTTTCAGCACTAATGTGAAGCCCCATGTCTGTTTTAAGTCCGTGTTGTCCTTGTACAGGAGTGTCGATCTCGCCCGTCCTAATCAGTCGAACCAGTAACTTCCTGTTTCTTGCTGAAATTTTTCTTGGTTGACCGCCATCAGTCTTCTTTATAACATATCTACTTACCGTAAAAACATTCAAACCAGCTCGAGCAGCAATTAGTCTCATCGAAAGGCGTTCATTGATCAAAAGCTTAATACTTTTGTTTATGTCAGAGACAATTGGGTTCATCCTCATTTTTTTAAATTTATCTAGCTTACGTATTATTTTTTATGTCTGTTCTGCTTGGTAGTAACTATTTTAAATAGTTAAGTTGTTACATTACAACTTAAACTTCACTCCAAAACATCCGCCACAAAACTGTTGCAATGAAACATCAACGGAAAGCGTTCCCCTGAGAGTGCTAACAATGACTGATCCCCTCAAGATCCTTCTAGAATTATACCTCCTAGCCCCAATTAAATTATTTTGGCCAGGAGTAGTAAATATTATAGTGGTTTAATTTTTTTGTCTATATTATAACGTAACTTACATAACATAGCAACGGTTTTGTGAGTCACTGTGTATAAATATACATAAATTTTAACGAAGGTCATTTTCGGTGCCTACTAGGTAGGATCGATAAAGATTTGAAGAAATTTTTCAAAATTTCCGTCATGGGTGGAGCCTCAATAGCTACTTTCCTTCGGAGGAAAGTGCTAAAAGTTATGTAACGTTGAAAAATAATGTGAACAAAGAGAGATAGTTAGGCGTTTTTGTAACAAAAAAAAAATAATAAAACAAATAAACATGGTTTTTGGTGAATGACCTTCAGCATATGTGTGGAAAATAAACAGATAGAAACTTTTGGTTGGCAGCATTTAAGTAAATTTCTGGTCCAGTTTCACCCCCTTGAATATTTTCATATGCTTGCATTATGTTTTAAATATGTTTTGACCTTTATCCTTGTTAAGTTACGTAGCAATAATTAGAGTCACTATTCTATAATAATCATATGAAAATAGATAAAACAGGCCAAACACTTCTGTATTTTATTACGTTCAAATATGAGTTCCTCGTTGTTGCATTATTTCTTGCACAGAAAAATTATCCTCAAATATTTACTGTTATAATCTTTTTTTTTTTTTACGATACATTAATATTTAATGATTGATTGTAATTTTGCTGCCTTACACAGGTGAGCGTTTCAGGAAAAGGCGACGCATCTGGACCAGCTCCCAGAGTCCGATCCTTAACCCGTATTCCAGTACCGGTAGGTGGATCTTATTTAATTCCAATATATATTTGCGAGTCTGTGTACTTAAGGCCCGGATGACCGTTTTGAATTAGGAATGGCAAAAAGTATAACAAGGAAATAATTACCAAGAGTGATTTATTAAGGAAACACGATTAATAGCTGAAAGAGGTAACGCAAAACCGAAACGGTTACGCCGATCCTTCAGTGACTTCAGCTAGCTCATCCGACTTAACGCTTTTTCCACTTGCATCTTAGCAAGAGGAAAAAGCGCCTTAATTATAACACAAAGTACTCGAGCATCAAGTAATAATTCTAATAATTGCATTTTTTTTTTCTTAAATAAATCACCGATATGTCCGAAAGTGAAAGTTGTTTCGCCATTAAAGCTCGCGATGAATATCTGATACTATAAATAACTGGATATTTTTCTGCTGAACGAGGATTTAACAACCTTAACCTTAAATCGATGGTGGAATAACGATGAACAAAGTTTTGGGTAGAAGAGGCACGGATTAAGGTGACAATTTAATCCAAAATAAATGCCTCTTAGGATTTTCTTAACCCCTTCACTACTGACTTAAGTAAATGTTGATGTCCTAAGAAATGACTCATACTACGAGTTTTCTCGTTGACCAAAGCAAAGCGCAATTAATGAAAATTTACGTCCTACGTATTCAAAATGAATAAACAAATTTTTGAATGTTCCCAGCACTTCATGAGTCAATTCTTACTATATTTGGGTTGAGAAAAAACGAATATGACAATGAATAAATTTTCTTAGCTCTAGTTTCTGTGATTTATACAAGATGGAAGTATTTCGTATTTCTCAACGGGTTAAGAGGAAAGATTATTATTATATATGCTAACAATATTGAAAGTGCATTTGATTTTTCAAAAAGGTAGTTACATTCTAAGAGTTTAAAGAGATTATCGTTTTTTAGCATGCCTCGTTAACACTTTGACTGCAGGAGCGGTATACCCCAAATGATCCAAAAAAATTCAATTTTTGGTTTTCATTTTATAATTTCATTTGTTTTGTTAATATGAAAAAATAACTTGCCCATTGGAAATTCTGGATAATTTTCTTCAAAAACATGTTTTTTTTACCATGACAAACATGTAGCGAAAAAACTTCTGCAAAAATTCTCGGAAAGGTCTGAGGCCGAAACGATTCCAGAATAAGGCACTCGAAACACTCCCTGAGACGACGGAGGAACGAATAAACCAGCGTGGAGGTTTGTAGCCGATCCCCAATACTTTTTCTCCCAGCTTGCCAGGGAGCCCCCATGACGCACAGCTGTGCGAGTGGTTCGTGATAGCGCACATTCGGCGTCATACCGCAGTCAAGGTGTTACGGGAGTTCTGGGAGTACACACATACCAACAGTAATCCGCAAGCATTGTTTCATTACAATGAAAGATGACCCTGATATCACAGTTCAAATAACAGAAATGTCCTGATGGACTCTTTCCCTATGTTTATAATTAACAGCTCCACAAATAGGACGGAATGGTTCTAGTAGAAAAAATGGATTTTAAGGGACATGTTCCATTCTGGGGTATGGTAATTTTGAAGCAGCACTGTCGCCAAATACGTTTGTTGTCATCTTGACGGATCGAGTGGAACAACCCAGAATTTTAAATTGATTTTACGAAACATAACAATAAAAGAATTCTAACGTACGTCACTTTCAGGCTGGGAAATCACTCCTGCATCACTCTAAAATTGTACCTGCTAAAGAAAGCCACAAAGATAAAAAACATGCAGCCAACAAAGAACAGGACATAAGCAAAATCACCTTACAAGATTTACCGAAATCGGAAAACATGGTAAGTAAATCTTAAGTCGACAAAAATATATTTAACTATAAATATACGTTATACTTATAAAATTACATTTTAAGCGTGTTTAGCCTCTGTAATTAGGAAAAGTCGACACTAGGAATTTTAGGTGATAAAGACTTCGTTAAAAACTTAAAGACAAAGATTGGCAACCAGGAAACGGAACACGGCTCCATCCAAATAAAAAAAATGCAATAAAAATAAATGTGGTTACCTGGTTGCGTGGAACAGTTAATAATATTGCACATTCGACATTCTGGTAATTGTTAAATTACATGTTATTAAAGCGAAAATAAAGAAGTAAAAAATCAGTAATATAATATAATTCGTCCATAAATTGTATGGCCAGTATAAAACATAAATTGCGTTAATAACCTCAATAGGGTCTACCCGTGGTCTAGTGGCTAACGCCTTAGATTCTCATGAGGGAGATGATGGGGTCCTGACGCGTTGAGAAAGTTCCTTGCCGCACCATGGATGTCGGTGCTAATGGCCCAGTTGTCGGTGCGCCTAGTAATGTGTTACTACAGCACACCTTGCCTAAGGTCGTGGGTTCGATTCCCACTAGGAGTATTGCGTTTTTCTTTGGAAATAAAGAACATTTAGATAATCCTTCCCAAATATCTATGATATCAATAAGTAATAATTAGATTGAATGAGGTAATGTTTCTCCGCCTTCTATTTAACAGACCGACTGTCAGATTTCCAGAAATACGATGTAGAATGAATTGTGGCCTTTGTCTGACACAAGAATTGACGTCCTAGTTAATAAGAGCGTACTTATTGAAAATTATATCGTAGGCAACAGCTCGTTGTGGCAGTCAATGTTTTAAATGATTCGATGAAGATTGCAAATTTTTGTCACTAAATTTTATGAATATATTTTGCTTTCATTATAGGACTCAACTCAGGGATGCTCTGGCTCCAAAGACTCAAGCAAAGAAAATGAAACTTGTACGAAAGAAGATGAGTTGGATGAAAAAGTAGAAGACTTGCAACTTAGTTTCTTTGAACAAAAAGATGATCACTCCGAAACGCAAAACTCCTTCAGTGACAATAGTGATTCTACACTCATAAATCCACAAGCAGAATTCATAGTTATGACATTAGCCGAAGAAAGATACCACAATCAGACCGTTCAAAAATTCGAACTCGACAGAAATTCTGATGTTGCTAAAATTGAGCCTCCCAAGAATCCAAGAGAGACTCCCAAAAGCGCCAAGCCACCTTTGAGCAGATCTAGCGTGAAAGACAAGGCTCGTGGAGACTTTAGTTCGAGCAGTAGACTCAGCGCTATCATAAGAGAGAGATCCCGTGTTGCCTTGATGAAGCAGGAAGATCCGTCGTTTGGTGAGAACTCCAGGCTGTTAGTGAGCAGGCCTTCCAGAGGTTCGTCCAGCTTCCAGAGGGCACCTACCGGAGAAGCTGGAAACCTCTCGCCGAGGAGCAGGCTCAATGCAATCCGGCAAGAAAAGGCTCAGGTCAGGCAGAGGATGTCTGCTACGAAGCCTGTGTCTCCTTTCATAAATAGGAGGATCTTAGCGACACCAACTGTCAAGCTGCCAATCGGAGGCGGAGTTGCAATTTCTGTGAGTACTAATCCGATGTTTGGAGGCCCGGTGGCCGTGAGATTTAAGGCGTGAGCACTTAACACTCCGTGCCAAAGGTCGTGGGTTCCATTCCCACTATGGGGTGGTGGCTTTTCTTTTGAAACAAGAAAAGGCATCAGCCCTATCCTGGCTAGAAAAGGATGGTAACCTATAGATAACCCGTCCCAAAATTTTTAGTTAATAATAAAGGACGTTAAAAATTTAAATAAATAAATAATCCTGTTATACTTTCGCTCTGGATGTTTTGTAACCTTGATATTTATCATCGTTTTAGGGCGTCATTAGGAAGCAGATAAATTTTGCAACAGCTCATTTCCTTATAAAGTTCAAGTTTTTGCTTTCTCGCGGGTTGATTTTCCTAAAAAAAAAGAAGAAATATATTTATACGTAGGGGGGAAAAAAACTGTTATTCTAATGTAGACAATTTAGAAATGTGTTCCGATATTACCTGAAATAGGTCTTTGTTTTCTTTCCTGTGTCTCAATTAGAATTCACAAAGCTTTGCGGAAGAAATGTTTTACTTATGGCAGCACAGGGGCATATATAGGAAATAATTTGAGGGGGGGGGGGCTTGAGCACCCAGGTATTTGAGGGATATGGAATACTAACAACCTAGAACTTGGAATAGTAAGCCAACTAAAACACTATTACACCCAACAAAAAATATTTTTCCTAAACTAAGTAATCTTATTTAATTTATTTTTGAGGATTTTATGGCACATTTTTATCGAATAAATACAGATGGATGATTAATTGTAGCAACAGTCATTTATTTTTTTATATTCCATAGCCAGTTTCGATGCCAAAAAATAATCGGCACTCGGGTTACATTGTGAAATCATTTTAGATAATTGGGCTACCGGTACTACTTACTAACTGACGAATTTTGCACAGGTACAATCGATGAAATGTTTAAGAATTTTGAAGATTATTTAATGAGTCCAACCTTGATATATAAATTCCTTTGGAAACGCTATTTGCCGGTTATCGCAGTTCCCCTAATTGTTTTATTTTATTTATGCAGTTATAACATATATTAGCAAGTTTTTTCCTCCTTTACCTGACAGAGACCTTTCAGTTTTGTTTGCCTCAAACTAACGATAAAATCAGTTATAAATTTAATAATAATTATATAAATGATGTGAACTATTACTAAAAATTTTATTATATTTTTTTTTTATAGTTCTAATTTGGTTAGCCAGTAATACTGATTTTCATCTATTCTCCTTTTATACCTAAGGTTAACGGACTAACTCTATAAATTAAAATGTATTAGCAAGTTAAATTGTTAATTCCATTGATGTTCTGGGATGGCTTGAGACCGGACGGCATAGGAGCGTGCTTAGATTCAAAAATGCCAGATGGCAATGAACTCCTTGATCTCATGAAGTATTTATTTTTGATTTAAATTGGCCGTGAGTGTTAAGGCGTGAGCACTTAACACTCCGTGCCAAAGGTCGTGGGTTCAATTCTCACTATGGGGTGGTGGGTTTTCTTTAGAAAAAAGAAAAGGCATTAGACTTATCCTGGCAAGAAAAGGGTGGTAACCTATAGAGAACCCGTTCCGAAATTCTCAGTTATTAATAATGGACGTTAAAAATTTAAATAAAATAAATAATTTAAACTGATCGTATTAAACTGAAGGAAAAATTAATTTTTATCACTACCTAGTATAATTCACAATTTTTAATGTGAGTACCACTTACTTAATGACTTTGCAAGTTATTTTGTGTGTGTTAAAAAGTAATATTAATTTTACAATGCTAATACCTGGGCTATCGAGACTAGTAAGCGCTATTATTTTTTATATAATGAAAATGGCTGTGATTAAGAATTGGAATATACCTATTAAACGTAATTTTTTATTAGAAGAAGGCCTGTATGACAAGGCCTAAACTTAAAAGTTTTAATAAAGAGGTTGCTAGTATTAAGAATTTGAAAATGGCCCGAAGGCCGAAACGTTGTAAAATGATGATGTAAATATACGACTGGCCTCAGAATTTCCTTCCTTTTGGGGGGGGGGGGGGATAATATTTAAAAAAAGATTATTTTTTATGGTTTAGCTAGCCTGTCTTCTGTGAGATGTATTATGAAAGGTGTCTCCTCAGAAGTATCTTCTAAGGTATTTCTAATTAGAAGTCTCTTCTAAGAAGCATTTTGTAAGAAATGTCTTCTAAGAAGTGTCTTCTAAGAAGCGTCTTCTAAGAAGAATCTTCTAAGAACTGTCTTCTAAGAAGTGTCTTCTAAGAAGTGTCTTCTAAGAAGGGTCTTCTAAGAAGCGTCTTCTAAGAACTGTCTTCTAAAAAGTGTCTTCTAAGACGTGTATTCTATGCTCTTCTAAGCTTTCCAACTTCATCATTCACAAGCAGGATGTAGGAGCAAGGTAACGTGACCCATATCATCCTAGAAGGGCTTTAACAGTTTTTACAGGGGGTCCAAAACGCACCACGTGGCAGCGTAGTTTGTACTAATTTATTTAACCTATTTATGGACAGTTTTTTTTCTAGAATTTTTTGTCTTGCATACCACTTCAGAACAGTCACAAAATCGATTAAAACTAACTGATACAATCGCGAAATTTTGACTCCTACCAAAACCATAAAAAAAGTAAATAAACCCGGCTGGGTCAAATAAAGCTCACACGCGGAAAAGAAATAGCACACACACACACATATTGTGATTGAAGAGGAAGATACAGATGCGTGAGTAATGAATCGTAATCTAATGAACTAAGTGTCTCGTACAAGGTAATATTTGTGGATCTTATTAATGGTTGGATATTAACATTTTTTTTTTTTTTTTTAGACCCTGAAGAAGGACATTCAATCAAGGAGAACAGCTATTGAGCGACTGGCCAAGGAAACCGATGCTTCTAAAAATACCGCAGCTCTTGCCGTAGTAGCTCCAAAGGTTTATAATACTTGCATTTTTTTTGTTTAGTACTTTACGATGCTATAAATATATTTATTATTTAATGTAATATGAGTGTTTTACATAAAGACCGCCAATTTTGGTCTTGCTGACCAATAAGAACGCATTTTCTACTGTAAATTGCAGTGTGATTGGCTAACATGTAAGATAAGGTTCCTAATTTCAGATCTATCCTTTGTCTATGTTTTATGATAAGCAATCCGTGTAGATGCCTATACTAGCTAGACTATATTATTATTTTCCCCTGCATATTTATTCCAGAGAATAATCAGCGAGTATCGATGAAGTCTAAAACAATCATATTTTCGCGTAGCTACTGCCCCAGTTACTTAGGTACTTATTTTTGCTGTTGTAGAATCAAATTCTTGTACGGTTTTACCTGGGACCTGGTTTATCCTGTAGGTACCGTAAAATTGGGCCACATTAGTACAGTGTAGTGAAATTGGTACAGACCTATACTGCTTATATATATTGTCTGAGAGCGAACAGAAAAATACATAGATTTATCTGTCGGCACTCTTTGGGCAAAGTTCAACCATTTTATAACAGTTAAATGAAAATAGCCTAGCAGTATCGGTTTGTACCAATTTTACACCGCTGTAATATGAGCCTATTTTAGGGATATATTTTTCAATAATGCCTATTTACATTATAAGCCCTTTCGTTTCTGACCGATTATTTCCCTATATCAGAGAAGCCATATTTTTGTTTCAATTTAATTTACATGAGCTATTGCTGTACCTCAATCGTTACTTACTTCCAGAAGAGTGATGCAGTCTGCGAAGGACCAGTCCCCCAACCAACAGTTTATTCCATGAAGCTCTGTTACAAAACGCCTTCAGCGACGGATTCCCATTTTTTTTTAAATCCTTCTCCATATCGTCCATCCAGTGCAATCCAGGTTTCCACGCCTTCTTCTGCCATCCGGCATTCCATAAAGGAGCTTTCTTAGCAATCTCTCAGGAGTCATTCTCTCCACGTCTCCCAATCATTTGTATTAGACGTTTTATGGAAGAAATTAATTCTGATTCTCCATATAACTGTTTAAGCTCCCAATTACTTTTTATTCGACAAAAGTCACCACACCTTACCAGGCCACATATCCTTCCTTTATCCCATAGGCCCCTTAGTACCTCTGTGAACTTGGCACCCCACATTCGAAAAAAAATATGACAATAGACTCAAAAAATTGCAAATCGTTTGTAGTTATTTGTAGTGAAAAAAATTTCGTTTGTAGTTGCCCCGTTTTTGAGAACCGGGGGGTCAAAAAATACCCCGCACCCGACTTCAACCGATTGGAACCAAACCACTTTTATTCGACGTAAAAACGTTTGTAGTTGTTTGTAGTGAAAGAATTTTCGTTTGTCGTTGCCTAGAAAAAAAGTTAAAGCCGCTTTATGAATTTCCAAAATGGCGACTTTTTTAGTTTTAGGGGTGCGTGTTTTCTTATGGTCTCAATTCGTTCTAAATCGTTTGTAGTTAGTAGTTTTGAAAGAATTTTCGTTTGTAGTTGCCTAGAAAAAAAGTTACAGCCGCTTTTTGAATTTTCAAAATGGCGACTTTTTTATTTTTAGGGGTGCGTGTTTTCTTATGGTCTCAATTCATGGCTACTACAAACGAAAATTCTTTCAAAACAATCAACTACAAACGATTTAGAACGAATTGAGACCTTAAGAAAACACGCACCCCTAAAACTAAAAAAGTCGCCATTTTGGAAATTGATAAAGCGGCCGTAACTTTTTTTTCTAGGCAACTACAAACGAAAATTCTTTCAAAACTGTTAACTGCAAACGATTTAGAACGAATTGAGACCATAAGAAAACACGCACCCCTAAAACTAAAAAAGTCGCCATTTTGGAAATTGATAAAGCGGCCGTAACTTTTTTTTCTAGGCAACTACAAACGAAAATTCTTTCAAAACTGTTAACTGCAAACGATTTAGAACGAATTGAGACCATAAGAAAACACGCACCCCTAAAACTAAAAAAGTCGCCATTTTGGAAATTGATAAAGCGGCCGTAACTTTTTTTCTAGGCAACTACAAACGAAAATTCTTTCAAAACTATCAACTACAATCGATTTAGAACGAATTGAGACCTTAAGAAAACACGCACCCCTAAAAATAAAAAAGTCGCTATTTTGAAAATTCAAAAAACGGCTGTAACTTTTTTTCTAGGCAACTACGAACGAAAATTCTTTCAAAACTATTAACTACAAACGATTTAGAACGAATTGAGACCATAAGAAAACACGCACCCCTAAAACTAAAAAAGTCGCCATTTTGGAAATTGATAAAGCGGCCGTAACTTTTTTTCTAGGCAACTACAAACGAAAATTCTTTCAAAACTATCAACTACAAACGATTTAGAACGAATTGAGACCATAAGAAAACACGCACCCCAAAAACTAAAAAAGTCGCCATTTTGGAAATTCATAAAGCGGCTGTAACTTTTTTTCTAGGCAACTACAAACGAAAATTCTTTCAAAACTATCAACTACAAACGATTTAGAACGAATTGAGACCTTAAGAAAACACGCACCCCTAAAACTAAAAAAGTCGCCATTTTGAAAATTCAAAAAGCGGCTGTAACTTTTTTTCTAGGCAACTACAAACGAAAATTCTTTCAAAACTATTAACTACAGACGGTTTAGAACGAATTGAGACCTTAAGAAAACACGCACCCCTAAAACTAAAAAAGTCGCCATTTTGAAAATTCATAAAGCGGCTGTAACTTTTTTTTCTAGGCAACTACTAACGAAAATTCTTTCACTACAAACAACTACAAACGATTTTACGTCGAATAAAAGTGGTGTGGTTCCAATCGGTTGAAGTCGGGTGCGGGGTATTTTTTGACCCCCCGGTTCTCAAAAACGGGGCAACTACAAACGAAATTTTTTTCACTACAAATAACTACAAACGATTTGCAATTTTTTGAGTCTATTGTCGTATTTTTTTTCGAAAGTGGGGTGCCAAGTTCACAGAGGTCCCCTTAGTACCTTCGGCTCTCATGATGTAATTTATCGGACAAGATTATTGAAAAGTAGAATTGATACTAATGATTCTCTTCAATGTAAACTGAAAGCCAATTATTAAATTAGGGTAATTGTAGCATTCATAACTGGACTAAATCAACTTTTACATATAAGAGAAATTCCCGCAGGTGGGAAAAGAACAAATCATAAAGGAAAGGTCGGAGGATTGTGTTGAGAAATCCCTTTCAAATATTTTAGGCCTCGGTCTCACGAGCCCATTATGAAACGGCAAAGAAATGCCCTTATCAGTACTAATAAATCTGCAGATCGAATTGACGCAATAAAACTTTTCTCAAGAGAACCCCTCATATGGTATCCTTAATGTGGAAGGATATGATCAGAAATTCTGGCTTGTAGGAAATAGTATATTTCTGCTTAAATCCATAATTTCTCGATCTAAGTTGGCATAATAAAAGCACCATAATTAAGTTCAGTGGTAGAAAAAGAGTTCAAATTGTGCGGCAGTCTTAAGGGGTAATACTTACATACAACGTCAGTACCTGAATGGGTGACCGACCACGTGCTGTTGGCATTATAAAAGGGTGGTAACCTGTAGATAGCCAGGCGCTAATAACCAAATAGTTGGTGCGCCGTTAAAAACGAAAAAACAAAAACAAAAAAAAATTTACACACAACCTTGTGTGGTCAAAAGCAAAGTAATTTTCTACAATTTTGAATAACAAATGAATCCCTATTTTACAGTTCTTTATGTCACAAGTTTTATATGGGATATTAAAGTAACCCCGCCCCCCCCCCCCCCCAAAAAAAGGTTTTGATTCTGCCAAAATAAAATTGCGGCGCTTTGTCTGAAGAACGTAAACGCTCTTCTTCACGCGCGATAGCCTGCAGGTGGCCATTTTTTATCTAGAACAAAAACTAAAATTATTTTGAAAGAAGAACATAAACTCTAGTAAATTACCTCACATTTTTATGAAACATTAATTTTTTTACGGAAAACTGAGAAAATCGACTTTAAAGTTTAATTTACCGAAAAGTTCATTTTTTTTTTCTTTTTATTTCCTTTCATTACATACTTTAATAGAGATATAAAAAATTGCTTTTAATTTTGAAAAGTATTGGGTTATTTGTGGAAAAATGGAATTTTTGGCACATAAACACGCTTGGATATAATTTTTGATTATTTAAGGAAGCATTTCAGCCCATAAAAAAGAAAGTCCGTCACGCAGGAGCTGCATAACTAAGCACTTTACTCAGAATTTGGGTAGTGTAGACTGCTTTCCAGAACAATTTGCTTAAAATATCCTACATAAATAAAATAAAAACATGAATAGTTCTCTTTTAATTTTGTAATGAGTAACTGATCAATTATTAATTTGCTTCCAGAGTTATGTTTACGCATGGTACCTTTTACACTACGTAATAAATACAAAAAACCTCATATTATCGTATTTTGATCTAACGCAGGAACAGGATACAGTCACTCTAGTGGTAGAAAGCGCTCCTTGCGGCGGCTTTGTGAACCTACGTCTGCCGGCTTTTCTATTCAAATATATTACAAATTAAACCCCCGCTTTCCGATTGACCGATTCAGCTCATTTTTACAACACTTCTTTCTCATGAGTTACCCACGACGTATACCGCGTTTCGTTACAATACAGCAGAAATTACGACCGGTATGAGTATATTAGGAATTTGGGTCCGGAGTAAACCCCCCCTTCTAATGAACCGATTTAGTTTATTTTTACAACACATATTTACCAGTAGATTACCACTACGAATACCGAGTTTCGTCGAAATATACCAAAAATCACGGCTGGTAGTGGCGAATTGGTAATTTGGGTCCGGAGTAAACCCCCCCCCCCCTCCTAATGAACCGATTTCGTTTATTTTTACAACACATATTTACCTGTGGATTAGCACTACGAATACCGAGTTTCGTCGAAATATACCAAAAATCACGGCTGGTAGTGGCGAATTGGTATTGTGGGTCCGTAGTAAACCCCCCCTTCTAATGAACCGATTTAGTTCATTTTTATATCTCACTTTTCTCTCTATATTACCACTACGAATACCAAGTTTCGTTGAAATATAACAAATATTACGGCTGACATTGTCTAATAAGTGTTTTGGGTTCGGGGTAAACCCCCCCTTCCGGTGGACCGACTTTGGTGGTTAACGAACTCGTTCAATCGTTTGCTAATTGAATGCTATATACCAAGTTTCGTGACGAAAAAACAAAAACTCTGGCCGCTATCGTGTTAACAGACACACATATATATATGCAAATATATATATATATAGATATATATAAATTTTAACGGGGGTCATTTTCGGTGTCTACTAGGTAGGATCGATAAAGATTTGAAGAAATTTTTCAAAAATTCCGTCATGAGTCCAACCTCAATAGCTACTTTCCTTCGGAGGAAAGTGCTAATAAGAAAGTTACAAGATATTATTATTAATAATAACTTAAATATTTGTTACATAGTGTTTTAATTGAATAGAATACCTTAAAAAGTCATTACTATTGCTAAGAAATTCGCGCGAAAAAATCGTAACGCTTACGTTTTCACAGTTCATATGCTTGCAGGTACTCGTTTTATACGTTCCTTAACGAAGGAAAACGAATGCAAACATTTTTAAAGCGATGCCTTTAGCCGTTTTTGAGAAAAAGGAAACAAAAATGTATGTAACGTATTTTCGGTTTATGTACTTAAAATCGTTGGATTCAATTGAAATATTTTCTGCATGTTTGAAATTCATTTAAACTAATATTTTTGAAGTTTGGTTACATTTGGAGTTAAGTATTTATTATCAAGTATTCGAAACAAAAAAATTTATTAATAGACATGAAAAATTTTCGGACATCGGTATATTTTCTAAAATATCTCGAAAACGGTTTGTAAATCGTGATTTACGGATAGTGACCTTTCGAAAGCTAACTAAATTATCTGCAAAAAGGATTCCTATGCCATTTTCAATGGAGTGATGTCAATCGGAAAAAAAGCTTAAAACGTGGAAATTGTTAGTTTTGTTCTTTTCAAAGAGTTTTTGTCTCTGTTTAACTATCTTTTTAATTGGTTGTTTTTTTTTTAGTAGCATTTACCAGTAAAATGAGTATTTTGGTAAAACAAACTATGAAAATGAGAAAATTGTTATATTTTTTATTAGTATGGCATTCTCCAGCGGTTGGTTTTTTAACTATACACTTCGCATATTTTCATTTTAACAACTTCTTTAATTATATATTTTATTTTTATTTTTTGCCGCGCAGGCATTGCATGACGATGCTGTACCGGCTGTCCTCCACAAAGAAGGAGGTCACGTGGACGCCATTCACTCTTCCATTAAGGTACTTCTAGAATTCCATTATTTAAATAACATTAAGGAATTTTATTTTGTAAGAATTTCTTGCCTTATAAGTGTTCTCCTTATAAGACCACATTGGTTGATGTTCTCTTGCAGATCACTGTATTTAATGGGCAGCTCGACGTCCTTAACATTTTTTTTTTCCTTCAGGGCTACTACGCGTATTTAGCCTTGACCCAAATTCCAAAACAAAATTATTATTACTTTGGGAGTTTTTTTTTTTCATTTTGTATGTTTGAAATATTACAAATAAATAATATCGAAACCAAAGTCCTAAGAACCATAGTCGGTAGTCCCTTCTACTTTTCCATCCTCAACCCTCATAAAGACCTCAATATCCCACACGGTAAAGATGTTGTATTATCCAGATTCCAACGCTTCTACGCATGTAAATTCTGATGTCTTCTCCCTATCGAGCGTCACCCGCCCACTCTCTCCACCAAGACGACTCAGAAGACTGTGGCCCAGAGATCTGCTGCAGTGTCCCAGTGAGGTGTTAACAATGGCTTTCTCTTCAAGTGCGTCAGTGTTTGTGGCTCACCGATCTCTCTTTGACTCCAGCCACTGGTCGGAGCGTTAGAGAGTTTGTGTAGGCCCACTTCAACGTCATCTGAGCGTCCTTCTGATGATAATCGACGATGAAGTTGGGAGGCCTTGAGAACCTTCATACTGCATCATATGAAGAGTTGATTCATATACAAAACGTAATAACCAATTAAGAAATCAATTGAATTTCAAACATTTAATATAAAAAGTCCGTCACGCAGGAGCTGCATAACTAAGCACTTTCCTAAGAATTTTTGTAGTGTAGAAAACATTACTGAATAATTTGCTGTAAAAAACCTATATAAATAAAATAAAAACGTGAAAAGTTCTGCTCATTTACATTTCTTATGAGGACTGTTCAATTATTAATTTTGTAAATAATTTGCTTCCAGAGTTATGTTTATAATAAATACACAAAAACTTCACATTCCGTCTTTTGATGTGACGCAGGAACAGGATAGAGTCCCTCTTGTGGGAGATAGCGCTCCTCGTGGCGGCTTTGGGAACCTACGTCTGGCTGGATAATTGTAATGAAACAGAGTTTAAAGTAAACCCTCCTTTCCAATAGAACGATTTACTCCTTTCCAATATACCGATTTTTACAACACTTCTATCTCATGAGATACCCACGACGTATACCGCGTTTACGCACAAATACAGCTGAAATTACGACCGGTATGAGTATATAAGTACTTTAGGTCCGGAGTAAACCCCCCCTCCAAATAACCAGATTTAGTTTATTTTTACAACCCATTTTTCTCTGTTGATTACCACCACGAATACCAAGTTTCGTTGAAATGTAACAAAAATTACGGCTGGCAGTGACAAATTGGTATTGTGGGTCCGGAGTAAACCCCCCCTTCTAATGAACCGATTTTGTTTATTTTTACAAAGTATTTCTCTCTTCAGATCAAAATAACGAATACCGAGTTTCGTTGAAATATAATAAAAACTACGGCTCGTATGGTCAAATTATTGTTTTGGGTCCGGGATAAACCCCCCCTCCCGGTGAACCGATTTTGGTGGTTAACGAACTCGTTCAATCGTTTGCTATTTGAACGCTATATACCAGGTTTCGTGAAGAAAAAACAAAAACTCTGGCCGCTATCGTGTTTACAGACATATATATATATATATATATATATATATATATATATATATATATATATATATATTTGTGTTAATACGGCATTCTCCAGCGGTCTATTTATTTGCGTAATATTTCGCAGAAATCACATTCTGCTTCTTCAGACGGTCCATGGCTTTAAATTTTTTGTATACTTGTTATTTTTTAATAACCTATATATTCGATTGATCATATTGCCATATGGCAAGTTTCAGATGTGCATTGTTGTACCGAGGCCTGTTGACATAGAGTAGAGCCGATGGGACTGCTTTGAGACTGTTCTACGTCTTGCTTCTTTTCGCTTGCTTGTATTCTCCCACCCGATTTTCCTTCAATAGTTCTGAGAACGGGTTTCCATGTAGGATGTAGAATGACACCTTCATCTCTGTTCAGAGTCTTAGGTTGCTCGGACGTATGGCAGCGATACTCTGTGACCCAGTTCTTCATTTTGTGTCTCAACAATTTATTTTTGTTTTTTCTTTTTAATACGACTGACTGCTCTATCTACTTCCCTTGTTGCATAGCCGTTAGACTTGAGGTCGTTCTTGAGGAAAGCGAGTTCTTTATCCAGGTAGGCTTCGTTGCTACATAATTCGAAAGCCCTGTGAGTCAGAGTCTGCACAACTCCTCTCTTCTGCGCTGGGTGGTGGTGGGATTCAGCATGCAGATATCGTCCGGTAGATGTAGGTTTCCTGTAGACTGTATGTCCCAATCCGCCGCCTGGTTCCTTGATGATCAGAAGATCCAAAAATGGAAGCTTTCCATCCTTCTCTTCTTCCATTGTAAAATTGATTGATGGGTGGGAAGCATTCAGAAAGCTTATGGTAGCAGATATCTTTATGGAGGAATTTGAGAAGCAAGCGATAAATACGGCAACTCTCAAGCCGAAATTGTGGCTCAGATACGTAGACGACGTATTAGTAGTCTGGCAGCATGGTCCTGAAGAATTAAAAAAGTTCCTAAGCTTTCTGAATGCTTCCCACCCATCAATCAATTTTACAATGGAAGAAGAGAAGGATGGAAAGCTTCCATTTTTGGATCTTCTGATCATCAAGGAACCAGGCGGCGGATTGGGACATACAGTCTACAGGAAACCTACATCTACCGGACGATATCTGCATGCTGAATCCCACCACCACCCAGCGCAGAAGAGAGGAGTTGTGCAGACTCTGACTCACAGGGCTTTCGAATTATGTAGCAACGAAGCCTACCTGGATAAAGAACTCGCTTTCCTCAAGAACGACCTCAAGTCTAACGGCTATACAACAAGGGAAGTAGATAGAGCAGTCAGTCGTATTAAAAAGAAAAAACAAAAATAAATTGTTGAGACACAAAATGAAGAACTGGGTCACAGAGTATCGCTGCCATACGTCCGAGGGATAAGTGAGAAGATAGGCAGACTGTTCATAAGTCGAGGAGTAGACGTCGCTTTTCGACCTTTGGATAAAATAGGCGACTGGCTAGGATCGGCAAAAGATAAACAGAGGCTGCAAGACAAAGGCGTTTATCTTCTCCCTTGGGACTGTGGGACAGTCTACGTAGGACAGACGGGGAAGAAAATAGCCACTAGAATAGGCCAACATTGCGCTGACTACCGCCTGAGACGCACAAAGACGTCTGCCGCTGCAAGACATGGTGAAGAATGTCCCAGGCAAATGCTTTTTGACGAAGCCAGAGTCCTAGCCAAAGAAGACAATCGTCAAAGAAGGCTAGTAAGAGAGGCTGTCGAAATATTCAAGCAACCTAAGACTCTGAACAGAGATGAAGGTGTCATTCTACATCCTACATGGAAACCCGTTCTCAGAACTATTGAAGGAAAATCGGGTGGGAGAATACAAGCAAGCGCAAAGAAGCAAGACGTAGAACAGTCTCAAAGCAGTCCCATCGGCTCTACTCTATGTCAACAGGCCTCGGTACAACAATGCACATCTGAAACTTGCCATATGGCAAGAATATATAGGTTATTAAAAAATAACAAGTATACAAAAAATTTAAAGCCATGGACCGTCTGAAGAAGCAGAATGTGATTTCTGCGAAATATTTCGCAAATAAATCGACCGCTGGAGAATGCCGTATTAACACAAATAATTCTCCCCAGCGAAGAAACCTCAAAAATAATATATATATATATATATATATATATATATATATATATATATATGTAGATATATATAAATTTTAACGGGGGTCATTTTCGGTGTCTACTAGGTAGGATCGATAAAGATTTGAAGAAATTTTTCAAAAATTCCGTCATGAGTGCAACCTCCATAGCTACTTTCCTTCGGAGGAAAGTGCTAAAAGCATACTAGAGAGATTCTTTGGGCATTGAAGTGAATAGCTTAGCCGACCAAAACGAGAATCTTCATAAATGTCTTGAAATTACACGGTCCATGTTACACAATGTTTTAAGGACTTCTGGATATGGCTGTGTCGATGTGGTGTTAACCGACATGAATGTTGTAATGTGTAACCGTTCCCTGAACATTTGTGCGTGTTCCTTCACTCCAAATGGAAGAATCTCTCTTCTCGTTCACCAACTTATGAAGATGATTTTATGTTATGAACTGCAGCTCCTTATTCAAAACATGTTCATTTTATTATTACAAATATTTCCTATCCATAAACAAATACATGCATTTATAAACACGTTAACAAGTCGTAACCATGTACCCGCTATGGAAGAAGGCTTCATACTTTAGCAGGTTTACGCCTGCCTACATTTTTCTTGTTTCCAGCAAATCGCCGTCGTTGTTTCGCGCGTTTGTGAGTTAAAAGAGTTTATATAACCTGGCAGCAAAAAGAACGAAGCAGTTTGTTATTTTGGCTTTTTTTATGGGGCGTTGCGCTTATGTACCAGAGGAAGGCAACAAGCATAAGTAGTGGGTGCCTTAGCTTTGCAATGTAAGATCCAAATCATTTGAAATTTCATTTTTGTAGGAATTTAAAATCAGTTTTTCAATGTGTATGTAGCAAAAAACAATCGAGAATCTACAAAAGAGAATATCATAAGTTTCCATTCCGAGCGTTCCAGAAAATGCAGGTGCTGATTTATATAAAGCCTCTTGTCCTATAAAAGTTCGTAAATTATGAAGCAAAAATTATATGAAAGCAGCAACTGTGACAGCAGGAAAGAGCATACCGATGTGGTGAGCGGTTCTGCTCTTATTGTACTGCGTAGGCCTTGGATTTAATCTAGGACACTTGTCATGAGGTAGATTTGCATTTGGCCTCTAAAACACACAGATACAATAGATTGTGGGCATTCTTCAACCACTTGTTGATATAATACAGGGACACTCGCTCTTCCAACATGAAACAAATCCTTAACGTTATTTATTTGTGGCAATCACAACTGGCAAAGTACTTGAGTACTCTTCTATTTTATATATATATATATATATATATATATATATATATATATAGAGAGAGAGAGAGAGAGAGAGAGAGAGAGAGAGATTATGTTATATACGTCCGAAGGGTCCCAGACCGTCCCTAGGCTCACCCAGCCATTAATTGATTTATTATTGGCTACTGGTGGCAAAGGTGAAAACAGGGGGCCGGAGCATAGAACTATCTACCTAGTGTGCCGTATGATTATGAATCAGATACACTTAAAATATCTGCCCTCCGGGCCCGGAATTGAATGATGCAGTTATCTATGTGATACTGTGTATAGAAGAATGACGTATATCTTATAAAATAATAAACATAATATTAAACTTCTCGTTGAAAATGGCTCACATGTCGATGCGTCGAAAAAAAAAGTCATTGAATTTACTCATGGAATTGATTAATTTTTTTTGCATAAATATACTTTAGCGATGACTAAACTGAAAAAAAAGTTACAAAAAAGTGTCCGCTAGCGTTCACGCATTCGCGGTGGCCATGTACGAAAAAGAAGACTGTATGTTATACAGTACATTACATAGGTTTGTTGGGTGGACCTAAACCGCATTTATGTTTCTGAATTTGAGCAGAGGGCTCTAAACGAAATTAATTTTTTTATTGGCATATATATATGGTTAGTACGAACAATTCTTTTAAATTGAAAAAATGTCTGTTTTTCAGGATGGACGTCCTAACCAGATAAAACAACGCACGAAAATCATAGACAGATCCAATCGTAAGTAAAAATCAAATTTTCTATTTTTAGACCTTAAAATAGCCCTTTTAATGTAAGAAAAAACGTCTATGTATATTTATTAATTTAATAAATGCTTTAACAATAGCGTGATTCTAATATATCTTACTTCTATCCAAATTCTTTCTCTAAGTATGTTTCCCTATTTCTTAAGTGTTCATGGAAAATTACCTATAAACGGTCAGGAAGACATACCTATAAACGGTCACGAAGACATACCTATAAACGGTCAGGAAGACATACCTATAAACGGTCACGAAGACATACCTATAAACGGTCACGAAGACATACCTATAAACGGTCACGAAGACGGCGATTGCTCAAATTTGTAAGTATAAATGTGTGAGTGTTTTCACGGAGTACCGCCTAACAAAAATAGTCTGATTTTGATGAAACTAGGCAGAAAACACCTTGTTTTAATCGAAACGTTAGGCAACCACAAAAATACTGTTTGTTTATTTTAAAACAAAATTCAAACAAAAAGAATGATAGCGCTAAAGTTTTTGCGCTTATTACAACATAAAAAGTTATATATTCAACCGAAAAAAAATATTGAAAACACCGTTGTCGATCCCCTTTTACGAATCAGACTAAGGAAAATATTTAACACATTTTGTATCTGTGTGTATAAATGTGGATGTTTACAAATTCTACCTCACTATATCTTTTTTTTTTTTTTTCTTTTTTTTTTTTTTTTTTGGTGCATCGACTGCTGAGCACATATCTATCTTACTACTATACTCCCTTTCTGCCCAATTTGTTCTAACCTGATCAATGAATGGTTTCATGATTAGGTTATCACTAATTTATTTATTCAAATTTTAACGACAATGTATTATTAACGAAGACTTTTAGGACAGGTTATTTATTGGTAAAGCCGCCACCCCTAGTAGGAATCGAACCCACGACCCTTTGCCACGGATTGTTAAGTGCACACTAATATCGGAACTATAGTTTCTAGCTTTAGGGAAAACCCGAACCTGAAGAGAAAATGACAGAGCTATTTCGGCTGGATGTTTAGCACAGATTTTTATTTAATTTGATGTACCTAATTGGACGAACTTTCATCCGACTATGATGACGATGTGTGATGAGTTTCACCGAAACTCGAGCCTCTTCGACTTTCAGTTTTCTCTGACCGGCGATAATTAGCGAGAGAACGGGCGGGATGAGAAGCATTCACTCGCCTTTGAACGGACTTATTGCGGTCAGGAAGACTGCTTGAACTAGTCGAAGAATGTGGTACCATGCTTAAAGGTTCCTTAACGGTGTGTTTCTTCAAAATCCTTAAACAAAAATGTTCAAATGTGTAATTGAGTAATTTCAACATATAATACCTGTTGTTTTCCTGTTGTTTCACCTGTGATATTTCTTCGCTTTGAGATATCATTACACATTTTTACATGTGTTTATATTTTTCAAAACAGATTAATAAAAAAAATTTACTTTTTCTATTCTAAACTTTCCAAATGCAAGTCGGGCTCTTTTCTGGCGGAAAGCCGCCATCTCCTGACCCTAGCTGTAATCCCTGTACACTAGATGTAGGCTGCACCTATATTGGACCCGTATTTCTCCCGATCCGATTTCGTTTGACCGACAGAGCCGACGTGAGTGCCTACATTGGTCCCGACCCGATCCAGTCACAGCTCGTCAGTAAAGACTTTGCAGTGAAGTGAAAATGAGTGATTAAGTTAAGAAATACACCTAATAAGCATAGAAACCTTCGATTAGGTTGAATGTTGGTGGTATTAAGGAGGAATTGAGAAGCCAATCAATCTTCCGGAAGTATATCAGTCCCAAAGAAATAAATCTTAGTGTAACAGTTAATTTTTAACTGTTACATTACGATAAGAGAACTATTAGTATTTATATTTTAGAATTATATATAAGAACGGTAGGTAGAAGAGGGATATAAGCATTGGAAGGTTATAAACATTGGAAGGTTATAGACATTGGATGGTTATAAACATCTTTCCACGTAAATTAATAAACAAGGGGAAAAAAAACAAAAATGTGAATTGATAAAGATGTTGTAAATTTGATTAGATTTCATTTAAGAAAAAATGCATTGAAATCGGTTGAGATGTAGAGGCTGTAGACCGTTTTTGAAATACAATATGTGGTTTGGCGCATTATTGCTTCGTCGGTCCGAAATCGGCCTAGAAACAAACAAGTTTGAACGGCCGAGAATCGGTGGCCATCGGGTCGGATCGGGTCGGGTCAGGACTAATGTAGGCACCTCCATTGAGATGCAAGTGTTTGTTTTTATTTCGACAGTCGGTGGCTATCGGATCGGATCGGGTCCAATGTAGGTGTCCCCTTAGGGTACTTTTCCTTATGTTAGGTTGTGATCGCTTGCATCTCAAAGATTTATTTATTTCGCATTATTTCGCAATGCTTATCGTCATTTTTAAGCAAAACGCTCAAGACAATTTGTGTCTGGCTAATTCGGTATTTACAGCCTTAAGGAAGGACCAACCTTGGGAAGAACTGAAGCGTAGAATCTTTTAATAACTTACTGAGCCAGTGGCCTTGGTAGTTTCTAGATGTTTAGTAGGGGAGTCCAGATGTGTATTAGTACATGCTTCTTAGTTCCTCTACACTGAGCAGAATAGTAATTTGATGTTCGAGGTGAGTCGGTTATCCTTGGACGCTGGAAAAAATTTGGCACTCTTCTTTCTATTCTAATTACAATGATTTTGAATTTCCTTTTAGTCAAATTCAAAATCATGAGTTTTTTCGTCTTCACTCCACAGGGAGGTGCCCAGCTGATGACGTCGACCCAATGGAGTAATCCGGAAGAGTCGGAAGTGCAATAATTATGTTATTAATAATATAATTATTTTTATTCAACACAACAATCCAAATTCAATCTTTATTCGCCTCAATAATGAAAATTGTATTTTTCTCTCCTTTTAGCTCTGTCCGAGAGATTTTTTCGCCACGAAACTTGGTATATAGCATTCCCGAGCAAAGATTGAACGAGTTCGTTACATCTGAAAGGGGTGCAGTCCGTCCATTTTGATGGGATGGTAATTTGCCTAAACTACCTGCAATTCTCGTTGTATTGCAAAGAAACTCCGTAAGCGTCGTGGACATCTGCAGAGAAAATGTCTTGTAAAAATGAACTAAATCAGTCAATCTGAAAAAGAGGGTTTACTCAGGACCCAAATTGGCTATTCCCCCTTTTGTCGTCGACAGTACGTCCTCGGTTCGGTCCTTTACCAAGTAATTCAATCCCGAAGACCTTCTTACATTTTTCAACTCCTTAAATTTAAATCCTCTGTAACACCCGATCTCGTCCTTCCGATCTTTATATTCCTTCCCACCGTACTGCATTATTCGAAAAATCATTCGTCGCCCGTGCTACCTCGCTATGGAATTCCTTACCTCTGTCTGTCCGCCATTCCAATAACCTAGAAACCTTTAAATCCCGACTTTTCCACCAATTTTTATCCCTGCAAGATTTACCCAATCCCTAATTTATATACAAGCTGTACTGTATAGCAGAGAAAGTATTGAAAGTACTTACTCCAGGGTCAATCTTTTGAATACTTACCGACCTCAAGGTCAGGCCGTAATTATTGACTGACCTCGAGACTTCAAATTTCTATCTACAACTTTCATTTTCAAGTACTTAACTCTTCATCGCGTTAGCCTGAGGCTGAAAGGTCATCTGACGGCTTGTTGAAAGGTTTCATCTTCCCTGGGAAGGATTTTCTTTATATATATATATATATATATATATATATATATATATATATATATATATATATATAATTACGGAGATAGCAAGTCAACAGATTTCCTTTCAGAAAACATATTATATGAAAAATCTTAAAATTGCTCCAAGAAATTTATAAACAGGAAAATTGAAAAGGGTTTATCAATTTTAGTGTAATTACTGAAGAATCGGGAATACAGAAATCGCTTATGAAGCACGTTCTTAAAAGATGACGACAGCCTCCAGATTAACGAAAAATGTTTATAATGAACAACACTCTAAGACACAATTCAAGTATCAACCCAAAAGACTTTTAGAGAGCTAAAATGTTAGTCCTGATTAGAAAAACTAGCTTAAATCATGTTCAAATAACTTACATGACCCTCCATAAAATTTAAAATAATATAACAAATAAAAATGCCTACCTCATTAACTTGTACGAGGTGCCCATACTAATGACCAAGATATTTCAAGAAAACTACGACCTACTAAATATCAGCATACTTATCGTACTTTTATGAGAACCTGGACACATGAGCATTACTGAGAATTAAGAAGCCTATAAGCATTCTGAATGCTTATAGGCTTCTTATAGTACAATTTACATTAAAACAGCTTGAGAATAACAGCAAGGGTGTTTCGCGATCCAGCAACATCTTCGTTGTCCTGCACGTCTACCAATAACAAACAAAATGTTAAATTTTTAAATTTATTGTAGTGAAATAGGTTTCCATAAAATAATGTATTATTTCTAGGCGGCCGTACTCCTAGAACAGCTGGAGACGTGAAAGCTGAGCTCTGTTCGCTGTCGGCGAAATATCAAGCCAGGCTCAAGAAGTACGAAGCCCAAAAGAATGATATAGCTAGAACACAGGTAATTATGCATATTATTATATTGAACAAAAAAATCGGTTCCACGAGGGCCATGAGGGGCAGATACTATAGAGATATCTGGTCAGTACTATACTCCGACCGCCTGATTTTCCCCTTGCTACTTCAACTGCTAGAGTCATTAACACCAAGGTACCCATTAATAAATTAATTAAAGGCTGGGTTGGCCCAGGGACTGTCAGGGAGGCCGAATTCAACCCATGAAGACACTAGAAGAAAAAATCTTTAGTGCTTCCTCAGGATTTGAACTCAGGCCTCCAACTTTTTAGTCCAGTGCTCTACCATTGAGTTAACCTCGCCCCTGTAATTATACTAGATATTTGAGATACGTACGTTGCAAAAATTCTTTATTATACATGTCGTCCTTGCGATGCCAAACTATCGAATATGCAAAAACTCGTTTTTCACATTCGAGACTTTCCTCTTAGATGGTGGACGATACGGTTTGTCGCAACATTAGAATAGCCTTAAATGCCTAAAACATAGAATTGAATATGACCATTTTTCAATATATTACTTCGTCAATGGATATAATATGCTCGCCCATTAGTATGCTCCGATTTGCATATTCGATAGTTTGACATGGTAGTGCACCAGGCCATGTTCCGGCCTGAGCACACTGTGTGTATATTATACGCCTTATTAGAACTGATTTTTACCCTCCCATCATCATTCAACCAGTTAAAGATAAACTTATGAAAGTTTACACAGATATTATTCTAATGGATATAAGTGGAAAGTTTCATAATTATACATTGAATAGTTTCTGAGGTATAAGCGATGGAAATCGGAATTGATAAGACTTACTCACTCAGGGGTCTCCCGTAGTCTAGTGGCTAGCGCGCTGGATTCATAAGCGGGAGATGGTGGGTTCGATTCCCACCTCCGGCAGGAATTTTCTCATCTCAAGGCTCGCTGGGAAAATTCCTCGCTGCACCTTGGATGTCGGCGCTAATGACCTAGAAGTAGATGCGCCGTAAAAAAAAAAAAAAAAAAAAAAAAAAACTTACTCACTCATCGAAATTATTTGGCACTTCCCAACAAGCTAGAGACTTGAAATTTTGCAGGATGATAGACGTTAGGGTCTCAATAAAGGCAAAATCGAAAAAAGTTGTGTTTGACGTTGCATACGGGGGGGGAGCACCCGTCATTCCACGCGAAACCCGGGCTATCTAATGAATCGTGTCGGTATGATAATAAGTAATTTTGGGGAGCAACTCTTGCTCCCCAAAATAGAAGAATTCTGGATATCTTCCCGATTAATTTCGAAAACTTCAATATTTTTTTTTTATATAGGCTGATATGGAGAAAACTGTATCTTTCCTGAACCAGCTTAGAGAGAACATCTTGTCCCTTTCTGGAGAGCATCCTGGAGAACTGGAATTACCACAGGAGATCCCAAAGAGACCTTTTTCTGCTCATGTCCACGCGAGCAGATCCACGGACAGGGTTTGCCTGGCAGAGTCTTCAATGTCTATTGCTGGTATAAACTAAATAAGCCATCTAGAGTAAGGGTTCTTACAAAGCGGAGCGTAGAAATAGTAAAGAGCACAGATAAGAAATTAAATAGTAAACAGATTGGATCAGCAAGAAAAGCAGAGAGCATAGCAACGATTTCAACACAGTTGGCATAGCAACGGTTTTCGCTAGTGTCTTTGCTCACTCTATGTACCACTGTGTAATGCCTCTAATATACGTATTACGTAATCGTAGCAACATTTATAATTTTCGAAGTAATTCGAATTTTTTTTTATTGCAATTTTAGATGTAACCACCTTCTGAGTAACTATATAGTTGTATAAGACACCTACACAGAAATCTCGCAGTACACTTCTGGTAGTTGAATCTTAAGGACACACATTAATTACATTAATTGAGACTGCCTCCTGTTTCGTAATTGGTCCGCGGAAGAGGTTTTCATCCTCTGATGTAACGACTGAGAGTGAGTTCACCGGGAAAAGGTCTACTCTTTGGGAATTATTCGCATTTTTTAATGAATTCCTAACATTTTTCTCCATTCCTCTTAAATAATCAAGTAATCACGATACTGAGTTGTTGGTTTAGTGGGTTTCCTCTCTCCCTCTATAGGGTGGAAACCCGCTTATAACGCCGACCAGAAACATTACCTTCTCATTAATTTCCTTTCTTGTGTGCTCAGCTTGTTTCACGTCATAAAGTGGCCTCTTTAGGACCAACATAATCTATGATCATTTCATTTGAGCCATAACTTAGTTGTAGAGCCACATAAAAAAATAAAAATGAATATGTATCTCCATTGTCAAACAGCATTTTATAATCGGGACTTATGGTTAAAATCTATTTTCAGAAAAAAAAAAAAACCTTTTGTAATTAAAAAAATATCAAAATAAATAAAAAGTGATATTAATATTGTGTATATCGTTCATTACATTGTAAAACATATTACGTGCCTATTACGACATAGGTAGCCTTTTCTTATATAATTGGCCTTTTTCTTTAAAATATCTATGGTTTTTCTGATTCCTTTCAAATCATCATATAAATAATTAATTTTTTCTATTTTCATATTTTCATTACATATATATATATATATATATATATATATATATATATATATATATATATATATATATATATGTAATGCACTGCTCATAAATTTGTGTATAGAATGAAAAACAGTCATGTACAACTGATGGCTGACCTTATACGGCGACAGCTTTCTTGTCATTCCATGGACAATTTGTTTTTTTATTTATGTTTTTTGTTTTAATATCTGCACACAATTTATTCTCCTTGGAATGATAATAAGCTTCCGGCCTATGTATAAGCCATCAATTGGTTTCATGCTGTATTTGTATTTATATATATAATCAAATCCAAGAAATGAGCACTGCTTGCAGATACTGCAATCCAAACTCTCTTGGCTTTATTAGACTTGGCACTTAACTTGTAGCCGGTAACTGTTTTGGTTAAGGTATCTGTGATGAAAAACTACATTTAAATTAATTAATAACGTTGGTTTAAAATAATTGAAATAAGTAATTATTTATTTAAACTTTCTAAAGGAGTTTCTTGAACATACAATGGTCACAGAGGACGAACATTGTCCAGCCGAGGTAGCAGTGACCAGAGACCATGTTGGCCTGGTTTCATCGTCATTAAACGTACACAGTCTACTTGCTTTACGCATTAGGTATTTCTAGGTGAAGGTTAATGTGTTGTTGCTCATGTAGCATATGGTGATTAAATGATCGGATCTTTGTGGAATTTTATAATGTTGAAACTGTTTACTTCTGATTCCAAGGTCAGACTCGAAGGAACTGCGTCATTTTGTCATCAAGACAAGTTCTTTAACCAAAAGAATGTTCCCACCTCCCGAAGGTTTTTTTTCTGCGTAATTCGCGCGAAAAATTATAGCGCTTTTTAAAGATGGCGTATCCCATAAATGTTTAACCCTTAAACCTTTCAGTTTTTTCCAAGGAAAATTGAAGTTTTGTGTTTCGGATACATCATAATAACGGATTGAGTTTGACATTTATTCACACGTTTGACATTTTTGTTACTTTTGGAATGGAGGGATTAATACATAATAAACAATTTTTTTTTTCAGAGAGACAAGAGCAGTTTCAGAAATTTCGAATACTTTCTTAAGTTTCTCGAAAATATTGCCGAAATCGTGGTGCGCAGCAAGTAATCGCTCGAAAGCCTAGTAAAATAGGATTTGGCGAAGAATTTGACCACAACTTAGCATCTAAAAATGGTACTGAAATTTCTTAAAGCGCAGGCTTCGTGTGATTCAAAATAAAAAGAATTTTTACAGTGAGCTTACCAAATCAGACTCGGGATTATCAACATGTGGAACTAGCTAAGATGTCCCAGTTCCTGCTAATCAATCTCTTTATATATTAACTAAAGTAAAGCAAATACTTCCACACACCTACTTCCTTATCCTCAAATCCTACCTGTCATACAGATCATTTCAAGTTAAACAAGGTACAGCCCTTTCCCCAACCTGCTCCATAAATGCTGGAGTCCCCCAAGGGAGTATTATCGGTCCCCTTCTTTTCCTTCTTTACACTGCGGATATTCCCACACACCCCCAAACCCTACTTACCACATACGCTGATGACACAGCCATCCTGTCAACTTCCCCTGACCCTTCAGTAGCATCCCAAAACCTGCAGGAACATCTTTCCGCCATACAACATTGGAGCGAACGGTGGAGAATAAGAATCAACGCAGAAAAATGCAAACAAGTGACATTCACACTCAACCGAAGATCATGCCCTCCAGTTTACCTCAGGAACACTCCTCTCCCGGAATCTAACGAGGTTCGATATCTAGGGTTATACCTTGACAGCCGACTGACATGGAACCCTCACACGAGACTGAAAAGACAGGAACTGAACAAACGATACGGACTACTTAGACGACTCCTTGGACCTTCATCTAAATTATCGATACAGAACAAACTAACGATACACAAAACAATCATTCGACCAATATGGACATACGGACTTGAACTCTGGGGGTCTGCAAAACCATCTAACATCAACAGAATACAGGCATTCCAGTCAAAAGTACTTCGTAAAATTGTAAATGCTCCTTTCTATGTTTCCAACAAAACCCTTCACAATGACCTCAAAATCCCATTTGTCCTAGACCTTGCTAAAAACCGATTCCAAATGTTCCATTCCAAATTGTCTTATCATCCGAATCCTGAAGGTCAATCCTTATCATCCGGATCCCATCCAGACAATCCTCCCAGGCGGCTCAAGAGACAGTGGCCTCGAGACAATCTAATCATCTGATCTTATCGTAACCATTAAAACATTTAGCAAGACATCTCTGGAAGTGCCAACAGTGGTTGTCTTCTTCCATATTTTGTATTATTTTTTCTTTTATTTTATTTTACTTTTACCGTTTTTGTCAAATTGTACATAATATCTGCATGAACAGACTTGATTATTGTACTGCTAATAATTGTACAGATTTCAAATAAATAAATGGAAAAAAAAAATATATATATATTAACTAGCACTCTATTTCAGAAACTCAAACTGTAGAACTTGAAGAGAGATCCGAGTTAGCACAAAGCGATGCGGGTGAACTGGTCAAAACAGCAGATTTGTTGAAGAAAGAAAATGAAGCTCTCAAAAAGGCGGACAAGGAACGAGAACAAAGGGTAAGATAGTTTTCATGTCACGAAATAATACTGAAATTTAAAATAGAACTTCTATAAATAAGACTGGTCTGCAAAAACAGTTGTCCAAATCATAGGAAAACAGTTGTCTTTCAGCTGTATGGAATCATTTACCTGAATTTTATGTTTTTTGGGTGTACGAAATCCAAAAATGAGCACAACTCTTGTCCATCGAGTACTGTTTTCTTGCAATATATGAGTGGTGGGCGGATTAAAAACATAAAAATGTAAACAAAAAAAACTCATTTTTATTCTGTACAAACTGGGAAAAATGTCCTTTTTTTAATTCACCACAAAATGTTTTAAAATTTCATTCAGTTTGCTTGAGCAAATCTGCGCCTATCTTTCCGAGAAATTTAATTGTGTTTGTTATCGGCAAAATAGAATTATTCAAATATGTGTTAGAGATCCCAATGATCCTCCTTTTTTGTGATTTTTCTTCTCTCATTTTCCTTTGATTTTTCTTCGGAGAATTTGCATCCTGAAATTGAAGACAAGTTTTCCAGGTTTTTTAGTGTGTCTAGTGGCTGTATATCTTCAAACCAATTAATTCATCTGTATATTGGCAACGATTTATTGTGTCTGGGATGCCGGGAGCTAAGTGAGTTAATAGCAACATTGAAGAGTGTTGTACCCAAGACTCCTCCTTGAGGCACTCCGTTTTCCTGAAGAATTCGTCTGATAATATGGTGCCAAACAGGAACTAGCGAATTTGAGGTTTAACACCTCATAACAACACAACATAAGAAAATTAATGAGTATTCTTTTTGGTTTTAGCGAGCAAAAATTCGTGTAAAGTAGTCGAAAAATATAATGCAGTACTTTGCAATATAGACCTGTGTAATCTTAGAATATTAGATGTAGCAGTCATCCTGTTTATATTAATCCCCCATAGTAGCTAGTTGGAATGCCAGGGGAATATATGTGGTTTTTAAAAAAGCTCAGCTGGTCACATCTGCCTAGGAGTAAGCGGAAATAAAATCACCCAGCGAAGGAATTTTAAAAAGAATATTCATTATTATAATTATTCTTTTTAACAAACTAAACTTCTTTGTGATTGAAACCCAATCACTCATTGTATGGAATTGTAATCAGATTTCTTGTGGAAAACTTCGTCAAATGTTTTATTCATACTTTTAATAAAACTCATATTCCGTTGTCCCTGAATAAAACTTATTTGTACACCCAATAAGTGGAAGATGATTATTCGAAAGTCCAATAAAAGATCTTCGAAATATAAGTAGGTTTGGTTTGCATGATCCTCATTGACCATTAGATGCATTTCAAGCACGGGTGTGGCCGATACGTGGTCTTGTTACTACTACTTCTTAATAATAACAGGCCGTAATATCCTACTCGACAAACTCCGGTTAACTATAGACTTCACTGTATTTAAATCGTATTGTGCCGTTTTTTATGCTAATATCGTATCCATTACGGTTCATCTAAGGCCTGTTGGATCACCAACAGCACTCATAACGATGAATGTTGACCCACAATAAAATTCCTAAACCAGTATAATAAATTTTCACTCTCTCTTGGGAAATGTCACGAGGTCAACAGTTGCCCGTTGGGCTGAACCTGTTCAGAGATTTCCTTATGTGATTTCGGAAGTAATATATTTATGGTAATATGTTATCAATGTTATATGATGAGTTTTAGTTTTTAAAACATGCTAAATTTCCCACTAATGATACTTATAGGGAAGACACCCCTGAATATATCTTTAATGAGAGCACGTAATTTTAAAGAAGTTATTATTATAAAACGTCACGCAAGAGCTGCATTTGTAAGCATATTCCTTGCCAAGCTTAATGTTGTACGCCGAATTTCTGTAGAATTAGCTCAAAATAACCTATATAAGTACGAAAATTTCAAAATATTTTAGGAAATATACCAAGATAAGAAAACTTGTCATGCCTATTAATACATTTTTTTTAATACATCCTTACCCCCAAAGGCAATCACAATTTAAATATCTTAGCTTAGATGAATATCAAACATCTGAAAAATGTTTTAACGGAATCAATCTTTTCTGATTAATCGAACTGAAAATTATTTTGGAAAAGTGCAGGTTATCGCTTTAAAAGTGATTTCATTCGTTTTCCTTTATTAAAGAACATATAAAAAAGTCCGTCTCGCAGGAACTCTCATCTTAGCGCGGTTCCGTTCATATCCCTAGTCTAATTTGAAAAGATTAAAATAGAAGCAGTTATTATTTTGGTTCCACCAGTCTTTTTTTTTTAATTAATTATTATAATGGCGTGTCAACCCTTAAGGTCACTAACGCCATTCCTGTGAGTAGTAAAGTCTTGAAAGGTCATGATTTACAATCTTACCTGGAAGGGTCGGCTACACTAGAAACGGACCCGCTAGTGACAAGGTCTTGGAATCTTGGAAATCTATATTTCTAACAATAAATTGTTTTTGTTATTTTACTTAACCAGTTTTATTGTCAAATACATTATCCAACTATAAGCAATTAAAAAATAACAAGAAATAAAACAGACAAAAAGAACCATTGGAATAAACGAAATCAATTAATTTAAAGCTTTAAGGACTTTTTTCTCCGATTGACATCGCCTAATTAAAACTTTCTTCAGAACCTTTTTTGTAGAGCATTTAGTAAGCTTCCGAATGGTAATCATTCGCTTCACAAGATTGTCAAGCTATACAAAGTTACCAAAACTTTTTTTGTCTGTTAATAAAATATTTTATTCTAACCCTTCCTTTACTCTAAACGTAACAAAAATTTCAACATATTAGTGTTGATGAAACTCGAACATGCAGAAAATGTTTCAACTGTATCCCATAATTCTAAGTACCAAAATCAAAGACAAAGAACCCTCCCTAGGAAGGACGCTAGGCAGTTGAAAAGCTAAATATCTTGGAAATCCATATCTCTAACATTAAATTGTTTTTCTTATTTTTCTTAACCTGTTTTATTTTCAAATACATTATCCAACAATAAGCAATTAAAAAATAACAAGGAATAAAAAACAGACAAAAAGAACAGTTCGAATAAGCGAAATCAATTACTTTAAAGTTTTAAGCTCTTATTTCTCCAATTGACATCGCCTAATCAAAACTTTCATTAGAACCTTTTTTTTAGAGCATTTAATACGCTTTCTAATGGTATTCTTCCGTTTCCCAAGATTCTCAACCTTTTTCGAGATATTAAGGAAAGTATACAAAATTACCAAAACTTTTTATGTCTGTTAATAAAATATTTTATTCTAACCCTTCCTTAACTCCAAACGTAACAAAAATTTCAACATATTAGTTTTAATGAAAGTAGAACATGCAAAAAATGTTTCAACTGAATCCCGTGATTCTAAGTACCCAAACCAAAGACGGTATTCAAAAACTATTTTTCCTATTTTCTCGAAAACGGTTAAAGCTATCGCCTTGAAAATGGTTTCATTCGTTTTCCTAGCCCAAGAATCCTATAAAACGAGTACTTATGAACTCAAAAACGTAAGCGTTACGATTTTTTTTGCGCGAATTTCGCCCCAAACGCCATCTTCCAGTGGGCGGATTCTGCTGGGTAACGAACTTGACCCTTCAAATTGGACGACGGATTTTTGTACCAAATTTCATCACAATCGGACCATTAGGGAAGCCAGAAATGAGCGAACAGACAAATATATATATATATATATATATAAATAAATATATACATATATATATATATATATATATATATATATATACAAATTTGAACCACAAATTGAATATATATATATATATATATATATATATATATATATATATATATATATATTGAGGTGTAGATTGTTAGCCGTTGAGGTGATAAGCAGTCAGAGAATAGTTGGGATTCGGCTAAGAAAACATTAATAGGTTTTTTGAAAAAAATCTTTATTAAGGACGTTTCGGCTACTCTTTGGTTGACTTCGCTGGTACTCTTAAGTGACCATTCAGAAGCTTAATAAATTCGCTACAAAAAAGATTCAGAAGTAATTATTGATGTTAATCGAAGAAATAAGTGCTTAAAACCTCGAAAGTGTTAGTTTTGTTCTTTTGAACCATATTTTGATTCTGTTTAATGAGAAACGTATTTGTAAAAGAGCGAACTTTGAGAAGGCGGGGAAGTCATTTCAGCTTAGGATGCTGTCAGTTTCCTGTTGTGGCGCCTTAAGTCTTTCTCTTTGAGATTTTACTTTATATTTTTCACTTAAGATGAAAACCTACCAATAACTGCTTCTATCCCTTTACTAATGGCACTAGAGATATAAACTAAACCCGCCAAGATGACGCAGTTCTTGCGAGACAGACGTTTTGGTTCGTTTCACGACAAGTACAAGGGTAGATTTGGACGCAACGTCGACTTATACCACAAGGTCTAAGCATAAACGAGTTTTCAACCCCAAGGGAGAGGAAAGTACTAAACGAGTTTAACAAAAACGGACTTGGTGAAAGTTAACACCAACGATTAGTCTAACTTTATTGTCTCCTTGGCTTTGAAACAAAACGTTTTTTGACGGTTTAATGGCTTAATGAACCGGCAAATTGAATTGATAAAAAAATCTGAGAGACACAGAGAAAGAAAAGGTTGAAAACCAAGTGAAAGTTTATATATAATATGTAAATATATGTAAGTATACATTATTTTTTTCGATGTGATTTTATGTACACATATTGAACTAAATAGAGTGAAATAGAAAGTGATAGAGGACCCAAAATAAGGAAATAGCCCAAGGTAATGAGTGTAAAAGAAGTTGTAAAGGTACACAGAAAGACCTAAGTCAAGTAAATATCGTCGATACGAATGCAAAGTAACGAATGTGAAAAAATGCATCTTTCATTGTCAATCTTTACTATTTTCTGCTGGACTTATTTACGGCAAATACTTCAATCGGACTTCACTCTATTAAAGGGAAAGTATTCCACTACCAAAAGGTCAAATCTGCCGAATATTTGACTGTCCAAAAAAAAAGTTATGAATAAATGCTTTTCCACTCTGAAAATTGGTGATTTTCACATTCGTTAGTTTGCTTTTATATCGACGATATCTCCTCTTCTTTAAAAAGATACTACAACACATTTGGCATAGCAAGACCTTAGAAGAGTCAGAAAAATCGATTTTTATTTTTTTTTTTAGATTTTATTTTCTGATTCAGATAGATGTAGGTAACACGACGCTTCACCTTGTTTTTCTAGCTGGCCTTTAGTTCTCTCATAGTTTTAACCTTTAAGTAGGGAGGTGGGGTGCTCACAGCACCCCATCACTTTATTACCTCTATATTTTCAATTTAAAGATTTTCAATTCTTTTCATCCCTTTGGTACCTTCCTAAATAGTAGGTGTGTAAACATTGAGGTTGCATTCGCATAAGAAAAAACCTTATTTGTTTTTTTTTTGGGCCTTTTATTGGCTTGGGGTGCTCACAGCACCCCACCTCCCTACTTACGTAACAAAAATTTATAATATAATTTGTTGTTTCGACCTCCGTTTGACTTTTTATGTGAAGATAAGCAAGACAGAATGAAGAGGCTTTTTTAGTAAGTTTGTGAAGAGGATGGAGAAGTTGAGTTTATTGATTCGGACGAAGAGGAAAGAGATATTTCTGAATGATCATTGCATGAAAGATAAAGTGAACAGTCGGATGAAGAATCACTATAGCAGGCTGAGATGAGACGCTAGAAATAATAATATTTTATAATCTACCAAAAGGTGATGTAGACAACATTGACAAGATGTACGCTACATATCCTGTAGCTCGGCGTGTCCTCTAACTGTCTTCTTTAGAATCCTCCACATAGCCGGCATTGACAAGATGTACGCTACATATCCTGTAGCTCGGCGTGTTTTCTAACTGTCTTCTTTAGAATCCTCCACATAGCCGGCATTGACAAGATGTACGCTACATATCCTGTAGCTCGGCGTGTCCTCTAACTGTCTTCTTTAGAATCCTCCACATAGCCGGCATTGACAAGATGTACGCTACATATCCTGTAGCTCGGCGTGTCCTCTAACTGTCTTCTTTAGAATCCTCCACATAGCCGGCATTGACAAGATGTACGCTACATATCCTGTAGCTCGGCGTGTCCTCTAACTGTCTTCTTTAGAATCCTCCACATAGCCGGCATTGACAAGATGTACGCTACATATCCTGTAGCTCGGCGTGTCCTCTAACTGTCTTCTTTAGAATCCTCCACATAGCCGGCATTGACAAGATGTACGCTACATATCCTGTAGCTCGGCGTGTCCTCTAACTGTCTTCTTTAGAATCCTCCACATAGCCGGCATTGACAAGATGTACGCTACATATCCTGTAACTCGGCGTGTCCTCTAACTGTCTTCTTTAGAATCCTCCACATAGCCGGCATTGACAAGATGTACGCTACATATCCTGTAGCTCGGCGTGTCCTCTAACTGTCTTCTTTAGAATCCTCCACATAGCCGGCATTGACAAGATGTACGCTACATATCCTGTAGCTCGGCGTGTCCTCTAACTGTCTTCTTTAGAATCCTCCACATAGCCGGCATTGACAAGATGTACGCTACATATCCTGTAGCTCGGCGTGTCCTCTAACTGTCTTCTTTAGAATCCTCCACATAGCCGGCATTGACAAGATGTACGCTACATATCCTGTAGCTCGGCGTGTCCTCTAACTGTCTTCTTTAGAATCCTCCACATAGCCGGCATTGACAAGATGTACGCTACATATCCTGTAGCTCGGCGTGTCATCTAACTGTCTTCTTTAGAATCCTCCACATAGCCGGCATTGACAAGATGTACGCTACATATCCTGTAGCTCGGCGTGTCCTCTAACTGTCTTCTTTAGAATCCTCCACATAGCCGGCATTGACAAGATGTACGCTACATATCCTGTAGCTCGGCGTGTCCTCTAACTGTCTTCTTTAGAATCCTCCACATAGCCGGCATTGACAAGATGTACGCTACATATCCTGTAGCTCGGCGTGTCATCTAACTGTCTTCTTTAGAATCCTCCACATAGCCGGCATTGACAAGATGTACGCTACATATCCTGTAGCTCGGCGTGTCCTCTAACTGTCTTCTTTAGAATCCTCCACATAGCCGGCATTGACAAGATGTACGCTACATATCCTGTAGCTCGGCGTGTCCTCTAACTGTCTTCTTTAGAATCCTCCACATAGCCGGCATTGACAAGATGTACGCTACATATCCTGTAGCTCGGCGTGTCATCTAACTGTCTTCTTTAGAATCCTCCACATAGCCGGCATTGACAAGATGTACGCTACATATCCTGTAGCTCGGCGTGTCCTCTAACTGTCTTCTTTAGAATCCTCCACATAGCCGGCATTGACAAGATGTACGCTACATATCCTGTAGCTCGGCGTGTCCTCTAACTGTCTTCTTTAGAATCCTCCACATAGCCGGCATTGACAAGATGTACGCTACATATCCTGTAGCTCGGCGTGTCCTCTAACTGTCTTCTTTAGAATCCTCCACATAGCCGGCATTGACAAGATGTACGATACATATCCTGTAGCTCGGCGTGTCCTCTAACTGTCTTCTTTAGAATCCTCCACATAGCCGGCATTGACAAGATGTACGCTACATATCCTGTAGCTCGGCGTGTCATCTAACTGTCTTCTTTAGAATCCTCCACATAGCCGGCATTGACAAGATGTACGCTACATATCCTGTAGCTCGGCGTGTCCTCTAACTGTCTTCTTTAGAATCCTCCACATAGCCGGCATTGACAAGATGTACGCTACATATCCTGTAGCTTGGCGTGTCCTCTAACTGTCTTCTTTAGAATCCTCCACATAGCCGGCATTGACAAGATGTACGCTACATATCCTGTAGCTCGGCGTGTCCTCTAACTGTCTTCTTTAGAATCCTCCACATAGCCGGCATTGACAAGATGTACGCTACATATCCTGTAGCTCGGCGTGTCCTCTAACTGTCTTCTTTAGAATCCTCCACATAGCCGGCATTGACAAGATGTACGCTACATATCCTGTAGCTCGGCGTGTCATCTAACTGTCTTCTTTAGAATCCTCCACATAGCCGGCATTGACAAGATGTACGCTACATATCCTGTAGCTCGGCGTGTCCTCTAACTGTCTTCTTTAGAATCCTTCACATAGCCGGCATTGACAAGATGTACGCTACATATCCTGTAGCTCGGCGTGTCCTCTAACTGTCTTCTTTAGAATCCTCCACATAGCCGGCATTGACAAGATTTACGCTACATATCCTGTAGCTCGGCGTGTCATCTAACTGTCTTCTTTAGAATCCTCCACATAGCCGGCATTGACAAGATGTACGCTACATATCCTGTAGCTCGGCGTGTCCTCTAACTGTCTTCTTTAGAATCCTCCACATAGCCGGCATTGACAAGATGTACGCTACATATCCTGTAGCTCGGCGTGTCATCTAACTGTCTTCTTTAGAATCCTCCACATAGCCGGCATTGACAAGATGTACGCTACATATCCTGTAGCTCGGCGTGTCCTCTAACTGTCTTCTTTAGAATCCTCCACATAGCCGGCATTGACAAGATGTACGCTACATATCCTGTAGCTCGGCGTGTCCTCTAACTGTCTTCTTTAGAATCCTCCACATAGCCGGCATTGACAAGATGTACGCTACATATCCTGTAGCTCGGCGTGTCCTCTAACTGTCTTCTTTAGAATCCTCCACATAGCCGGCATTGACAAGATGTACGCTACATATCCTGTAGCTCGGCGTGTCATCTAACTGTCTTCTTTAGAATCCTCCACATAGCCGGCATTGACAAGATGTACGCTACATATCCTGTAGCTCGGCGTGTCCTCTAACTGTCTTCTTTAGAATCCTCCACATAGCCGGCATTGACAAGATGTACGCTACATATCCTGTAGCTTGGCGTGTCCTCTAACTGTCTTCTTTAGAATCCTCCACATAGCCGGCATTGACAAGATGTACGCTACATATCCTGTAGCTCGGCGTGTCATCTAACTGTCTTCTTTAGAATCCTCCACATAGCCGGCATTGACAAGATGTACGCTACATATCCTGTAGCTCGGCGTGTCATCTAACTGTCTTCTTTAGAATCCTCCACATAGCCGGCATTGACAAGATGTACGCTACATATCCTGTAGCTCGGCGTGTCCTCTAACTGTCTTCTTTAGAATCCTTCACATAGCCGGCATTGACAAGATGTACGCTACATATCCTGTAGCTCGGCGTGTCCTCTAACTGTCTTCTTTAGAATCCTCCACATAGCCGGCATTGACAAGATTTACGCTACATATCCTGTAGCTCGGCGTGTCATCTAACTGTCTTCTTTAGAATCCTCCACATAGCCGGCATTGACAAGATGTACGCTACATATCCTGTAGCTCGGCGTGTCCTCTAACTGTCTTCTTTAGAATCCTCCACATAGCCGGCATTGACAAGATGTACGCTACATATCCTGTAGCTCGGCGTGTCATCTAACTGTCTTCTTTAGAATCCTCCACATAGCCGGCATTGACAAGATGTACGCTACATATCCTGTAGCTCGGCGTGTCCTCTAACTGTCTTCTTTAGAATCCTCCACATAGCCGGCATTGACAAGATGTACGCTACATATCCTGTAGCTCGGCGTGTCCTCTAACTGTCTTCTTTAGAATCCTCCACATAGCCGGCATTGACAAGATGTACGCTACATATCCTGTAGCTCGGCGTGTCCTCTAACTGTCTTCTTTAGAATCCTCCACATAGCCGGCATTGACAAGATGTACGCTACATATCCTGTAGCTCGGCGTGTCATCTAACTGTCTTCTTTAGAATCCTCCACATAGCCGGCATTGACAAGATGTACGCTACATATCCTGTAGCTCGGCGTGTCCTCTAACTGTCTTCTTTAGAATCCTCCACATAGCCGGCATTGACAAGATGTACGCTACATATCCTGTAGCTTGGCGTGTCCTCTAACTGTCTTCTTTAGAATCCTCCACATAGCCGGCATTGACAAGATGTACGCTACATATCCTGTAGCTCGGCGTGTCCTCTAACTGTCTTCTTTAGAATCCTCCACATAGCCGGCATTGACAAGATGTACGCTACATATCCTGTAGCTCGGCGTGTCCTCTAACTGTCTTCTTTAGAATCCTCCACATAGCCGGCATTGACAAGATGTACGCTACATATCCTGTAGCTCGGCGTGTCATCTAACTGTCTTCTTTAGAATCCTCCACATAGCCGGCATTGACAAGATGTACGCTACATATCCTGTAGCTCGGCGTGTCCTCTAACTGTCTTCTTTAGAATCCTTCACATAGCCGGCATTGACAAGATGTACGCTACATATCCTGTAACTCGGCGTGTCCTCTAACTGTCTTCTTTAGAATCCTCCACATAGCCGGCATTGACAAGATTTACGCTACATATCCTGTAGCTCGGCGTGTCATCTAACTGTCTTCTTTAGAATCCTCCACATAGCCGGCATTGACAAGATGTACGCTACATATCCTGTAGCTCGGCGTGTCCTCTAACTGTCTTCTTTAGAATCCTCCACATAGCCGGCATTGACAAGATGTACGCTACATATCCTGTAGCTCGGCGTGTCATCTAACTGTCTTCTTTAGAATCCTCCACATAGCCGGCATTGACAAGATGTACGCTACATATCCTGTAGCTCGGCGTGTCCTCTAACTGTCTTCTTTAGAATCCTCCACATAGCCGGCATTGACAAGATGTACGCTACATATCCTGTAGCTCGGCGTGTCCTCTAACTGTCTTCATTAGAATCCTCCACATAGCCGGCATTGACAAGATGTACGCTACATATCCTGTAGCTCGGCGTGTCATCTAACTGTCTTCTTTAGAATCCTCCACATAGCCGGCATTGACAAGATGTACGCTACATATCCTGTAGCTCGGCGTGTCCTCTAACTGTCTTCTTTAGAATCCTCCACATAGCCGGCATTGACAAGATGTACGCTACATATCCTGTAGCTCGGCGTGTCCTCTAACTGTCTTCTTTAGAATCCTCCACATAGCCGGCATTGACAAGATGTACGCTACATATCCTGTAGCTCGGCGTGTCCTCTAACTGTCTTCTTTAGAATCCTCCACATAGCCGGCATTGACAAGATGTACGCTACATATCCTGTAGCTCGGCGTGTCCTCTAACTGTCTTCTTTAGAATCCTCCACATAGCCGGCATTGACAAGATGTACGCTACATATCCTGTAGCTCGGCGTGTCATCTAACTGTTTTCTTTAGAATCCTCCACATAGCCGGCATTGACAAGATGTACGCTACATATCCTGTAGCTCGGCGTGTCCTCTAACTGTCTTCTTTAGAATCCTCCACATAGCCGGCATTGACAAGATGTACGCTACATATCCTGTAGCTCGGCGTGTCCTCTAACTGTCTCCTTTAGAATCCTCCACATAGCCGGCATTGACAAGATGTACGCTACATATCCTGTAGCTCGGCGTGTCCTCTAACTGTCTTCTTTAGAATCCTCCACATAGCCGGCATTGACAAGATGTACGCTACATATCCTGTAGCTCGGCGTGTCATCTAACTGTTTTCTTTAGAATCCTCCGCATAGCCGGCATTGACAAGATGTACGCTACATATCCTGTAGCTCGGCGTGTCCTCTAACTGTCTTCTTTAGAATCCTCCACATAGCCGGCATTGACAAGATGTACGCTACATATCCTGTAGCTCGGCGTGTCCTCTAACTGTCTTCTTTAGAATCCTCCACATAGCCGGCATTGACAAGATGTACGCTACATATCCTGTAGCTCGGCGTGTCCTCTAACTGTCTTCTTTAGAATCCTCCACATAGCCGGCATTGACAAGATGTACGCTACATATCCTGTAGCTCGGCGTGTCATCTAACTGTCTTCTTTAGAATCCTCCACATAGCCGGCATTGACAAGATGTACGCTACATATCCTGTAGCTCGGCGTGTCCTCTAACTGTCTTCTTTAGAATCCTTCACATAGCCGGCATTGACAAGATGTACGCTACATATCCTGTAGCTCGGCGTGTCCTCTAACTGTCTTCTTTAGAATCCTCCACATAGCCGGCATTGACAAGATTTACGCTACATATCCTGTAGCTCGGCGTGTCATCTAACTGTCTTCTTTAGAATCCTCCACATAGCCGGCATTGACAAGATGTACGCTACATATCCTGTAGCTCGGCGTGTCCTCTAACTGTCTTCTTTAGAATCCTCCACATAGCCGGCATTGACAAGATGTACGCTACATATCCTGTAGCTCGGCGTGTCATCTAACTGTCTTCTTTAGAATCCTCCACATAGCCGGCATTGACAAGATGTACGCTACATATCCTGTAGCTCGGCGTGTCCTCTAACTGTCTTCTTTAGAATCCTCCACATAGCCGGCATTGACAAGATGTACGCTACATATCCTGTAGCTCGGCGTGTCCTCTAACTGTCTTCTTTAGAATCCTCCACATAGCCGGCATTGACAAGATGTACGCTACATATCCTGTAGCTCGGCGTGTCCTCTAACTGTCTTCTTTAGAATCCTCCACATAGCCGGCATTGACAAGATGTACGCTACATATCCTGTAGCTCGGCGTGTCATCTAACTGTCTTCTTTAGAATCCTCCACATAGCCGGCATTGACAAGATGTACGCTACATATCCTGTAGCTCGGCGTGTCCTCTAACTGTCTTCTTTAGAATCCTCCACATAGCCGGCATTGACAAGATGTACGCTACATATCCTGTAGCTTGGCGTGTCCTCTAACTGTCTTCTTTAGAATCCTCCACATAGCCGGCATTGACAAGATGTACGCTACATATCCTGTAGCTCGGCGTGTCATCTAACTGTCTTCTTTAGAATCCTCCACAAAGCCGGCATTGACAAGATGTACGCTACATATCCTGTAGCTCGGCGTGTCATCTAACTGTCTTCTTTAGAATCCTCCACATAGCCGGCATTGACAAGATGTACGCTACATATCCTGTAGCTCGGCGTGTCCTCTAACTGTCTTCTTTAGAATCCTTCACATAGCCGGCATTGACAAGATGTACGCTACATATCCTGTAGCTCGGCGTGTCCTCTAACTGTCTTCTTTAGAATCCTCCACATAGCCGGCATTGACAAGATTTACGCTACATATCCTGTAGCTCGGCGTGTCATCTAACTGTCTTCTTTAGAATCCTCCACATAGCCGGCATTGACAAGATGTACGCTACATATCCTGTAGCTCGGCGTGTCCTCTAACTGTCTTCTTTAGAATCCTCCACATAGCCGGCATTGACAAGATGTACGCTACATATCCTGTAGCTCGGCGTGTCCTCTAACTGTCTTCTTTAGAATCCTCCACATAGCCGGCATTGACAAGATGTACGCTACATATCCTGTAGCTCGGCGTGTCCTCTAACTGTCTTCTTTAGAATCCTCCACATAGCCGGCATTGACAAGATGTACGCTACATATCCTGTAGCTCGGCGTGTCCTCTAACTGTCTTCTTTAGAATCCTCCACATAGCCGGCATTGACAAGATGTACGCTACATATCCTGTAGCTCGGCGTGTCCTCTAACTGTCTTCTTTAGAATCCTCCACATAGCCGGCATTGACAAGATGTACGCTACATATCCTGTAGCTCGGCGTGTCATCTAACTGTCTTCTTTAGAATCCTCCACATAGCCGGCATTGACAAGATGTACGCTACATATCCTGTAGCTCGGCGTGTCCTCTAACTGTCTTCTTTAGAATCCTCCACATAGCCGGCATTGACAAGATGTACGCTACATATCCTGTAGCTGGGCGTGTCCTCTAACTGTCTTCTTTAGAATCCTCCACATAGCCGGCATTGACAAGATGTACGCTACATATCCTGTAGCTCGGCGTGTCCTCTAACTGTCTTCTTTAGAATCCTCCACATAGCCGGCATTGACAAGATGTACGCTACATATCCTGTAGCTCGGCGTGTCCTCTAACTGTCTTCTTTAGAATCCTCCACATAGCCGGCATTGACAAGATGTACGCTACATATCCTGTAGCTCGGCGTGTCATCTAACTGTCTTCTTTAGAATCCTCCACATAGCCGGCATTGACAAGATGTACGCTACATATCCTGTAGCTCGGCGTGTCCTCTAACTGTCTTCTTTAGAATCCTTCACATAGCCGGCATTGACAAGATGTACGCTACATATCCTGTAGCTCGGCGTGTCCTCTAACTGTCTTCTTTAGAATCCTCCACATAGCCGGCATTGACAAGATTTACGCTACATATCCTGTAGCTCGGCGTGTCATCTAACTGTCTTCTTTAGAATCCTCCACATAGCCGGCATTGACAAGATGTACGCTACATATCCTGTAGCTCGGCGTGTCCTCTAACTGTCTTCTTTAGAATCCTCCACATAGCCGGCATTGACAAGATGTACGCTACATATCCTGTAGCTCGGCGTGTCATCTAACTGTCTTCTTTAGAATCCTCCACATAGCCGGCATTGACAAGATGTACGCTACATATCCTGTAGCTCGGCGTGTCCTCTAACTGTCTTCTTTAGAATCCTCCACATAGCCGGCATTGACAAGATGTACGCTACATATCCTGTAGCTCGGCGTGTCCTCTAACTGTCTTCTTTAGAATCCTCCACATAGCCGGCATTGACAAGATGTACGCTACATATCCTGTAGCTCGGCGTGTCCTCTAACTGTCTTCTTTAGAATCCTCCACATAGCCGGCATTGACAAGATGTACGCTACATATCCTGTAGCTCGGCGTGTCATCTAACTGTCTTCTTTAGAATCCTCCACATAGCCGGCATTGACAAGATGTACGCTACATATCCTGTAGCTCGGCGTGTCCTCTAACTGTCTTCTTTAGAATCCTCCACATAGCCGGCATTGACAAGATGTACGCTACATATCCTGTAGCTTGGCGTGTCCTCTAACTGTCTTCTTTAGAATCCTCCACATAGCCGGCATTGACAAGATGTACGCTACATATCCTGTAGCTCGGCGTGTCCTCTAACTGTCTTCTTTAGAATCCTCCACATAGCCGGCATTGACAAGATGTACGCTACATATCCTGTAGCTCGGCGTGTCCTCTAACTGTCTTCTTTAGAATCCTCCACATAGCCGGCATTGACAAGATGTACGCTACATATCCTGTAGCTCGGCGTGTCATCTAACTGTCTTCTTTAGAATCCTCCACATAGCCGGCATTGACAAGATGTACGCTACATATCCTGTAGCTCGGCGTGTCCTCTAACTGTCTTCTTTAGAATCCTTCACATAGCCGGCATTGACAAGATGTACGCTACATATCCTGTAGCTCGGCGTGTCCTCTAACTGTCTTCTTTAGAATCCTCCACATAGCCGGCATTGACAAGATTTACGCTACATATCCTGTAGCTCGGCGTGTCATCTAACTGTCTTCTTTAGAATCCTCCACATAGCCGGCATTGACAAGATGTACGCTACATATCCTGTAGCTCGGCGTGTCCTCTAACTGTCTTCTTTAGAATCCTCCACATAGCCGGCATTGACAAGATGTACGCTACATATCCTGTAGCTCGGCGTGTCATCTAACTGTCTTCTTTAGAATCCTCCACATAGCCGGCATTGACAAGATGTACGCTACATATCCTGTAGCTCGGCGTGTCCTCTAACTGTCTTCTTTAGAATCCTCCACATAGCCGGCATTGACAAGATGTACGCTACATATCCTGTAGCTCGGCGTGTCCTCTAACTGTCTTCTTTAGAATCCTCCACATAGCCGGCATTGACAAGATGTACGCTACATATCCTGTAGCTCGGCGTGTCCTCTAACTGTCTTCTTTAGAATCCTCCACATAGCCGGCATTGACAAGATGTACGCTACATATCCTGTAGCTCGGCGTGTCATCTAACTGTTTTCTTTAGAATCCTCCGCATAGCCGGCATTGACAAGATGTACGCTACATATCCTGTAGCTCGGCGTGTCCTCTAACTGTCTTCTTTAGAATCCTCCACATAGCCGGCATTGACAAGATGTACGCTACATATCCTGTAGCTCGGCGTGTCCTCTAACTGTCTTCTTTAGAATCCTCCACATAGCCGGCATTGACAAGATGTACGCTACATATCCTGTAGCTCGGCGTGTCCTCTAACTGTCTTCTTTAGAATCCTCCACATAGCCGGCATTGACAAGATGTACGCTACATATCCTGTAGCTCGGCGTGTCATCTAACTGTCTTCTTTAGAATCCTCCACATAGCCGGCATTGACAAGATGTACGCTACATATCCTGTAGCTCGGCGTGTCCTCTAACTGTCTTCTTTAGAATCCTTCACATAGCCGGCATTGACAAGATGTACGCTACATATCCTGTAGCTCGGCGTGTCCTCTAACTGTCTTCTTTAGAATCCTCCACATAGCCGGCATTGACAAGATTTACGCTACATATCCTGTAGCTCGGCGTGTCATCTAACTGTCTTCTTTAGAATCCTCCACATAGCCGGCATTGACAAGATGTACGCTACATATCCTGTAGCTCGGCGTGTCCTCTAACTGTCTTCTTTAGAATCCTCCACATAGCCGGCATTGACAAGATGTACGCTACATATCCTGTAGCTCGGCGTGTCATCTAACTGTCTTCTTTAGAATCCTCCACATAGCCGGCATTGACAAGATGTACGCTACATATCCTGTAGCTCGGCGTGTCCTCTAACTGTCTTCTTTAGAATCCTCCACATAGCCGGCATTGACAAGATGTACGCTACATATCCTGTAGCTCGGCGTGTCCTCTAACTGTCTTCTTTAGAATCCTCCACATAGCCGGCATTGACAAGATGTACGCTACATATCCTGTAGCTCGGCGTGTCCTCTAACTGTCTTCTTTAGAATCCTCCACATAGCCGGCATTGACAAGATGTACGCTACATATCCTGTAGCTCGGCGTGTCATCTAACTGTCTTCTTTAGAATCCTCCACATAGCCGGCATTGACAAGATGTACGCTACATATCCTGTAGCTCGGCGTGTCCTCTAACTGTCTTCTTTAGAATCCTCCACATAGCCGGCATTGACAAGATGTACGCTACATATCCTGTAGCTTGGCGTGTCCTCTAACTGTCTTCTTTAGAATCCTCCACATAGCCGGCATTGACAAGATGTACGCTACATATCCTGTAGCTCGGCGTGTCATCTAACTGTCTTCTTTAGAATCCTCCACAAAGCCGGCATTGACAAGATGTACGCTACATATCCTGTAGCTCGGCGTGTCATCTAACTGTCTTCTTTAGAATCCTCCACATAGCCGGCATTGACAAGATGTACGCTACATATCCTGTAGCTCGGCGTGTCCTCTAACTGTCTTCTTTAGAATCCTTCACATAGCCGGCATTGACAAGATGTACGCTACATATCCTGTAGCTCGGCGTGTCCTCTTAACTGTCTTCTTTAGAATCCTCCACATAGCCGGCATTGACAAGATTATACGCTACATATCCTGTAGCTCCGGCGTGTCATCTAACTGTCTTCTTTAGAATCCTCCACATAGCCGGCATTGACAAGATGTACGCTACATATCCTGTAGCTCGGCGTGTCCTCTAACTGTCTTCTTTAGAATCCTCCACATAGCCGGCATTGACAAGATGTACGCTACATATCCTGTAGCTCGGCGTGTCCTCTAACTGTCTTCTTTAGAATCCTCCACATAGCCGGCATGACAAGATGTACGCTACATATCCTGTAGCTCGGCGTGTCCTCTAACTGTCTTCTTTAGAATCCTCCACATAGCCGGCATTGACAAGATGTACGCTACATATCCTGTAGCTCGGCGTGTCCTCTAACTGTCTTCTTTAGAATCCTCCACATAGCCGGCATTGACAAGATGTACGCTACATATCCTGTAGCTCGGCGTGTCCTCTAACTGTCTTCTTTAGAATCCTCCACATAGCCGGCATTGACAAGATGTACGCTACATATCCTGTAGCTCGGCGTGTCATCTAACTGTCTTCTTTAGAATCCTCCACATAGCCGGCATTGACCAAGATGTACGCTACATATCCTGTAGCTCGGCGTGTCCTCTAACTGTCTTCTTTAGAATCCTCCACATAGCCGGCATTGACAAGATGTACGCTACATATCCTGTAGCTGGGCGTGTCCTCTAACTGTCTTCTTTAGAATCCTCCACATAGCCGGCATTGACAAGATGTACGCTACATATCCTGTAGCTCGGCGTGTCCTCTAACTGTCCTTCTTTAGAATCCTCCACATAGCCGGCATTGACAAGATGTACGCTACATATCCTGTAGCTCGGCGTGTCCTCTAACTGTCTTCTTTAGAATCCTCCACATAGCCGGCATTGACAAGATGTACGCTACATATCCTGTAGCTCGGCGTGTCATCTAACTGTCTTCTTTAGAATCCTCCACATAGCCGGCATTGACAAGATGTACGCTACATATCCTGTAGCTCGGCGTGTCCTCTAACTGTCTTCTTTAGAATCCTTCACATAGCCGGCATTGACAAGATGTACGCTACATATCCTGTAGCTCGGCGTGTCCTCTAACTGTCTTCTTTAGAATCCTCCACATAGCCGGCATTGACAAGATTTACGCTACATATCCTGTAGCTCGGCGTGTCATCTAACTGTCTTCTTTAGAATCCTCCACATAGCCGGCATTGACAAGATGTACGCTACATATCCTGTAGCTCGGCGTGGTCCTCTAACTGTCTTCTTTAGAATCCTCCACATAGCCGGCATTGACAAGATGTACGCTACATATCCTGTAGCTCGGCGTGTCATCTAACTGTCTTCTTTAGAATCCTCCACATAGCCGGCATTGACAAGATGTACGCTACATATCCTGTAGCTCGGCGTGTCCTCTAACTGTCTTCTTTAGAATCCTCCACATAGCCGGCATTGACAAGATGTACGCTACATATCCTGTAGCTCGGCGTGTCCTCTAACTGTCTTCTTTAGAATCCTCCACATAGCCGGCATTGACAAGATGTACGCTACATATCCTGTAGCTCGGCGTGTCCTCTAACTGTCTTCTTTAGAATCCTCCACATAGCCGGCATTGACAAGATGTACGCTACATATCCTGTAGCTCGGCGTGTCATCTAACTGTCTTCTTTAGAATCCTCCACATAGCCGGCATTGACAAGATGTACGCTACATATCCTGTAGCTCGGCGTGTCCTCTAACTGTCTTCTTTAGAATCCTCCACATAGCCGGCATTGACAAGATGTACGCTACATATCCTGTAGCTTGGCGTGTCCTCTAACTGTCTTCTTTAGAATCCTCCACATAGCCGGCATTGACAAGATGTACGCTACATATCCTGTAGCTCGGCGTGTCCTCTAACTGTCTTCTTTAGAATCCTCCACATAGCCGGCATTGACAAGATGTACGCTACATATCCTGTAGCTCGGCGTGTCCTCTAACTGTCTTCTTTAGAATCCTCCACATAGCCGGCATTGACAAGATGTACGCTACATATCCTGTAGCTCGGCGTGTCATCTAACTGTCTTCTTTAGAATCCTCCACATAGCCGGCATTGACAAGATGTACGCTACATATCCTGTAGCTCGGCGTGTCCTCTAACTGTCTTCTTTAGAATCCTTCACATAGCCGGCATTGACAAGATGTACGCTACATATCCTGTAGCTCGGCGTGTCCTCTAACTGTCTTCTTTAGAATCCTCCACATAGCCGGCATTGACAAGATTTACGCTACATATCCTGTAGCTCGGCGTGTCATCTAACTGTCTTCTTTAGAATCCTCCACATAGCCGGCATTGACAAGATGTACGCTACATATCCTGTAGCTCGGCGTGTCCTCTAACTGTCTTCTTTAGAATCCTCCACATAGCCGGCATTGACAAGATGTACGCTACATATCCTGTAGCTCGGCGTGTCATCTAACTGTCTTCTTTAGAATCCTCCACATAGCCGGCATTGACAAGATGTACGCTACATATCCTGTAGCTCGGCGTGTCCTCTAACTGTCTTCTTTAGAATCCTCCACATAGCCGGCATTGACAAGATGTACGCTACATATCCTGTAGCTCGGCGTGTCCTCTAACTGTCTTCTTTAGAATCCTCCACATAGCCGGCATTAACTCTCAGGCAATATATATAGCAAATAATCCTAGTACGAACTCTGTTGAGGGTCGAGTTCTTGAGAGATATTGGGCTTAAACTGACTTAACCACAAATTGAAAAGAAAGCAACAGAATCTTAGGTTTCAAAATGCATCATGCGGCCAAAATGATCGGATGAACAGTCATGAGAAGATGAGCAGAACCAGCACCAAAAACAGAGAATAGACATTCTGGTTGATGTGCCGTTTGGCCTAGACACACGGAAAGAAATGTTTAGATAATAAAACAACGATTTTTTGTTGTTTTTGTAAAACATTTATGCATATGAATGACATGAAACAAATTTATTGTGGAGGTTTAGAGTTAGCGATATGAAGTATTTTCCAGATTCAATTTGTATACTTTGCAAAAATATTTTTTAAAATAAGTACTTCATTTGTTTTCTTCTATCACTCAATAATCAATTTTAACTTGATTAAGAATTTTTCATTATTCATCAAAGCCATATTTTTGATAACTGTATAAAAACAAAATTAGAAATGAAGAAAACGATTACAATTTTATTAATTAAAAAAATACCGTATTTGAACATTTTAATTAATTATTTGGTTATATAATATTGGTAATAGGTTTAAAAAAGTAAAATAATAAAGATGTTGCTAATTCTAAAACCCCCTTTTTCTGGGGGGAATGTTTTTCATTGGGGAGTTGTGAGCATCCCACCTCCCTACTTACTTTAGTATAAACCACCTCCCTACTTAAGGGTTAAATTAAAAAGTTAAAGTGAATAGCAGCATCATCAAGAAAAATTCTGCATTTTGTTACCCATAAATCAATCGTAAAAATTACAATTAAAACATTGAATTTCAATTGCACACTTTTTAATTAGGTTTATGAATTAGAATTCCATAGAGTATACATTCTCTCTTGCTGTCCCGAAGCACTTCTAGAACTTTAACTTCGATTTCCCAACATCCGGAATTCGTGATTCGCCCTTACTCTTCCAAGGTCCTGATATGTAGAGATGGGCGACTTGAACGATCTTTTAAAAGCTCGATCTTTTTAGCATGCTAAATCGATTTTTTAATCGACCTCGAAGGGCCTATTTTTTTAAAGATCGATCTCCAAAGGCCGATCTTTTGATCAATCGATCTCAAAGGGCCGATCTTTTAAAGAATCGATCTATCCAGAATTATTTCAAATTTTAATCAGGGTTTACAGTTACAGTAGATTCTCCCTAAACCGGCTTTGTCAGGACTGGGGTACAGTCGGATTACAGAAAACGCCTGATTATAATCCGGCCTTTTCTCTAATCACGTTTTCAGTAACTGCTTCTAACTGAATTCCCTATAGGGAATTCAGTTAGAAGCAGTCACTTATTTATTTGAAAAACTTTATAATTTGAGGATATAATAATATGTACCATTTTTATTGTTGTTTATTTAAGTGGCATTTAGTAGAAACTCAAGTTCCTGCGTCTAAAGCGAAACTTGTATGCCTTCTCTGACTTCCATCGAATGAAATACAGTGAAACCTCCCTTAAAGGACACTTATATGCCTTCTCTGACTTCCATCCAATGAAATACAGTGAAACCTCCCTTAACGGACATTTTATCACAGTCCCGAATTTTTCTATAGGTAAAATAAACCTCTGTATCGCGGACACCTCTGTACAACGGATACGGACAGAGAAACCTGATTTTTTACCTCCTTACTACGGACAAGTACAGCTAATGTAAGTTATCGAAGCGTTCCTATCGGTGTAGGTTTCCAGTAAAATGCTTTAACAATAACAAACTCTTTGTGAGAATAAGATATATATATATATATAGAATAGTGACTAGTAATATCTTCCAAGGAGTTTCACAACAGGAACCTCTTCCTTTTCAGCAGAAGCATATGATTTTCCCGCTGGCAGATTATTATGGTTTTGCCTACGAGGTATCACGGTTCCGGGAATATTCCAAAACTCTCATTCCGCTCACATTCCCTCTCTTCAATTTTCAGTTGGTTTTTAGCTCTTGATGAGTAAATATGTACCACGAAACAAATGTTTGGCTAGCTAGGAAGGAAAGGTTTTCTAGGAACCTTCGAGCCGGTCTAGCTCCGGCGAGTTTTGGGATCCGTCACTCATTCCTCTCGGAGACCGACGGATTAGAGAGAGCGACTGATAAGGGAGAGTCTACTGTACATTTTTCCCAAGTCTTAGACTGCTACCATAATGGAGTTATGAAAGTTGAGGAGGGGATGTTTTGGAAAAACCCTGTCGTGTAAACAAACCCGAAGTATCAAGTATTCAAACAGACTTATTTAAGATGATTCGTAGCGGTGATGTGCTATTCTCGAATACGAATCGAAATGAAATAAGAATTTCGTTGGTAATGGTATGTAATCGTGAAATCGATCCATATCGAAAATCGATCCATATCGTAGATCGACCTTCTGAGCCTAGAAGATCGATCTTTTGAATCTATCTGAACTAGCTGATCATTTGTGTGGATTAATCTTTTCATTTCGTTTCAAAAGAACTATTCATATTTGAGAATCGCCCATCACTCTAGGCCTAAGAAAGGTGTTTATATATTTTTTAAAAAAAGAGAGAGAGACTGGCAGACATACAGACAGACAGTGAGAGAGACAGTGAGAGAGAGAGAGAGAGAGAGAGAGAGAGAGAGAGTGAGTGTGTGTGTGTGTGAGAGAGAGAGAGAGAGAGAGAGAGTAGAAAATATTTGCCAGATATAGAGGGAAAGGGTTTGGGGTGTGGTTGCCCTCCCTGTCCATGTGACACGCCACAAAAAAATCTCCGATTCCCTTATTAACTTTCTCTTTATATCACAATTTTTTTTTTCTCGCTGCGGTAGTTAATTTCTAATTTATTGTTATTCTATTGGGAGGAATATCCACGAAGTTGTTGTATATTTTCGGCGAAGAGTGAATAAAACTAAGTTTTATATAAATGAATTTTATTTTGCCAATTTCCATCTTTTTTTTAAATATTTTACCGCACTTTAGGCGGTAAAATATTTTAAGAAAATCAAATTCTCTATTTCACATTTTCCTCGACAACGGTAATACATTTATGGCCTAAGAAATAGTTGCATTAGGATCCCCATGTCCTATTACTTATGAAACATGAACCTAGAACCCTACAGGTGTTCCGCGACAAAAAGAGCCATGCCTCCAGCCCATTTGGGGGAAGACCTACTCCCCTCCTGGTTCTTTTGTTTCTGGTCGGACTAAAGTCATGCAAAAACGTAAGTATTACGAATTTCTCCCAAGAAATCATGTTCAGGTGGTCGGATTCTGCTGGTTAACGAACTTGACCTTTCATATGAATGAAAGTATTTTTGTGCCAAATTTCATTAAAATCAGTACATTTTTGAGCCAGCTAGAGAGCTAACAGACAAATATATACATACACACACTAAAATTTGGAACTCCGTTATTTTCCTGGTATATTGGTTCTGAATCGTGAAATATTCTCGACGGAACTTCCGGGTTGCGTCATGAAGGTAATCTAATAAACGCGCTTAAAAGGTCAAGATTCTAAAAAAATGTTAATTTTAAAGATGGAAATGCATACTTAACATTATATTATGGAAATTCGGAAACACAATATGCATTGTTATAAACAGGCTTGCTAACATCCCGGAAGGCTACGTACATATTCTTTACAATCTAAGGAAGGCATCTCTGACTACAATGTCGCAAGACTTCCTCGTATGAGCTTTACTGCACGCGATATGGCTTCGGCAGTCTCCAAGTTATACAAGTAATTATGGTGATATGAGAAATTATGCCATTGTCAAAGTGTGCTGTTAATTATCCCTCATTTCAAACACTCAGACAATTTAAGTTCGCTTAGTTTTAGGTTACTTTCAGCACGTTCAGATGTAATGTAGCTATTGTGGCTACAATCGTGAAAGAAGTTTTGAAAAATGTCTTCAAATGAGGAGCTTAGTATCAAAGTTGGAAAACTCCATTTTTTTTCAGTTTTGAGATTTTTGTCGATTCTTAAGTGTATTTTTATGCTGCATTCGATTTTACAACTGTTTTTCATTAAAAACGGACAGAAAATAGGTAAAATAGCGTTTATTTCAACCGTTCAGAATCGAAATATGGACAATTCCAACATAGTTTGGTTTCAAAAAATGACAACTCCATCAGTAGCCAATGAGAAGCTCGCACTCATGCAATCTGCTCCCAACATGCACAGCAAATCCATCATGGCTGAATGTTTATAGTTACTTGTAATAAGTGCATTAGCTGTTATCCGGCACACTGTGGTTCCGAATGCCGGATTTTGGGACAAAACCTCTAGGTACTTGAATCTTTCTGATTTAGGTATGATTTTTGAAGAATTTCTTTTTTGCCAAGTCGAATGAGACCACTACCAATTCTATAGAATAATTATTTTATTATTAAACGGGCTTTATATAACAACAACCGTGAAAAACAGCCGGTATTTAATTTAAAATATTCATACTTTACTCAAGTGGTAGAGCTATGTATCCTTCCAAATATATTTTCAAGACCTCAGGTGAATAAATTAACAGCTAATGTGGTACTGGTCACTGTTCTCGACATATTCCGCTTTATTTAAATTTTCGCGTATAACAAATAAATATTGACAGTTTCACACTAGATATTAAATAGATCTCATCGTTAATGTTCAGTTATTTGCTATTAAAAACTTTTCAACAACTCTCTGCAGAAAATAATAATGGTTAACTCGTTTTTCATAAAATAATCGCATCGCTAATTGATAACTTTATTTTACTAGCTGTGCACAGGTATGGCTGAGTACGGCGATGAAAATTATAGCACAGCCACTTCAATACATGTAGTTATAGGTAAAACTGTGCGAAGAGGATAGCTAAGTACCACTTTTTTTCTCAACTTAATAAAATAAGGATAATTTAGTTTCGTTTCAGTTTTGTCAAACTGTATTTAAATAACATTTTTCCTGTAATTTTTCACTATATAATTTTGATTTAATACATTAGACATAATCACATTATATTAAAACACCCTCGAGCATACCAAATTCATATTTGTTTGGTTTCAAAAGAGGATAGGTTCAATTTTCAAATGGCTCCCTTTGGTTTCAAAAACAGACAACTCCATGACTTGGTTTCAAACATGGACAACTCCACTATTTAAAGTGTAATTACGGCCTTAATACTTATATAATTTTGTAGTGCCTTTGAAATAATGTTTCTGAGGCCTATAAGAATAACATATAAAAAAATCACCATGATACTGACATCAATATAGTAGATATGGTTTTTTGCCTCTCCTGTAAAAAAAGCAAAAGTGGAGTTGTCCAATTTTGATACTAAGCTCCTCAAATATTCATTGATTTTACCTACTAGTTATCGAAAATGATTCGCGTTAAAATGTTTGTTTATATAAATCTCTCTCTCTCTCTCTCTCTCTCTCTCTCTCTCTCTCTCTCTCTCTCTATATATATATATATATATATATATATATATATATATATATATATATTGTTATAATTCTATTTTATTAATTTAACCAGACGTTGGTTGCGTCAAAATTTTATGATTTTTTACTAATTTATTAATAATTTAATTTGTCCGAAATATAAAAAACTGAAATTTAATTAATTTATTTACTAAAAATGGGTCGTGATGGGTTATGCAAATTGAGAACATTGAATTGAAATTAAAAAAATAAAACCTGGCTAGCTATACGAACCTTACTACGAAACAATATAAAATGTATACTATGTAACAAAAATTGACTTACATCCACTGGCACAGCCACAGTTCACAGAAAATAACCTAATATTACTTGTCTAAAAAGAACAGTTTGAATAAGCTAAATCAATTACTTTAAAGTTTTAAGCACTTATTTCTCCGATTGGCATCGCCTAATCAAAACTTTTATCAGAACCTTTTTTGTAGAGCATTTAGTAAGCTTTCTAGCGGTATTCTTCTGTTTACCAAGATTCTCAACCGTTTTCGAGATATTAAGGAAAGTATACAGAGTTACCAAAACTTTTTATGTCTTTTAATAAAATATTTTATTCTAACCCTTCCTTAACTCCAAACGTAACAAAAATTTCAACATATTAGTTTTAATAAAAGTAGAACATGCCGAAAATGTTTCAACTGAATCCCATGATGCTAAGTACCCAAACCAAAAACGTTATTCACAAAATTTGTTTTCCAATTTTCTCGAAAACGGTTAAAGCTATCGCCTTGAAAATGGTTTCATTCGTTTTCCTAGCCCAAGAAGCCTATAAAACGAGATATAGGCTTCTTATTTTATATATATATATATATATATATATATATATATATATATATATATAAATAAATAAATTATTATATATATATATAAATAAATAAATATATACATATATATATATATATATATATATATATATATATATATATATATATATATACAAATTTGAACCACCGTCATTTTCGAACTCTAGGGGTAAAAATATTACATGAATTAGTAGGCAGTTCTTACATTTTAAGTTTTGTTTCAGCCCTGATGATGTGGTGTTTGCTTTGAAGGCCCTGTGCGCTAACAGGCATCTGTTGTGGGATAAGCCTTCTTTTTACGTTGTTTAAACTTTTTAAATAATGATGCATTTCTTCATCTTATTTCCCAGCCGTTTTCATTTATTGTTCTTGAGGCATGCCACATTATTATATTTTAATATTTTTCCATCAAGGAAATAGAGCTGAAAAAAGAGACGGTACGACTTAAGGAATCGGAAACGAGAGTGAAAGAACTTGAACAGAAATTAGCAGAAAGAGACAACACCGTGAAACAGCTCCGAGGGAACTTGGCGAGGATACAGGACATGCCGGAGAAGTTGAAGATGAAAGAAAACCAGTATGTATGAAAATTTAAAATGTATAGTATTATTTTATGGTAGAAATTACCACCATCCAATTTGATGAGCGTGACTGCAACATCCAAGGGCGGTGGTTTTGGTACTGCGGAAACTAAATTTGATTCAAGAGAGGAAAACTAGTTTTTCACGTCAAACCGATGACTTAATCCGGAAATGAAGACGGGAATGATGAACCATAAAAATTGGTGACCAGAGAAAATATTGAATATGGGTCTTAGGAAAACATTAAATAGTTGTCTTTACAGTGAAGTTTTTGGTCATTTTCCTAACGTTTGCTGATTAATCAACTCTTATATAAATATGCTTTACTTCAAAAAATAAAATTGACGATAAACTGTTTTTTGAGATTTCAAGCAAACTTTTGACTCTGACTAAAACAGTTAAATATTTACAAAAGTCCGTTTCCATAACATCTTATCCTTGGTGGTATTTGGAAAGCTTACAATAAGTGTACTTCATAGTTTGTAAGCGCCTACTCTCATTAAATCTTGAAGATAAGTAAGATCTAGGCTGACAAGGATTATTTACTGAAAAGTTTATCTCAAGTAGACCCTCCCAACGAAAATTTCTTCAGAAATGCTTAAGTAGAAAATTTAGTAAGCTTTCAAATGGTTACTGTGCACTTACCACGATTTACTAGCTGTTTTCTTGATATTTATGAAAATAGACGAAAATCCTGTAAATGCACATGTCTGCTAATAAAATATTGGTTTTTCTAAACCTATCTTGACACGGGACGTAACCAAAATTTGAATATCTCAGTTTGTATGAATGTCAAACACCAAGAAAAAGTTTCAAATGAATCCATTGTTTTTAAGTACTACCCGAATTGAAAATTAATAAGGAAAAGTAGTTGTATTCACTTTTTTCGAAAATGATTATAGAAATCGCCTTAAAAATGGTTTCATTCATTTCTTTACGTTAAAGAACATACAACAGGTATACCTAAAAGTCTATGATCGCAAAAGCGTATGCGTTACAACTTTTTTCGCACGAATTTTGCCCCTTGTTCCTGCAGACCGGACAAGCTCTTGTTGCTAGTTAACGAACTTCACAAAATTGCACGAAGTATTATTGTACCGAATTTCATTAAAGAAAGTCAGTTCCATAACAGGCAAGGGCTCTGAGGAGTATATGTTGTAGATGTATCTGATTTTTGAACGTACGGCACACTAGGGAGATAGTGTGGTCAGTAATATGCTCTGGACGCCTGATTTTTAACTTTCCAAATATCCAATAATAAATTAATTAATGACTGGGTGAGCCTAGGGCCGGTTGCACTAAACATGTTTAGTGCAAGCTCGCGTTTTGAACCAGGGTCCTCCAGTTCATCAGTCGAGTGCTCTATCACGGAGCTAACCTCGCCCGAAGAATCCATACGTTTTTGCAAAAGCATACATACGTGCCTTAAACAAGTATATTATAACAAAATATCAAAAATGTATAATTGGCAATACATTTTTTTGTTTTTAAAGGATTGCATCTCTTAGAAAACAGTTGACCAAAGAAAGCGAAGAACACAATTTACAGCTGAAGAAGGTCTTGGACACAAAGGAATCATTACAACAGGATTTGGTAAAGGAAAGGTAATGTTACAAACAATTATAATATTCTTTTAAGCCAGTGAAATCAGAAAAATACCAAATTAAATTTTACGGTTCTTTCATAAGTATTTGAAGACTTAAATGCCACTCTGCGCCATTAGCAAGTGACCCACATATTTATAGATCTCTGATTTATTGGCCAATCGACCCAAGAGGGAGATAGTGTGGCCTGCACTATGCACTGGCTGCTTCAATTCAAGCCGCCATTTCTATACAGTAATTAAATGTAAATAGTGAAAATAATTAGAGCATCCATGTTTTAGGTCGGTCAATAAGTTCGTACGCATTAGTTTGCAAGGTTATGAGGCTATGCCTCACTATTAGACCAATAAGAACCTTTCGACACTAATCTTCGCTTGACTAATGTATTTAGATATTTATGCAGAAATTTTCGTAAACATCGGACGCATATTAGTACCCATAGGCATTGTTATCGATAACACAGGCGCACAGAAAAAAAAGTGGTCTTTCCCAAAAAAATATTTTTTGGGGTGGGCCACCCTCATCACTTAGGGGTATACAAATTAGTTATAAACCTATTCTCTGACCTACTGAATATACGTATTAAATTTCATCAAAATCGGTCAAGCAGTTTCCGAGGAATATAAACACTAAAACTAAAGACAAAGATTCTCAGACAGTGCATGGTGTCCTCAAACGATATGTTTATTATAATATTATACTTATATAATTCAATATTTTATTAATAAATTGAATGAGAGTTAGTATTTATTACTAAAAAAGCATTCAATGGATTACCTTAATTACTAAACAAGAGGCGGATTTATAAGTTGAAAGGTGTGTTGTCGGATTGGAAAGTTAAGAATACAATAGCTTTTGAAAGTGTGAATGTACTGTGAATACATCTCTTTTTCCGATTGTAAACTCTTTGAATGGTGCTATTGACATCAATAGAGTTCCACAACAGCTTAGGGACTGTGTACTTGTCACACGTCACCGTTTCTGTCGGTTCAAAGGATGACACCTGTTAGAATGTGGGATGGACTCTTGAAGCACTCTGGGATTTCATAAGTGCTTTACAAGTTTTAGGAAAATATTGCACTGAAGCTTAAACTATATATACATGTACATATATACAGGGTCTTTCCATGATTTAACGCACGCTTTCCACGCATTTCTCTATAATAGGCTGTCGTTGTTCTTAGAGGATTCCTTTTGACACAGGGATTGGGAAGCTGGTTCGTATTCGATGGTTGTCCGGCTCACTAGGGAAGGGTCCTTTGAACAAGATTGACATTAATTATTTGGAATTATTAGAAAAATAAATTGTTATTTTATAATTATGTATGCAGTCCAGTGTTTCAAGAATTGAAAATTTATTTTGATTAAGACTCTGCTTATGACCTCATGACGCAATCCGGAAGTGCCGACTAGAAAACTTAACGTTTCAGAACCCCTAGAGAACGAAAATAACGGTGCATGTTTAAAATTCATATAAACAAAGATGTTTAAATTTTGGTTACGTTTGGAGTTATAGAACGCTTAGAATAAAATGTTTTATTATTAGACATGAACATTTTTGGGAACGTCCAATATTCTCCTTAATATCTCGAAAACGGTTAGGAAGTCGTGGTAAGCGGAAAGTAATAATTCGAAAGGTTACTAAATTTTCTGCAAATAAGGTTCTGAAGAAATTTTCGATTAGGCGATGTGAATCGGAGAAATAAGTGCTTAAAACTTCAAATGTGTTTGCTGTGTTCGTTTGAACGGGTTTTTGTAGTTATTTAGCTCACTTTCTAATTCGTTGTTTTTTGTTTTAAATTGAATTTATTTGTAGAATTAGGTAGTCGAAGCACCTTAACAAAATAAAATAAAAAAATAAAATTTGTAGAATTACTAGGACTTACAATACAAGAATATATGAAATATTTTGATATTTTTCAATGCATTGAACAGTGAGATAAGTATTTTTAGAAGTGGATTGTGAGGGCTGGCTGACCCTGCCAGGTAAGGCCATAAAAACTTTTCAAGAAAGGCCGAACCAAGATAATAACTGTTTCTATTTTATTCTTTCCAAATGAGTCTACGAATAAGAACGGAGCAATAATAAGACAAACCATTTCTGTTTGTTCTATTATAAGCTTTCCAAATGACTTTTGTTTTGAAAAGTGTTTAAATTTACTTCGAAATATGATATACAGTTAGAAAAGGTATCAGCTCTATTTGGACTAGAAAAGAGAAGTATTAAAATTCAGAACCATTTGACGAATAGCTAGACTTCTTCTGCCGATGTCTAGGATAAATGGCTAGAAGTGCGAGCTTTCTCTATCCACCTTTCTCCAATTACATACCGTAAACCTTAAAGCCGAACCCCGGGGATCGGAAGGAGGAACTCCTGACATCTCGTTGTTTATGCCGTAGACAGCGCTAGTCGTAATCCCAAGCCAGAAATTCCAAAGCCTTATGCAACGGGGAACTTTCCAAATTCCGCCTGTCAAATATTTGCCGATATATCATCCGGGATATAGCCGTCAGGTTCTCCACTAGAGATTAGCTATATCTTGGCTATTTCTCACGATTGTTAGTGTTCTTAGGACCGACAATCATTATACAATCATACAGCCTCGACCTTATTATAACATAAAATCTCGGGTCGTAATAGGTTCCAGTAAATTAAGACATTGATAATGACTTCAAAAGCATTCGAAACGTTGTTAACTATAAGAATCTTACTATTACAGAACAATATAAATGTATATTTTACAACAAAAATCACCTTGTATCTTTCGTAGCACAGCTATCAGTCGTAATAGAAACCTCGGTAATCCTCAGGACGAATCTTAAGGACCGACTACCATTACACAATCATACAGCGTTGACCATATATCTCTCAGAAGGGGGGCCCTTGACAGCTGAGCTAACCATGACGGAAATATGAGTAACACTTTCCTATTAGTATATTAGCAAAAAGCAATAGTGTGGATTGAGTACGCATAAAACCGTCGTCTTTTTTTTTTAAGATACGCATAAAGACGTCTCTTTTAGGGCCATCCATGAGCGTATATAGAAAATAATTTCGGGAGGGGCTGGGAAAATTTCGGGGGGGCTGAGACCATTTCCGGGGTATGGAATACTAAAAATTTAGAGCCTGGAATAGTTTTAGGCAACTAAAACGCTATTACACGTAAAATAAAATACTTTTTATGAACTAAGCGATCTTATTTAATTTATTTTTAAGGGTTTTACGACAAGTTTTACCATCAAGTCAAAATTTCGGGGGGAGGGGGCTGTAGCCCTCTCAGCCCCCCCTTATGTACGCCCATGGGGCCATCCCGTAATATAATATAAAACCAACGGGGGTGCTCATGACCGTAGCAGTCGATGCACCAAAAAATAAATAAATAAGTAAATAAAAAAAAAAAATAGAAAAAAACCAACGGCCATAGTCACCTTGAATGCACCTGTTCCCGAAGTTAAGCAGCTTCGGGCGTGGCCCGTATCTGTATAGGTGACCTGAACGCATGCTGTTGGCATTACTAAAAACGGTGACAACCTGTAGATATCCAAATTGTTAATAAAAAGTAAAAAATAAATAAATAAATAAAATATAGCAACAGAAACATGAAAAATAACACACATGCAACACAATTATTATATATATATATATATATATATATATATATATATATATATATATATATATATATATATAAGGTAACATTAAGTTCATTAAATGTATTATCTACTTATAGCTACAAAAGTCATAGCATCGTTTAGGAAAGTTATATGTAGTAGGAATTTTGAATTGAAATTGCACGACCAGTCGAGGTGACTGGTCTGGTAAATCTTGGGTTAAATAGAAAAAGTCCGTCACGCAGGAGCTGCATAACTAAGCACTTTCCTCAGAATTTGGGTAGTGTAGACTGCTTTCCAGAACAATTTGCTTAAAATATCCTACATAAATAAAATAAAAACATGAATAGTTCTCATTTGTAATGAGTAACTGATCAATTATTAATTTGCATCCAGAGTTATGTTTACACATGGTACCTACTACACTACGTAATAAATACAAAAATCCTCATATTATCGTAGTTTGATCTAACGCAGGAACAGGATACAGTCACTCTAGTGGTAGAAAGCGCTCCTTGCGGCGGCTTTGTGAACCTACGTCTGCCGGCTTTTCTATTCAAATATATTACAAATTAAACCCCCGCTTTCCGATTGACCGATTCAGCTCATTTTTACAACACTTCTTTCTCATGAGTTAACCACGACGTATACCGCGTTTCGTTACAATACAGCAGAAATTACGACCGGTATGAGTATATTAGGAATTTGGGTCCGGAGTAAACCCCTCCTTCTAATGAACCGATTTAGTTTATTTTTACAACACATATTTACCCGTAGATTACCACTACGAATACCGAGTTTCGTCGAAATATACCAAAAGTCACGGCTGGTAGTGGCGAATTGGTTTTGTGGGTTCGGAGTAAACCCCCCCCCCCTCCTAATGAACCGATTTCGTTTATTTTTACAACACATATTTACCTGTGGATTAGCACTACGAATACCGAGTTTCGTCAAACTATACCTAAAATCACGGCTGGTAGTGGCGAATTGGTATTGTGGGTCCCGAGTAAACCCCCCCTCCTAATGAACCGATTTAGTTCATTTTTATATCTCACTTTTCTCTCTATATTACCACTATGAATGCCAAGTTTCGTTGAAATATAACAAATATTACGGATGACATAGTCAAATAAGTGTTTTGGGTTCGGGGTAAACCCCCCCTTCCGGTGGACCGACTTTGGTGGTTAACGAACTCGTTCAATCGTTTGCTAATTGAATGCTATATACCAAGTTTCGTGACGAAAAAACAAAAACTCTGGCCGCTATCGTGTTAACAGACACACACACATATATATATATATATATATATATATATATATATATATATATATATATATATATATATATATTTAACGGGGGTCATTTTCGGTGTCTACTAGGTAGGATCGACAAAGATTTGAAGAAATTTTTCAAAAATTCCGTCATGAGTCCAACCTCAATAGCTACTTTCCTTCGGAGGAAAGTGCTAAAAAACCACCTGAAAATCCACAAACAAAAACCAATTTCTAAAATTAATAAAATGGCAAATGTACTACAGAAATAGTGGAATCACTTAATAATATCGCAACCTATTCAAGATGGATTGTGAAATGAAACCATGCTCTGTGGCGTGAGAAACTCGAATTAAACCATGTCATTTATCCATGCTAAGCTTATAAAGATTGTTTATTTTTCCGCTTTCTCCTTTCTAACATTTTCTACGCTAAGAAGGCTAGCTTTTGGTCATTTTTTTTAATTTTTCCTTTGATTGCTCTGTTTTAGGTGCTTAATATAATTTCTATTCAATGGTATAATATAACTTTGATATATTTCTTAATATAACTGATTATGATTATATTTCTCAATATAACTGATTATGATTATATTTCTTAAGTATAACTGATATTGATATATTTCTTAGGTATAACTCTGATATATTAATAGAATGGAGCAGCTTGGTGTAATTGCAGAAAAGTCCGACTCGCAGGAACTACGTCATCTTAGCTCCTTTCCGTTCTTATCCCTGGTGTGATTTGGAAAAGTTGGAATACAAACAGTTATTATTTTGTTTAAATGTTTCGTGAAAAATATAAACACCAATTCCAATGAAACTTAAAGAAAAGCAGTACTGTCGGCAAGGCACAATTCTTAGCGGAAATTAATCCTTTGCCTTCCAAACTTTAGCTCCAGAAAAACACTATTATAAATATTTTTTCTATTTACTTAATATTGTTTGCTAAAATATTCATATTAATGTTAAATGCAATTTATTTATTTCAATTTTAACGTCCATTATTATTAAGAATTTTAGGACGGGTTATCAATAGGTTACCACCCTTTTCTAGCCAGGATAGGGCTGATGCCTTTTCTTTTTTCTAAAGAAAAACCACCACCCCATAGTGGGAATCGAATCCAAATTTAGGAGGCCTCCTTAAATGCAATTATAAATACTAAAATATTCATATTACAGTTAAATGCAATTTAAAAAAAAAACAAATCCTATTAAAAAGTGAGGGAAAGAACGTTTTAAGGAACGAAACCAAAAGTGTAGAGTAGTAGAAAATACTCAAATGCACCTTCGAATTCCGCTCGGAAAGGTCTCTTTCTAGCAACAAAAATTGTTCAGAGATATTTTTGTGGGACATTTATTAAACTTTCGAATGGTTACCGTCGATTTACCGCGATTTTTCAACTATTTTAGAGATGTCTAACAAAATGTACGAAAATAATAAAACTGCTCATGTCTTAATACATTTTTTTAATACTCCCTTAACCCTGAACTTAACCAAAATTTAAAAAACCTTAGTTTGGATGAATCTCAAACATGTATAAAATATTTCAGCTGAAGCTGATGATTTTAAGTACCCAAAATGAAATTATACAAATATCGCCTTGAAAATAGTTTCATTCATTAAATTAGACAAAACCTCCCCCCCCTTCAGATAGACCGATTTAGTTCATTTTCATATCACGTCTTTCTTATTACATACCCAGGACGTATAAAGAGTTTCGTTACAATACAACAGAAATTACGACCGGTATAAGGAAATTAGTAATTTCTGTCCGGAGTAAACCCTCCCTTCTAGTCAACCAATTTAGTTTATTTTTATAACACATTTTTTAAAATATAAGAAATATTATGGCTGGTATTGGCAAATAACTACTTTGGCTCCGGAGTAACCCCCCCCCCCCCCCCCCCCGTCCACATGGACCGATTTTGTTGGTTAACGAACTCGTTCAATCGTTTGATGGAAGAATACTACATAACAAGTTTCATGGCGAAAAAACAAAAACTCTGGCCTGTATCGTGTTAACGGACACATATATAACTATATATAAATATATATATATATATATATATATATATATATATATATATATATATAGAAAATAAAATTTTATATATTATATAAATTTTAACTGGGGTCATTATCGGTGTCTACTAGGTAGGATCGATATAGATTCGAAGAAATTTCCCAAAAATTCCGTCATGAGTGCAACCTCAATAGCTACTTTCCTTCGGAGGAAAGTGCTAAAAAGGATCATTCAGAAAAAGAAGGAAACCTGCCTGGGCACAAAGAAAAACTTGTCAAAATAGTGTTAATTGTTCTTCGCGGCATACACCCTGGATTATCATGCGGGAGACTTTAATATGGCTGTTCTCCATCAGCCGATTCAGATCGATCCTGGCTGACAGCCATATTGTATTAGTATGGACATGGTCCTACCTGTGGAAGGTCTTCCGTAGCTAAGGCTAAATTTATGTATTTATAATGTAGTTGCTCCTGAAGAGGCGTCAAGAGACATGTAGAGAGATTAATCCCCAAAAAAACATAAATGTGAAATAGAGGCCAAGTTCCTGCCCCCACAAAGAAACACTCCCTTGCTCAAAAATATCCCCTCCTAAAACCCCGCACAAACGCCTTACCATTCTCCACTTCAAAAAAGTAGTATGAGTTAGTGTCTTAATTCTACCTAAAATATTTGCCAATACAAGAGATGATACAAGAAAGAAATGTCCAAGTTCATTACTTGGAAGACCTCATAGTTACTTACTAAGAACAGTAAAGACACTTCAACTGACCTTTAAAAACACCAATAAAAACACTTATATCCAGGTACTAAAATATCACTTTCCTCAACCAGGTATATTCTTAAACTTGGCAATGTTTAGTTTTTCTCTAAAGATAATTTCGGCACAAAAAAAACATTGCCAAGTTTAAGAATATACCTGGTTGAGGTGCAGACAGACAGCTGATAGACGATTTTGATTAGCCTATGATACTACCCGGAGAAAGACCGACATGTGTGCCAAATTTTGTCATAATCGGTCAAACGGTGTGTATTTGTATAAGGAACAAACAGACAGACAGACAGCTGATAGACAATTTAACCCAGCCTATGATTCTCCCCGTATCAAGACCCATCTGTGTCCCAAGTTTGGTCAAAATCGATCAAACGGTACGGATTTGTATAAGGAACAAACATACAGACAGACAGCTGGTATAAGATTTTTACCGAGCCTATATGCGTCTAATTGTTTCTTAAAACATCAAATATAGGTTCTTCATACCGAGACAATTCATTTGATACCCCACATCATGGGTTTCGGACGGAATTATGGGTTTCCGAAGGAAGTACAAAACTGGCACGCCCCCGCCCCGGAAGCGGAGTCAAACACAACTTTTCGCGATTTTTCGATTTTTTCCTTTAATAACGTCTTCATATATATCTTCATGCGAAATTTCAAGTCTCTAGCATCATGGGAAGTACCCAATAATTTTGATGAGTCAGTGAGTGAGTGAGTGAGTGAGTGAGTCCTATAAATCCCGATTTTTGATCGCTTATATCTCAGAAACTATTTGATGTAGAATTATGAAAATTTCTAGTAGTATAATACCTGTGTAAAATTTCATAACTTTATCTTTACCTGGTTGAAAGTTATGAGAGGGTAAAAATCGGCTCTAAGACCGCCTGTAATATACACACAGTATGCTTAGGCCGGAACTTGGCCTGGCGCACTACCGTGCGCCTAGATAAAGCATATAAAGTGAAGTTGACGCGTTTTATACATGACCTTCCGCCTGTTTAAATAATGCAATTTATTAGTTGGAACGGGTTTCACGGGAAAAGGTGACCCATACACTTTTCTTCTACTTTGATACCTAACGACCCGAAAGTAAGCTCTATTTAATATGGTGTTCTAGATCATCGAACAAGTCACCATTAGTCCATTGAACCAATAACCACCGTGCCGATCACTAGGTCAATCAATGAGGCAACGCCACACGAGATTGACTCATTGACGTGACGGTATATTGACTGAGAGTATGTGATTGAGGTCGCTCATGTCTTCCCTCGTTCCACATTCCGCTCTTTTTGTGGCGTGTAAACCATCGGTTCGTGCGTGGGTGCGTACGTGTGGGCGGTCTTCTGACTCATATCGCGGTCTAGGAACATCCTTCTTTTAAAGCGAATTTCTTTTAATGGGGAAAGTAATTTAAGAAAAGAAAATAATTGGTAACATATATTAAGTAAATTATTATAATACATATGTATATGTTTTTCCTTTTCTTTGGGAGGGGAGAGGCAAGAACAGTTATCCCCATAAAAGAGTAATGGTCTCATGTAATTGTACCAAGCTCAAAGCCAGGAGGTGTATTAAAGACTTTATTTCGGGTAGATGTGTTTCCTCTCTCTCGCTTCATGTTATTTATCATTTTGACGGATAAAGCGAATGAAACCATTTTCAACAAGTTATATTTAACCCTTTTTGTACGATTTATCCTATCTGTTATGAATAATAAACAAGTGCAATATATACGCAACAACTCAATAAACGTGCTGTAGGGGATGGACAGAAGTATAAAAAATTTCGGCAATTTGACAAGGGGTGAGAAAACAAATAGGCTGATAGGGTAACGAGATGTAATACGCCACGGGCTAAAAAACATGATAAATACCCTCTAGTGACAGGTAGTAATGCTAGAAGTCAATGAGGTAACGCTAGATAGGTCTAAAATCAAGAAATGGGAACATAAAGTCAGTGAGAAATATGAGGATCCCTCGACTGCTGGAGACGTCAACGGTACGTGATTCTCGACTGTTTCGGACTTCTATACAAGTCAACGGTACACAGGGCGCAGCCGCTCTCGACTGCTGGAGCAGTCAACTCTAGAGAAAGGGTTAAACAGTAACTAAAGCTTTCCGCCATTTTATACCCAGGATAAAACTCACTCTTTTCCTTTTGTCGAAAGAAAAGGCATCTAACCTAATGCTGATGGAACCCAAAATCTCTCGGACCGGGTTTTAACACCTCAACAATCTTGGTAATCAGGTCTAAAATTTTAATTTTAACGTACAACTGTATTATAGGAACATTTTCCAGAGGTTTTCGGGACTGCTTATCCAAAGGTTAGAAGTTTTTTTTGTTGACAAGCGAGAAAGCTAATCCACCCAAAACCCGACGCACAAAGCGTTAATACCTTGCCATTTGTGATCATCAGACCTTCAATTTTTGTTTTTAAATAGAATAAGTAAAAGTGTGACTCGCAGGATCTGTGTCATGTTAGGACGTTTCGAACCGTCCATATACTACGATTTCCCGACCGTTCTCCAAATATTTAAGAAAATATACGCAAATTCGAAAAGTGATCAAGTCTGTTAATGTGTTTTTCTAATACCACGTAATACATGAATCCATCGTTTCTAAATAACTCAACTGAAAATTAGTTATGAGAACTAGATTTATTCAGCCTGCTCGAAAACTGTCACAGATATCGCCTTAAAGTTGGCTTCATTCATCTCCATACGTTTAAGATCCTACAAAAAGTGTATCTACACGCCTATGAACGCAAAAAAAGTCTATCTAATCAGTCAAACGGTGAAACTGTCGAGAAAATAAGGTTTCACCTCAAGATGTTTTAAATTTCTTGTAGAATTAATTCCATTGTGCGTTTAGCCTTTCTCTTGGGAGATCCAATGTCCGGTGATTTGATTCCTTGTTAACTATTTGTCACGTTTCTCCCCTGAAGAGGCTATTAGAACAAGTCCGAAATGTCCCTCGGGTCGTTAAGCAGCAGAATCGAGCCTAGAAGAAATCCAGAAGAAAGTTGCTTGCTCAGGGTATCCTTCAACTAGCTGTCATTCGGGCCACCGGCTGTGTTGTTTAAGACGAGAAATCTTCGTTGTTTCTAGATCCTTATTCTTAGAGGAGCTCGCATTAAATATCTTAATAAAAGCCCGTCACGCAGGAGCTGCAGTAAAGTAAGGTGGCAGTGCTGCATTCCTGAATAATTTTTTTTTTTTTTTAATACAAAGTTTATTAGCATCTGCAACAAATAATAAAGTACATTGAGTTAAAGACTTAAAAGAATTTTATTTTACAAAAATATAAACAAATTATACAAATTTTTATAACTAATCTAAATTACCTATATCTATTTAATATGTATACATAAAATATTATAAGGGGAAAATACACTAAAAAAAACCTATATACATAAACTTGAAAAGTAATATGCTTAGGCCTCTTACTATTACTAACGCTGATAATTTAGGCTGTCATAATTATAGTATATCAACAATATGCTTATACTTGCTGTTTTGACGTGCTTCAAAGAAGTGGTCTGTCACTTTAATTATGTACTGACTTATTGTAGGAATGTCAAGAACTTCATGTATATGCATGATAGGAGTCCATCGGGGAAAAGAACCAATGAATCTCAAACATTTATTTTGAGTCATCTGTAATTCTTTCTCTTGTTGGTTTCACATGTCATGGACCAAATTGGACATGCATACAGTAACATAGGCCTAAAGTATAAGTAATAAATTATTCTTATGTTAATTATGCTTAATCCTAAGTTTCTATTCATTACAGAAAATAAGGATTGGATTATAGCAACAACCCTATTATATTGAATGTTGATATGGTTCGTGTAAGTCAGTTTGGAGTCCAAATTTACCCCAAGATACTTCACATTCTTAGACCATGGGATTGAATTACCGAAAATCTTTACTTCAGGGTATTCTTTAGGTCTTTTCCGAGTAAAGAGAATAACCTCAGTTAAAGTAAATTGGTTAATCGTGATAATTAAAGACATTTTTATGATCTCACATACTCAAATTACAGTAAAAATAATACATACTTAAATTAATTAAAGGCCGGTGGCAGTGAGTGTTAAGGCGAGAGCACTCAACACTCCGTGCTAAGGGTCGTGGGTTGAATTCCCACCGGGGCGGTGGCTTTTCTTTGGAAAAAACGAAAAGCCATGAGCCATGTCGTGACTAGAAAAGGCTGGTGACCTGTAGATAACCCGTCCAAAAATTCTTAATAATAATGGACGTTAAAATTGAAATAAATAAATAATAATAAAATAATATACATGAAATAATGTACAAAAAAATTATAAAAATGAGATACAAATCTGAATAATTTGGTTAAAATTGCCTGTAAAAATATATAATAAACGTGATTAGTTTATTTATATAGGACTTTGTCTCTTTTCATTCAGCCCTGCTTGAACATTTTTTTATCGTCTTTACTTATTAAATAATGAATACCGATGAATAGCTACTAAAGAACTAAATACAGTAAATAATCTAGAATTTTCACCAACCAGTGTTAAATAAATAAACAAGTAAGGGATGGTTTATTGATGGTTGGTAAATTGGTTCAGTTTATGGTTTGGATGGATTAATAAAGAATACGTATAAGCCAGAATAAAAATTGGACATATTTTGAACAAAAATTTTTTGTAATTTTATAATTTAGAACATTTAAAATTGGAAACCATTTACCCCAACCCTCCTTATCTAAGGTTGCTTAATCGTCTGCGGGATTGCCTGATCCATTGTTGTTATTCGGCGGATTGGATTTCTCCAATCAATTTTATCTAATGATTTCTTTGAATATTTCCGTTCCGACCGCAGGGAATTAACTACTTTTCCTAAAAAGAAAGTGGTATTTACAACCCACTCAATCTCTCAGACGATTCTAGTAGATGAACAGGAACAAATATGAAGGAAGTTAGGTAATCAGTTATTTCGTGGTCGAATATCATTATTTTTTTGATAGTGTTATTAACTCTTGTTAAAACTTAACATATTTGTCTGTATTTGGCGAAGCGCCCATTTTTTTAAGCCAAATTGTCTTTTTTGTGTGTACACATTGGTATTTCACTCCGTTTGCGGCTCATAGAGCTTCGAAACGGTTACAGCATTCTCCAAACGGGGATTATAATAATTCCTGAATTAATAAGACCTTCATGGTATCATTTGTTAAAAATAATCGGACTGGGTCTATTACGGTAATCTATCAGTTAGGTCTGGATCTAATAATAATTGTCCAAGCCATAATATTCACAAAACGCAGGCCCCAGCTGGAACACAATATAATCATTGATAATGAAATAATACCCTGGCAAAGTAAAATGAAATATTTAGGTGTAGTTCTCGATGGAGGGCTAACTTTTACTCAACATATAAACGAAGTATGTAATAAAGCGAATAAAGCCCTTTGCCAAATATACCCGTACTTCAACAGAAAATCAAAGTTAAGCTCTGAAAATAAAATACAATTATACAAATCCTGCATTAGATCTATATTAACCTATGCTTGTCCCGTCTGGAGTTCTACATGTAATAGTAACTATAAGAAATTACAAATTTTTCAAAATAAATGTATAAGAATAGCAATTAACTTACCCAGATGCACCAAAATAGAAACACTTCATAAAATATCCAATATTCCGCACATAAAATTCTTCATACACAAGCTCACATATAAGTTTTTTAAAGCATGCAAGGGAAAACCTAACCCACTGATTAAGAATATAGGTAACTATAGCAAAAGTAGCACTAAGAGATATGTACATAAAAGGACAAAACATATATTATTGAAATAAGTATAAAAGACTATGCCGAGTGCATGCTAAGAATTGGGTTATGCTATCAGGAGTGAGATAACTATACATAAACATTTACTCATTAATCCCTAACTGTATATTCTATTGTATACATATAAATAGTACTTCTTATTATTAACTATTTTCCTTCCAAATAATGAATTTTATATTTACTCTCACAATGTAATAGAGCAAGGAAATGAAGAAGATACATTTCATGCATTAAAGTTATTGTCATTGACATTAAAGTTAAATTGTTTTATATTGTAAATTTATCCTTGTGGTCTGTAGGTACACAATGTTTATATCATGTTTTGTTTTTTTATATCAAATACACAGTTAAATTTAAAAAAAAAAAAAATAAAAAAAATAATTGTCCAGAGCGTACCTGTTTTGAATTGAGAGGGCTCACGCTAATTTTTGGAGGAATATTTTCGGAACAAATCGAATAACAAGAATTGAGGTATGCGTAAATTGAAAAGCATTTTAGGCTGCCAAAAAATGTTTTTAGTTCCTGCGAGTCGGACTTTTTGATAGTGTTATTAACTCTTGTTAAAACTTAACATATTTGTCTGTATTTGGCGAAGTGCCCATTTTTTTAAGCCAAATTGTCTTTTTTGTGTGTACACATTGGTATTTCACTCCGTTTGCGGCTCATAGAGCTTCGAAACGGTTACAGCATTCTCCAAACGGTGATTATAATAATTCCTGAATTAATAAGACCTTCATGGTATCATTTGTTAAAAATATTCGGACTGGGTCTATTACGGTAATCTATCAGTTAGGTCTGGATCTAATAATAATTGTCCAGAGCGTACCTGTTTTGAATTGAGAGGGCTCACGCTAATTTTTGGAGGAATATTTTCGGAACAAATCGAATAACGAGAATTGAGGTATGCGTAAATTGAAAAGCATTTTAGGCTGCCAAAAATTGTTCTATAAAAACGGCTATTTTCATACTTAGTGCTATTTTAAAAGGCATCGAATCAATTTTAACATCAATCTTTTAATTTCATTACAAATCTTTTGTCGCCCGAAGGAGGTCTCTGACGTGAATAACAAGGACTTACGAAGTTATGTCAAAAGAAGTATATATATAATATATATATATATATATATATATATATATATATATATATATATATAGATAGATATATATTTTTTTTTTGCAACGAATCTCTCCATGGAAAATGGTTGAACGAGTTGACAAGCAGAATCGGTCCAAGGGTGGCGCTGATTACTCCGGAGCGAAATTTGCTCATAACGGCCGCAAATTATGATTTGTTGCAACGAAACTCCGTATACGTCATACGTATCTAAACAGAAAGAGGTTTTGTTAAAAATAACTAAATCGGTCTTTTGGAGAGGGAGTTACTCAAGAATAAAATTTATAATATGGCTGTACCGGTCGTCATTTGTTATTTCTTTTAACGAAACTCGGTAGGCAAGATGCCCCGCCAATAAGGAACATGTGTTCGGTCCATTAAACGTTGGGGTTAACTCCGGAAAAAAGTGAATCAAAATTAAATGAGTCAGCTGTTATCACGAAAATACTAAAACTATTAATGTTTCGGTGGCCGTGAGTTTAGGGGTATAAGATTGATCGTTCAGGACTCGGCAAGAACATCTTTCCCGTTTTTGACAGGAAATATTATCCGATTGATGTCTAATCACTACTATACAGAAAATAGTATTTTAATTGCTTTAGGAGGCCCGGTGGCCGAGAGTCTTAAGGCGTGAGCACTTAACACTTAGTGCCAAAGGTCGCGTGTTCGATCCCCACTATGAAAAGGCATCAGCCCTATCCTGGCTGGTAACCTATAGAAAATCCATTCCAAAATTCTTAGTTCATAATAATGGACGTTAAAATTTAAGTAAATGATTATTTTGAACTTATATAGGTTATTTTAAGCAAATTATTTAGGAATGGAGCGTACACTATGACCATTCTGTGGAATCTTCTTAATAATCCAGCTCCTGCGTGACGGAATTTTACTTATGCGCCCTGGACTATAATAATGTTAGTCGCCACTGATTCTTGCCATGAAGGTTACACGTCACCAGCTTGGCTTTTCCCGTGTTGAGAACAGCTTCCTCCAGAAGAGGGAAACGAGGCCGAGCGACGGTCCACTTCGGTGGTTCTGTTACGTCGAGAACAAGAAGCTCTCCTCGTCTTCACGCCTCGCGGTCACACTTCTTCCAGGACTCTGCTTCAATGAAGCTCATTTACCTACTTCCTTGTACACAGGGCGATGCTCCTACGTGACGCTAGGTGTGGGGGAGTCAATGTAAAAACGTAGGAAGTGGAGAGATGAGGTCCGTTTTACGTGCTATTGGCCTATTGGCGTCTTGTGGTACATACAGAGTGGAGCGTAGAGAGAGCAAAGAGCATAGCGAAGAAATCAAACTCGTGAGGTTAAAGGGAAGTAGACAGAGTGGACCAGCTGGCGAAGCAGAGAGCATAGCAACGAGTTCAACTCAGTTGGCATAGAAACGTTTTTCGCTATTTTCTTAGCTCTTCCTATTTACTCTAGCTACGCTCTTCTCTGTTGGTTGGCTTTGAGCGGTTACAGAGTGGACCGTAGTGAGAGTAAAGAGCATAGCGAAGAAATAAAATACGTCAGGTTAATGGGGAGTACACAGAGTGGACCACCTGGCAAAGCAGAAAGCATAGCAACGATTTCAACTCAGTTGGCATAGCAACGTTTTTCGCTATGTTACTAGCTGTTCCTATTTGCTCTGTCTACGCCCTTCTCTGTTGGTTAGCTTTGAGCGGTTACAGAGTGGACCGTAGTGAGAGTAAAGAGCATAGCGAAGAAATCAAATACGTCAGGTTAATGGGAAGTACACAGAGTGGACTACCTGGCAAAGCAGAAATTATAGCAACGATTTCAACTCAGTTGGCATAGCAACGATTTCAACTCAGTTGGCATAGCAACGTTTTTCGCTATGTTACTAGCTGTTCCTATTTGCTCTGTCTACGCCCTTCTCTGTTGGTTGGCTTTGAGCGGTTACAGGGCGGAGCGAAGAGAGAGCAAAGAGCATAGCGAAGAAATCAAATACGTCAGGTTAATGGGAAGTACACAGAGTGGACCACCTGGCAAAGCAGAAAGCATAGCAACGATTTCAACTCAGTTGGCATAGCAGCGATTTCAACTCAGTTGTCATAGCAACGATTTCAACTCAGTTGGCATAGCAGCGATTTCAACTCAGTTGGCATAGCAACGATTTTCGCCGTTCTTTGCTCTTCCTATTTGCTCTGCCTACGCTCTTCTCTGTTTGTTGGCTTTGAGCGGCTACAGAGTGGAGCGTAAAGGGAGCAAACAGAAGCTCTTTTCTAATCCTCTTTGCTCGCCCAGCTCCTCCAAATTGCTTCTTTGTGTTTCCTTCTCAGAGGAAAAGAGGAAACACGCTTCAAGTATAATTATGGCGTAAGCTCTGAGGTGAAGTCTAATTATTGGCGATCTATTACTAGATTTAATTGGGGAGACTTGTTTTCTTTAATGGTGATTCGCTGAGATTCAGGACTCAGCCAAAACAGATATTTTTGCGTTCTTGTACGAATTCATTTTTTTTTTATTTGTCATTTGGATGCGATGATCGCAATTATATAAAGTCTCTACGCCCTGCTCACCCATAATTAATACACACAAATGGGACTGACCAAAACTAGTATAAAACATGGTAACAATATTCTCTCGGTACAAACCAATTTTTTTTTTTACTCAGAAAAATGTAATAGTTGGGATTCGGCTAAGGAAAATCTATATTTAGGACGTTTCGGCAAGCCCTTAATATACAATATTACAGAAGAGAATAAAGAAAAGTCCGTCACGTCGGAGCTGCATAACTAAGCACTTTCCTCAGAATTGGGTAGTGTCGAGTGTATTCCTGAATAATTTGCTTAAAATAACCTGTATAGATAAATAAAATAATAAACATAAATAACACCACAAAGTTTACAAAGTAAATCCCCCCCTTCCGATAGACCGATTTAGTTCATTTTTACAACACTTCTTCCTTATTAGATACCGCGTTTCGTTACAATACAGCAGAAATTACGACCGGTATGAGCAAATTCGTAATTTGGGTCCGGAGTAAACCCCCCCCCCCCTCCTAATGAACCGATTTAGTTTATTTTTTCAACACATTTTTCTCTTTAGTTGACCAGAACGAATACCGAGTTTCGTTGAAATACAGCACAAATTATATGAAAATGTTTATTGGTTAAGTTAACGTTTGTTTTTTGTTTTTTTTAATATTATTGTTTTATTAGTAAATTAGGAATATGCAGAAAAACAGTATCCTTATATTTTATTTCGCTCTCCAGCTACTGATAATTACTTTTTATGTGTGATCCTCTGTAATTGTAGTAATATTAACAATCCGAGACAAACAATCTTTTAAACAGCTAGACGGTTAAGGATAACTTTGAGCATTAAAATTATTAAAGCAATAAAAATACTATTTTGTAGTATAGTCGTGATTAAACATCAATCGGATAATATTCCTCGACAAAAAAGGGAAAGATATCCTTGCCGAGTCCTGAAGGATCAACCTTACAACCCATGAGATTGTCAATTAACCTCCTTCATTTCCTTTCTAATCTGACCTCACTTCATTGCCAATAATGCAAGGATTCAGGGAACCTATTATTTCAAATTATCTTCTATATTTGTATCAGTTATATTTTTATTATTTAAATAATTGTATATAATAAACATCTTTGTCTCATATATAATTTGAGGTTTAAGTAAAAAGGTCGTCAACATTTTATAAATATTTTTTTTTTTCTTTTTTTTTTACACCATTGGAAATAAGTTAAGAAGTTTGTTAATTAAAAGTATGTAGGATAGTTTAACATTGTAAATACTTAAATTGTTAACTTAATTATATATATGAAATATAACCTTGAGTTAACTTTGTAAATAGGTAAATTGTTAAGTTAATTATAAATATGAATTATAACCTTGCGTTTAAACTATATCAGATTAAATCTCTATACTGTGTATGTTAAAGTATATTTATAGTCTATTTCTGTAAATCCATTTAAGATGATCTATCAGCTATTAAGGTGAATAATATCCATATGTAAAGCTCTTGTCGCCAAAGCTGCGAAGTGTCTCAATAAATAAATAAATAAAAAAAAAAAGTCAATCTAACACAATTTACCTTCCACTTACTCAAGATTGAAATAATTGGAAGATTATCATTCCAAAGATAATTAAATTATGTACAAACAAAATCCTTTGATAAACTCTATATACTCGTTCCACAAATTTGGAAATATGTCTGTGTGTGTATGTATACAATTATTATTAATATTATCCTTATATATTGTATTTTTGTAATCACTGTTTATAATTTAATCTAATTCAACTATGAGCAGATCACTGCAGAAACACATAAATAAATAATTTCACTGTTAAAGATAGTAAATATAAACGCGCTAAGAAAAATTAACTGCCTAATTTTAGGAAAATAAAATTGATTACGGATATTATAATCATGAAATAAACGTTTACTATGTTATCAACGATTTCTTTTTAACCCTGGAACACTAACCTTAATTCATCCTACACTATTACTAACATGTGTATCAATTTGACGTATACACAGGAAAATGACTCAGAACTTGATTATCAGGGATAATGGAGAAATCTTTTGTATTTATTGTATATTTGTCAATATTTAATACAAAAAATACAAATTAAAAACATAAAACATAGAGCAACAAAAACATGGACAATTTCCGGGGTATGGAATCCTATTTTAGAACTATAGAAGAATAGTTTTAACCAACTAAAACGCTTACACCTAAAATAAAATATTTTTTTATGAACTAAGTAATCTTGTTTTATTTATTTTTAAAGGTTTTATAACACATTTTTACCGATCAAAAAAATTCTCAGCCCCCCCCCTTGTATACGCCCAAGGCCTTTCACAAGAAATAATAACTGGAATAATAATAATAATGCATAATATAATATCCCAATGCCTTCTCGACTTTTAAAATAATTACTGCGTTAGCAATGTGTATTTTGCAATTATTTACATAATTACCTAATTAATTAATAATTAATGGTGTAATTATATTTTAGGTGCTCGTTACTAACTCTGTGTCAAATTGATGCAATTTATGAGTCTTTATTACTACCTAAATGACGTAGACTTAATGCTCATATTACTAACATTGCATCAAAATGACATAGAAACATTTACGTTTGATGTTATTTTTCGTCGCTGGGATAGTATTTTTGGATGGAACGGCATTTTTCTCCAGCGGTGGTACTCCTCACTTCTTCCTGGAATATTTCGATGGATTCATCTCCATCTTCTTCAGCCAGGTACTTGTTTCTTCCTCGGTGGTAGCCAAGGGAATGACATTTTTCTCCATCTGGGAGAAAAATGTTCTATTTTCCTCGCCGTACATATAAAACCTTACGGCGAGGAAAATAGAAGCAGGAAAAAAAAAGACGCAATACCATCAGCGCTACTAACGGACAGAGTCCCAACTACACCAGGGAGCTTCAACACCATTCGTCCGCCGATACTGTGGCTAGAAGGAAAAAAAGAAGCCCAGATGGAGAAAAATGTCATTTCCTTGGCCACCGAGGAAGAAACAAGTACCTGGCTGAAGAAGATGGAGATGAATCCATCGAAATATTCCAGGAAGAAGTGAGGAGGAGTACCACCGCTGGAGAAAAATGCCGTTCCATCCAAAAAAGAAACATTTACGTGTATTACTAACCTCTACGTCGTGTTTGATGCACTGTCTTCTGGGAAAATCAACGTCACACCTATCTAATCACTCGCTGAGAGGTGAAATTCTGCTGGATGCGGGTAAGAGGAATTGCTCCAGGAATAGTTGGGGGGGGGGAGGCCGGCTCTACCCCCATTTAACGGAAGAAAACGACAATTGATTACAATCATATGCGTCAATATGACGCAGGTTAGTGTTCCAGGGTTAATGTGTAAAGGTTTTCTGAGTAGCTATCATCACATGACATGGTCATATCAAGAAGACCTTATAGCATTATGTAACATGGACCGTGAAGTCTACGAATATCATAGATTAATCTGCTTAATAAGCCAGTAGTATAATTTTCATGAATGAAACTACTACGCATGAATTATGATTATCAGTTAATGAATCGTTTGTCTCTATTATTCTTTAAGCATCACAGTCGTGAATTTCTCTCTGCCTTCAATTTATTTCTTCTTTTTCATCTTCCTTCTGAATTTTTTATGTGATATCTTCTTATCCCCTATTTTTTTTGGAACTAACTATAATTGAAAAGTTCTTGAAATATTCATCCAGCCTATCTAGTATATATACAGTGCAGTGAAAAAATATAGACTCAAGGGAAAAATGTACTATTTGAATTCATTTAAGTCATTTATTTTGAAATTTTGCTAACAAAAGATATTATATAATGTTTGCCTAAATGATTTATAACAATTTTGATAAAAAAATTAATGATATTGCTGTCATTTCATACAAAATAACAAAAAACAACCTGTGAAAAAGTATAAACTCAAACATTTTCTGACTCCTTAATGAGTAAATTCTTTCAATAATGACATCTTACGCCATGTTTCTTAATCACCAGCAAGAGTCCTTTAAGGACACTTCTTACTAAATTCATTTAAGTGCTCTCTGGTATGTTTTCCTAAGCTTGTGATATCCTTTCTTTCTAGCTCATCAATATTTTGGATTTCTGGCTTCAAAAGGTCATATAGACTTCTCTTGTCATAATTCTCCACCAATTTTCTATCAGATTAAGATCCAGACTAAGGGCTGGCCAATCTAAAATGTTGATTCCAAAATCCTAAAACCATTGTTTTGTAGCCCATGTAGCATGAATCGGCGCATTGTTTTGTAGCCCATGTAGCATGAATCGGCGCATTGTTTTGTAGCCCATGTAGCATGAATCGGCGCATTGTTTTGTAGCCCATGTAGCATGAATCGGGGCGTTTTTCTGCTGAGAAATGATTATTTCTTCTTCCAACATTGTAATAAACGGTAAAAGGAACTCTGCCAAATCATTTTGATTAGTAATTTCTTCATTTTCTAGAAATAAATGCGATTTCGAGTATTTCCCTTTTCATTAAACGCAGTCCATACCCATGACTCCGCTACTTCAATGCGACCTTCTTGAATTTTTTTTTTTTTATTTCTAAAGTCATGCCAGTAATAATTTAAACCATCTGGACCATCAATTTTAAGTTTTTTCGTCACTAAAAATAACGCTTGACCATTTTTTGGCTATTTTGAATATGATTTTCAGCGAACTGCAGTCCTCACTGCGAATGATGTTTCTTGAGCTGTGGTTTTCGCATTCATTACCTTACAATATTTCAAGAACTGTGATTCCATTATCCACTTCCTCATCAAGCATCACATGCTAAATTAAATCGCCCAAAAATCAGTGCAAAGGATGCTCCTGTTTTTGAGATTTCTTACAAAACCGCCCGTTTCACTTGCTTCAAACAATTTAGAGGACTTCCACTTCTTTTATTTTTCCCTTAATTGTCTTCGCTGCAATTTAAAAAGTTATTGGCCACTCCTTGGGAGGGGTTTAGCTCACGAAAAATTTGTCTCTGGGTCAACCCACCTCTTCTTAGGTCCAAAATTCTTTGTTTCTCCGCTTCCGTGAAACAAAGAATTTTTCCGCTTCGTGACTTCCTTGCAGCATTATTTAAAAAAAAAATCCAATTCACAGGAATCGCCACTGCATAAAAAACAATTCCATGCACTCTCCCTTCAACAGTTAGAAGAAAACTGAGGTGGTAATAATCCATTAGTACACCTGACAATAAAATATTAATATTGAGTTTATACTTATTCACAGCGTAAACATGGTTTTTTGACGAAATTTGATGACCGTAAATTATCTTACAAATGAAAGGCCATTTAAAGCTTCTTGCCAATCTAATAACATAAAAACCAATCTCAAAAAATTCTTGTGCAATAATTCACTTATAAATTTAATAAATACTTTGATTTTATAAGTTGAGTTTATAATTTTTCACAGGACTGTATATATATATATATATATATATATATATATATATATATATATATATATATATATATATACAGGGTGTCCCAGTATATGTGTCCACCCCCTTTTCCTCCTAGAGTTGTTGGAATTTCGAAATGAAACTTGGTAGGTCTTAGTTATGCTGCATGTCGTTTCTTTTGAAGGTTTACTTTGTAACATTCTCCAGTTTTTCTCCAGCGCATCTAACTCTTGAGTTTCCAATGGTGGCCGGTATTTTTTATGAAGAATTCTGATAGAAAATTTAATTTTAAGACTAATTTATTCCGAGACATCTTTTGATCCGACGCACCATTTGCTCGTAAAACGCAAAAAACTGAAAAATATCGCCGTTTTGTAGACAATCTCCTAATTATCACTGAAACCAAGCATTGTAAGTAAAAACACCTCGATGCAAACGTTGTAGCCTATTAATTTTCCTTTCAGATGATTCCAAGATCAAAGTTTAGATTGAATATTTAACGGGATATTATGAATGAAAAATATACCTTAAAAGTTTTATAAAATAACAATTCAGAAAATCGATATGAATAGAAAAAAGTCCGTCACGCAGGGGCTGCATAACTAAGCACTTTCCTCAGAATTTGGGTAGTGTAGACTGATTTCCAGAACAATTTGCTTAAAATATCCTACGTAAATAAAATAAAAACATGAATAGTTCTCTTTTAATTTTGTATTGAGTAACTGATAAATTATTAATTTGCTTCCAGAGTTATGTTTACACATGGTACCTACTACACTACGTAATAAATACAAAAAACCTCATATTATCGTATTTTGATCTAACGCAGGAACCGGATACAGTCCCTCTAGCGCTCCTTGCGGCGCCTTTGTGAACCTACGTCTGGCTGCCTTTTCTATTGAAATATATTACAAAGTAAACCCCCCTTTCCGATTGACCGATTCAGCTCATTTTTACAACACTTCTTTCTCATGAGTTACCCACGACGTATACCGCGTTTTGTTACAATAAAGCAGAAATTACGACCAGTATGAGTATATTAGTAATTTGGGTCCGGAGTAAACCCCCCCCTCCTAAAGAACCGATTTAGTTTATTTTTACAACACATATTTACCTGTAGGTTACCACTACGAATACCGAGTTTCGTCGAAATATACCAAAAATCACGGTTGGTAGTGGCGAATTGGTATTGTGGGTCCGGAGTAAACCCCCCTCCTAATGAACCGATTTAGTTTATTTTTACAACACATATTTACCTGTAGATTACCTCTATGAATACCGAGTTTCGTCGAAATATACCAAAAATCACGGCTGGTAGTGGCGAATTGGTATTGTCGGTCCTGAGTAACCCCCCCCCCCTCCTTATAAACCGATTTAGTTCATTTTTATATCTCACTTTTCTCTATATATTACCACTACGAATACCAAGTTTCGTTGAAATATAACGAAAACTACGGCTGGCATGGACAAATTAGTGTTTTGGGTTCGGTGTAAACCCCCCCTTCCGGTAAACCGATTTTGGTGGTTAACGAACTCGTTCAATCGTTTGCTAATTGAATGCTATATACCAAGATTCGTGACGAAAAAACAAAAAACTCTGGCCGCTATCGTGTTAACAGACACATATATATATATATATATATATATATATATATATATATATATATATATATATGTATATATATGCATATATATATATATATATATATATATATATATATATAAATTTTAACGGGGGTCATTTTCGCTGTCTACTAGGTAGGATCGATAAAGATTTGAAGAAATTTTTCAAAAATTCCGTCATGAGTCCAACCTCAATAGCTACTTTCCTTCGGAGGAAAGTGCTAAAATATTAGCTGTCATAAACAATAAAAAAAGGACTTATTTACTTTATAAAAAAAAAAGTAAATAAAAATTATTATAAAACAGAACAGAATAAATTTATCTTTTTTTTCTATTCATATCGATTTTCTGAATTGTTATTCTTTAAAACTTTTAAGGTATATTTTTCATTCATAATATCCCGTTAAATATTCAATCTACAACTTTGATCTTGGTATCATCTGAAAGGAAAATTAATAGGCTACAACGTTTGCATCGAGGTGTTTCTACGTACAAGGCTTGGTTTCAGTGTTAATTAGGAATTTGTCTACAAAAGGGCGATATTTTTCAGTTGTTTGCGTTTTACGCGCAAACGGTGCGTCGGATCAAAAGATGTCTCAGAATAAATTAGTCTTAAAATTAATTTTTCTATCAGAATGCGTCATAAAAAAAATACCTGCCGCCATTGGAAACTCAAGAGTTAGATGCGCTGGAGAAAAACTGGAGAATGTTACAAAGTCAACTAAACCTTCAAAAGAAACCTCATGCAACATAACTAAGACCTACCAAGTTTCATTTCGAAATTCCAACAACTCTAGGAGGAAAAGAGGGTGGACACATATACTGGGACACCCTGTATATATAAATGAACATGAAAGCTGCAGAAATGTTAGGTTTTCGTCACAAAACTTGGTACAAAGCATTTCCAGAACAAACGATTGGTTCGTTATCCCGCATAATCGGCCGACTGGTAGAGGGGTTTCCTCCCCTCAAGCTCAACTAAAGACAAATATTGACCGTAATTTTCAAAATCGATACATCGGAAATTAGGGTTTACTTCGGAACCATATTATACGACATTAAAAATTCGCCTGTACAGGCCGTTATTTTTAATTCTTTGCAACGAGACTCGGTATATATCACTCCCAACTAATAAGAAACGTGTGCATAATAAAAAAAATCGGTCCATTTGGAGTTTTGTTTATTCAACAACAGAAAAAAAAAAATCAAAAAAAAAAAAAAAAAAAAAAATCAGTCCCGTAACAGGCCACGAGGGCCCTGAGGGGCAGATACTATAGAGTTATCCTGATTCATGACCATACGGCACACTAAGGAAATAGTATGGTCAGTACTATGCTCCGGCCGCCTGATTTTCCCCTGGACCGCTTCGACTGCTAGAGTCATTAGCACCCAAGGTACCCAATATTAAAATAATTAAAGGCTGGGTTGGCCAAGGGACGGTCAGGGAGACACAATTCAACCCATGAACGAAGACAATAGAAGAAAAAATCTTTAGTGCTTGCTCGGGATTCGAACTCAGGTCCTCCGAATTATTAGTCCAGTGCTCTACCACTGAGCTAACCTCGCCCCCATTCAACAACAGAATGAAACATTAATAATTTAGTCAGCTGATCATTACCAATATTTATTTTAATTATAACGTCCACTTAACCAAGATTTTTGAGACCTTTAGATTTTTGGTTATCTATACGTTACTACCCCTTCTAGCAACGATAGAGGTGGTGCCAAACAAAATGGCACTTTTCTTAGAATTTTCACGCCAGAAGTACCTATCTCAGTAATAAATTTGACTCTTCAACAATAAAAAGAAGTGAGAAAGCAAATAATTAACATTTTATATTGTAAGCCAACCAAATCATATCAGAGAAATCATATAGGCATGCGTGTACATCACACAGGTCCTGGACAATTATTTCTAAATTAAATTATTACCTTTATTAATATTTATTCTAATTTTCCTTTCACACTTATATAAAGAAACTAAAAGTCATTCAGTTCTTATTAAAGGCATTTCTCAAAAGAAGAAAATAAAAAGACTCGTAAAATCTGACTTTTCTACCTTTTCCAAAGTGATATCAATTTTAAAAAAATATATAAATATAAGCTTGTCTGAAAAAAAAATAAGAAGATGTTCATATAGCTTTGCTTAATTTATCATATTTTAAAAATCCGCTAAACAATAAAATTAATAAGTAAACAATGGGGAAATAGAAATAAAATAATTTTCTTTTCAAAACACTCATTTATTTTAGCACATAATATCGACGTACTTTTTTTGGTTTACTTCATTTTTTTATATGGTTAGTAGAGTTAACAACCCTTTAAACAATTTATATGAAAAAATAAACAAAATATTCATCAACAGATAACAAAACTAAATTATATTTACATAAAATTGACATTTAAGTACATATAATACTTTCTTTTTTATAAACATCTATTTTGTTTTATACATCACAGTGCAACTGTAATTGATTAAGTTAATAGATTCTAATGTTATTTACAAAAATTCCTTTTATAAAATCTGTACAATTAAATAAAGCAGGTACAATACATACATTTATAACCATAATCTTTGATCTGTCTTTCATTTTATTTTTAAAAATATTTACAAAAATAAAAAATAACATTAAAAACAATCTAATTATTATTGACTCACATTTAAGGCCTCCCTTGAAGATTAATTCTGCATTTTCGCTTTATGGATTTGAGGCAGAAGATTCCAAGGATGCAAACGCTTTGTTGCTGATATTGTAAAGTCTTAGTTGCTGCCTGATGTCTGCCTTTTCTCTTTCGCGTTTCTTTTGGAATTCTTCTTCAACTTTTTGCATTACTTCCATTTCGGAACGTCTTTTGAGCTCAGTATATTCCGCCAATCTTGAAAGTTTTTCGGCAATCATTTTCCTCTCGTTCTGCCGAATCGTGCTTTGAAAGGTGAACTTTTTCGTTTTGAACTTGACAACTTCTTGAGTATCTGAATTTGTAAGCGAATGACTGTCTGCGGGAGGTTGTTTGTTGAGGTTCTCGCACGATTTGGAAAGAATGTTGGTTTCTTCGAGTTCTTTGGGTTTGGAATATTCCGGAAGGTACATTATGTGACCTCCTGTGGTCAGATAGGAAAAAGATGGTTTCTTGATGACTGGTGAAGGGCAATCCTCTTCGGCGAATGTTTTGCAAGGATCGTCATTATTGCATTGTTGGAAATTATTGTTATTGACAAAACTTATTGAGCTCGGAATGCTACAGCTTAACATCCAGTTGTTGTCAAATAACGAAGAATCTGGTAGATTTAAAGAATTGGTAGCGGTTTTGCCAAAAGGGAAAAGAGACTTCTTAGCAATCTGTTGATTTAGATCCTCCATTACTTCTGTGTAGCTAAATAAAGGAGTTTTGTCGTCTTTTGGTAAAGACAATGTGAACCTTGGTGTGTACTTAACTTCGGAACACTTCTCATAAGTTAGGAAATTTATAGGGAACCCGCCATCTGAGCTTGTCTCCTCGAGGTCTTGTTGGGGCGTCCACGCCGCGGAATCGTACTGTTGAGGACTCGCATCTCCAGAAATACCCGAATCTGCGGACTTATCCATCACAGCAGGTATCTGAATGGGATGCGGTGGGGCTGCAATCCGACTTTCTAATTGAATCACGTCTTCTTCCTGAGAAACAGGCAAAGGCTCGATGGTGGATAGCAACCTCCAAGCGGCTGCTGGCGAGAACCTCGGTATGTCTATCTGCTTGCGAGGAAGTGTAGCTCTCAGCTGGACGGAAATACCGCTACTTGTCTCGTCGTAAATGACGTCAGTGAAGCCGTCATTGCTTGACAGGTGTGATTCCGAAGAACTATAGGAATTACCTTGGACTTTTGATGTGAAGGTGTCGAATCCAAAAGGATCGTCAACTGGTTCGTCCATACCGAAATAAAAGGTTTTGACTGGAGCAACGGGTTTGCTGGTTACAAGCCACAAATCTTCGTCCACAGTTTGTTGATTTGCCGGTGGATTGTAGGTTTTCGTGTCGGAAAGCCTTGAACTGCTTCTTTTGTGCTTATTTTCTCTTAATAGCTGCTTTTCTCGAAGTTCGTCAAGGAAACTTTTACCGTTACCATTTTCTACATTATTACTAGACACAGGGTTTATACGTGGGGGTTTTGTAATATTTTCCAAAGGATCGCACTTGGGTTGGACTTCTTCGTTTTCGTAATGTTTAGGTAATTCCTGTTCTTGCTGAAACTGAGGGGTAGAAAGGCTTCTTCGGAGACGCCCGCTTGGTGGTAACATATTATTGGCTACATTCTGCGAAGATTGCTCGTAGCTCTTCTTCTTGGTTTCTGCTCTGGTAAGGAATAGACGTAGCCTGCGCGATGGCTTGCCATCCCAATCGTCGAAGTAATCAGGTACAGCATGATCGTGCTGTGGGACCTGGGGTGCTTTGTACTTCTTTCTTGTCCTCGATACCCTAAGCTTAGACGAATTGTCACTTACTAAGTTTTCTTCTTTCGAGCCGAACCTTAAGTCGGGTTCGCTTCCATAGAAATTCCTCTTGAACTCAAGATTGGAGTCGCCTCTCGAAGTGGACTCATGGTGTATCCTCTCGGGTCTCCTTTGCGATATCGTGCCGCCGCTGTGGAGTATGATCCCGTTTTCCGTCGCCCTGAGCTTTGGCCCCGCGTTGAGATCCAGGAGAACCTTCTGGCTGAGGTGCTGCTGATATTTGCTCGAAGGGATGCACACTTCATGAGTCTGCTTTCGATCATCTCCCTGCCTGGAGCCGGAGTTACCCATATTTTATGAACATAGCTATTAGTTGTGTCGGCGTACCACAAAGCACTGCACATTATTACCCGAGACGCACACTTGACTGAGGGTTACATAACTGCGAACCACCTGCTCCCGCGAGAGACTGACACACGCACCGACCGATAGAGCTGTAACAAGGTGCAGTAGAAATCTGACTGGCGTTCTACCTTTCACTGACTCTCTCTAACCCAGTTCCCAGCTAGCGGTCCTGGTCTCTCCCCTCCACTTCCCTCAAGGCAAGGTTCTTTCTGCAAGCTTCTTTGCAATCGATTCTTGAGTCCTCTTTTCGATTGTACGAAAACTCGATTATATCATTGAGCGCAAACTTAATTCAAAATATAACTTTATCCTCATTCTCTTCATTGGAAAAACATAGAATGAACAAATAAAATACACGTTTATCCCCCCCCCCCCAAAAAAAGAAAAAGCAATATGAACTTCCATTAAAAATAATGATGACAAGATATTTAGTTTCATTATAATTTACAGAACTACACAATTTTACAAAAAATATATTAGTACGATTTCTAAATTGCAACAACTTATTTTCTTCTATTGTCACACTTCACAACCAAAGAGAAAAAAGATGATATATAAATAAAAATAACATATATAATCTAAAAACAAATTAATTTTATAGTTTCATAGATTCAAAACGTTTATATACAAACAAAACTTTATTATTCCTATAATGTTAATAATTTAACTTTACATTCATTCAGTGGCTTGGGACTTCAAAAAAATTTGGTGGTTTACGTATCAATAGTTTTTTTTCAGTTCATATATATATATATATATATATATATATATATATATATATATATATATAATAATCAGTCCCATAACAGGCCACAACGCCCAGAGGGGCAGATACTGTAGAGGGATCTAATTATTGACCATCCGGCACACTAGAGAGATAGTATGGTCAGTACCATGTTCCAGCCGCATGAATTTCCCATTTACGGGGTAACATTAATAAATTCATTAAAGGCTGGGTGGGCCTATGTACTTGCTGCGATCCCGAATCCAATTCTTGAATGAAGATAAAACACTGGAAGATAAAATTTTTAGTATATGCCCAAGTTTTGAACTCAGTTCCTCCAGCATATTAGTCAGGATATAACCTCGCCCCTAGTTCATATATAAACTTAAATTCTTTGACACCATTTGACTGCTAATAGAATTTTGTTTACATTTTTCTTGATGAATTGATTAATTTTAAGGAATTATTTCTCTTACAGAGACCATTTTCAATATCAATTTAAGAGGATTCAAGAAGAAAATGAATCTCTTAAAGAAAAGTTACAGGAAACTTCAAATTTAGTGCCAAATTGGGAGAAAAAATATTCAGAACTTCAGGCTCGACATGAAAAAGGTAAATTGAAATCACACAATTATTATTAATAAGTTTACTGCAAACCTGACCTACTTCTTTTTAGGACACTTCAATATATAATATAAAATCTATTCCTTTTTAGTTAAACAAACATATTTTACTAGTTTCTTTTTTTTTTTTTTTTTTTTTTTTTTTTCTCAGTTAATATAAGTATTTATTAAAATACCATTTCATTTTATCAGGAGCACAACCAACCATTATTTTTTACATTTCTTGTCTTATCACTAGAAGAAAATTCACGCCTATGATACCATATAAAAAATTCCCACTTATTTTTCATTGCATTATAAAAAACCCTTTGCCCAAAAGGACAATACAGTTTCAAATTTACCTTAAATCAAGCAGTCCTACTTACTATTTTATAGTTTAGGCATTTTCTTCCTGGCAACTAGAAGAAATTAAAAAACTAAAAGTTGGTTGAGGCACTGACCATATGAAATGGTAATTTAATAAGTTTTTAACCTAAGACGTTTTAGCGTGGAAACATATTAGTGTGGATAATATTGTATTTATCATAACAGAAGTAAAGAAGAACCAAGACTTAGAAGCAGAACTAATGACTCGAGAAAAATATGTCACTAATTTAGAAAGAAAACTTGAAGATATGGTGAATATTATCTACATGTATAATATTATTAAAAATTGTATATAATATCATTAACATTTCTTAACCCATTGAGACCAATTGCAGACCGTGTGTGGAATTGATTTACGAGGCAATAACAGTAATGTGCAATTATCAGTTACTCCGAGTAAACTAGTTGTCAAAATATGAATTTTCTTGAACTAATGAAATCTGTAAAGTAAAGGGAAACAAAATTTAGCATTGGTTTTACTGTGTACGATAAAATCTCTAAATTATCAATATTTTCATTTTACCTAACATTCCACACATGGTGCTCAATCCATAAAAATGGTCCTCGCAATAAAAATTTTCCGAAGCGCGAGCTGCACACCTAGTGTCCAATGTTCTTATTTATGTGTGAATTCACTTACAAATTGGATGATTTCCATAGTAAATATGTTTCTTTATTAAAAATGAACAATATAAAGAGAAAGAAATTTCACTCCTGAGGCCTTGCTCGAAAATAATCGTTGTGTCGAATGGGTTAAGCAGCTAACTTTTATATAATTTATTTTATTAAATCTACCAATAGTTTTCAATCCAAAGAAGTGTAGGAAGACTGGTTTTTAGCAATCCTTCGTTGTTTTATTTAACTTCTCGCATTTGTTTTTGTACAAAACCTTAAATTATTTGACCTTCACTTTGTCCTTCAAACAATATTTTAAAATAACATCATGCTGTTACGTATGCCCATGAGCTGAGTTTGTCTTTACAATATATTTTTCTTTTGTGTGTGTGTGTGTGTGTTTAACGGTGTATCAAGAATTGGGCTATTAATGCCGGGCTATCTACAGTTTGCCAACCATTTTTATGATACCAATAGCACATGGTCGGTCAACCATTCAGGTACTGGCCACGCCTGGCGTTGCTTAACTTCGGTGATTAAAGGGGACTGGTGCATTCAACGTGGCTTTGGCCGTTGGCTCTCTACAATATTGTTGCAGAAACACCAGTTTTTACTAATTACAAATAAAATATGTGGACGTATTAAATATTCATAGTTACTCATTAAAAATCACTGGCGGATATATCAAAAAATAACGTTTTAGTAGTTTTTTTTAAAAAGTATGTCCTTACTTTCTTTTTATTGGCCCTCATTGAATTGTATTAATAAAATAAAGCAATTATAACATTAAATGGATTAATTTTAACTGAGCAGATTACTTTCTTACAGAAGTGTGAATTACAAATTTACAATACATTTATCTAATTTTTCTAGTTTATCTACCGGCAAAGTGAGTGCTTATATTAAAAATTTGACAAATTTACAGAACTCTATAAATTAAATAAGTAAATGTATTTACGCTTGAGAACTACCAAGTCGGAATGAAAAAATGGAAACATCGACAAACACTTCACTTTCCTACCCCTGGTAGTTCTATGATTATTTCATTAAATACGTTCTAAATTGTATCTTAGAAATAATAAATTCTTATACCCAAACCAAAGACTCTATAATTTTTATCAAAAATTTGATTATTTTGAACCTCACGAATGTTACAAGCACCAACTTCCAGAAATAATACAGATTACAATAACATATCAAATAATTTCTATTGTTTACAAACTGAATAGTGACTTATTCTTAACAATATGTTGTAATATACTTAACAGGCAATACATTTAATTATAAAATATTAAAATTCTATTAAAAAAACATTATTTATTTATTTATTCACGGAGCTTCACAATGGCAAGGTGATTTGCACACATAAAAATAATCAATAAACTGTAAAAAAGAAAAAAAAAAAAAAAAACATTAAAACTTCAGGCAATCCTTCACCAAAAATTGTGGAAAGACATATTTATTGTGTTAAAGCTCAAAAACATCTTTAAGCTATTAATTTAAACTTTTACCGGATACATATATTAATTTATTATTTATGTTACAGGGAAATTCTTCTACTAATATACTAGGATTGTCCGAACAGCTGATGCAAAAGGATTCCATAATAAGTGAACTAGAAAAACACCGTGCAAGAGTTCAAAGTCAAAACAGAGAGATGTAAGTGCTTCGTCTTTCATAAAATAAAAAAGGTGTTCCCATGTATTGGCTGCCTATGCACAGAATTTTATTTTGAACTCCTTACATTTCCAGTCTGAAATTAATCCTATTTCCGAATGGATGATAATCAAGCTATGTACCTAGCAACCCAATGTAATTGAGCCGCCCAATTTATTTGTTTGTAATAAAGGTTTCTCTAATTTCTCAAGAAACTCTAATTATTTTACTTTATTTTTAATTTTACTTTATCAGTTCTACAATATCCACTGATAATTATTTCGTTTTCAGGTGCTCTCTATTCAGTGATTTATTCAAAACCCTTGGACAAGAACTTGGAGGAGAAGAGATAGAGAATCAGCTCACAAGCGGTAGAATAAAATCACTCAAAAATAAGGTATTTTTGGAATCAATTAGTTAATAACCAATTAATTTGTCAATTCATGCACTCTCGTTTAATGAAATTATTAACTCATTTATAAAAAAAAAGTATATCATAAAATTACATAAAATACAAGTTATATACATTGTGTATGGGAACATGTAGCACAAAATAAGTATCATTTTCGCTGGTTTTCAGAGGAGAGGTAAGTAATAAAAAAATAATGATGTGTATACATTTCATCAGTGTGTGCCCCAGTAAACAGATTCAATGGAGAATTGAAGATTTTTTCAAATATACTTTTATATGTGTAACCTCAATAATCTTTTAAATGTTTTGTTACAATTAACACAAACACAAACATCAACACGATCTCAAACTGTATTGTGTACTCAAATACCCCCTCCCCCCCTCAATTTTAAGATAATTTATGCAAGAGATTTTATTGAACAGATTTGTTTTAAGGAGTTTTCTTAATTCTATTTTCAGTCATTATTCAATATTATATTTTACTTTATTTTACACCTAGGCAGATGTGATGGTTAATAACCTTCATCTTTCATTTCAGATTGTTCATCCAAACAAATGTTGCTTAAACTGAAGTGTTTAACCTAAAATGAAAATGAAGTTTCATTAAGGGTTAAAATAATAATTGATTATTACTTTTTATTGTATTTTAAAATCTTTATATTTTACATTTTATTGGAGTTACTGAGTTTTTTTAATATCTTCAGCTGTCAAACTCAAGTAGATAATTTTTATTTATTTATTTTTGTGCTTCATGTATTTTGTCCTCTGAAAAATATTTCTGTCTCAACTACTCATAATTACAAATAAATTATTTCCATTCATTTCCAGCTGACTCAGTTGGTTAGTGGAAAAATTGATGTTGCAAACAAAAACAAAGAATGCTCCAAAAACTGTGAGAAGAAGATCCTTCAACTTGAAAACCAAGTAGCTGTCCTTCAGGCTGAACTCCAAGAAGCTAAGAACTATTCAGAAACACTGGCTGGTGTGATTTCTGAAACCTCTCCATGGGGAACACTTGAAGAGGTTAATACAATAATAAGCATTTCCTAATTATTTTATTTTACTTAGCATCTCCTGTGATTTAATCTAAGCTGGAATTATGTTGAGGGGAGGAGGAGCTATTACCTACCTAGGTGGGGTTTATTACTGTAGTTGGGTATTTCGAATATTAATAATGTTAAATTAAGCTAATTAATTTTATTAAGAGGACATTTAGAATATTCACATATTTTCTAAACTTACTAATTATAGCCTGTTCAGATAGATGGAAAAGTTCTATTCCGCAAGCGCAAAATTTTGAAATGTTCTACCATAATAAATGGTGATAAATGTTGAGGTAAACTCATACTTATACAAGCTAAACATGACTAACAGTTTAGCTTGCCCTTGCAACAGCAGAACACCACAAACAATACGCCTCCTTATATAAAATGAGATTTACTTTTATAAGTAAAAAAAAAAAAAAAAAATCAAATTCAATTGTCCAATAGAGTAAAGGAGCTGTTTTACATTATGCAAGTTTCAGAGTCGATATTTATTACTGTGGCGGGGGATATTTTGAATGTAAATAATGTCAAATTTAGTGAATTAATTTTATTAAGAAGAGATTTATTATATTCACATATTTTCTAAAATGTCTCAAAAATGATTGATTAATTGTGGTAAATGAAAGCTGATCATTCAAAATATTGATACATTTTGCTTCTCTTGGAATTTTACTCCAGTAGGAATTGAAATTTGTAAAATGAATATTGATAAACATTCATCAGTAAATTTACTTCAAAGTAAAATGAGTTAATTGATAAGACAGTAATGAAATTATAAATAAGGGTAGAAATAAGTTGATATAAAAATATGCCACAATTTCAGCGAGTAAGATTTTTCAAGTAGTTTACTAAGGCTTTTTTATGCCTTATAAGAGTCTCACATTGTAAAAGAATACAAATGTGTAATAAAACTATCCTCTTGGACTAGCTTTTTTTAGATTTGTAAGATCTGGATTCATGCACATTTCCAAAAAAATAATAAAGGCATTTTTGGATTCTCATCCTCCTGTCATCCAGTAAATGTCAACAATTGTCATACCTGTTAGAGGAGACTGTCGTAACTGGCATCAATGTGAGTATTGTGGGCAAGCGCTTTCGACGTAGGTACGTCAATATCAAGCCATAGTTAAGGTAGTACTTACATAATGATGACGCACTTACATAATAATGACGGACTTACGTCGAAAGCGCTCGCTCACAGTACTATCACCGATCCCAGTGACAACGGTCTCCACCAACAGGTTTGACAATAGTATTTTTACTGGCAGACCCCTTAGATTATTTACCTAAATTCAACAGTCCTATAAAATTCTTGCCTACACATATTAATTTACTTTTATTTTTTTTCACGAATACTTAGAGCCAGGACGCCCCCCTGTTGAAGCAGCCAGTAGACCGTGAAGGAGGAGATCAACCTATGGGGCTGATAGAAGAAAAGAACTCTGGGAGTCCGTGTCTAATCCGTACTCCAGTCCTAGGATTCAGCAGGCCTAACAATGTGAGAACAAATTAAAAATTAGACCAGCTAATTATTAGTGTTGTTGTATTTTAGTTTTATTTGTGTCACAGTAATCATGTTTTGTTCCTATAAGCAACAGAACATGTATAATGTTTTGTTTTTATAAGCTTCTTCTGAAAATTCAGATTCTTTGATATATTTTATGGAACAATGCACAGTAAGACGATAATACAAGTATTACAATACAATAGAGGTATGTTTTTTATAAAGCTTAATCCTATAAACAATATTTCTAAAATTGGCAGCGGAAGCAGATGGCAAAGTTTCTTCACACAAGTAGTCAAACATGAACAAGTAGCCAATCGTTATTTTTAATTATGTATATATGTATATCTTCCAGCCTCTTGGCATTTTGTTTTCATTTTCGTAAAAAGAGTCTTCAGCTGAAGTCATTGGAATAATATTTTCGATCCTTACAATTTCCCCTTCCTTTGCGGAAATGCAATTTATTTTCCTGAAAATGAAAGCAGCTAAATTTTTCTATTTTTTTTCATATACCTTTTAAGTAGCGTGTACCATAAATTTCGCAGAGATACTTATTAATTAAAAAAAAAAAAATCAGTCCCGTAACAGGGCACAAGGTCCCTGAGGGGCAGATACTGTATAGGTATCTGATTCTTCACCATATGGCACACTAGGGTGATAGAGTGGTCATTATTATGCTCCAGCCACCTGATTTTCCCTTTGCAAGTACTCATTAATTAATTAAAGGCTGGGTGAGCCTAGGGACGATCTGGGACCCCAAATTTAAACCCTGAACGACGACACTAGAAGACAAAAATCTTCGGGTTTTGAACCTGGCTCCTCCAGTTCATTAGTCAAGTGCTCTACCAATGAGCTAACCTCGCCCCCTTTTTAATAAAAGTCCTTTCAAGTTTCAAAAGTACTTTGAGTAAAAGAATTTAATTGACAGACTGAATAGTTTAAACGAAATGTTACCTGTCAAATCAAATACTATTTACATCATTGTGTTTACTTAAGAATCCAACTGCTAAAATAAAAACAACCTATAATACGGTTCTAAAATATCTTCCATTTACTCTAAATACAACAATTTCATGAATTTTGAACATGACTTTTTTCTACCTAGATTGGTGCAATGTAGGGGTAACTATGCATTAATATAGGGCTTTTACTAAACATTGGAGCAATACGATATTATTTTGGTTGTTATAATAATATTAATCTTGTAAGATAATCATTACACTTGGAAATTTATTTCCCGAGTCTTATAAGAGCCCTTTACTTTAATTTATTTATTTAAATTTTACGATCCTTGGCACAGCGTGTTAAGTGCTCATGCCTTAACACTCACAGCCACCGGGCCTCCTTGCTTTAATTAAATGCTTCTAAATAACTACTTAGACCCATATTTGTGATTTTCTGACTGTATCAAATGTTGGACCAGTTGACATTTTAATATTACATCAGTCTTAATATTATTTATTTATTTAAATTTTAATGTCCATTATAATTACTCAGAATTTTAGGACGGATTATCTATAGGTCACCACCCTTGGTGCTAGAAGAAGAAAGGGAAAGGGTAAGAGGCCGATGCCTCTTCTTTTTTCCAAAGAAAAGCTACCACCCCTAGTGGAAATCAAATCCACGACCCTTGGCACGGAGTTTTAATTGCTCACACCTTAACACTCAGGGCTACAAGGCATACAGTCTTAATATAAACTCTTAAATGCCATTAAAATAACATTTTTTTTTTTTTTTATGATCTCAGTCTTTCCTGAATCAGGATATCCGGGAACTGTTTGTTCTGCTGGAAGGCAAGAGACAAGCACTGTTGAGAATGGAACGAAAGATGCAGGAGCTTGAAGAAATTCATTCAAATTGTGCACAGAAAAGAGTCCGCAATGAAATTAGAATTGACCAGCTGGAAATGATGCTCGCGTGAGTATTTAAAAAGATAGTCTGATATAGATGAAATTTGACACAAAAATACTTTATACTATACTTTATCATAAACAAAGAGTTTGTTAACCATCACATAACAAGCGACAGTACACTGTTAAATCTTGTAAAAGAATCATACAAGTTTTGCATCAATAGGCTTCCATATACATTTTTTATTAGGTCTTTGGCATGGATAATAGAAATAAAACACTTCCAAGGTGGTATTTTTTTAATGGCTTTTGAGATACATGTAAAAAAAATATCATTTAGTTTTGATTATTTATAAACAATTAAGTTGATTGAAAGTAACAAATTTGACTTTAGCCAAACAAAAATTTACAAAGCTTCTTTATAAGTAAAAAAAGGAAGTATAAAACAATATTATTTTTTAAACAAATGTGAGAAGAATTAGACTTTTCATTCATTTTCTCAAATATCTCAAAAATGCTTGACGTAACAAAATAGCTTCAAAAGAACTGAATAAATAACCTACAAGAAAGATGCTTTTCAATAGATTTCAATAGATGTTCCCAGACAGACAATACAGTGCTTTAAATTTCCCGTGTCTTTTATTTTCTTCAAGTGTTTAACATTATGAATTCAACATTTTAGTAAAAATGTGAATTAAGTCCATTTAGGACGTTTTTTTATATTAAAGTTTGCCATGAATCCAATGTAAATAGCAAATAAATTTTAGATAGTTGAAAAAAAGTCAGAAATACTTGGTGTCTGAATATATTTTCTGACAAAAATCCCTGTTTACTCCTATGGACTTCTTAATCAGCTTCTGGAGTGTTTCATAAATCCAAATGTTAGGCCTCCTGGGATTAAGAAAAGTTCAACATTTTTAAGGTATAATAAGTCGTAGTTAAGAGTTATCAATAAGCTTGTATTTGCAATAATATGTCTAATCTCTTTATTTGAGCGCATCTCTAGCCCTTTATTTAGTTTCTTATATAATAATTAAGTTTTCCCTCCTAAACAGGGCTGTGAAAAAGTGTTACAAGTTGAATTTTAAATAGATGATGAAAAGACTATCATCAGCATTCTCAAAAGTCTCTGATCGGAAATGTCTGGAATATTTGAAATCATTAAAATCCATCCAAAATAAACCACATTATTTGAGCTCAGTTGTTTAATTGTTCTTCTAAAGACATTTTTTCATCATTAAGTGATTTCAAATGTCTGTTATGTTTTTTTTTATGATAAGAACAAATCGAAACTTTAATTGGTTACTTATAAGGACTATTTCACTACAGTACAAGTATAGCGGAAGTTCTTTCATCTGAATCTTAATCTTAATCTTCTTATTCATTTAAATCTCTTAAATGTACCAATGGGGTGAGGTTAGCCCAGAAGTAGCGCACTTGACTAATTTTCTGTGGAAGCTCAGTTCGATACTCGAGTGTGGCTTCTAGTATCGTTGTTAGAGGGTTGGACCGTCCCTAGGCCCAACCTTTAGTTAATTTAATGACTATGCAATGAGAAAAACGAGGCAACCAGAGCAAAGTCCTTTTTTTTCTTTTATTTGTTTTTACGGTGCATCAGCATCTAGGCCATAAGTGCCGATGCTAACGAAGCCGTGAGATGAGAAAATTCCTGCCATCGGCGGGAATCAAACTCAACATCTCCCGCATGGGAAACTAACAGAGCAAAGTACTAACCACACTATCTTCCAAGTGTGCAGTATGGTCGAGAATCCGATACCTCTACCATATCTGCCTCTATGGGCCCTCTAGGATGTTAGGGGACTGATGATTTGATATTAGTAAAAGACAATATCGTAATGGAAAATAATACTGACAATTCCTCAGCATAATTGAGAAAATATCTTTCTTCCTGGCCTGGTATAATTCTGATTGGAGAGAGAGAGAGAGAGAGAGAACAAGGGATAATGGGGGGGGGGGGGGGGGTATAATTATAATAAGACTAAACAAGCCAATCCTGCTCTTCTGTAGTGAGTCTTGACCAGTCCTGCTCTTCCGTAGTGATTATTGACCAGTCCTGCTCTTCCAAAGTGAGTCTTGACCAGTCCTGCTCTTCCACAGTGAGTCTTGACCAGTCCTGCTCTTGCGTAGTGAGTCTTGACCAGTCCTCCTCTTCCGTAGTGAGTCTTGACCAGTCCTGCTCTTCCGTAGTGAGTCTTGACCAGTCCTGCTCTTCCGTAATGAGTCTTGACCAGTCCTCCTCTTCCGTAGTGAGTCTTGACCAGTCCTGTTCTTCCGTAGTGAGTCTTGACCAGTCCTGCTCTTCCGTAGTGAGTCTTGACCAGTCCTGCTCTTCCGTAGTGAGTCTTGACCAGTCCTGCTCTTCCGTAATGAGTCTTGACCAGTCCTCCTCTTCCGTAGTGAGTCTTGACCAGTCCTGCTCTTCCGTAGTGAGTCTTGACCAGCCCTGCTCTTCCAAAAGAGTTCATATCCATATGTCTGTTTCAAAGTGACTGTTGTCCAACTTTCTTTTGCTAATAACTAAGAATCTATTATATATAGCAAAAAAAGTCTTAAACCATATCAGTGGTATTTGTAATAATAATTTATAAAAAAAAATCATGAAGATATTCCAAAAATTTCAAGTTTAAAGGTTTTTCTTTATCTCCCAAAAATTTTGCAAAGTGGGCATCACTCACTTAGGAGCTAAGCGACTCATTTATTAAGCTGTTAATTAAAACAGTGTTCAAAACAATTAAAACTAATTGAATTATTTCTTTCAGTCATTATAAGGATTGGTAGAAATGGATGAATCTCTAAATTGTAAAAGAATATTCTCTATACTAATATAGGAGTTATCTGGGTTACCGAAGAGTAGAACATTATGAAGTCATATAAAAAAATAAAAGCTCTTCAAAATGAATAGTTTTTTCTTGTTAATATTATTAAGAGGTTTATGATTCAAAGATTTTATGATTAATATTTTTTCTATTATATTTATATGTGTAGTTTCTTGGTTTCTGAACCAAAGAAACTCTCTCTCTCTCTCAAACGAATGAGTTATGTTTGATGGCATCAATGTACATGTGCATGCAATCATTTCATTGTCATCCGTTTGAAAGCGCAAGTAGCAAAGATGGTGACTGGAGAACAGGTGGCTCAATTTTCACCGTTGTGGTGCCTACAAACAAAACTATTTGAGCTGCTCTTTTGTTCAAAGTATCATCTATAATTGTAAGTTTAATGTAATGAGTATCATAAAGCGTTAAAACTCCGATGTTCATTTTGAAACACCTGGTATATACAGTTATAATAAATTTACAAAGAAATACAAATTAAATGGGAATATTTTTAAATATATCAGAATCCTGTGATAAAAAAGCTACTAAAATTATAAAATAGTAATCGAAGAAATGTGTTCAAGATAACATGTAAGATTTGTTAAAATTTAAAATAAGGTGTCCTGAAAACTACAGAAATATGGAAAATTAACACTTTGTTGTCACCAACAACGATAACAACACATTTGTGTCACCGGACATCAAAGTGTTCAATTATTGCTCGAATCTGACCTAATAAAACTCACTTTTTATAAAATCATTTATTTACAATTATGTTCAATATATTTACAGCAATTCTGCATGGTGTTATAACTTTTTGTCGTCGTTGGTATCCTCCTTGTCTGCTTTCTTATCCTCATCATCATACAAATTTAAATTTCTTCCATAATAACAGACAAATACATCCAAGATAACTCCAGTACCTGTGAGAACTGCAACATAGTGGAAGAGTTAACACTGTAGTGCTTCAGTGCTGTACCACTGTACCATTATATCACTATTATGAGTCAGGTAGTACATTTTATCACTGGTATATCAATATGATATTTGTAAAAAACATTGGATTTATTAAGTCAAATTAACTTAATTTTCAAATATTTGTTGGGGGGGGGGGAGGTTAACTTGTCAGGCTGGGACTTGAAGCAAGAACCTCCAATTTTACTATAGGGTGCATTGTCAATTATGCTACCATACATTATATCACACCATGAAAAGTTAATTTCTCTGATGGAGCAAATGCTTCCGACTGGCGACAGACCATCATTTTTACCTGAATTCACACAATGCTCTAAGAAGAAGAATAAGAAAAAATAATTTTATTTGTGAATCTTTCACATTACATAGTGGAGGTTATAATCTAATCTAATATATAAAATTCTCGTGCCACAGTGTTTGTAACACAACTCCTCCGGAACAGGTAGATCAATTTTTATGAAATTTGTTGTGGATATTCGGTAGGTCTGAGAATAGGTTGTAAACTATTTTGTGATAAGGGTGGTCCACCCCAACATTTTATTTTTTGGACAAAATATTTTATTTTTATTTTTTTATGATTAGGCATTAGAAATTACACAACCCTAAATTTTCACCCTTCTGCCATTAATCCCCATTTTTTAATAGAGATATTAGTACTTTAATAATTTTCACCCCTTGGTTGTCGATCAATTATCACTCTACCAGTTATCCCCGCCAGGCGTCTACCAGTGTCACTTCTCACCCAGTAAACAGCATGGTGTTTTTTCTTAAATGTTAAATCTGCAATAACTTTTCCATTTTACAATGAATTCTACTGAGAAATTCAAAAGAATTGTATTATTCCCTTATTTTATACATATTCTTACCTGCAGCTGTGAGATTCAAGTAGAGCCGAAATTTGGTTCTGTCGTAGAACCAACAACTTCCTTCTACACCACATGTCTTGTCCCAAATTAAACAAGTATTATCTATAAAATGAGTATATTTTTAAAATTTAAAACTTTACTTGCATAACTGGGATCTTCCATAACTGCCAATATATATATTTTTGTTTATTTTATTATTATTATTTTTTTTTTTTATATAGTTTTCTTTTTTTTAATTATTATTATTATTATTATTATTATTTTAATTTCAGTATTCATATTAATAGTAAAAGGAATAATTATTTTATGTACATAATCAAAAAACGTTTAGTATCCAGAAAGGATGGCATATGTAGTTAAATGATCTCCCACGCTGGTATAATAATATAATATGCTTGTAGGTACCTACTCTATCTAACATTGAAACCCTTGTACAGGTGATGTCTGAAACTGTTTCCAAGAAAAGTGGATAAACCGTTGGATTCAATCGGAATATTTTCTACATTTGGAAATTCATCTGAACTAAAATATTTGAATTTTGTTTAGATTTGGAGTTAAGGAAGTATTAAAAAAATGTATTAATATACATGAAAAGTTTTGGGATCTTCGTATATTTTCTCAAATATCTCGAAAGCGGTTAGAAAATATGGGTCTTTTTGCGAAGACCACATCCAGTTACTTTTGAAGTAGCAGTAGTGATTCAGCGCGTGCGCATAACTCCTTTGCCTTCCTATTGGAGGATTCCGATGGACAATTGCTTTGGTTCTTGCTGGGAGTAAAGTAACCTTCAACAGTGAATTAGCTTTTGTGTATAAAAAGCTTTTACAATTAGTTCGCGATGTTCCTGACAAAGAAAAAGGGATTGGTTTCTTACTCGGAAAAATTAATGGAATCCTATTAATTTTAGCGATTTGGATAGACGAGTCGGTAAAATTAATGTAATTCTATTAATTGCGAGTTGGATTGACTAGGGTTTTGATATCTTCTTGAGCGAGCGGAAACGCATAGCATGTAATACCTAATAAATGTAAAATATCCAAAAAAGAGAGAGAAAACGATTAAAATATGTTTGTTCACAAATAACTTGTTTTTATGATGATTAGATAGTTAGCCGTCGAGGTGATAAGTACAGATGGAATGGTTGGGATTCGGCTAAATAAACCTCAATATGATTTTGTTTTAAAAAAATCTATATTTCGGACGTTTCGGCTACTCATTGGTAGCCTTCGTCAGCTAAAATGACAAAAAAAGGAAATTAATACAGAAACAAACAAGAAAAATTTATAATTGTGATAGGTAACAGAACTATAGATACAGTTTAACTTATAACAGAACATATCGTCTTAAAATTCTTAGAATGAGTAGAATGAAAAAGAAAATAGGTACAGTAATTGATTTTAATAGTAATTAGTAACATTAATTGATTTTACAAAGAAATAAGAGAACTATATACCAATGACAAATATAGTAGCTAATAGTAACATTAATTAATTTTACAAAGAAAAGATACTACATACCAATGGAAATGCCGAGCGGCAGAGGAAGACCAAGGTTGGCAATTAAGTAACCATTGTGAAAGTGTCTAAGGAAAAAAGGAATCTGCAGGGGTATATGTAACTGGAAACAGCAAGAGGTGGGGGAAACGGGCGGTAGGATCAAACAGATGTTTATGACATTTTATGACAGGAAAGGAGAAAAAGGTGTTAATGGAAGGATACCCAAGGGGCAAGGTAAAAATCTAGGTAGGTGGTCGGGCGAGTATTTGGAAAATATTAGCGTACATAGGAGAAATGCCTTGTTGGTCAGTTTTGTAATTTATATTGTTTTTGTTTAAGTTTATGTGTACACATTCCGAGATCTGTAGTCTTTTTTTGTTACGTTGTGTAGAAAGAATTTTCGTGTCGTCGAAGTTAAAAGTGTGTTTTTGTGTAATGGCGTGTTTTGCAAGTGCAGATTTATCTATTTCTTTATTAGTGATGGTTCGTTTATGTTGTGTAATACGTGAGTGAATGTCATTTATGGTTTCTCCTATGTATACACCATTACAGGAAGGGGTTTGGCAAGGGACTTGGTAAACAACTCGGGTGGTATGTTCAAAAGGGATGGGATCTTTGAGTTTGGTGTAGAGGGTTTTGAGTTTGTTGGTAGTTTTCAAACCAAAGTTTAGGGAAGGGTAGGATTTTTTAATTGTCTTTGTAAGTTTATCAGTCAGTCCAGGTGTAAATGGTAGAGATCGGAACATTTGGGAACTGGGAGTTAGGGAAGAATTGGGAGAGATAGTGCTGGAAGGTTGGGATTTTACTTTTTTAACAAGGGATTTTATGAGGTTGGGGGGAAATTGGTTGCGTGCCAATATATCTGAGGCGATATTAATATTTTTATTGTGGAAGGAAGCATGGGATAGGGAGAGGACTCGGCGGAGGAGATTTCTGGCTACATTAATCTTGAGGTGGTAAGGATGGGATGAATGAAAATTAAGTAACCGTCCCGAGTATGTGGGTTTTGTGTACCAGTCAGTAATAATAGTACCGTCAGTCTGTCTAATTAGTAAGATGTCCAAGTATGGGAGCTGTCTGTCCTGTTCTATTTCGACTGTAAATTGAAGCCTAGGGTAAAAGGAATTGAAACAGGTAAGTATGTCAGTTAGTCTGTTTGGGTTAATCATCAGCAAAAGATCGTCTACGTATTTGCAGATGAATGAGATGTCATGGGGAAACTGTGGGACGAGGGAGTTGAGAAGATCGTTGAGAAGGATTGAGGATAAATCGGGTGCAAGACAGTTGCCCATGGCTAGACCTTCAATTTGTTTATAGAATTTCCCATCATATTTAAAAAAACCGCTGTTAACACAAAGTTTTAGACTTTCTATAAACAGATCAAAGGATAGAGGGCTATGGAGGTGGAGGGTGGGCCAATGGTTTTCGATAATTTCTAGCGTTTTGGCTAGTGGGACGTTAGTGAATAAGGATGTGGCATCAATGGAAACTAAAATGTGGCCGTGGGGAATGGTTAGGTTGGATAATTTAGAAATTAGGTCAAAAGAATTTTTTATATCATAGGGATTATTATGGCTAAGTATTTGTAATGAGGGAAGAAGAAATTTACTGAGGCTGGAAGAGGGAGAATCTATATTGGCAATGATGGGACGAAGGGGATTACCAGGTTTGTGGATTTTGGGGAGGCCATAGGCACGCGGTGGGAGGGAATTGTGGGAAATTAAGAAGGACTTAGTGGATTTGTCGATTTCGTTAGAGTTAAAAAGTTTGTGAATGTGTTCGTTGAATTTTCGTTCTTGTATTTTCGTAATGTCCTTAGGAATGGGTAAGTATGTATTGGTGTCGTTGAATAAGTTGGTCATTTTTTCGTTGTATTCTGTTCTGTCCATGATGACGGTCGTGTTTCCCTTGTCGGATTTAGTACATATTATATGTTGTTCGTGTGTCCGTAAGAAAGTTTTGGTGTGTTTTAGGTCTTTGTAAAATTCAGTGGAAAGGTGGGAGTGGCTGGGGGAAGGAATTTGTAAGAAATTGGTGATGCTATTAACTACTTTAGAGCGGGTTTGGTCTTCCTCTTTACAAGGAACGGTTTGTAGTATGTATTCTACATCGGTAATTATTTTGGGAACAACAATACCTGGTGTAGGAGGTAAAGAAAATTTTTCTCCTAAACCAAGTATGTTGTTAACCTGAGGGGGGACGTTGACCGAGGAGATGTTTTTTACCCAGTTTTCGTCACCGATGGGGCGGTGAACGTGATTCTGGCGAGTTTTATTAAATTTTTGGAAAAGATTTATTTTTAACTTCGATTTTAAACTATTACAAATGTTTGAAATAAAATTGGATATGTCATTAAACAGGTCCTGGTCAACTAACCCTCTTAAGATATTAAAGTGTGACTCTACCAATGTTTCTAAATTTTTAATTTCACAGTTTAAATTGGCTATTTCTATATTGAGTAATTTTTTCTGGAAATGAAGTTTCGCTGTTGCAAGTTGTTTTTGAACAGGGGAGTTCAGGTCGCACGGGTTGATATGGTTGGTTGAGGTTCTAATGTGTTTTGGTAAGAAATTGTTGGACTTACATTTTAGCAGAAAAATCAAGCCCTCTTTCTTCTTGACAAGGTTCTTGGAGAACTTGGAGATGCGGTTGATAGTGATTTTTGCCTCCTTTGGAGCACGTTGGCAGGGTCCCAGTGAATTCATCATGATGATTAGATAGTTAGCCGTCGAGGTGATAAGTACAGATGGAATGGTTGGGATTCGGCTAAATAAACCTCAATATGATTTTGTTTTAAAAAAATCTATATTTCGGACGTTTCGGCTACTCATTGGTAGCCTTCGTCAGCTAAAATGACAAAAAAAGGAAATTAATACAGAAACAAACAAGAAAAATTTATAATTGTGATAGGTAACAGAACTATAGATACAGTTTAACTTATAACAGAACATATCGTCTTAAAATTCTTAGAATGAGTAGAATGAAAAAGAAAATAGGTACAGTAATTGATTTTAATAGTAATTAGTAACATTAATTGATTTTACAAAGAAATAAGAGAACTATATACCAATGACAAATATAGTAGCTAATAGTAACATTAATTAATTTTACAAAGAAAAGATACTACATACCAATGGAAATGCCGAGCGGCAGAGGAAGACCAAGGTTGGCAATTAAGTAACCATTGTGAAAGTGTCTAAGGAAAAAAGGAATCTGCAGGGGTATATGTAACTGGAAACAGCAAGAGGTGGGGGAAACGGGCGGTAGGATCAAACAGATGTTTATGACATTTTATGACAGGAAAGGAGAAAAAGGTGTTAATGGAAGGATACCCAAGGGGCAAGGTAAAAATCTAGGTAGGTGGTCGGGCGAGTATTTGGAAAATATTAGCGTACATAGGAGAAATGCCTTGTTGGTCAGTTTTGTAATTTATATTGTTTTTGTTTAAGTTTATGTGTACACATTCCGAGATCTGTAGTCTTTTTTTGTTACGTTGTGTAGAAAGAATTTTCGTGTCGTCGAAGTTAAAAGTGTGTTTTTGTGTAATGGCGTGTTTTGCAAGTGCAGATTTATCTATTTCTTTATTAGTGATGGTTCGTTTATGTTGTGTAATACGTGAGTGAATGTCATTTATGGTTTCTCCTATGTATACACCATTACAGGAAGGGGTTTGGCAAGGGACTTGGTAAACAACTCGGGTGGTATGTTCAAAAGGGATGGGATCTTTGAGTTTGGTGTAGAGGGTTTTGAGTTTGTTGGTAGTTTTCAAACCAAAGTTTAGGGAAGGGTAGGATTTTTTAATTGTCTTTGTAAGTTTATCAGTCAGTCCAGGTGTAAATGGTAGAGATCGGAACATTTGGGAACTGGGAGTTAGGGAAGAATTGGGAGAGATAGTGCTGGAAGGTTGGGATTTTACTTTTTTAACAAGGGATTTTATGAGGTTGGGGGGAAATTGGTTGCGTGCCAATATATCTGAGGCGATATTAATATTTTTATTGTGGAAGGAAGCATGGGATAGGGAGAGGACTCGGCGGAGGAGATTTCTGGCTACATTAATCTTGAGGTGGTAAGGATGGGATGAATGAAAATTAAGTAACCGTCCCGAGTATGTGGGTTTTGTGTACCAGTCAGTAATAATAGTACCGTCAGTCTGTCTAATTAGTAAGATGTCCAAGTATGGGAGCTGTCTGTCCTGTTCTATTTCGACTGTAAATTGAAGCCTAGGGTAAAAGGAATTGAAACAGGTAAGTATGTCAGTTAGTCTGTTTGGGTTAATCATCAGCAAAAGATCGGTAAGCTTATCAGCGAGTACGAGTAAGTGTTATAAATCACTACTGCTACTTCAAAAGTAACTGGATGTGGTCTTCGCAAAAAGACCCGAAAATATTGGTAAGTGGCATTCGGAAGCTTACTAAATTCTTTACAATAAAAGTACTGACGCAATTTTCGATCGGGCGATGTCAATCTGAGCGCATAACAATGAAAGTGTTTGTTTTGTTCTTTTGAGCGGGGTTTTGTCACTGTTGAACTCACTTTTGAATTGGTTGTTCTTTTTTAAATTGCATTCAACATTAGAATGAGCAGGTTAGTAAAACAAGGTAAGATAATGAGAAACGTTGTTACAGTGCTTACAAGAGCGTACGTTGAGAAAGAGGGTGGAGTAATTTCCGCTTAGGATACAATCAATTTTTTGCTGTTGGGCTTAAAATGTTATATTACTTCTCTTTGACACAATTTTATATTTTTCACGGAATATCAAAACCTACCAATAATTGTTTCTATTCTATTGCATTAGCATATGATATGAAACCGAGCTAAGATGACGCAGTTCCTTCGAGTCGGACTTTTTGTTATCCACAAATGGGTTATTGTGATTAATTCCTGGCGAATTCAACAACCGTTTCGTTGCCTACAATGCCTTCTTCCCCTACACCCACATTAGTGTAATATTGCAGTGTTGTCTCAGGGCAATTAGTGGTTTGTGACAGCCATTGTCTAATCTATCTAAGCAGCTGTAGATTCTTCAATCTTTTCAAACCGTTCTTGAGGTTGCCATCGCCTACAATTTCAATTACAAGTTTTTCCATCTAGGGGCACGTCGAGATGTTAGTCAAAGACAAATATTTGGCTCCTTGTCTACCTCTGAGAGTTAACGGGCAAATAAAAATGACAACGTCTTTATCTTTATTATTTTAGCACGGTTCCTCCCTCCCTCCATAGGGTTGACCTCATGAAACAATCCGACTAGAAAATTTTACGTTTCAGAACCCCTAGAGAACGAAAATAATGGTGGTTCAAATTTGGATATATATATATATATATATATATATATATATATATATATATATATATATATATATATATATATATATATATATGTATATCGCTCTTTCCTGACCTCAATAATGGTCCGATTTTGATGAAATTGGGTACAAAAATCGTTCGTCTAATTTGAAAGGGCAAGTTCGTTAACCGGCAGAATCCGTCCACCGGAACATGGTTTTTGGAGCGAAATTCGCGCAAAAAAAAATCGTTGCGCTTACTTCATATGCTTGCAAGTACTCGTTTTATAGGCTTCTTGGCCTAGAAAAACGAATGAAACCATTTTTAAGGCCATAGTTTTAACCGTTTCCGGGAAAATCGGAAAAATAGTTGTTAAATCAAGGTTGATATGACATGCAACTGATTTGTTATAATTTAGATATATTACACATGCTAATAGTTACTTCAGTTTTGGTTATGAATGTAAAGTAAGAAAAATACAAACTCCAATTATTCTTTGTCTCGTTGTTATTAATCCATAATAAAGGTTTTGGTTTGGTTACTCAGAATCATGGGATTCGGTTAAAATATTTTCTGCATGTTTGAAATTCATGCATACAAAGATGTTTAAATTTTGGTTGCGTTTGGAGTCAAGGAAGGATTAGAATAAAAATTTTTATTAAGAGTCATGAACAGTTTTGGGAACTTCGCTTATTTTCCTTAATATCTCGAAAACAGTTGTGAAATCGTGGTAAGTGGATAGAAACTATTCGAAAGCTTACTAAATTTTCTACAAAAAAGTTTCTAAAGACATTTTTGATTAGGCGATGTCAATCGGAGAAATAAGTGCTTAAAACTTCAAACACGTTTGTTTTGTTCTTTTGAACGAGTTTTTGTCGTAGTTTAAATCACTTTTTAATGTTTGTCTGTTTCCCTTAGTTTTTTATTGCTTTTATTTTTGTAATTGCTTATATTAGGAAAATGTATTTGTCTGTAAAACAGGATACGTAAAATTAGAATCAATTTACTGTTGTTAGGAAAATATGGGCACCCTTGCATAAATTCCTAGCAAAATAAAAATTTGCATGAACGCTAGGGACACCATTATAATGGATTTTTTTTTTTTTTTTTTTTTTTAAACTCGTATCCTCCTTCTCTACATTGATAGGAAATCGATTCTGAAGTCGACCAAATGACGTAATCCGAAAGTGCCGACTAAAAGATTTCCAGTTTTAGAACTCGCAGATATAGAAGTGGTTAAATTTGAAATATATTTTTGAGTAATTAAATGAATTTTTTTATGAAAAGTCCATTAGTTACAATTATAACTATTCATAGAAATTGGAAAATATGTATTAAAAAGAACTCATTAAACCTTTTACAGAGAACTCTATTATAACATTTCTTAATGAAAAGGATAGGAGATTATTTATTTATTTTATTTTAAGGGTTTCACATCTATGGCAATAAGCTCTTGGATAGCAGATTACCCCAGGAGTAAGATATAGCAGATTTCCATTTGCTGGAAAGGCCGATGTTTGATTTATGACATGCCCGCCCTTCTTTACCTGCTCTTCCAAAATACAGCCTAAAGGTCCAATATAGAAAAGATGGAGATAGTTAGCCGTTGCAGAGATACGCAGACAAGGTATAGTTGGGATTTGGCTAGGAGAAAAAAACGTCAGACTTTCAGGAAGAAATCTGTATTTGGACGTTTCGGCTGCATATTGGCAGCCTTCTTCAGCTAAAAAATACATACAAATTATAAGTAAAAAAAACATTCAATACAATGTATTTCATACATCCAACCATGGTTACCTAAGTGTCCTTGAGGTCTTCCTCCCTCCCCCCTAGGCATTTTCTAGTGGTACGTATTTGTATATTGATTATTATAAATTGTATTCACCTATAGAATAGATTGAGTTTCTCTCAATATAAAAATGTTCTTTATAAAAATGTTAGTTTTTGTACTGTTTACTTACTACTTTCAACGTTCTGTTTACTTTCCAACTACCGCATTTTCATTGTTTAATAATGAGATTGGTTCTAATCATTTTCATGATGTATATAATACTCTCATTTCTGCCTGTTTTTTTACTTATAATTTGTATGTATTTTTTAGCTGAAGAAGGCTGCCAATGTGCAGCCGAAACGTCCAAATACAGATTTCTTCCTGAAAGTCTGACGTTTTTTTTCTCCTAGCCGAATCCCAACTATACCTTATCTGCGTGTCCAATATAGAGTTTGGCTTGAAGATCTGACTTTTTTTTCTCCTTGCCGAGTCCCAACCATCCTTTGACTTCGCGTCACCTCAACGGCTAACTCTCTTCATCTCATTTAGTATTTCTGTTCGCTCTCTAGCTGGCTAAATAATGGACAGATTTTAATGAAATTAGGTATTATTCATTTACTAATGGTACTCGGGAACCGCGCTAAGATGACGCAGTTCCTGCGAGTCGGACTTTTTTTATTTGAGTCTTCACAGTTTCAGGTTTTTAACTCATTTGAGACTGATAGCCACTTTCGTGTCAACGGGCCGCAATGCCCCGTAGCCTGATAGACACTTTCGTGACAAGTCCAATTCTTCGCTTCGTGACAGTCGGACTTTTGAAGTTAGATTTTATTAAATTATTTTAACTTAATTGTTAATTAACCAGCAGAATCGGCCTACTGTTTTAGGGGTAACATTCGCGCGTCAAAAATCATGGTTCTTAAAGTTTTTCGTTTGTAGGCTTCCAGGCTTTTCGTTTGTAGGCTTCCAGGCCAGGGAAAAGTTTCAAATGAATCCATCTTTTTAAGTACCTGAAATGAAATTTAGTTAGGAAAACTTATTTTACATATTACCTTATAAATGATTACATTTGTATGTTAAAGAACCTACAAATAGTGTACCTACAATCCTATGAACACAAAAACATAATCATTACCTACAATTTTGTTTGCGTGAATAATTTCGGGGGAAAAATGTTCCGTTGGCTTTAAAATGTTAAAATATTGTTTGAATGTGGCATAACAAAACTCACTTAGTATACAATTATTTATTTACAATTATGTTCAATATATTTACACCAATTTTGTAGTGTGTTATAATTTTTTGTCTTCATTAGTCTCCTCGTCATCTGCTTTCTTCTCTTCGTCGCCATACAAATTTAAGTTTCTTCCAAAATAACAGACAAATGCATCCAAGATAACTCCAGTACCTGTGAGAACTGCAACATAGTGAATGAGTTAACACTTTAGTGTATCACTGCGGTATCATAGGATTAAATCACTACCATGAGTCAGGTAGAACGTTTTATTATTGTTATATCAATATGCTGTTTGTTAAAAATAAAGATGGTATAGATGAAAAATAATTGCATTTATTAACTCTTGGATGCCAAAGGGGGGGGGAGGAGACCCCCCACTTTTTTCTTCTTTTATACTTATACTCACTGTCCGCTGGCCAAGACCCGAGCTGGAGCCCGGTGAGGCCACCGATATACCCAAGTCTATATTCTGCTAATTAATCCTTTCTCTAATAAAATTCATTAAATTGATTACAGACTCTGCATTATTGCCGAGAATTTTGTCTATGCTTTTGTTTATTTTGTGCTTGGTTCTCAAGTTGGCATAAAATGGACATTCCGTCAGGATATGTTTGACAGTGACGGGTGCCCCACAAGTGTCATGGGGGGGGGGGATTGTCTTTAGACATATGGTAGGAGTGATTGAGACGAGTGTGCCCTATACGAAGTCTTGCCAAAACCACTTCTGTCCTCCTATTCTCACTCATGGATGTCAACCAATGTTTGGTACTGGTCAACAAGAGTTTAGTGACGACTTAGTTTCTAGATGGACCGTATTGAATGCTACTTTTCCATTACATGTGAACGACTACTTCTCACTTGTCACAAAACCAGCTTAGTGAGAAGGACAAGTACTGATGACAAGTGTGTAGCACGTGAAAAATAGGCATGGGACAAAATAATCATTATGCAGTATTATGAAGCACACAATCAGTAGCATAATAAGCAATAACTTTTCTATTTACAATAAATTCTAATTAAAAATTCATAAAATTATATATATATATATATATATATATATATATATATATGTATATATATATATATATATATATATATATATATATATATATATATATATACATACATACATAGATTCTTACCTGCAGCTGTGAGATTCAAGTAGAGCCGAAAGGTGTATCGGTCATAGAACCAACAACTTCCTTCTACACCACAAGTCTTGTCCCAAATTAAACAAGTAGTATCTGTGGGATGAATGTAATTTGTAAATTTAAAACTTAACTTGCATAACTGGGATCTTCCATATCTGCTAGGGGTGTTATTTAAATATATGTTTACACATTATTACAAATGGGACGTCTTTAGAAAAGAGATATTAAGAGAAATTATGTTTCAGTACGTGCTCCGTTTTATTTATTTTTCTTAAAATTAGATATGTGTCTGTTATTCCTGATAAGCCTCCTTGCTGCCTCCACCGCCATTGGCCACGAGACAACTTATTGCAAGAAATTGTATAAATATTGTAAACTAGCTGACTACCCGTGCTTCACCTCGGCCGATAAGTAGTTTGGTGAAAATGCAGTTTCCAGCCCTCCAAACCGATTTCTTTCAAACTTTGCTCAATAACGTATTTTGATGCACTAAACACGAATACGATAAAAAAAACGTCGGATTTAACTAGGAAATAAGTTATTAAGCACTTAAGTTCACTGTTGTGCAGGTTATGAGAACTAATGTAAACAAATAAATTTGTCAACATACGCATGCGCGGGTATGGAAAAGTCCTTTCTTAGCGAGTGTCTTCGTTCTATAAGGAGTGTCCATGCAAAATTTCAAATTTTTCTTTCGAGTGGTTTGGGCTAGGCGATGATAGGTCAGTGAGTGAGTGGTATTTGACAAATATATAGTAGATGTGTACATAGTTCAACCAATTTTGCATTGAAATAAGATTGGACTAGAACTGTCATTGGGAGTAGCAGTAATGTCTGCCTTCTCCCCTCATCTTATCCAGTGTGTTGCCATTGTTTGAAGAAATATAATTATTGTACATATTTATACAGAGTGTAAATTATCAATGAAAGAGATATTTGATTTAGATATGTGCCTACATCTATACATATAATTAAATTCTGGGCATACTGAAGGAGAGTGTCCTCAGCACCGATTTTCTTCAAAGTTTGCACTATAACGTATTTTGATGCACTAAACACGAATCCGTTGAAAAAAAAAGTTGCTCGCAACTAGGAAAGAAGGCATTAGCTAATTATTAATGGATTTCTGTTATATAATACTTTTCAGGAGCGAAACAAGAAATTTGAAGAATGTTTCATTATTTAAAAAAATGTTTCTGAATAAATAAGTGTTGGTACCTAAATTTTAATAATTGATAGTTAATTTCAATTACACTTCTTCATTAAGGACTATTGCGCATGCGTGAGTTTACAAGTACATTGTTTATGCAATCGTTTGTAACCTTCATAACAGCGAACTTTTTTTTAAAATAACTTCTTTCCTAGTTGCGAGCAACTTTTTTTTTCCAACAGATTCGTGTTTAGTGCATCAAAATACGTTATAGTGCAAACTTTGAAGAAAATCGGTGCTGAGGACACTCTCCTTCAGTTTTACCCAATAGTAACCAAAACAACAATTTTTAGAATTTCTGTATGTGTGCTGTCTGTCAGACACTCTATACACACTAGGGTTTAAAAATCCCTAAGGGGTCAGCTTAGTGGCTCTGTCACGTTTTGGCAATCCTAACAGCCTGGATGATTGATCCCCGATGGCTATATGTCTAATATCGTGTATAGAGAAGCATTATTGTCAAGTAGATTTTTTAAAAAATATCCATGCGACGGTGTTTATGATCCAAAATAAACCAAAAGATATATCCAAAAATGCTGCCCTAAGTCACTATCCACACGAACGAAGTTGAGGGGTACAGCTGTATATATAAAGAAATAATTGTTGAAAAAATCAAGTTATGTTGCCACGTTCTTCACTAAAAACACTACAAAACTATAAATGTTCAGTCTGAAAGCATTTAATAGTATTCACAATTACATAATTTTTTAAATGTCTTACCTATAATGTAACCAAATATGATTGGCCCAGGAATAAATGCAAAAAGGCTTACAAACATAAGGGCCAAGCCTTGTGCGAATGGTTTGTCTTCTGGAGCCACACTCCTGAAAAGAAGTTTTTCGTTATATGCATTATTTTTTATTTATACACTACCATGTATTAATGTATGGAAAACACTCTTTGCAATTTTTAAATGACTCTAAAATAATGAAGAAAGTTTTTAAATTTTAAATAAATAAAAACAATTTCTGTAGACAACTTTTTTTAAGGTTTATTACCCCAAGGGACCAAATTAAAAAATAGTATGTTTCCCCAAGTTAAATAGGATGTAATGGGGAAAATGTGGTAAAAAGATTTAAAATTGTATGATCTCATGGTAAGAAACTGTTTTAATTTTTCGTATGAATGTCGTTCTTTCTGTATGTTAGTCCTATTGGCCACAAATTTTATTTTAAATAGCTATTTTTAGCCATTTTAAAATGGCTGGGGGGCGAGGTTAGCTCAGTGGTAGAGCACTCGACTAATGAACTGGAGGACCAGGTTCAAAACCCAAGCGCGCACTAAAGATTTTTTCTTCTAGTGCCGTCGTTTGAGGGTTGGATTTGGGGTCCCAGATCGTCCCTAGGCTCACCCAGCCTTTAATTAATTAATGGGTACCTGCAAAGGGGAAAATCAGGCGGCCAGAGCATAGTACTGACCACACTACCTCCCTAGTGTGCCATAAGGTCAAGAATCAGATACCTCTATAGTATCTGCCTCTCTGGGCCCTTGTGGCCTGTTACAGGACTGATTTTTTTTTTTTTTTTTTTTTTTTTTTTTAAATGGCTGATGGCCAAAATAGTAATATTCATTACAAATATTCACTCCAACAATAATAACAAATTTTTATTTGATTTTAATATGATCAATGATTTTTATAAAAATTATCTAATATATGACTTTGATCGCAGTTGAATTGACTGATATACTGGGAACATATTTATGATGTCAGGGGTAAGGATAGTGGTAGAGCACACAACTAATTTGCTGGAGGACCTGAGTTCAAAACTCGAGTACGCTAAAGATTTTATCTTCTAGTGTATTAGCTCATGGGTTGGAACGGGGATTCCTAGGCCCACTCAGCCTTTAATTGATTTATAAATGGGTACCTATAAAAGGGAAAATCAAGGTGACAGGAGCATAGTACTGACCACACTTTCTCCCTAGTGTAGTATATGGTCAAGAATTAGATAATTCTGCAGTATCTGCCCCTCTGGGCCCTTGTGGCCTGTTACAGGACATATTTCGATTTCTTACTTCAAAATATATAATTTCATAATCTGGTTTTATAATAACTTTTTATAACTATTGTTTGCTTCAATGAAATTACATGAAAAGGATTATCATTTACAAATGGTTTTATTCGTTGTCCAAAATTATAGCAATTAGATAGACAGAATAATTCATTTAGTTGTGCTAACTATGAATCTTATTGAATACAGGCAAGCAGAGTGGATGCTACTGACCTTCTGCTATTTTTAAAGAAAAGCAACTATTTTTTAGTTTGGCATATTTTACCTGTGGTTGACGAGAATATTTCCTATTTTTCCTGTGCTGCCTAAGAAATGCTTTATGAAACCAATAATGAGGTAGATAGTGTATATTTGACCGCAGTTAACTGGATTGTAGCCGTCACGTACAAATTGGTCGGGCGACTCAGAACTGAATTCAGTGGAGTAATTGAAGAATTGGGAGCCGTTTCCTGAACTCATTGTAGGAATGCAGCTACAGTTTTTATAAACCTGTAACAATAATGTAATGTATATTTAACTCTTAGATAAGATCGTGTGCTTAAAAAAAAATGTATATGTTAATAATAATATGTATGATTTGGTTCAACTGCATAATCTTAGAATGTTTTCGTATAATGCTTATCCCTGTGTGATTTAACCCATTCGATGCGACGCCCGAGAATACTCACCGGAGAAAGAGGTTCCTCAGAGGCGACCCCCGAGTATTCTCGCCTCAACTGTCTCTCTTGATTACGAGCCCTCTTTAGTCTTGAGCGTGTACAGAGTGCTCTAGCAGGAATGGGGGATAATTGCTGGTTTAACCCTTAACTGGTAACATACAAATTTTGAACGTTATAAGTAACATGCGTCTGTGAGGCATGTGCACGGTAAAAATGTTCTTACGGCATTTTTTTAGCAAAACTGTAAATAATAAAGGAGTAGCTTATTATGATAATAAATAAAAACATTTTCATTGCTACATTTAAAAATCACGTCTAAAAACAAGCAGTGGTTTCGGAATGAAGTAGAAAGAGAAATGTAGGGAAGAAAAGTAAGTAAACTTTGTTTTAAATGGTTATTGTAGGTTTGCTGCGTATCTAAATTATAGTAAGTAAATCGTTTCAAGTGATACATGTCGTCGTTAGCGTAAGATAAACATGAAAATGATGATTATTAACAAGAGCATAAGTAAAAAAAAAAAAAAAAAAAAAAAAAGTGGATGTGTTTGGCCGCTCTAGGAGAGGGAGTTTGGTCCGCCTGTGGCGGGTAGCCCAAGTCACATCGAACACGTTAAAAATAAAACCTCTTAATATTTATCTTTTAAACTACTTTAATGGAAACCTGAACTTATAAAGCCGTTTTACAGTTAACAATATTTAAATATCTGCTGTAATGAAATATCAAATAAAGGCAGATTTTCAGTATTTAAATGACCCTAGAACACAGAAATAACATTGAAATTTTAGGGGGTCACAACAATTTTGTGTCATATAATATACAAGATATGTACTTATTTTTTTATCTGATCGCTCTCTACCATGTACAAAATGACTCCAATATGAGTAAATTTGGCAGAAAAATGCTTTATTAAAAAACAAAAGATGAATTCAATAGCCGAGAGATTCTATTCTACAGTTGAAGGTTATTTGGCTTTATTCGCCCAAGAAAATACAGTTTGTGTTAATAGGCTTCCTGCGTCTCCCCGTGGTCTAGTGGCTAACGCCTTGGATTCTCATGCGGGAGGTGGTGGGTTCGATTCCCACCTGGATTTTTCTCAATTCAGGGGCCGTTGAGAAAATTCCCTGCCTGGATGTTTAGGAAGCACGGTAACCAGTATAGGATTACGCCAAGAAGAATCAAATCAAATTACTCTCGAGGTGACATGTTTTAACTATTTTTAATAAAAATACAAGAGACTGTAAGTTTGGGTCCAGGTACCCAAAAAGTATGGATTTACTTGTCTTTACATGTTCAACATTCATCCTAACTAGGATCTTTCAATATTTGGATAATAATTGTGGGGCGAAGAAAGTATTATGGGTGCACCATCATGCTAAGAAGGTTGGAGATCATTCAAAAGGCGAATAGATACGTACCAATTTCCTATGAAATAGGCTTGGTCGTAAATTTCAATAGGATCACCACATTTGGAGAAAGTAGTGCTTGAAGTTTTGAAAGTTTTGATTTCATTCCACTGAAGGGAACATTTTTTATTGTAAATTTTTTAAAGTGATGCCAAATTGAAGCATATCAACACACCTACAAATTGGAGTTTTATTATACAATAACATACAAATATATACACACTTAATATACACATAATGTTAATGTATAGAAAATAAAGTAATGTAATAATATATGCATAATATAAGGTGTGCATCACCATGAAGCGGAACACCAACAAATAAATGAATAAAAAAAAAAAAAATCAGTGCCTTAACTACTCACATTAATGAGTCCTTCTTTCATGGTTGACATGCAACCAGCATGGCAGGCGCTGTAGAATGTGAGAGATCTTTCCTTCAAGTAAACGGGAGAAAACTTGGCATTCTCACAACCACAGTCTGCGTTGCAGTCATTCAATAAGTTGAAACTAAAATTCATATTGTAGTTACAATTAGTAGTATTATAATATTATATTAATTCATCACCTTGTTTTTTCTTAATTCATTAATCAGCTCGTAAATTTAATGGACAAAATATATTTTTTATGGAATAGAACTACAGACCTTTGCTGCTCTTGGTTGTAGCCAACAATCTCAGTGTCAGGACAGGCGATATATATGTAAGAGATCTCTGAAACGACAAATACAATTCCAACTACTACATTCCAACCCAGTAGGTAGATCGGGCGAGGCTTGTATTTTGATATTACGTAACCTGAGATCAGAAATGCTGCCACCATAGATACCAAGTATATGGGACCTGAAAAAAATTATATAATTTTCAACTGACTATATCACGATGATCAGTTAGACAGTTCATCTCTGTTCAGCCATTTGCAAAACCATTTAATGAAGAAAACATTACATTAAAGGCTGTAAAGACTGATAATGTCATATTTAGGTGTAGGCGAGGGCTTTAAGAGATTAGGGAAGGGAGATTGTGTTTCAAGTTCATCAATTCTTGGCCAATGTTTATAAATAAATTTAGGCTGAAAACTATTCAAACTATATTCTGTTCAAATAGATGGCGAATTTGGAAGGAAAAGGGTGATGCCTACAATCACAAGAAAAATCCTTGTGTTTGTTTTTTTGTTTTTGTCAACCACTTGGGTAATTGTTACCTATTTCTATAAGCAGGAAATTCTCTCTGTTATAACTTTATTAAAAAAAAAAAACAAACCATATAAATCACCGAAATATTTTTAAGAAATTATTATCGACACGCTTTCACCTAAAAACACACTGTAACACCCTATGTAGTTGCACTGTACTCAATATAGCTACAAACTAGTCAGTAGTAAAAGAGGCAGTGAGCTTATGCTGTTTCAGTTTAGTGTATCGCTTACGAGCAGCGCGATCTCGCATCCGATTTAACATTAGATGCGTATGTGTGTGTATGTATGTGTATATGTATATGTAGAAGTAGCTATAAGTGAAAAAAGAAAGGAATATAGCATCTATTGTTTAAGTGCTTTAATTTAATGAGAAAAAAATAAATAAGTTGTGTACATTTATATGTAATTCTATTGAAAAAAAAAAAAAAATAAATAAAAAAAAAAAGAATAAAAAAAAAAAGAATAAAAAGAAAAAAAGAAAAAAATGAAAAGAAAAAAAAAAAAAAGAAAAAAAGTAAAAAAAAAAATAAAAAAAATAAATAAAGAAAAAAAAAATAAAAAAAAAAAAAATAATAAAATAAATAAATAAATTAAAATAAAAAATAAATAAAGAAAAAATAAAAAAGAAAATAAAATAATAAAAAAATATATATATATAATAAAAGAATAAAACAAAAAATAAATAAATAATAAAAAAAAAATAAATAAATAAATAAATAAAAAAAAATAAATAAATAAAAAAAAAAAAAAAAAAATTAGATATATTTTGTACGGTTAGATTTAATGTAAGGAATACTTGTAAATAAATATATTTAGGTGTAAGGGTATAAGTATATATATGCATATATGTGTGTGTGTGTGTGTGTGTGTGTATGTGTATGAGTGTGCGTGTTTATAAATATGTATATATGTATGTATGGATGTGTGTGTGTATGTATGTATGTATATGTGTGTGTGTATGTATATGTATGCATGTGTGTATATGTATGTGTATATATATATATATATATATATATATATATATATATATATACATAGAAGTAGCTATAAGTGAAACAGAAAGGAATATACCATCTATTGTTAGCTTTAAATTAATGAGAAAAAATAAATAAATAAAAAAGTTGTGTACAGTTATATGTTATTCTAATAAAAAAAAAAGGAACAGAATGTGCTTACATATTTCATGAGATTAATTAGTTAAAAACTAGGTTTAATTAAAAAACAAAAAACAAAAGGTTCATAGGACGATTAAAACAGTAAGTTGTTCGTCCTTTAATTCATTCCATTCCATTCCATTTAACATTAGAAGTTCATTTGGCAATGTTTCAACTTGACTCTCTAAATACACCATCAATTTCTCAATGTTTGCTATTGCTTCTGCATGAGTCATAACCACCATAAACTCTCCTTAGTAATCATCTTGAAACAAATGCCTTTTTCAACTTTATCCAATCAGATACGGTCAATGTTCCTACTCCAAACTCAGCTGCAATGTTCTTTAACCCTTTCTGTGCTATGCACGAATATATTCGTTCTTTAAAAAAATGCTCTGAGTGCGAAGCACGAATATATTCGTGCAGCCGGGACATTCCTCAGAGTGCGACGCACGAATATATTTGTTTTCATATTCTTTGTATAATCTCTGCTTCCAGAAAGCCCAGAGATCTCTTGTATCACGCTGTACAACTAGTCTAGTTACTTAGCTATCCATTAGATAGCAGAAGAATGTCTTTACGTGTGTTTTTCCCGGTTTTATTGTGAGTGGAAGCTAACTTTAGCTCGAGCGGAGTGTCCTAGACCACCTAAACGGTCCATTATCACCAATTCAGACTGTACCAAGGCGGCTACCTGCAGGGGTTGGGTTGTTATTTCTATTGTTTGCAGACACTTTACTAAAATTTGCCAAACCTTTTCCCACCTTTAGGCTAAATTAGGGGTGGGGAAATATGACCCTAACAAATATTTCTCAGTACTAGTTTTGGTTTATTATTTATTTTTATATTTATAAGTTTATTATTAATATGTTTGCTATATACCTACTATTTATTTCTAATTCATTACTTTATTATTATATTACTATTTACTAATGTACTACTTACTTTTTTTTTATTATTTTTTTTTTACGGCGAATCTACATCCAGGTCATTAGCGCCTATACTAATTATTATAAATAAATTTGTTTTAAAATAAATACAAAACACAAATTTAAAAAAAGTGTTGTTGTTTTTTCTCTAGCAAGTAATTATTGGACATAACCAGTTTTATGAGTTGCATATAAAAATAAACTGATTAGTTTTTAGTAAAAAAAAAGACCCAGTTATTTACTAAATAATTACTTATTGTACATAACTGTACAGATTGTGAATTATCAATAAAGATCAATTAATATTTTTTTTTTAAATTACTAAATAAATTGAAGTATCATAACAATGAAATAAATCATGAAATGGGTAAAATGAAGAGAAGAGAAAGTGTTTTCATGAATATTTTGATAAAAGGGTGCATTCATACTAACAGGGCTAATGGTGCTAAATTTAAAACTAAAATACTTCGGTAACTATTGAAATATTATTTTAGAAACTGTTTATTTATTAATTTTCTTCGCAACTTGCAGGATAAGAATAATAAGAAACATGTTATAATAATTGAAAAGGTCACACTAAAGTACACACAATTAATGAAATTAGCATCTTAAATTACAACAAAACAAGCAATTTAGCACATCCCCTGTTATATATCTACATAATAAGAGTGACCCAAGGTGGGATATTAGTCTGAGTATAGTCTTGTTCCAAACCAAAGTTGAATGCGGAGGGCGGAAAATAGGCTAGCACTGGGGGTAGCATCGGCTCTCACAGCTCGTAGCACCCGGCGGTCGGTCCCTCTCAGATTGGCTAGCATTCTAAGGGTTAACAATTCTCCCTTATCGATTCTTGTCAATGCTTCTATCCTTTTTTCCATAGTCACAACAATGTTTTTATGTTTCGTCCAAATCGCGGTCAATGAGCTGACAAAACAATACTGTACCTCGACCGTTACACTAGGAAAACTCGCGTAAATTACCTACTGAGAATAGCAGTTTACCTTCAATAAAACGAGTTGTTATTTATGCAGAAGTTCACTCATGCCCTATTGAACATTTCACACTATATGAACAGGCTATACTGTTCATATCTCAACAATATTGAATAATATTGGGAGAGAAAATTTTAATTTCATTTCATATTAGTTTTATACATACTACATCTACATGAACATAAAACCAAACGTTTTATCGTTAATCATTATATACTACTTGCCTGGGTTTTAATCTGTTTCACCATCAATAACACCAAGATACCTTTTTATTTTATAAATATTTTTTTAGTAGAATCCTGTATAAGGAATCTGAATAAAAGTACATAGAATAATTAAGCTAAGAAAATAAAAATCTATTGTTTATTACCTACAAGAAGATTGGCTGTAGCAGATGTCCGATAAAATTGCACCTCCATGTTTTTTGTCATAAATGTCATATAGCCTGATCCTCCAAGAATATAAAAACATCCAGCTAAAATATTTGCTATAAGAAGTTTATTTTTGAGCAGCTTCCAAAGAGATGTAAAGAAATCTGAAAATTGTAGAAGAGAATGGTAATAATAATTTAAAATAAATAAAAGATGTTGTACACATGAATTGGGTTGTATTAGAAATAATATCTGCACCAGGATTAATTAGATAAATACAGATTTGGATAGAAACATTTATTACATAGAGCGGACATGTTCACACAACTTGGGCGGCGACATAAGGCTGCGTTTACACGGGCGAGAAAACTTGTGACAGTACTTGCGCAAGTTCTGTCCCGTCATGTAAACACTTAGATGCAATTTTACCCGACACTTGAACGCAAGCTGTCCCGCGAGCTCTCGCGCGAGTCACTGCCGCAAGTTGTTGCGGCTGAGAGCTAAAAATCCGTTTACATTGTGACACCGTTTGATGCAATTTCAACTCGCGCAAGCAGCTCATTCCAAGTCAATTTTCAGTTTCTTTCTCGCCGAGTCGACGTGTTAAAATGCTGCCGCGCTTTGATAATAGATTATTGGTTTCGATCAAAAGGACGGGCAAAGAAGAAGAAGAGTATCTGGGTCAGAGAATGGATTAGGGGAAGATACGATTTAGGGGCCTTTACAAATTTAGCCAATGAGTTGAGAAAGGAAGATTATCAACAATTTAGGAATTTCATACGGATGTCTGCTGTAGAGTTTGAAGATTTATTTCAAATTGTTGGACCTAAAATCCAAAAACGTGATACTAACATGAGAGAATCGATATCAGCAAGTGAGCGCTTAATGGTTACTCTTCGCTTTCTCAGCACTGGTAAGAAATAACTTTAATTTAATGGAAACAATTTTTTTAATTAAAAGTAACAATACATATTTTAAAAACATTCCTTTATTTAATATCAGTAACATTAACAATGCTAAATTGAAAAATACAATAAAAAAAGCGTAATATGAACAATATTAATCCTCGAAAACCCATTTTTCCGATTTCCCCCATTTTGTTTGTTTACAATTACAAGATTTTTACATATTTTGGATATATATGGCGTAGGTCAAAAATGGTACTTCATTTTTCTTTTGTACCACTTTATTGTGTCTTTGCCCAACATGTTTCGTGGCTTTAATGCCACCTCCTCAGGGGCCATTACATCCTACACAATGTTTGAATTATATTTTAGTCATTCCAAAAATATAATTCAAAAATTGTTTAGGAGGTAATGACCCCTGAGGAGGTGGCATTAAAGCCACAAAATATGTAGGGCAAAATAAAATAAAATGTGGTACAAAAGGAAAATGTAGTACTATTTTTGATCTACGCCATATATATCCGAAAAAGAGAATATACTTAATTAATCAGACACACGTGGACTTCATTTTCTTCGTATAACATAATTCATTTTCTGGTCTCCAGGTCCGTCCATTTCTTGGTTGAATCATCCGAGGTAGTTTGGGTATGGCCACAATCCGTAAGATACTCTTCAGCCATGACAGAATAATGAAAGCACAACCACTCAGTCAGCCAACTTGCACAAAACTGTCGGGAAATATCTCCCACTGTTTGATCGGGCGACAGTGCGAGTGCGAGAAATTCCTAGAGCTGAGTTTCCTGTTTAGACGAGCAAGTTCAAGTGTCAGACACTCCCACAGCAAGCTCGTGACATCAGTTGCGCGAGTAGTTGCGACACTGCTCTCCAGGCCGTTTACACATGCAATTTTGACTGTCGGACAGAAAACTCGCGCAATTTCTCGCCCGTGTAAACGCAGCCTAACAGACAGAGCCCGCCAAGGTAGCTTTTACACATACGACAAACAGTGTTGCAATATACAAATATTATTACAAATTTTACTTAAGCCATTGCTAGATTATTTTTCTAACAGGTTACTATACACACAGCCTGTTAATCACTCTTAAAAATTCATGTTATTAATTTTTAGACTGTTTATTATTCTGTTAAAAATTTGAAGAAAAATAAATTTTTATATTTTACATTAAACGTAAATTTTGGGAACAGGTTTTATTGGGTAAATTTTGATTTTATTATTTTTTTTTTTTTTTAATTTGACGAATGGTTGTGGAACTTATAATCTCCAATTGTTTCCCAAAGAATGATTAGTAGCTCCTCAGCTCTCATAGATAGCTTCTTTGCTAATGAGGTTTAGCCTTATACCAAAAATTAGTATAAGATTAAACATCTAGAGAGGGTTAGAATAGGATAAGATTTGGGTTTAAAGGGGATAAACATTTAAGTTATTACACCCTTGATGTGTGAACGTATAAGTGTTGAATTCTGTATTTTTATTTTTTATTTATTTATTTTTTAAATAAATATATGCATATACACACATGCACACATACATACATACACACATGCAAACATATATATAATTTTTTTTTTGACTTTCTACCCATGTAACTATACTAAAATATATGTAAGCTATATCTCTGTTTACAATTAATTCACCTAATCACTTGGGCTATATGATATCTGCAAATGAATCATTTTTTTTTTTTTTAATTTATTTAGGTATTCATTTTTTTTATTTATGGAGGACCACTTATTAAGGATAGAGAAAGGTAGCGGACCTAAAAAAAAACCTGACGTGAACTAGTACCTCTATGAGTTTTTTTTTTTTTGTTTTTACTTTATAAATCTTTTATCCTGCCCTGCTTCGGTTTCTAATTCGATCTACTGAGAAAGGTGAATAATTACTTGAAAATGCTATTTTACGAGCTTCAGATGTCCCCACATATATATATATATATATATATATATATATATATATATATATATATATATATATAGACCACTTTGTAGGCCGCCACATTATTCACTCAGTGTGTGGCAAAGTGCTGAGAATCTGCATCTGTACATTCTGGTATCAGACACTGCTCTACCGTTTCTGATGTTCGAAATAAAGAGTTCTCTTGCCGTTATTCTACCCCAAGAGGATATGAACCTTATAGAAATATTCAATTTTATAATACTTGAAAAGTGACATTATTAAATTCACTTCCTGTATGACAAATGGAAGGAGAAAAAATAAACCCCACTACTCAACAGTTCATTATTCAACAAACCCTGAAATCAAATCAATAAATCAAGAACTGAAGCAAATAGTGATAAATATTTTCAAAGGGACAAAACCAATACTCTCAAAATTGTAAACATTCATTTCTCCTGAGATCATTCTTTCAAAAATTACAAAAGAATCTCTTTTGTTGTAAATTTGTTAAGCTTTTGAATCTCCGTCCACTTACATCGTATTGGAAACCTACAGGCTGCTATAGATGTGATTTTACAATTCTAAGGATTCTTCTAAGGATTTTTCTGTGATAAAAAAATATTTAATATTTTAAAAATATTGCATTTCCAACCGTTTACAAAATATTAATTGCCTTTTATATTTTTCTTCCAACATCACCCAATAACTGTACTATAGAAATAGTTTATCTCTATCTATAACTATTTAAATTTAAAATTCTGGAACAATAAATTGTTACCACTATCTTTTTTGTCTGGATTTTTATCTCCAATATAAAAATGTCCTTCTCCATTCGTGGCAGGCTTCTCTTCAACTTTTAAAGGTATTTCAGCATCAGTTTTTTTTCTTATTTTTTTAGGAAAGAATGCGATAAGAAAGGCTTGAACAAACATTACTGTGCCAAGGAAAACCCATCCTACAGACAAATTAACAATTTTAATACAAATAATAATTTTAAATATAAATAGTGACAAAAAATCTCAACAATTTTTCTTGTGTTGACATGATGGGCAATAAATAAAAGATAAAAATTAACACAAAAGCCAATTTATTAAAACGGCTCTACATGTTTCCCATACCAATATGCCTCTTCTGTAGCCTTAAAATGAGTACAGCTTGAAGGAATAGTTATGATGGCCAATGTGGTAAAATGTTAGCCTATGTTCCTTAATTTTAAGGCTCCAAAAGAGTTATCTAGGGACGGCAAACATGCAGAGCCATTTTAATAAATTGGCTTTTATGTTACTTTTGACTTTTATTTATTGATATTGAGGAATGTGAATGTTCTTTCTTACCTAGCCACCACGCCCCCAAAAAGCGAGGGTCATCTTTCGATATGGTTGGCGTAAGCATCGGATTGATGTAAGTGCTCAGGCAAAAATAGACAAGGAAGAAGCTGAACGCTGTGCCAATCATTCGTAGAGACATTGACGATCCTGTAATATATTGATACAAATTATTCATTTATTTATGAACTGTTTTTCTATTATAACTCAAAATTCACTGATGCTTATCAAAGTTGGGAATAAAATTAAACACATAAATTGTAGTAAAATAAATACCTAAAAGCATTGGTGTGTTTGCCTTCTTTGAAGAATCGTCGAGGTAAGGTTGGCCGAGAGAATAGTAGAGAGTTGTTCCGATCCCAAGAACAAATTGTGACAAGAAAATGAAGATAGGAGCAATAGAATTCTCTGAGCTACCCTCGCATTCTTCAACTGACCTCTCTCCTTTCTGGCAGAGTCCGAGTTTATTTTCTGTAATTAGTTACAAAAAGTAGTCTGATATTCTTATAATTATACATAATTCTCTAAGGTGTATGCACTTTGTGTCTAAGACCATGGGTTCGATTCCCTATCCTGGCTGGGAAAGGGTGGTACATATAGACAACCTGTCTGAAAATTTGTTGTCAATAATAAATGGATGTTAAAACTTAAATAATAATAGTCGCCAACGGCCATAGCCACCATGGACGTATATAGAAAATAATTTCGGGAGGGGCTGGGAAAATTTCGGGGGGGGGGGCTGAGACCATTTCCAGGGTATGTAATACTAACAATTTAGAACTTGGGATAGTTTTAAGCAACTAAAACACTATTACACCCAAAATAAAATATTTTTTATGAACAAAGTATCTTATTTAATTTATTTTTAAGGGTTTATGACACATTTTTACCGATCAAATCCAAATTTCGGGGAGGGCTGCAGTCCCCTCAGCCTCCCCCTTATATACGCCCCCTGATAGCCACATTGAGGGCACCGGTTCCCGTAGATCACTGAAGTTAAACACCGTGGTCAGAACCTGAATGGGTGACCGACCACGTGCTGTTGGTATTATAAAAGGGTGGCAACCTGTAGATAGCCCGGCGTTAATAGCCTAATTGTTTATACGCCATTAAACTCACACAAAAAAATAATAAAATAATAGTCAAATAAAAAAAAAAAAGAATTGATGAAATAGGGAAAGGTCAATGGTCAAAATAAATTTACACTTCACATGTTGATTTATTCTTTTCCTCTACATGCTTCATATGTGTCGTTAAGAGAATATGTAATACATAAAACAGATTGAAATCTCTACTTGAGGAGGAGAAATTTCTACCAGCAGGCCCAGTAAAGATTGGTCATAGACCGAATGAATCCAAAATGGCGGAGGGAAATCAGATGTTTGATAATCGACATTTAATAAGTTTAACCTATACTTTTTTTCAGTTTACTTAAAATCTGTACTAGTCATTTTCTTTTTTTTTTTTTTGTTGTATCTCAAAACATGGAATAGTATGGTAAAACACAACACTATCTTTCCACCATGTTGAAATGTTTTTTCTGTTTTTATTTTTACTAAACACTACACAAACTCATTTGTGAGCCTAGTCCTTCTAGAAGAGTAATTACAGGGATATATTTGTAAATACAGGAATAATCGCTGAAACAGCTGTGATTACAGTCATAATTACAGAATATTTTTGTGATTACAGTAGTAATGATAGAAAATGTTGTGATTACAAGGGTAATTATAACCTAAGATGTGATTAGAAGTGTAATTGTAGTCACTCTTGTAATTACGATTATAGTCATAATCGTAATCATATCATGTAAGCCTGTGATTATAATAGTCAAATAAAAAAGATAACAAGTAGAAAATATCGGACACCAATAATCTTCAAAAGATAACAAGTAGAAAATATCGGACACCAATAAGTGGTCTAAAACAGCATGACTCAATTCTGACTGACAGTAAAAACATAGCCAATACTTTAGCAAAACATTTCAGTGACATTTCAAAGGCACCTGAAAATAACTACGTACACAATACTGACATGACACAACATCATTTAACCATTTTGGCCACAGCAAGAGAAACATCCCTACTAGACGAACCATTTACGATTGCAGAAATTAATCACGCACTAACTAACACAAAAGAAAGCTCACCCGGACCAGACAGAATCACATACAGTATGATTAAACACCTCCCCAACACTTGCCTTACAGAGCTTTTGTGGCTTATGAACACGGTATACGACTCGGGCCAAATCCCTGAATGTTGGACTACTAGCATCGTTATTCCTATACTCAAACCTAACAAAGATAAATCTGAGGTTGCAAATTACAGGCCGATATCGCTTACCAGCTGTGTCTGCAAGGTTTTTGAGAAAATGCTTAACAAAAGATTAATGTGGTACATTGAATCTAAGAGTCTACTCTCGCCATATCAATGCGGTTTCAGAGAAAGGCACTCATCGCAGGACCATCTAGTTCGCCTAGAGTCTTACATCATAGATTCTTTCATTAATAAAAATGCCACACTAGCAGTGTCCTTTGATATAAAAAAAAGCTTTCGACACAGTTTGGAAAAGTACAATTATTTCTAAACTTTATGAATGGGGTATTCGCGGGAAATCATTTGAATTTATCAAGGGTTTCCTTTTGAATAGAACATTCAGAGTCAGAAATGGAACTTGCCTCTCAGATGTCTATAAACAAGAAATGGGCATCCCTCAAGGGAGTATATTGAGTACAACGCTGTTTCTCATTGCTATGGATTCGGTTAGGGATCACATCCCTCCTGATGTACAGTACTGTTTATATGTTGACGATCTACTAATAATTCATTCATCCAAGACTGCAGAAGCTTCGCAAAACAGAATACAAGAAACAATACAATCACTTGAACACTGGACGGATATAAAAGGACTAACAAAACAAGGACTATTTTATTTACAAGAATGAAACGCAATATCAACTATCATTTACATTTATACAATACCCCAATACCACAGACAAATACAATAAAATTTTTGGGATTACTGTTTGACAAAAAACTCACATGGGTCCCCCATTTCAAGGAACTCGTCAAAAGATGTAAAAAATCGTTACACCTTCTGAGAGTTCTTGGTAACACGAGGTGGGGTGCTGACAGGAAAGTATTGCTAAACGTCTATCAAAGTTACACCAGGTCTCTTCTGGATTACGGATGCGTAGCTTACTCGTCTGCCAGGCCCACTACACTAAACATGCTCAATCCAATACATAACACTGGTTTACGATTATTTCTAGGTGCTTTCAGATCTAGTCCAGTGATCAGCTTATACGCAGAAGCCGTCGAACCTCCTCTAACTTACAGGAGAGCAGTATTATCGGCGGCTTATTATTACAAACTTAGGTCGCTGCCGAATGAAACTTGCATAAAAGATATCACGGAAAATCCCAATCTGTACAAATATGAACAAAGGAGAAACCATGTCCGACCATTTATTGTAAGATTTCTTGAAATGGAAGACATGTTTGACCTCTGACAATATAACATTATGACTCACAGACGAAGCTCGAACCCGCCTTGGACATTACGGAACTACAACGTCGACCTAACTCTTACAAAATACCATAAAAAGGACCCACTGTCAACATTACTACATGCACATTACTTCACCGAGTATATAAAACATCACGAAAACTGCCTGATATTCACAGACGGATCGAAGACTGAATACGGAGTTGGCTCAGCAGCAGTTGTACAAGGAGAAATTTATGCCCAGAAGCTGCCCCCATATATAAACATTCTAGGGGCAGAACTATATGCTATCCTCCTTGCACTGAAAAATACTCCAAATTCACAACATAAACATATTATCATTTTCAGTGACTCGTTGGGCTCGCTGCAATGTCTCCAAAATATGTATACAGCCCACCCATATGCACTGAAATAAAAGATACAATACACGACTTACAGACTACAGGAAAACATATAACACTATCATGGCTGCCTGGACATAAAGACCTCGGACAAAATACGACAGCTGACAGACATGCTAGACTTGTGACAGAAGAACAGACATACTTACCATTTGATCTATTTCACCATGACGTTACTAGACATACTAGGAGAATAATACTAGACAAATGGCGACTTGATTGGCATACTGTGACTGACAATAAACTAAGAACTATTAAACCCAATATTATAGACTGGACATCATCTTACAGGAACTCACGCCGAGAAGAAGTAGTCCTTGCAAGGCTAAGAATCGGCCATACACGCGTAACTCATGGTTACCTGATGACAAAGACTGACAAACCTAAATGTACGGCTTGGAACATAGACCTTACAGTAAAACATATTCTAACAGACTGTCGGTTACGGCATAACTTGGACATTCCTCATGACCTGACAGACATACTTTCAGAAGGCAGCCAGCATATTGATACAACATTGACATATTTGAAAAACACTAACATGTACGACAAAATATAAAACAATACAATAACCAGAAGAATCCATTTCACCTTTTTTTGCAATAATGATACGGTAAAAATAAATAAATCAACTAATTCAAAAATTAACTTAACTTATTAACTTAAAAATTATTTTTTAATTTATTTTCTAGTAATTTATTCAATTATTGTTTTCTTGACTATTCATTTTTCTTTTCAATTTCAATTTTTGTTTTCTTGACTATTCATACCTCAATACTTGCCTAATTGTCTGAGCTAATATTTTGGAGTGGCATCGTTTAATGCAGCGCCTACATCAGCTTACTACAAGGTATTGAATGCTCTTCGCTTTAGATGCGGAGCATTATCTATCAATAAATAAATAAATAAATTAAGAAAAACATTTTTAACTGTATTTCAATTCTTTTAATTTAAAACTTTCTTTCAATTTTTAATGATATGGGTGTTTTCTTTAATTCTTCGGAGCATTATATTTTTTTAGCGCAATTCCTCCTTCCCTATATAGGAGGTTAACCTCATGAATCTGGAACTGCAGACTAGAAAATTTCATGTTTTCTTTTTATAGAATGTTAATGTTATAAAAATCTAAATACATTCATCTTTTATATTGTGATAAACCAAGCCTGTTTTATTTTCTCTATTCACAATATTATGAGCATTTAGTTTAATTATTTTTTTTTAAGCAGCAATTATGATTCTCCTATGTAGCATTTTATCACAGCCATTTCAGTCAATTTTGTACATATTGTGCGTAGTTTTCTTTAATTTTAATTTCTAAAAATATTAAGATAAAAGAAAACTTAATGTCTTTTAAGGGTGGTAAGCTGTATAAAACCCGTCTTAAAATTTGTTGTCAATAATAAATGTGTGTTAAAATTTATTTATTAACAGTTACTTACTGTTCGTTGTCGGATATGACGTGTTTAGGTATTTGAATTCATCCTCATATTCTTCAGTAAGGGCTAAAGCAGCGGAGCCTGAACCGAATATAAAGTGTGGACTTGCAAGGATGAAGCACGACATTGCGGACATTGCGACTCCCCAGGCAATCCACACTGGACGGTTTCGTTGGCCCCCGTAGTACGATAGGAGGAGCGACAGCAAGATCTGGCTCACTTCGTTCCCGCTCAACATCCAACCTGAAAAACAAATTGTAAAGAACTCTAACTGATTGTAAGGTAACAAAACTAAGACCTCAAATTCAAATTGTGTAAAAGAATAGTTCCGAACACGCTAACACTACATAAAATGTTTATTTGTATATTCAGATTGTAACTGAAGATACATAGTACTAGGCAGAGATGGGCATAATTTTATTTATAAATAAAAATACGAATTTATTCGTACTGCATATATTGGTGAATACGAATATAAATAAATTCGTACTTCATTTATTTGTGAATACGAATATAAATAAATTCGTATTCATAAGTGTGAATACGAATTTATTTTTATTCACATATATTAAATATAAAAATACAAATAAAATTTTATTCACAAATTTTTCTGCAAATAAAAATAAATTTCCAGAAAAAATTGTAAATAATCACAAAAAAAATCACATTAAAATACACGAATAAAAATTTATTCACATTATAATTTGTGAATAAAAATTTATTCACAATAAAATTCGCAAGTAAATTATGATTTTGTTTTTTTTTTTTTTTTTTTTTTTTTTATGGAGGTACAGATGACAAACTGTGTCCCTGCAGCAGGCTGGTGGTCCCGCGGCGGACTCGGGGTTAACAAAAAATCTAGGCGCTAATAACCTAGACGTTAAACGCCTTAAAAAAAAAAAAAAAAAAAAAAAAAAAAAAAAAAAAAATCACCTTCAATAACTTTCGTAATATCATCTTAATACGAATAAATTCATGATTTATTTGCGAATTTTATTGTGAATAAATGTTTATTCACAAATTATAATGTGAACAAATTTTTATTCACAAATTATAATGTGAATAAATTTGTATTCGTATATTTTAATGTGATTTTTTTTTTGTAATCACTTGATTTTTTATAAATATTGACATTTTTTGTGATTATTTACAATTTTTCTGTGAATTCTTTTTTATTCGCAGAAAAATTTGCGAATAAAATTTTATTTGTATTTTTATATTTAATATATGTGAATAAAAATAAATTCGTATTCACACTTATGAATACGAATTTATTTATATTCGTATTCACAAATATATGAAGTACGAATTTATTTATATTCGTATTCACAAATATATGAAGTATGAATAAATTCGTATTTTTATTTATAAATAAAATTATGCCCATCTCTGGTACTAGGAGGCACAAACAATACATCAGTGAAATTAATATCATTGTACAAATAATATTGCAAACATAAAGGAAAACTTGTTTTAATAGAAATGGCTAAATTAATTTTTAAGTGGCTTTAATTTGTATTGAGGGCTTTAGCATAGAGCATCAGCTATTTCCTTCGGCGTTCTTTGCGCCCAGCCAAATTTTTCAGCCAGCTATCGGCTTATGCCATATATCAAACTATGTTCTGTGAGATTTCTGCTTCTTCAAGGTACCATCAACAAGTGGAGTCCTCAAGTAGACATAGGCAGGTGTTTTCTTAGCAAACAATGTCCTTTAACAAGTCCTGTTTCCCATCTTGAGCCTGACCTTGCCAGTTGAAGATTGTATTATGAAAAAACTGACAAAGTGCTTTACATTACACTTAATGATAATCTCTTCTTAAATAATAATCTTAAACTGTGTTTTCTTTATTGTTTTTTCTTTGAATTTCCTTTTCTATGATAAGCCAACATTTCTGGTTTGTAATAAGCTTGACGTAAGGCCTGCACATATTTTAAGAAATCATATTTTGTTGAGCGATCAGCTCTTTTGCAGCTAACATGTGTTTACATGGTCTAATAGCCTTTCTTAAGGTTATTTATTTATTTTTAACATAAAAATGTCACATGGACAGGGTCTCCTGATTCTGGCTACAAGTGCCATGTCCAAACTAGAATTATCTAATAGAGGAGCATCAGCTGTTACATGTCAGATGATAAAATCGAATAAGTTTAGAAGTTGAAATCTGAAAGAAGTATATTAGTCATATCAAATGAATTATCTTGTCAAATTGTAAAAATTTGTAGGGCAATTTTAATAGAATGACTTGTGTTTTAATTTTATTGACTGACCTTCTCACTATTTTACAAAAATCACAGAAGAAATTTAGTGTATTAATGTAAAAACATAATAACATTGTTATATTTCTAAGTAAATCAAAATTATTTTAGAACGGAAATTATCATATCTCAATATTTTGTATTGATTATAAAATATGCACTTGCAAAATATATACATATAACAAAAATTATTGTAACCAGAAAACGAATACTTAATGAAATGCGATTCTTAATATTAACTCACCTGTAGTTTTGCTTTGTATTCCGAAACGTTTTTCTATAGTTGTAAGAGTTGAAAGGAAATATATAAAGCCCATTGCTTGGACAGATCCCAGTGCTCCATAGACTACCAAGTAACATTTTGCTGTCGCAAATCTCTGAAGCCATTGTGGTGTCCACGATCCGAGACCACACAAATAGTCACTGAAAAACAAAACGGAATACTTGATACGCTTTCAACTACACAATACATTACAATATAACTTTATTTCCTTCAAAATGATGCAAAAATTAATGATTTTTTAAGTGATCTTTCCCCTGACTAATATTATATTTTGAAAATAGACATAAGCTCGTTTAGCTTAAAAAAGATATACTACCTATTATTTATCCCACATCATGGAATGTCACGAGAAAGTTTTTAGTTTATTTTCTATCCTCATACATATTAGAAAGAGGTTTCTAAACTTCTAACAAAAAAAACATATGAAAACTGGACATGACTAACCAAGAGAATTTTAGATTAAACTTCACTTAATTGATGCTTTGTTGACATTGAAAATTTATTATCAAATCATTAGGTTCAACTATCCCACTACAATGGATTTATTTTTCACTTATCACTTTTATGTAATACATTCTACATCGGCGCTAATGACCTAGATGTAGATGCGCCGTAAAAAAAAAAAAAAAAAAAAAAAAAAAAAAAAAAAAAAAAAAAAAAAAAAAAAAAATTCTACATTCCACAATGAAAGGGCGGACCTACTTGCAGGAAGAGGTGCCGCTACTGCACCAATAGGCCCTGCTTCTTTTTGCGGAGCACCATTGTCATTGTTCAAAGAGACAATTTACCAATAGCTGCATAGGAACCAAAACTCCTGTGGGAACCCCAAACTCTAAGGCATAACAAATACTTTTTTCAAAAGCCTTCTGGTGAACCCTGGAAGGAACTGAAGCTCCTCAGCATAATAAAACTTCGGGAAGCTACTGGAATAATTACAGGACGTTGCAAACTGAACAAGCACCTTCATAGGATGAAGATAGTCAACTCTCCCATCTGCAGGTGGTTTGGAGCTGAAGAAGAGACCCTGATACACATCATCGGTGACTGAACAGCTGGATCATATAGGCTTTAAGTACTTAGGGATATAAGTTGGACCTTTGACCCAAGGGAAATATCGATAAGGAGACTCATGGATTATTAGAAGGGAGGCAGCAAGGGGCAGCACAATAGGTCCCAATAGACGCGGTGCGTTCCTTTGAGGAGGACAGCCCAAGAATATTGAATTTTAATACATTCTAAGTTTTATTTTGTTGACTTTTTAATTAGAATTTTATGAATGAATGTTCGGACCATAAGTATGTGTTTTTTTTTCACTCCGCACCTCACTTGGGTTAGAAATCAGTCGAAGACACATTATAAGTTGATGAATTTGCAAAAATACAATATTATCCAAGCAGGAGGTCTACGCAGTACCGGAAAACATGGTACGTGGCCAAAGAGACTTGAAGGTTTAGGGACCACTATTCAACAACATCGCTGTAAAATATTAAATGTCGGTAAAAATTACCTTGGAATGATGTTTGAAAAAATCCTTTCCTAAAAAATTATATATATCAAATTACCCTTTGATCCATATTTAACCTGCGACAGTTCGACCTCTCCACTTTCCTTTGCCAGAGAAGAGCAGCCTTGTAACTTTCCTCTTATTCCACACCTTTGACAATGGTGGCTTCTTGTTCCGTGGGCTATCTGGCAATGGCTACAGCCCTTCCCGCCCGAAATTTTGATTTGATGGGTAAAATTTGTCATAACAACCTCAAAAATAAGTTAAATAAGATCACTTATTTCAGAAAAATATTTTTGTTTGTGGGTGTAATAGCGTTTTACTTGGCTAACTATTCCAAGTTATAGGTTGTTAGTATTCGACAGCCCCCAAATCCTCCGATGCCCCCAGCCCCCCCCCCCCGCCATTATTTCCTATATTCGCCCCTGATTGGAGGCCAAAACAATATTCCTCATGAGTTATTACATCTAAGCCATAAAAGGGTAAACCCCCTAAGAAATGGAACAAATCCCTTCAAATTACAATTTACACAACTAGTTTACAAAACATCTTATCAAGTGAATGAAGAAACCAAACAAAAAATGAGGTGTATATATCACATTAAATTATCACGGTTTGCATGTCAAGTATTGCAAATAATACTCCTTTAGTAATTACATAATAACTGTATTCATAATTATGTTTGGTTGATAAATACTGATCAAATAAACACACAAGTTAGCCATTAACCTCCAGTTAATTCAAAACGTTTTTAAAAAATGTTGAATAAATAATTTATCAACATTTCAAATGAGACTTCTCTATTGCGGACTTTCACATCCCTGCTCATGCGAATGTTTACAAATATCTTTGTTTACGCCTGCTTTCGTAACCTGGATAGCAGTGAACTTAACTGCTTAATAACGTTTTTCCTAGTTGAGAGTGACTTTTTTTTATAATGGATTCTTGTTTAGTGCATCAAAATACATTATAGAGCTACATGTAAAAAAAATCGGTGAGGAGGCCTTTAAACTTCAAAATTACCAAAAGGTTCTTTATTACCCTTTTAACGTACAGAGGGACATATATGTCCCACTTAAATCCTCTGCCTATGCAAGGTTGTGAAGGGGCTATAAAATTAGTAAAATCTCTCATAGGGACATATATGACCGTCCCTATTACTTGGATCTACATCTTAGGAATACTACGAAATTGTGTTAAGTTGAAGTTCAACACTTGAAAGTCCAATAAGTTTCCTGTGAAGTACATGGCATATAAGAGGGGGGGGGGAATCCTGCTGAAGATAGAAGCTAGTCCAGAAGAGAGTACCACTTCTGTCATCCCAGATCCCTAAACAAGCCGTAACCTACGGGGATTACAAGGGAATTGTTAAGGATTTCGGCCGGGTCTTTGACCAACCCGTAGTCCCCGAGCTGGCCGGACTATGGGCCCCGTCCTGTTTGACCCAACGGAATACGACCAGCTACGGCCCAGGATAAGGGCACCAGAGGATAACTGCCCTGACATGAACCGCCAAAATAGTGACAATAACGGCCCTGCTACGGGCCAAAAAATCCGGTATATCAATGACCCTGCCTCGGTCTCTCAAGTCGCCGAGGGAAGCCTGGAGACAGATGCAACCAACCCATCTCTTAAGCGCGTCTTTGATGACGAAGGTTTTGAGAAACCGACGAAACAATTCACGATTCGTCCCAGGCTGCCAAAGACGTGTACCACGACGGTTAAAAACAGCTTCACCCCACTGAGCCAACAGGAAATTAGTGAGCCTGAAAAAGTGAAGGAAAAAACTGAAGACAATGCTCGACAGCCTCCACATGAGGATGATCTTCGAAAAGCTGATCCTTGCTCATGTGTTGAACCACTGCACGGAGCCAAACATCATCCCTTGGGAACAGACTGGCTTTCGGCCCGGTCTCTCCTGTGAACACCACGTCACCAAGCGCCAGAACACCGTGTCCGCCGAGCTCAACAAGAACAGAGCCGGTGTTCGACTGTGTATCCCACCAATATCTCCTATACCAGCTGCGGTGTTACGGCTTCCCGGCAAGATTATTGAGAGCTGCCTGTCTGGAAGTACGTTCTCTTTTAGGATCGGTGGTGATAGATCCAGAAGTCGACCGTCAACGTGCGGTGTGCCCGGTGTTGGGTCCAGTCTTGTTTACGGTCTACACCGCCCACATCGTGAGGATGAAATTTCCCAGAGTCGAACTAGCCGCCTACGCCGATGACATTGGCGTCAATACCTCCAGCTTCAACGCAAGAGCAGCTGTCGAACGGGCACAGACAGCCTGCGAATCAATCGTCAATGCTCTTGGAGACCTAGGGATAGACGTCAACCCATCGAAGACAGATGCCATTGTATATTCCTTCCAGGGGAACAAAGGGAGCAGGCCCCAAGGAGCACTACCCTCGCACTTTCAAGTCCGGGGTCAGCAAATTAAGATCTCCACCTAGATAAACTCCCTGGGAGTACACATCCACCGGCATCTGTCCGTCACTCCCCATGTCATCAGTCGCTTGAAGGAAGCCGGGCAGAAGACATAGCGCCTTAACCACCTGCTGCGATCAGCCCAGCTCTCGCTCTGCCTGAAGTTGCAGGTCTATAAGGCGATCATCAGGCCCATCCTTCTTCACGGAGCACCAGCCCTTCGCTATATGTACCCTTCCACACTGAAGCGGCTACAGAAGTTTCAAAATGGGGTTTTCCTACGCGCCGTGATGCATACGAGCCTCTAACGGGCGAAGCCGACCTTGCTACACGACGAACTGCAGCTGCAGTTCACGAGTTTATACGGAGGCGTCATATCAAATTCTATGACGGCCTCCGTTACTGCGTCAACCCCCCCTCTTCAGAGATGCGATACCCCATCTCCTACCACAGAGTTGGCAAGGAAGTACCAGACACATACTGGACTTAGCAGAAGAGGCAGCACGTTAGATTTAGCTAGTATTAAGATAATGTAATGTAGGCTAAGATTAAAATGATAATCATGTTTAGTCCCTCCCTTAACATCCCAGACACCCCCTATAGTTAGTATTAGACCATAAGTAGGCTTAGGACCGCCGTTTGTAAATATATCGTCCCTTCTAGTACATAAGTGTAGGATAAGGTGTAAAAATTACCCCCGGCACCAGGACCCAATCCGTTGGGCCTGGTGACCTCTAGATTAGTTATAAATAAAATATGGAGGGCAAGAAAAAAAAAAAAAAAAAAAAAAAAAAAAAAAAAAAAAAAAAAAAAAAAGACAAGAGTATTCGACTAGCAAGCCAGCCAGACCTATCAAGAACAGCCAAGCCCAGGGGCTCAGGACGGACCTGCCAGCTAGGACTCTCGAGCGCAGCCAGCTCAGGACTCTCGAGCGCAGCCAGCCAGGACACTCAAGCACAGCCAGCTAACCAGGCGCTACCTTCTCAGGACCTGGAAGACCCATCTCTAGTCACTGATCACTGCTCTCCCCACGTCTGCTCTTCAACTTCTACTCTATACCCATGACTTATCATTTCACCATTACCCCAGCTACCGCTTTGAGGAACGGCTCCGGCCTAGTACTGAGCATCCTCTCCCTGACTTGGCGGAACGGCTAAGGCTTAGTACCCATATTTACATTAGTTTCATGGAAATTTATTTTATTCACCAACATTAGTGATCCAAAAGCCAAACACTGTCACAACAGTAAGTATAAACACCAGTGAGATATATGTGCTTTTATTCCTTCATGATAATATTCCAAACACGTAGATAAAGCTGATTCCTTAGAAAATATTTACTGAAAAGGTCACCTTAGTGCAAATTTCTATACTCAAAAATCTGCGGTAGGAGAAAATGCAACCCCGTGAGTTCCCAAACTTTGTTCTATAAGGAGCCTTCAGGGCGACGCTTGTAACACCAGGCTCATTTCATCAGATAGTCCGTTAAGAAGAATAAGTTTCGTCAGTGAGTGAAACTAGTGTAGCATATAGAAAAAGATCTATAACTTATAGGTTTGTTTGGTGACTCATAGCGGGTATAAGTGAGCGGAGGTGTACCACTCAAGTAATAAAATAGAACTAACTTGTACAGACTTGAAAATATTGCTAATTCCATTTTATTTTTCGTTTTACCAATGTCAAAATTAGTTGTTCTTGTGCTCTAAACCATTTTTGAGCACATTTCGCACAAACGGTAAAAGTTGCAAGCAGAAATGATTTCTGGATCCTGACACAGATACAGATAACATTTGTAAGCAAACCTATACCTTTCGTTTTCTTCATGAATTTCTAGTTGATCGTTTCTCCTGTCATCTTCCACAGCTTGTTGAGTCTTCCCGTCATTTTCTCCTGTCATCTTCAGAGTGCCCTCAAAGACTAGCAAGAGCAGCTCTTCCCAACTGAGTCTATGCTCTTGTCTACACCATCTGGTAATCTCCCCCGCTCTCTTTAACAATACTACAGTTATATCATAGTTAGCTTTTCGTCATCGTTATCTCTGACTGTTTCCAACGGGAATCATCTCCCATTGATACCAAAAGGCATAAGTTAGTAAAATGACCCATTCATACAAACGGAGCTGAATCCGTTGCCTTGCTCAATGTACCATTGATAAAACCACAGCTAAAAGCAGCCTTACCAAAGTCATTGGCAGCAAGATTGAAAGTCCCTCAAACTTCTTTTGACTAAATTTAAATTTGCTTAAAGTCAAATAGATTGAAAGTGACTTCCAAAATCATTTCTTCTCTCAGTTGAGCAATTTTCCTACACTTTTTAACAACGTTTCGAGTCATTCTGCTAAATACATACATAACAGTATTATTAGTGCCACAAAAATCGACTCAGAACCCAGGGTCTTATAAAATTCAGTCATTATATAAGTATTAAACTGAATTAAAAAACCCCTTAACACCACTAAATGAGCCAAAGCATTCTACAGTGAGAACACACTGCGTACCATGTATCTTGGCTAGATATTTAACAATCAGATGGAACAAGAAGAAAAACCCAAAACTGTAAAATCGGGGCCAACAAAGCATATTTTACCCTAAGTAGTGTCCAGTCAGTACAACCTGAGCTTTAGCTTAGCTAAAAAGATTGACAGATTTAAAAGGAATGTTCTAAGACGCATTCTGTGATCTGTTTAGAAAAATGTTCTTTCCGCTTGGGTAGTAACAAAAAGATCAATGAGTTCTTAGACAATGCGCTAATTGCCAGCTAGAAAGGCTGGTTAGAGTATGCACTAGTCTATCTTAGGCTCATACTGTTTGTTTGATTACTTATGCATGGGCGTTTTTAGGGGGGGGGGGGTCTGCAGCCCCCCCCCCCCCGAAATTTTGATTTGATCCGTAAAAATGTGTCATAAACCCCTTAAAAATAAATGAAATAAGATCATTTAATTCATAAAGTATATCTTATTTTGGGTTTAATAGCTTTTTAGCGGGGTCTCCCATGGTCTAGTAGCTAGCGCCTTAGATTCATAAGCGGGAGATGGTGGGTTCAATCCCCACTGGCGGTAGGAATTTTCTCATCCCACAGCTCGCTGGGAAAATTCCTCGCTGCACCCTGGATGTCGGCGCTAATGGCCTAGATTTATCGAAGCGCCGTAAAAAAAAAAAAAAAAAAAAAAAAAAAAAAAATAGCGTTTTAGTTCGCTATTCACTATTCCAAGTTCTAGACTGTTAGTATTCCATACCCCGGAAACGGTCCTAACTACCCTGACACCCCCCCCCCGAAATTATTTCCTATATACGCCCATGTGAAAATGAAATTAGTTATTGGGTAGAATCAGATAACTAGGTAGGTACATTCTTCTATTATAAAGCCATGCAAAAGAAATTCTAACGTAATTCGAGGTAAAATAATGTAGGTGTAATCTTTGCAAAATCTTACTTGAGGAATGTAACGTTCGGCTACTTATTTGGCCCAGAAGATACATTGTTACAGCCAAAAGCTGAACAAATCATCGTTGTAATGGGTGGTTGCTCATCCACATTGCACTGTAATCTTATTTAATGCACTTTTTGAAAGAAAACTAAGAACAAAGAAACGAAAACTCTTAGAAGCTATGTCACACCGTTTGTTTATTCAAGGCTAAAGGCTATTTCGATTCCCCTCCCCCCTCCCTACAACCCCAACTAACTCAATGAAAGAGATCTACGGACTATAAGGCGATTTGCGAGTTGTCCTTTTCTATGTGAATTCAGAGCTTTAAATGACTTTTAATAAGAATGGATTATTGTATTGAAATCAAGCAACTCTCAGAAGAAGCTAGATTACGAAAAAAGTCCGACTCACAGGAACTGCATCATCTTAGCGCGATTCCGTTCATATCCCTATTGTCATTTGAAAAGCTTAGAATAGAAACAGATAATATTTTGTTCAAAGGGGTTTATGACTTTACTACTCCAGAATCCTCTTCTAGAGATACTTATTTTATACGTTTCAATGCATAGGAAAATATCAAAAATTGTCACATTTGCTTGTGTTCTTCTGCTATAGTAATAATTCTACAAATAAAATCAATTACAAAATAAAATAAAAAACCAACAGCATAAAGGCAATTGAAAATATTCAAAAGACGTTATCGAACCTCTTTCTCTTGGCAAGCTATATTTCTAACAATGAATCTTTTTTCTTATTTTACTTAATCTGTTTTATTGTCAAATACATTATCCAACTATAAGCATTTAAAAAATAACAAGAAATGAAAACAGACAAAAAGAACCGTTCGAATAAACGAAATCAATTACTTCAAAGTTTAAGCACTTATTTCTCCGATTGACATTGCTTAATCAAAACTTTCTTCAGAATCTTTTTAGTAGAGCATTTAGTAAGTTTTCTAATTGTAACCTTCTGCTTACCTAGATTCTCAACCGTTTACGAATATTAATAAAAGTGTACGAAGTTCCAAAACTTTTCATGTCTGTTAAAAAAATATTTTATTCTAACCCTTCCTTATCTCAAAACGTAACCAAAATTTCAACATATTAGTTTCGATGAAATTCGAACATGCAGAAAATGTTTCAACTGAATCCCATGATTCTAAGTACCCAAACCAAAAACGTTATTCAACGTTTTTTTTTTTCCAATTTTCTCGAAAACGGTTAAAGCTATCGCCTTAAAAATGTTTTCATTCGTTTTCCTAGGACAAGAAGCCTATAAAACAAGTACTTGCAAGCATATGAAGTAAGCGGAACGATTTTTTTCGCGCGGCATTCGCTCTAAAACCCATGGGTGGATTCTGCTGGTTAGCGAACTTGACCTTTCAAATTAGACGAACGATTTTTGTACCAAATTTCATCAAAATCGGACCATTATTCGCTGTAGGGATGGAGAACCAGGGCAATTCTCATCTTCTGATCGCTATTTTAACTTTTGGTTTGGCCAATCTGAAACGAAACAAGGATTTTAAAACTAATTAACTACTGTAGACACGCCTTAATATATAATAATATGTCCTTGTCGAGTGGGATGGAAAGTAGGTTCGTCTGGGGATTCAATGTGTATTCCAAGATTTTCCGTTACAGTCTCAAGTTTACTATTTAAGTCCCCTAACAGTAAGGTAGGTTCTCATGTAAAGATCTGTTCGAAGTCGTTTTGTATTACTCTCCGTCGAGGTCTAAGGTAAGCTGAGATAATGTTCACTGTTCTGTTGTTGTTTGTAGTCAATTTAACTCCGACGCACAGTGGTATTTTTAGCTGATCTAGCTGGACAAAATTATTTTATCACGGATTCATATAGAAAATGACTTGCTGATCACGAATATACCCTATTTTAGGGGTCGGAAATAAAGTTTTACCGTTGTTTTCTAACTTTTTCAGCAGAAAAAGCCGTTTTTTATTACGTTTTACGTGTTAACCCAAATTAAAATTAAAATTTTTTATTATACTTCTTTTTATAAATTTTTTAACTTTTTTAAAGGCAACAACAACAAAAAGCTTCAAGACTATGAATTAAAAATAATAATAATAATTGAAAAAAATACATCAACAATAATTTTTTTTTTTTTTTTTTTACGGCGCATCGACAAATCTTGGCCATTAGCGCCGATCAACAATAATAATTGAAAACACAACAATACACCAAAAACAAAATTAAGTTATCAAAACTAATAAATCATTCTTGGTAAAGTACCGTTGTATTCAACAAATTAATTATTTCACCTGTGAAGGAATGAATCTCTTCCTTATGTCGACGAATTTATGCACTCATACTAGAAATATACGGATCGCTCGAGTATAGTAAACACTGAAATACATCTGCAATATTCGATAGCCCCCCCCCCCACTATAGGCAGATACACTTAAATATTCTTCTACATCTGATTGTGTATCGTAATCCAAACTTGTATCAAGCCATTCACCAAAACCCTTCTAAATAACACTTTTTGTTCGGTTTGCTGTTTACCATTTATCACGTAAATGTCTTAAGAATGTCTTCATTTTTTTTTTTTTTTAATTTTTACTTCTCTTCTGGTAAACCAAATTGTTGGCGTACATGTTTTATACCTTCCTGTTTTGTTTAGACTTTGTAAGATCCAAACTTCAAAAAGTTCCCTTTTCGATATGAGTTTTTTTTTTTTTTTTTTTTAAATCCGTTATAATTATTAAATAGGCAGATTCTGGCAGCTAATTCTTGCTTTTCCAAGTCAATACTTAATTGACAAATAAGAAAATGTTAAAACTAAGCCGGACAGCAAAAGTTCTGCACCTACCATAATAACTTACCAATAAGGGTATTACAAATCGCATCGCGAAAAGCAAACATTAATGGTAATTTATTATGATAAATCATTATTTATCATAATAAATAAATGAGGAAAGCAGAAAGGTAAGTATGATCGTCTTTAATGAAAGACGATCATACTTACCTTTCTGAAACATGAAATAAATTTGTAATACCGACAAATAATTTTTTTACCTGCAGTATTTTTTTTTTCCTTTTCTTTTGGTGCATCTACTGCTGAGGTCATTAGCACCTAATACCTGCAGTATTCATTCAAAGATGTAGTAATGAACTTTGCGGCATGGCTTACCCTAATATAAACAATCCGTAATCCCTAATTGTCGTTTTTGAGCCGACTTATTCTTGTTTTGTAATCTATATACTATTTACGAAAATACTGTAAGGCCCAATTAAAGATTTGTTTTCATGAATTTTTCGAATTTTGTCCAGCTAGATCAGTTAAAAATACCACTGTACGACGGCTTCGAGATGTAGCAGCCTGGGAAGGAGAAAGTGGGAATGTTTTAAACCCCTCTTTATTAATAAAGCTACTCCTCCAAAACTTCTTCGCTGTCCTATCTGTATAAAATGTATCCTCCTATTCGTAATGTGTCGTTTGGTTTGAGGTGAGTCTCTGTCACACATGCAATGTCAACTAGGTATCTACTCAGGAAATTTGAGAATAAGGCCTGTCGTTTTTTCAGCCCATTGGCGTTCCAGTTAAGAATTGTCAGATTTTGAGTATGTTCGTTTGTAGGGTTGACCATAGCTGTTTTAAAAAAAGTCTTGTATGACATTGAGTAGGAGATTTTGTAAGTAAGGTATGATTGGTTTAATTAATGTAGTAATCAGAGAGCTTAAGTCGAGGTCCGGTTTATTGGTGTCAGTATTGAGAGTTTGTGTAGGAGAAGAAGGTTTTGGAGTAGAGCTAGGGGCAGAATGTGTTCCTAGAGGCCGACGGTCAAAAACCAAGCATTGGTTTTAGGTGGCTGAGGACAGTGAGTTGATTGTACTGGGGTGTGAGTGTATTGGGAGTCGATTGGGGTGTGGGTCTTTATTATGGATGTCGGTTTTGTTGGTGGACGAAATGCTTGAACATTTGGTGGGGGTTGGTTTTTTTCAATTCTGTTTGTGTTTGTCGATTCGGGAATTGTTCGATGTCTATAATGGCCTTTAAAAGCAGAACATCCGCGATACTTCGCACTGTGCTTATCTCCACTATTCGCACACTTGAGTAGGTTATCATCGGCCGTACAAATGTTCGTCAAGTGAGGTCCTGCACAACGACTCCATCGTTGATCTCGAGCACCTTCCGCATTGAACTGCGCGATTTGATAGCCTTCGGTGCTCAACTGAAACGGTAGTAGAGTGCTTAGAGGTTAAATATTGTTTGGCCCTTTTCATCTTTTTTTAATTCTACTGCACTTAACGGAGTGGGGACCCTCTGTCGATTATGAAGTCTTGTGACACTCAAGACCGGATATTTATTATTTGAGAGAAATTCGAATACTTCCGTATCGCTGAGTGAATAGGGAACACCTCGGATTACGACTGAAAGGTTTTTTTTTCCTCGGGGTTTACGTATGTATATTATTTTTTACTATTTAAATCGTAAAATTTTGTCAAATTCCTTAAATCTCCAATGCTGGTGAGTGTAATTCTGATTTTTTGGGTGCATTGTTTAATTTCGAAGCTATTTGTAACATTTGATTTAATATCATTTGTAATTTTGGTAAATCTGAAAACGCGGGGTCTCAGCACCGATTTTCTTCAAACTTTGCACTATATCGTATTTTGATGCACTAAACACGAATCCGTTAAAAAAAAAAAAAAAAAAAAAAAAAAAAAAAAAAAAAAAAAAAAAAAAAAAAAAAAAAAACGATCACTTTCTCCACTAGGAAAGAAGTTACGAAGCACTAAATTTTACTGTTGTGCGGGTTGTGAAAGGTAGTGTAACCTACTATGTTTGTCAACATGCGTATGCGCGGGTGTGGAAAAAAGTCCGTAATAAAGAAGTCTAATTGAAATTTACCATTTTTGATTTCAATTTATCTCCAGTTATTTATTCAAAAATATTTTTTTAAATAATAAACCATTCTTTAAATTTTTTGTTTCGCTGCTGACAAATATAATATAAATCCCTTCATAATTAGCTAATGCCTTTATAATTCCTACGCTCTAATTTGCGCCATTTAATTATTTAGAATAGTTAGAGGAGTATTAATAACAATGAAGTTACACGAATTCATTATTTTGGTTCATAATAGAGAGGAGCAAATCAATCTTTTAGTTGAAAATAACGTTATAATTAATCAAAAAATTTGTGGAAAATGAGGGGAGCAATTGCAATTAAATAAGCTGGATCTTATATAATAGGATTCTATTAATTTTAGCGAGTTGGATTGACTAGAGTTTTGATATCTTCTTGAGCGAGCGGAAACGCACAGCACGTATGCCCATAAGCGTCATGTTACGACAGGTGAGGACGCCCAAATTTATAATGATTTGTGAATAAATAGTTTATAATCAATTCAAATAACAGTTCTTTGTATGCCAATCTTACATCTCCGCGCATGCGCATGCAGTTTTTTTTTTTTTTTTTTTTTTTTTTTTTTTTTTTTTTTTTTTTTTTTTTTTTTTTTTAACGGATTCGCGTTTAGTGCATCAAAATACGTTATAGTGCAAAATTTCAAAACGATCGGTGCCGAGACCCCCCGTCTTCACATTTACCGCAATTTTTAAGTAGTTTTCATTTGAGCAAAGAAATATTGGTGGAATTTTAAAGGGTTTGTCTGTCGTATTTTCTGTAGAGGATTCTGTTAAGAGTTGTAATGGTTGAAATCTATTATGTAATAGTATTGGTGTGTTTGTAGTCTGTTTGTTGCGGTTTGTAGATGGTTCTGTATCTACGTCATCTGGAGACTGACAATCCATTCTTGGAGAAGGGTTATGTGGATATGGTAAACTAGGCCAGTCGTTGTCACGGGCAATCGGATAGTTGTCAACTCTCACCTGAGCTTTTTTCTGCCTTGTTTAGGTTAGGATCTAATAAAAGACTTTATATTCTTTTACCCAGGGGGGTAACCTGTAGATAAACCGTCCTAAAATTCGTTGTTAATAATAAATGGACGTTAAAATTTAAATAAATAAATATTCTTTTACTTTTCCAGATCTTTTAATTTTCATGTTCTTCCTGAAGTTCGGGAGAACAGTGATCAGTTCTCGATCCCTGCAGTCCATATATAAAGAAATAAATACTTAAAAATCACTTTTAAAAGAGGAGAATTTTTCAATAAACAATCCATAAGACCATAATCCATAGTACTCTTCCAAAACAGCTGTCCCGCCCGCGATTTTAGATTTCACGAATTCTTTGGTAAATTGTGAATATTTTGGCAGCCCATTTGTAAAGATAAGTTGCATATTCCAGGAGATAAAGCCTACGAGTTTTCCTAGATAAATCAGCTAGTTATTTAATAAAGTGAATCACTAATTTATTGCAAATAAAGTTATTAATTGAAAACAAAATTAAATAAATAATTAAGAAACAAATATAGGGGAGTGAGTTTGATTACAAAGTAAACATTTTTGAAATTATGGCCTCTAAGAACATATTTTTTGCTGTAATGTGCAATAAGTAGTAGTAATGACTTGACATTTTTATAATGATGTTTGGTCTTCTCCCTACAATCCTAACTACACAATGATAAGGCCAAGAAATTTACCTTGGAGCATATTCAAACAAGATATATTTCATAAATGAAATATCTTACTCTTTCTTTCATAATATAATAATCATTTTTATAATTAATTGTCATTACAGACAGTGGTTTGTTCTGCCAAATAGCAATACTTCTCTTGTTATCCTGTTCAATTAATCTTACTAAAAAAGTCTGGCTCGCAGAAGCCGAGTGTTTTAACCACAATTTTTTTCTTTCCCGAAAATCTGTGACAACTTGCCCCATAGCATGACAGTTTTTCTCAAAAATCTTGACGCATTAAAAAAAAATAAATAAATAAAAAATAAACTTCTATTCTTTTTACATACAAACAAAAATTACCATAAAAAGTCTAAATTTGTGACAAACTGTCCCTCTTTCCCTTACATAGTCCTCCATGAAAGAAAACTTTATTTTTAATCCATTCTCACATAGGAAAACAAAAAGATTGTAGAAGTTTATTAAATAGGGTGTAAGGATGAAAAAATATTATTTCTCAATTATTTAAAAATAACATTTATTTATTTACAGTATGTATAATATTTATTTACAAACTCAAACAAGCACTTCAATTTAAGTTTTTTCCTGTTTATCAATTACAGCTTGTAATTTTTCAGCGTCCTTTTTCAATGCCTTTATTTCATTGAAGATTCTGTCTATCCTCTCACTGTCGTCGTCATATAACTCAAGGTCTTTGCCGAGGTAGCAAACTACAGCATCTAACAAAACTCCTATTGATGTAAAAACTGTAAAAGAAAAAATAAACCAAATAAATAATCAAGTGTATAGACATATATATACGTTTTACATTTAGGGAGCTTTAAGGAGAAAACTAATAAAGAAAATTATTGCCTAATTATAATTTTTCAGTGGAAAATAAGTCTTTGTAATAAATCTCCGGGGAAATTGTGAAGTTTAAGGGCCTCCTCATCGATTTTTTTTTCTGGTTGTTCTATGAGGTATTTTGATGCGCTAAACACGAATCCGTTAAAAAAAAATAAGTCGCTCTCACCTAGGAAAAAAGTTATTATGTTCTAAATTTTGTTGTTATGCAGGTTAAGAAAGCTAGCTTAAACAACTATATTTGTATTGCGGTTCAAGTAGAGAGATAGAGAGAGAATTCACCTAGACAGCCTGCCTGCCTTCTCCGTGTCTCGGAAGGGAGTGACGAGAGCGCATGCGCGACTCCCCACTACCCACGAAAGAGTGGAGGGGCAGGCCGGCCGGTATATAAGCCAGCTCTCAGCAGGCAGAGGTCTCCAAGCAGCTGTGTAAGTTGCTCCTCTCTCTCCTCTCTCCGCTGTATCTCTCTCTACCTCATTCCAATAAACCTACTTTCTCTGTACACCTGTTTTTTTATTTACTCTGACCTTCTCCAGTCTCACCGCTGTGTTAAGCAGCCTCCTTCTCCTAGCTCCCCTCGCTGTGTTAAGTGAGATTTCCCCTGCTGTGTTAAGTGGTCTCCTTCTTCTCCTAGCTTCCCTCGCTGTGCTAAGGGAGATATCCTTGCCCGCTGTGCTAAGCAGTTATCCTACACCTACCTTCCTCACTGTGCTAAGTGAGATATCCTCGCCTGATGTGTTAAACGGCTGTCTTCCTCTCACCTCTCTTGTCTCCCTCTTTCCTTCACCGCTGTGTTATGCGGAACAGTAACCCTATTCACACTCGCTGTGATAAGTGAGGTGAATCCTAGTACACGGACACACACTCTATCGCGACCTCCTGATACTACGAGCAAGTACGCAACTAACTAAAACTTACTTACACAAAAAAACAACTAAAACGCGAAAAACATGCGCATGCAAGGGTATGTAAAAGTCCATAATAAAGAAGTATAATTTAAATTTACCATAAATTATTTAAATTTACCATAAGTTATTTATTCAGAAACATTTTTTCAAATAATGAAACATTCTCCACATTTATTGTTTTGCAGTTGAAAAGTATTATATAAAAGAAATCCCTCAATAATTAGCTAATGCCTTTATAATTAGTACGCTGTGATAATTGTGAAAAAGTCAGATAAGTTTACTTAATAATAATAATGAAGTTGCACGAAATTTATAACAATTATTCACAAGAGAGAATAATTATCTAATTTTTTATTCAAAAATAAGCTTCAAACCAATTGTAGAAAATTTGGCAAGAAATTGGAGTTAAATAGAAATAATCCTAAATTTCACTGCCGAAAATGAAAGATTAGAAGATAACCAGGAGATATAGGCTAGGCTAAAGAAAAATAAAGTATACGTATTTTATATTTTTTTTTTTGCATGCATGTATTAATTTTAGCGAGTTTGATTGGCTAGAGTTTAGATATCTTCTTGAGCGAGTGGAAACGCACAGCCCACAAGCGACAGGTTATGACCAGTGAGGGGACCCTCAAAATTTACAATTATATTTTATTTATTATTGAGAGTTCTTTATTCCAATGTTACATCCCTGCAGATGCACATGTTTACAAATATCGTTGTTTACGCTAGCTTTCCGGTAAATCTGAAGTTTAGGGTCCTCACAAATGATTACTTTAACATTTTTCACTATAATATATTTTGATGCACTAAACACGAATCCGTTAAAAAAAAAAAAAATCGCTCTCAATTAGGAAAGAAGTTATTAAGCACGAAATTTCACTGTTATGGAGGTTATAAAAGTTGGCATAAACAGCTTATTTGTAAACATGTGCACGCGCAGACATGTAACATTGGGAAACAAATAACTCTTATTGGAAATGTTGATAAACTATTTATTCAAAAATAATTGTCAATTTTAATCCTCACCCGTCATAACCTGTCGTTTATGGGCTGACGTGCTATGTGTTTACGCTCACTCAAGAAGATATCAAAACTCTAGTCAATCCAACTCGCTAATATTAATAAGAGTTATAACCTGCATAGCAGCGAACTTCAGTGCTTAATGACTTTTTTTCTAGATGAGAGCGACTTTTTTTTTTTTTTTTTTAACAAATTCATGTTTAGTGCATCAAAATACGTGATCACTTACTTCAAATAATTCAGAAACTGAAATAAACGAGAATGAATTATTACCTGCTGCTGTTCCATTTAAGTATAACCTAAAGGCATCTCGATCATAAAACCAGCAATTCCCTTCCTTTCCGCAAGAAGTATCCCAAATGAGGCACGTATTATCTGTAACAAATTATTTTTATTACGTTGATTTGAAAAATTAAATTAAATTGATTTTTTGAAATAATTGTCTAAGCATACCAATTATATAGCCATATATGATAGGTCCAGGGATAAAAGCTAGAAGACTTATCAGAAGTAATGCTAAACCTTGTGCAAACGACTTCTCATGCGGTTCTACAGCCCTGGAAAATCAAAATTGTTCTTGAGAAATAATAACTTTTGCTGATTATATAAAAAAAAACAATAACAAAGTTTGCAAAGGAATACATGTGAGATACAATACGATACAAAGGGAACTCAAACTTCAGCTTTTAAGAACTGCAACCACCCAGGATCTATTGGGAGTTGCGTCCCTTGTTTTCTTCCTTTCAAAGTTTCTCCTCCAATTACTTCTGCTTGCAATTTTATTATATGTTTAGATGAAATGAATACACTCTATACCATATAAGCTTTATCACCTGTAGTTGACTAGAATATTTCCTATTTTCCCACTGCTACCTAAGAAGTGCTTCATGAACGCAATCAGAACGAAAAGTGTGTTCATCATTAGACAATTGATTGGGAAATAGCCATCTTTCACTGTCCCTCCATAAGTTTCATATTTGTAGCTAACGTAGTCTTCGTTGGGGATGGCTGGAATAGTGACAGATGTCTTAATGGGGATGCAGCTACAATTCCCGTATGCCTGTAATCAAAAGGATAAAAATCACTTCGAATTCTCACTGCAGTTCTACTATCTTAACTTTGGAGCATTAACTGGGCATATTTCATGCAAAATATAACATCACTTCTTGGTATCTGCCACAGTTGCGCAGGATTACCAACTCTACCTCATATCCAGAATTCTACTCGAATCGATTCCAGAAAATGACAATTTTTCCTCAACGGGAGTATTAAATGATTAAAATGTAATTAAATTTATTGTGTTGAATTATATAACACATTGATTGGGTCTATAATTATAATTGGGCGTTCATTAATTTCAATAAATACTACTAGTAGGTTAACTGGTAATGTACAAATTTTGAACTGAAGTAACATGCGTCTGTGAGACGTGAGCATGGTAAAAATGTTCTTAGGGCATTTTTTTAGCGAAACTGTAAATAATAAAGGTAGCTTATTCTAATAATAGATAAAAACATTTTCATTGCTACATTTAAAAATCACGCCTAAAACAAGCTGTGGTTTTGGAATGAAGTAGAAAGAGAAGTATAGGGAAGAAAACTAAGTAAACTTTGTTTTAAATGGTTATTGTAGGTAACTCAATTGTAGTAAATAAATTGTTTCAAGTGATACACGTCGTCGTTTGTCTAAGATAAACATGAAAATGATGATTAGTAATGAGCGCCTAAGTAAAAAAAAAAAGAAGCCCATGTCACATCGAAAAGGCTAAGGATGGGTTACCTAAAAGTCATCACCCTTATCTAGCCAGGAGAGGACCAGTGGCTTTTTTCATCAAAATAAAGCCCAGTAGTTCTCATGGGAATCAAACCGACAATAATTATTATACGTAATATGCTGGATGATGTAACAAAACATGTGTTTAGTATAAATGCACTCTTGATAGGGATATTATGAAGGCAAACAAAATTACCAGGATTTTACAGTAGTTTTTGAGGTATTTAAGGAAATATATGGAAAGTCCAAAACTACCCATGTCTGTTGATAAAAAAATGGGTAAAAATGCAGTTTCACGCCCTCCAAACCGATTTCTTTCAAATTTTGTACAATAACGTATTTTGATGCACTAAACACGAATACGATAAAAAAAAAAAAACGTCGGATTTAACTAGGAAAGAAGTTATTAAGCACTAAAGTTCACTGTTATGCAGGTTATGAGAGCTATTAATTATAGCGAGTTGGATTGACTGGGGTTTTGTTATCTTCTTGAGCGAGCGGAAACGCATAGCACGTATGCCCTTAAGCGACAGGTGAGGATGCCCTTAAAATTAACAATATTTTCGAATAAATGGTTTCTGAACATTTCAAATGAGAGTTCTCTGTTTCCCAATGTTACATATCTGCGCATGCGCGTGTTAACATATACGCTGATGACGCCTAGTTTTATAACCTTCCTAACTTTAGTGCTTAATATTATATTCTATTAATTTTAGCGAGTTGGATTGACTGGGGTTTTGTTATCTTCTTGAGCGAGCGTAGCGAGCGGAAACGCATAGCATGTATGGCTTAAAGTCGTCACAAATTTAGTTGTTTACATTAGCTCTCATAACCTGCATAACAGTGAACTTAAGTGCTTAATAACTTCTTTCCTAGTTAAATCCGACGTTTTTTTTTTTATCGTATTCGTGTTTAGTGCATCAAAATACGTTGTGCAAAATTTGAAAGAAATCGGTTTGGAGGGCGTGAAACTGCATTTTTACCAAAAAATGTTATTGTAATACTTCTCTTGCTCCATATCAAACCAAAATTTCTATTTCTAGGTTTGGATGAATATTAAAAGGATTTCAACTTAATCTCTAGATTGAGTGACAATTTTGGTTTTCCGTACTTCAGAAAGACTTTAAAAATAACTTGCAACTTTTGAGAATAAAAACAATGTTAGTCTATTTATAATATATACACGTTTAATTAATGGAAATTCTCACAGTTGAAGATCCTTCCCTAACAATGGAGTTGCACCCAGCATGACAGGCACTGTAAAATGTAAGCCCGCTCTCTTCAAGGTAGACAGGGGAGAATTTTACATGATCACAGCCACAGTTTGCATTGCACTCATTTGTTAAACTGAAACTAAATATAAGAAAACATAATTAATTTCTTGAGAAGCATTCCTTAATAATTAAAATTAAATTTAGGAAAACAAATGTTACTTTCAAAATCCTTATTGCTTATCAATGACTATAAAGTTATTGCTTAGATTATAAAGCCACAGCTGATGTGAAGGAATTTCATTTTTTAAGGAGAAAATTAAATTAAGTGTTTATGCAATTTATGCTTTTTATTCCAATGCCCTTATAACTGTAACATGTTTATGGAGGCAGTTGTATAATGGACTAATATTTATAATGATAATAAAGTTTAATTACCAATTCAGCCAAAATAATGGGCCCATAACCAGGTTTGTATTATGGGGACAGTGGAATAAAAAACATAAAATATGTAAACACTTATAATTCAATATAAAAAACAACATTAAAGATTGTAACCCTTCTTTATCAGTCATTTTTTTTTAAAACTTGCAGAAGGTCTTATACTTAAAATACTTTAAATCCTTACTAATCTCCTTTACATATTAGAGTGTCTACTTGTTCAGAATAGTCATATGAAACCTCTTCAGAGTGATTTTTGTATAGCTAGAGCATCTGAGCCTTAACCTAGGATAACCTTCCACTGGTCTGGCCAGTTCCAAACTAATAAAATAAATATGGCTGTTGCTAATCACATGTTTAGAATTGATATTTTCAAAGTTAAAAATTGACTGAAGAAGCTTTTGCATTTAAAGAAATATTACACTTACAGAAAATCAAATGACACCGGTATAAATATTCCTAAATTTTATCTATTATATAGAACAGTTCATTGTCTGAGTCATCAGTCAATTTTTATTTTCTTATTTCTTAAATGGCCAAAGCTTTCTCATGAAATTGATTTTTATTTTGGAACTATTGGTTTATAAACAGCTGATTGAAATCAGCCATATTTGTTTTATTAACTTAGGACTTGGCTCCACTTATGAAAGATAATCTTAGGTTAAGGTTCAAATACTGTGTATATATTAAAATTGCTCCTGAAGAGGTGTCATTTTGACATGAAACGAATAGTCCATCTAATAAAGGAAATTTGAGTGGTGTTGAATTGTTTTAAAAAATGTGACCTTTTAAGATTTTTTAAAATAAATTATTATTAACAGAAAGTGACAATCTTATAATAGAATTAATTGTTGTAACTTTAGAAAATCTCTTAGTATGCTTATTGAAACATAATAAGCTAAGGAGCTTCTGAGTATTATAGAAGAATAAATTCGATTTTCCAAATGATCTTCTGGAATAGAAATAAATAGTTACCTTTTTGTTTTCATATCGTAGCCGACAATATCTACATTTGGACATGCTACAAAAATGTATACAATTTCCGAGGCGACAAAAATTGCACCGACAATGACGTTCCAGCTGAGTAGATAAATAGGGCGTGGCTTGAACTTGGATATGACATAACCTGAGATAATAAATGCTGCAACCATCGACAGGAGAATAGCTGGTCCTGTAATAGTGGGAATAATTACTACAAGTATTTGAATAAGTATCAAAAAGTATGTATCTCAACATACATATTTAGAAGTATTACTAATTGAAAATATAAAAAAAGATAATTCTTCAAAGTTCATTCAAACCAACAATCCAAAATCAGTTTCATGGGGGACTAGAGGTATCTCAGTCCCCCATACCCGTTCAGTTAGATGAAATAGTTCTAATCCAGCATGCGTGAAATTCTGAATGAAATATTCCCGACGGTTCCGCCATTTGCATTTCCATTACAATGAAAAACACTGATTATATCTCGTTTAGGATCAGGGAAGGCTTTGAGAGGTCAGGTAAGGGAGATAGTGTTTAATATTTATCAATACGTAGCCAAAGCTAAGGCTAAAAACAATATAAGATATACTCAAAACATGTTTTGTAAAGATTTTCTTTATGTAAAAGAAATAATAAATGTGAAAGTTTGTGCTTTAAGAAAAATTAAGGGTGACTTAATTCAATATAACTTACCTCATCATTGAATTCATTATTATCCTTTAAGAATTTTCGTAATTATTTAAAAATTATTATCATCCAGGCACCTTTTATTTTTACAATGAAGTAGTTACTTTAACAGTAATGTTCAGTAAACAATATCGCTCAAATAAGTAATTTTTAATAAAAGTAAGAAAAATTTTAATGAACGTAGTCGTTTTTATTAGAAAAGATTGTTAGAATAAATCACTAGTATTTAATGAAAATGTTCAATCAAATAAATTAATTTTAATCAATAAAAATTTTCTTTTGAATAAATCACTTTTATTCAATACAAATTTTCATTCAAATAAATCATTTTTATTCAATAAAAATTGTTATTCAATAAATCATTGTTATTCAATAATGAATAAAAATAAAAAGTTACATAATTCATTGAATGGCTGAATAATGAATGAAAAATTATGCATTATTCAGAATATCAAATTTATTCAGTACTCATTATTTATTATTCTGCATGATTTTTGCCCAACACTGCTGTGGACACAAGCACGCCACTTTCAAGCCACTGTTCAGGTAGTGCTGACTCTAGTCCGTGGAGTCAAAATATACATTCCTTAGTTTAAGTAAGTTGTTCATGTTAATAAGGTTCTTCCAGGTAATTTGTTTGTCTACACTGAGTGTAAAGTATATACGGTTTAAGTATATTTGTAGGCGGTTCTATGGTCAAGCAGTGAAATAAGTTCTAATTTACTATAAATAATTCTATTTATAATTACCTATTACAATATTAGCTTCAGATGATGATTTATAGAACTGTACTTCCATATTTTTAGTCATATACGTCATGTAACCGGAACCTCCAAGAATATAAAATACACCAGAGAAAATGTTTACTATTAGTAGTTTGTTTTTAATTAGTTTTATTAGTGCTGGCAGAAAATCTGAAAACAAATAAATTACAAAAATGTATAAGCTAGTATAATTTCTTTGGAAAATGAATATTTACGAGGTCACACTAACATTCATTTCCTTGTTTTTGATGAGATTTAATGAATTAAAAAAAAAAAAAAAAAGTTCTTAGGAAAAAAATTATTTCGATGAAAAAGTGGATTTAACCCATTTTGAAATTCATCACCTCATATAATAATGTCTATAATGCGTATAACCTTTCTGTAAGTTAGTGCAAAGTGTACTCGTGTTGTATTGTTTTTCATAATGTGTAGTTAGATATACACATACAAGTACTTACAACAATTGAAAAATGTACATGAGGTGTTTTTCTAAGTTAATAAGAGAGTTATGTCTTATTTTTAGGGAATGTATGTAATGGCTTACCTTTTGTTTTGGAGGGGGTTTTGCTCTCGTTTTCATCAATGAAGAACTTCCCTACTCCGTTTGAGTTGACATCATTTTTTTCCTTCAATGGCTGTTCAGCAGGCTGAATATTTTTTTCAACTTTTGGCACCCTTTTTCTAAGTTTCTTCGGAAACAGTGCGATCAGAATAGCTTGCAAAAACATTACAGCACCAATGATCACCCAACCTGTAATAAAAATAGTATTTTTATTACTTCCTAATTAAGTGGCGATAAAATGAAACCTACATGTTGACATGTAGTTAGTACAAAAAGAAAGTAAAGTTAGTGATCCCATAAAGAAATAGTAGTAATAAAAGTCAATCACTATGTTTTCTATATTGAATCCTAAAGGAGTTTTACTATCTTAGAATATAATTTAAATAATTTGAGAACAAATCACATTATCACAAAACAAGTCCGTCCTGCAGGAACTGTGTAAACTAAATACATTTCTCAGAAAGGTAAATATATATATATATATATATATATATATATATATATATATATATATATATATATATATGTTTACCTCTATTTTTTTTAACCAGCTCATCCAAAATTAAATTATTGATATGGTTAAAACCTAAATTTACTTATTTGTACAGGTAGTTTTGAAGAGCAAGAATGAAAATTAAGTTTCATAGACAAACATATCGCACTAGTATTTCTAAAGTGACACAACTCAAAAATAGGTGTTTTTCAGTTATGATTATGAAAGACATTGGTAAATATCTCTTTAGCAACCATCAAAACAGTATGTACCTAGCTTAAGAGTTTGTTCACCAGAGGGGACGTATGTCACTCTTCCTGTCTTAATACTATTCCCCCTACATAAGCAACAGTCCCACATTTTTAGTTGAGTAACTTTAGAACTACTACTGCGATATACATTTCATATCCCGTTCAGTTAGATGGAATAGTACTAATCCCGCATGCACGAAATTCTGAGGGAAATATTCCCGATGGTTCCACCATTTGCATTTTCGTTACAATGAACAACTTTGAACTCAATAAAAACTGATTATGTCTCGTTTAGGACCAGGGAAGGCTTGGAGACCTCTCCAAAGGAGGAAGGAAAGGGAGATAGTGTTTAATATTTATCAATACTGAGCCAAAGCTAAGGCTATAAACAATTTAAGCTGTAGAATATTCAAATAGATGGTTTAGATGGAGGGAAAAGGGCGGGGCCTATATTCCCCAGTGCAGGAAATAGGCGGTAAAAATTCTCTCTGTTATAACCTTATCACAAGGAGGTTTCAAACATTTTAGTCTTAGCTTTGGCTAAGTTTTGATAAATATTAGACACTATTTCCTATGTCTGACCTCTCAAAGCCTTCCCTAGTCTTAAACGAGACATAATCAGTTTTTATAATGTTTCTTGTTGTTTGTTGTTCCTTAAAATGGGATTTTGCAAATAGTGGAACTGTCGAAAATAGTTCCCTCAAAATTTCTGCCTATCTGATCTGGCTATAGCTTAGAGTGTGTTTCAGGTCAGCTCAAACTCCTCATGGACTGAACTTGCTAATTTTCACAACACATATTTCTCATGAGGTTAGCATGATGTATACTGATTTTTTATGCATGGAAGACAACAATTATTGCTCCTAAATGTGAATTTTAAGCTTGGGTTATAGAGTAAATTCCCACTCCTAATGGTCTGATTTTGTTTCTATTCACTATAAATATCTCTCATTACCTCAGAATATTATGTAGCCAGTATCGTTGGAAGAAAACAAAAATTAGGCCTGCTAGAGGCACTAAGAAGTTGATCTGGTGGTTCGTGCCACCATTGAAGGGTTAGATATCTATCAAACAGTAATAAATAATTCCTTACCTAGCCACCACGCTCCAAGCCACCTCGGATCCTTGGGTCCAATGGTCGGTGTGACTGTAGGATCGATGTAAGTTCGAAGGCACAGAAAGACCACCAGGAATCCAAATGACGGGCCGATTGTCCGAAGCGCCATTGACCACCCTGCAATCGTCCTGTGGAATTATTACTTCCCAGTGAAAGTATTATTGACTCATGACTTTTATCTATTTTTGACAATCTCGAGAAATAAACTCTTAAATAAATTGTCACATATTTTGTATTTTTATATATTTTACTTAACCTGCAGGGGTTAGGTAAAATATTATTTTGAATAAAAAGTATTCCCATTTTAGTCTTTTATTTAATTCTTGTTTTTTATTGCATTTTCTACTCTTGTTACAAAAATTATATACTTGAAATATTATTATAATAACTGAAATTTTGTTTTATTAGCATAAATATGCTTTAGCGATGACTAAACTGAAAAAAAAAAGTTACAAGAAAGTGACCGCTGGCATTCGTGCATGCACACTGGCCATGTACGAAAAAGAAGACTGTATGCTATACAGTTCATTACATAGGTTTGTCGGGTGGAGCTAAAGCATATTGATGTTCCTAAATTTGAGCAGAAGGCTCTAAACAATTTTTTTTAAATTAATTTATTTTTTTTGGAGCCCAATGGCCATGAGTGTCAAGGCATTAATAATACATGCCTAGTGTAATGGGTTCGACCACTAGGAATGGTGGCTTTTCATTAACCCTTTCTGGATTGGACTCCATATTAACCCCAAACGCTCCGATTCTCACTCTACATCAGCGCTGATAAAAATCACCCATGACATACAAACTGCCATAGATAACCAACAACTCACTATCCTAGTTCTCCTAGATTTTTCAAAAGCATTTGATACCATTGACCATCAAATCCTCCTCACCAAACTCCAATCTCTCTCCTTTTCCAACCGTGCCATTAGCTGGTTCCAATCCTTTCTATCCAATCGATCCCAATACGTGGTCATCCCCGACAGCAATCCTTCTAGCCCTCTTCCTCTTTCCCGTGGTGTACCCCAGGGCTCCTCGTTATCCCCAACTCTATTTTCTGTTTACATCAATGATCTTCCTCTTTCCATAGTTCATTCCAAGTTCCATCTTTACGCTGACGAAACCCAAATCTACCTATCCTTTAAGCCCTCTTTGCTACGAGATGCTGTAGACAAGCTGCAAGTAGATCTTAATAACATCAATGCTTGGGCCGCAGCTAATAAGCTTTCCCTGAATCCAGACAAAACCAACGCCATTGTTATAGGCTCCCAATCCCTCATAAGTTCCACTTCCCCTTTTCCAGCCCTTTACCTCAACAGCATCCCTATAAAATATTGTAGATCAGTCAAAAATCTAGGGATCATATTTGATCAGAACCTTTCCTGGAAAAATCATATTTCCCGAATTTCCCGTCAATCCATATTTATCCTGAGACAGCTCAACCTCTCCCGCCAATAAAGACCCGTCAACTCCTCGTAACCTCCCTATTATTCCCCCAGTTTGACTATGGTTGTTTGGTGTACGGTGGACTTTCTGGCGATCTCGAGGCAAAACTCAAACGCCTCATGAACTGTTTTATTCGTTTTATCCTCGGGATCCCCAGAGACTCCCACATATCACATTTCTACCAGGAGCTAGAGAGGCTATTCCCTCTACTTCCTCGGCTCAGTCCTTTACCAAGTAATTCAATCCCGTAGACCTTCTTATATTTTTCAACTTCTTAAATTTAAATCCTCTGTTCACTCCCGTAACACCCGATCTCGTCCTTCCGATCTTTATATTCCTTCCCACCGAACAGCAATATTCGAAAAATCATTCGTCACCCGTGCCGCCTCGCTATGGAATTCCTTACCTCTGACTGTCCGCCATTCTACCAACCTAGAAACCTTTAAATCCCGACTCTTCCACCACCTTCTATCCCTGCAAGTTTTACCCAACCCCTAGTCTATATTGAAGCTGTACATTATACACTGATAGCATTTATAAGTTTATATATAAAATTCACAATTATTTTGTAATTTCAAAATTATTCCTATGGGGCTTGTGTCCCGGAATAAGAATAAAACTTTTCATTTCATTTTCATTTTCATTCCACGCAATTACGCTATTCCTAACTTATTTAATTATTTTCTCTCTAATGCCTTTAATATAAAAATTGCCCAGTTGTCTTTTTTTATTTTATTTTTTTTTATTAGAAATTATAATTATTACATTAGCCATAGGAAAAGGTTAATTCCAAATAATTAAAACTAAAATTATTAATTATGGAAAATAAGTTTTTTTTTTGTGCTTAATTATTAGTAATATATATAATCTTTAATTTGTGCAAAAGCCTTTACTAGAAACACCTTTCCTTTTTACTACTGAAAGAAAACTTGTTTCCCTTTAAAGTGGATACCTCCATGGTAAATTATATTTTTTATGCTTTGGAAAAGGTCCACTGTCTTCCTCGAAATCCTAGAATTCTCTTAAATAACACTTCCTGGAGCTGAGGAAGGACCAAGCTCTGAGGTATCTCCTTCTGAGAAGTCTCACACACACACACATCACTAACTAATAATCTGTTGATTGAGCCAATTTGTGAAAAAACACTTTTTTTGTAACTAGCAATTGTTGGACTGAATAACAACATATGATTATAAAACATTTGTCTTGAGTTTGGTAATACTGGGTAGCTCCAACACCTCCCCCAAACACAAGACTCCAAGAGGCCTATTATTCAAGAAGGATGATGCTGGTAGACTCTTCTTAAGCGGGTCTGCCAGCTGGTAGTTGCTTCGGATGTGCTGAAGTTTTGTCCAAAATCCACATCCTTTTTCTGGATATAACCCTTCATGACTAAGCGGGCCTTCTTTTGATCATCGACAGAATCATTAGGCTTGGTCTTGACTTTCAATGTCCATTTATTTCCAATGACTTCCTTGCCTGGAGGTAGACTGTCAAGATCCCAAGTCTCATCTTCTGCAAGGCAATCAAACTCATTTCGCATTGCCTGCTTCCGAACTTTACTCTCACCTGTCACAGTGAGCCCCCGACGCTTCATGACTGATTTCACATGTTGCTTGTTCTGATGGCAAAGACATTGATGCCGCAGCTGCTTGGAACCAGTCGTCGATGGTAACGGTACTTCTCCAGCCTTCTGTAGAGCATGGAATTTCATGTCAAGGACGTACAACCCACTTGACATTTTTCTCCCAGTCAAGCATGTCTGACTTTCTTTGGCTAGCTTACAACCATCTTTGTTTGCAAAAAATTCATATCCCCGTTCCAAAGAGCGGTTCAAAGAAAATAAATTCCGACTCACATCAGGCACATACCAAACGTCCTTCAGATGATTAGTGGTCACCTTCGCACCAATCTTCATATCAACCAGTATGTCCCCTTTTCCATATGCCTTTATGAACTTGTGATTCGCAACCTGAATATGCTCAGGTCTCGCAAACTTCTTGAAGCGCATGAAGTAGCGATTCAGATTTGTCATATGCTGTGTCGCCCCGGTATCAACTACCCATAAGTCATCATCTCGACGGACATTCAGATCACCATCACAAATAAAGGCATGTTCTTTTGAGTCCTTGGAGTGAATGTCTTTGGTATTATTTTTACGGGTAGGGCAACCCCGAGCCCAATGGCCATCCTGTTTGCACTTGTAACATCTGGAGGGAGAGGGGCGCTGAACTCGACGTGGGAATGATGTCTTGTCACGCTGAGGAATAAATTTCTTGGAACCGGGTCCTTCACAGCTCCCATCCTCCTTCTTACCCTTTTGAATTACGGCCATTTTAGCTAAAAGTGCAGGTTGTTGATCTTGACTGTCTTTTGAGGGTAAACGAATTTCTATTAATTTCAATCGTTCAGTCAGACTGCAAAGGGTTCTTTCAGCAATGGGTACACTTTCCCATACACTTTTAAATTCGAAATAATGAGGGGGGAGTGTTGACATGACTCGTCCCATCAATATTATATCAGGAAGTTCAGTTTTGGAGAGCCTTTTCAATTCCACATTGAGTTCATTGAAATCACGCTGAAGTCGTGCAATATGGTTCACAACCCCTTCTTCTATACTCATAATACCATATGAAAAGAATAATTCCAACAGTCTATCAACTCTCTGGCTTGAACTCAATTGATACATAGATGTTAAAATGTCCCATACCTCCTTAGCTGTTTTGCAAGATGAGGTAAGTTCCTCGTTGGTAGGATTCAGGGTAAAACTGAAGGAGAGTCCTCAGCACTGATTTTCTTCAAAGTTTGCACTATAACGTATTTTGATGCACTAAACACAAATCCGTTGAGAAAAAAAGTTGCTCGCAACTAGGAAAGAAGTTATTTAAAAAAAAAGTTCACTGTTATGAAGGTTAGGAAAGACTGCCTTGGACGACTTTTAGGCATAGAATTCTTTTCATTTCTGTGAGTTGGATTGACTAGGGGTTTTGATGTTTTCTTGAGCGAGCGGAGTGAGCGGAAACGCATAGCACGTATGCCCAAAAGCGACAGTTTACGACCAAGTCAGCTACCACAGGTGAGTCTAAATTTCAATTACACTTCGTCATTAAGGACTATTGCGCAGGCGCGTGTTTACATATAAGCTGTTTACCCCGTCTTTTATAACCTCCATAACAGTGAACTTTAGTGCTTAATAACTTCTTTCCTAGTTGCGAGCAACTTTTTTTTTTCAACGGATTCGTGTTTAGTGCATTAAAATACGTTATAGTGCAAATTTTGAAGAAAATCGGTGCTGAGGACACTCTCCTTCAGTATTACCAAGTGTTCACCAATATCAGCTGAGCAAGTGAGTCCTTAGTTTCAAACTCATCCATATTGGAACCATCTTCCAACAACTTTGTATCACCACTGACAACATCAGAAACTTTATAATGCTTCAACACAAGAGTAATTTGTCTCTTCCAACGTGACCAGTTACTTTGATCCACCAGTTTCTCCACAGAAGCCTTGAAATAAATGATCTTGATGTGTTCATCCTCAACATACAGTTGAAACACAGTAGGAACTGCAACCCACCAACACAATTTAGGCACTTCAACACAATTAAGAATTCATCGTTCGCGAAAACCTGAGCCAATTTGTGAAAAAACACTTTTATTGTAACTAGCAATTGTTGGACTGAATAACAACATATGATTATAAAACATCTGTCTTGAGTTTGGTAATACTGGGTAGCTCCAACATAATCTGGGCCTGACATGCTAACGCCAATATATTGGTGCTCCATCATCTCGGCCAAAGCTGCTCAAAACCAATATAATGGCGCTTTGGTGTGAAAGGGTTAACAATGTGGTAAAGCATCACATCTGTTCAGGCTAGAAAAGGGATCCCCCCTGCCCCATATATATATATATATATATATATATATATATATATATATTATATATATGTTTCAGGAAATATTATAAAATATATGTAATGTACGCACCTAAGAGCATGGGCGTATTTGACTTCTTTGAGTTGTCATCTATATAAGGCTGTCCGAGGGAATAGTAGAGTGTGGTGCCAATTCCAAGCAAGAACTGTGAGAGGAAGATCAACAGAGGAGCAATGGAACCCTCTCTTTCAGCATCACAGGTAGCGTTGTGAGTCTCTTCGGTACAGAGTCCCATGCGCTCTTCTGAAATTAAAAATACAAATTATATTTAAGAGGATATATTTACTTGGTACCTGCAGCCTACCAGTCGTAGCATACGGGAGTCAGGCCTGGCCATTCTCTAAAGCCAACACTAATAGATTACTGGTGGTACTGAGCTATTGAAAAACTTATGGTTAATGTAAAGAGGAAAGATTGGATCTGGAATGCAAGTATTTGGAAGAAAACTGAACAAAATTGATGCCTAAATCTATTCTGTAGTAAATATTTTGGGCTTTTAAATCATCAATAAACACTTAAAATAATTTCACAAACACTCTCTAATTTACTCCAAAATTTATGAATCTTAGTTTGGGTGAATGTTAAATGTTGGAACAAATTAGGAACTCAAATCATTTTGTATTAGTCAAAATAATTTTTTTTCTTTTTCTCAAAACCAGTTTAAGACACAATCTTGAAAGTGATTTTTTTCTTGTGTCAAAATGCATGTATCTTAGCTTGCTCGAATGTTAAACGTGTGAAAAAATTAGCAACTCAATCCATCATTTTGGAGTACTCGAAACCAAAATTCTTCTTTTTTTTCACTTTTCTCAAAACAGTAAAAAATTTTACCTTGACAGTGGATTTATTATTTTTCCCCCCTCAAAATACCTACAAAAACTCTACCTGGAAGCCTATTGATGTAAAACAGTAAGCAGTACAATTAAAATTATTTTGCTTCTTGTTGATAGTGGTACTGCGAACAAGCCTTAATTATATTCATTTAATATAAGTAAGTAGAGTAAGCGTGACTTAATATTTTACTTTGTTCCATTAGGGAGTGATTCATGTGCTTGAACTGATCTTCATATTCCTTTGTGAGTGCAAGTGCGGCAGGACCAGCTCCGAAGATGAAATGTGGAGCGGCAAGAATGAAGCATGACAGTGCAGAGAACGCTACTCCCCAGGCAATCCATACTGGACGGTTTCGTTGGCCTCCATAATACGATAGGATCAGCGACAGCATGATCTGGCTCACTTCATTACCGCTCAACATCCAGCCTGTAAAATAACATACATTTTTTTTTTTTAATTAATTTAGTCTCCTATGGAGAGAGACTGCTTTTATTATTATCATATTTTTCTTGTAAATATACAAGGCATTTAAGTGATGAATCCCAGACAGAGGATATTCTACAACCCAAGCCAGATTGAGGATAATCCTAAATATAGAATGAAAATATGAAAAATCAAGTCCTTATTTCATAGAACTAAAAGATCTGGGATTTAAAGATGTCACAAGCAAACTCTGTTTCAATGCTTCGCTGGTATGATTCGACTTTTAAATCTTCAAATGCTGCAGGCGTGAAAAGCAGTGCCATCAGCGCTCTAAACGCTTATATGCTAGAGTAAAAAGCAGTGCTCCCCATGCTCTAGGCATACATGTGGCCTGGGTTCTGCAATCGCCACGATTGGCTTGACTCACAGTTTTTTGTATTCCTTCCCTCCTAAAATGGTCAATGGTCGAAGGGGCATACAAAGAGAGGAGAAATTTATTTTTAAATAACTGTAAGACAAAAAAAAGGGTATAGAAGGAACGATAAGTGCCACTGAGACCGGGAGCACAGTAATCGTATCTCACAGCTATGGTGTACATAGATCTAGCCCAAAAAAAAAAAAAAAAAAAAAATGTTTTGAATATACTCTAGTGGAGTTTGCCCTTATGGAAAAATATTCCGTTTTTCCTGAAAACTAACTTTTCTTGAGTTAGTATCTGCAACGCCACAAATATCCTCTCTAGAGATATAAGCTTCTATAAATTCCTCTCCCCAGGCCTCTCAAAAAAACATCATAAACACAACTGTTGCTCTTTGATACAAAATATTTTTGAACACAATTTAAAACCTGCTCTCACCTGTGGTTTTGCTCTGAATTCCAAACCTCTTCTCTATTGTAGTTAGCGTTGAGATGAAATAGATAAAGGCCATGGCTTGAACAGTACCCAGCATTCCGTAGATGGCCATGAAGCATTTCGATGTCGCAAATTGCTGCAGCCATTGTGGTTTCCATGCACCCAGTCCACACTCGAAATCACTGGGAATAATAATAAATATTGTTACTCCTACATAATATTTACTCAATATTCGTTGTGTTTATTTTTAATGTTATACAATGAATTTCATTGAAGTAGAAAATAATTGAAGGAATAAAAATTTTAAATTTTGGGCTTTACATAAGTCCTCACTCCTATCAGGCTGATTTCTTCATAGATAAAAATATATGAGCACTGATGCTATAGAATTAACTGACGTATACATTGTAATACAATTTTAGTATTTCACTTATAAATAAAAGTAACTCATGTTCTTGCATAAATTAGTTTTATTTGCAAAAATTGTTGTAATTAGGTCCTTTGCCAATGGCCATAGCCATGTTGAATGCACCGGTTCCTGTTCATTCAAACGGGACGTTGCTTAACTTCGATCAAGGAACTTAACCAGCGTCAAGCATGGCCAGTAGCTGAATGGGTGACCGACCAAGTGCTCTTGGCATTATAGAAGGGTGGAAACCTGTACATAGCCCGATGTTAATACACCGTTACACACACACAAAAAAAATTCTATTTTATTGCATAAGTTACTATCATAATAATTAAATGATGTAATACTTTTTCGATACTAACAAAGAGTAGCAAATATTATTGACAAGATTCAAAATATTAAACGTTTAATATGGGTTCTCTGGATTTACTAGTTAAAAGTTCAATTTAAAGTATGTAAATAAATGGCTTTTATTTATTTTTATTTTTTAATTATCCTGCCTCTACCCTACTGGGTCATTGCGGTCTTTTGTATTTGTCTGCAGATGTTGATTTGTTTAATGATAGATGTTTGGTTCTAAAGTTTCAAAAAGGCAGGAAAGTGTTTTATACGATAGTCGGGTTTTAACAACGATTGTTTGAAATAATGAAAATATCACATTTTTGTAAGAACCTAATAATTATTTCCTTGCACTTCCTTGAGTCGCTTGTATTTCAATTGAGAGTTTAAAAATGTAACTCTCTAATTTTTTGTTATCCTTCCATAACTCCTCAATTATTTGCAATAGGTGTCATAAAAATAGATTAAAATTCTAAAACTGGAACAAATGTCTGGAGATACTGACAGAGTTTTCTTGATAATGATACCAAAGAGAATTGATTATTAATATGCTACAGACCAATGAGGTTCTACCTGTGGGGTCTACTGAAGACACTGCATGAGCTACATGAATACTGATTGAAGAACGTAAGAAGATATATTGCTCCAATCTCACATTGTACCATACACAATATATTTAGATGGATCAGAAATTAAAATGCTAAATATGTTATTATTTTTCAAATCAAATCCTTCAAACCTAGCTGCTTCATGAAATTATCTTTATATATTGTTAATATATCTCTTAACTTATAGTACATTGAAAGTAATCAATTAAATTACTTAAATAGAAATTTATAACGTTACATTATGCCACTTATTAGATGTTGATAGTTTCTCAAAAATTGAGTAATGTCAAAGGAAACTTTAAGATATAGTTTGCTCTTTTATAGAGTCAAAAACTGTTCGAAATAATGTCTGCACCAGGATTAACTGGAAAAAGTCATATTTGGATAGACATATTTATTACACAGAGCGGACAACTTCACACAAAGTGTTCGAAAACATAACAGACAGGGTCCGCCAAGTAAGCTTCTGCTCATAAGACAAACAGTGTTGCCAATAACAAACAAATATTATTTTTTAATTTTACTTAAACTATTGCGAGATTATATACACATCTATCAAAAACTTCTCAGAAAGTTCAGGAATTAATTCCTCTAAATAAAATCACTATAAGAGTTGTAAAATTTAATTACCTTTTAACAGTACTGTAATAATGTGAGATTATCTCCCAATTTCATAATGTAATTGGAAACTTAGGAGGGAAAATAACAAATAAAAAAAGCTAATATCGTATTTATTTTTGTGATCTTATAAAAATTAAATAAATATTATTCTTGATGAAATTGAAATTTAATGATTGATGTAAGTCTTAGATTAAAGTTCACCTGATCTGGTCATGAGTCATCACCGCTGATGTCTTATCATGGTTAGCTCTCATTTCCACAAATTATTCACGAATTCTTGTGATCAAGTGGTTTATGTCCGAAATAGATACTTCGTACACTCCCGACTTGAGTCTATCCCCCAAAAGTCAAGCAACGTTAAATCAGGAAGATGAAATCAGAATAGTGGTATATGGACAGCATATGACTAGACATATGCTGTCCATAGACTACTAAGGACAGCATTTGTTTGAGTGGTCATATCAACTTTTTGAAGAGTTATTGCGGTTTGAAAACGACACTTGAGAACATTAAAGTGCAATAGCCTTAAAGCAAATTTAATGCTTATTTGAAAAAAGTAATGTAACGTTGGAAAATATGTATACCAGCAGAGAAAATTGTTGTTTTTTCCTAAATAACCTTTAGAACGGCATATGTCCGGAACAAAAACAGATAGAAATGTACGGTTTGCAACAATTAACTATATTTTTGGTCTAGTTTCCCCCTATTGAGTATTGTCATGTACTTGCGATACACCCTGTATAATCCACATCAAGATTTAATGATCTCCATGCAGATGCATTTAGTGAGCATGGTCTTATTATTTATAAAGCATACTTGAAACAAGAACTAATATTGCAATTTGGGTGTTGAATTGTTGCGAAAGACTTAATTTGTCCTTTTTTCCAAGGTCTTCTTGTGGCATAACCACTGCTTGTTAGGGTTTGATGTGTTCTCACGCTACCGTGGGATCTGACTTCCTGCTCAAATGATCCTACTGACGTGAGGTGGGTATTTGAACTTAATGGCAGTGTTTGTATAGAATAGAGGGGAAACAGGTCCTTTGTTACTAATTGCACAGGAGTGGTTACCGGGCTTGAATCTCTTTGGTGGCGGGTGGATATCTCTTTGGCGCAACTCTACCTGCTACTGGTAGCCTTGCTCTTTCCGTTTTTATTGTTCTTGTGGTACGGGAGGTTTTGGGAGTGAGTGTCAATATTATTAGATATAATGCCTTAGTTTTTAGTGTGTTTCCTGCTTCACTATTGGGACGTAAACCCGCTCATGACGTCGGCCAATGTGCCACAAAAAGTGTTCATGTTTCATAACACAAACGTCACGGGAAAAAATCTATTTTCCAAATTTGAGTATATTTATATTTGTTCTGGCAGCGAACAGCAATAAATAAATATTGTTCGCAGAGAAAAATTAATTCTAGTGACAGGCGATCAAAGAGAATGACTTGTGAATTCTCGGGTAGATAAAATCATGAATTGCCTTGTTGAAGAGAATACAATCAAGAGTGGAATGTCTTGATTACCAATCATAATGCTAGATTTGTTCCTTTCTTTATTTTATTTTTTTTACGGCGCATCGACATAATTATTGGCCATTAGCGCCGAGATCCAGGGTGCAGCCAGGAATTTTCTCAGCGAGCCCTGAGAGAAAATTCCTGCCGCCGGTGGGGATCGAACCCACCATCTCCCGCTTATGAATCTAGCGCGCTAGCCACTAGACCACGGGAGACCCCCCTTTCTTTATTAACTGTTATTTTATGTTGATCCTTCTTATTTCAAATATTTTATGGTTCATTACAAAGTTCGTCAAAATTATATTTCGGTTATTATTTAAATTTTAACGTTCATTATAATGAACTCAGAATTTTAGGACGGGTTATTAATAGGCAACAACCCTTTTCTAGCCAGGATAGGGCTGGTGTCTTTTCTATTTTGTCTAAAAAAAACACCCCTAGTGGGAATCGAACCCTGGACCCTTTGCACGGTGTGTTAAGTGCTAACGCCTTAACTCTCACGGCCACTGGGTCTCAAAAATCATATAGCTGTTAAGCAAAACTTTTAGCGCGTTTCTTCCCTCTCGGAAGGGAGGATAACCGGCGTAAGACCCAATCCGAAAGTACTGACAAGACTTTTCTTCGAATGTTTGCCATTTATTTACTACAATATTTCAACCGGTTTGAAGATATTTAATAAAATATACAAAACTCCCAAAACTGATCATTCCTGGTTTTAAAATTAATTTTCGAATACTTCCTCAACTCTATTCGTAATCAAGAGTTATATCGCTCATGGCCAAGAAAATTGACTCATCTCAAAAATATTCATTTTGCATTTTATTTCAGAAGTATATTTGTTTTTGGTTGCTTTACAACAGTAAAACTGACATAAATTTCGTTGTGTCATTTTGCCATAGCTCAGATGGCAACCGGTGGATGCAGGAACCGTGGACGAGCTAGTTTTAATCAATTTCTGGTGGTTCCTTCCATTTGTATTACGGTTAATTGATGCTCTAAAATGCAAAACTACTTCCGTGTTTTGTTTTTTTTTTGGCTCTCCTGTACTTTTTTTTTTTTTTTTTTTTTTTTTTTTTTTTAAGTTTTTGAGCTGTTACTTTTCTTGCCCATGAGCAAGTTTGGGTGAATGTCAAACGTCTGGAAAAATCGTCAACTGATTCCGTAATTTTTGAGTAACCAAAACGCAAAGTAGGTTTGTCTAGTTGTCTCCCAAACGGTTAAAACTAAAAATGGTTTCAGTCGATTCCGTATAAAACCTATGGGTTTACGTTAAATTACGTATCAAATTTTATTTTTTAGGCGGAAGCCTCTAAACGCTATGGCGTGATGTGTTTTTCTTGTATTTCGCCGAGGAAACAGTGCATTTCTTGGTGGATAATGTTGGTTAATGAACTCCTCCTTTGTTTTAGACAAATTATTTTTGCGTCTAAATCGAACAACTTGTGGAACGGTAGAGCGCAAACAGTCCAAATGTATATACTTGGGCACTAATTTGTAAAATGAAGTATATCGATATGAAAATCATACTTTGAGTTGGCGTATTGGTCTCCATGTTCTTGGTCCATCTTGACGTGGCCCTTAGATCCCGATTCCTTCTTCAGTCCTGGGTCGTCCTTGCACTCCGCCATCATGAAATCCACCAAGAACGTCCTCCTACGGCCAAGTCTGATCCGCGACTGGCCTCCCGCAAATAATTACGCTTCCACTTCCAGCCCCCCCCTCTTCTATCCTTTTCCAAACATAGCCATCTCTATCATTATCTATCCACTAAATGGACCGTTCCCAGTCATCGATAACCATTGTAGGAATGGATTGTAAACTATCCGAGCGATTTCTTATCTAGAAATGGTTTTATTTGTATAGCTCCTGTCTAGAGAAGAGATTGTCTTGAAATATTTTGTTGGCAATATGTTAGTTTTTATCATTTATACTAGCTGAATACCCGTACTTCAGTTGTTATTTCATTGCATTTAATAATGTATCATCAAAATTAACGCTAGTATTATGCGCAGGTTATTATAGCACTTTTTTTTTTTTTTTTTTTTTTTTTTTTTTTTTTTTTTTTTTTTTTTTGTAATAATAATAATACGTTTATTTAACATCTGTACATTTTTTAAGTACATTAGTTAAGTTTTCTCAGAAAAACAATTAATAATATATACAGAAATTGATTAATACGAATGACAAAGTTAAAAAAAAAAAAAATAATTTAAAAATAAGTAAGTAACTAAATAATAATAAAATAAATGAAAATAACTAAATAAAAAATAATAAATAAGTAAATAAGAAAAAAAAAATTAATAAGAAATAATGGGGTCTCCCGTGGTCTAGTGGCTAGCGCGCTAGATTCATAAGCGGGAGATGGTGGGTTCGATCCCCACCGCGCCAGAAATTTTCTCATCTCAGGGCTCGCTGAGAAAATTTCTGGTTGCACCCTGGATCTCGGCGCTAATGGCCAAGAATTATGCCGATGCGCCGTAAAAAAAAAATTAATAAAAAAAAATAAATAAAAAAATAATAATGATAATAACACTTTTGGAAGGAGCCAATCAATATTGGCACTTCCTAATTTGGAATATATTTTTTCTCCTTAAGTAAGTTAGCTGGTCACGAGGCCAATGTCTCTCGAGCCTTCTAGGCGGTTTTTTTTTGTGCTCTGGGATTAGGATGGAAGGACAATTTGGAATGAAAGGTTAGGAAACGGGATTTTGCTAGTTCTTGAACGAAAGGGATGTTGAGATCATTATGAAGAGTTTTATTGGAAACGTAAAAAGGGATAGCACGGTTACCCTCACACTATATGTTATTCATCAATTGATAAGTAATCAAAGTGTAATGTATAATGTCAACCAATAGATTACCTAGAGATAACCTGTTATATATAGGTTACCAATAAATATAGGTTAAAAATTTATGTTTCAAAGATGTCATTTGGAAATACCCATTATATTTCCGAGCATTACCTAGAAGTGTTGTGACTGGGGATGCTGATGGGTGAGGAGGCTTTGCAAGGGTTCGGGATATTATTACCTCCGATGGCCCAGGAGCGCCAGGTATAGCGTAAACTCTATGAGGGACAGAATCACAGTTTATTTCTAGTAAATCAAGGTCCGCCATCATTGTTAAAATGAACCGCAAATAAAAATAATACAGTACAGTTGACCTGTTCTCGTCCTAGCAACGCATGCTCCCTAGGCGTGCATGTTCTCTTTAAAACCAACATGTGCATGTTCTCTAATAATTCAAACCCCTCTAAAAATACTTAAAAATTTGAATATCAAGCGAGTGTTTACATCCTAAAGGGAGTTTCCATGCAAAATTTCAAATTTTTCTGCCGAGTGGTTTGGGCTGGGCGATGATAGGTCAGTGAGTGAGTGGCATTTGACATGCATATAGTTGATTGGATTGTAAAATAAGTTCGTAGCAATTTTAAATGGTGATTTCAATAAAAACTTCAACTTTTTGTAAATATTTTTATGTTAAGCGTTTCTGCGATATCCCGTGCCGTAGAGTGAGGGTTGTCTGTGACCAATGCATGAATTTGGTCATCATCAACAGTTGAAGGATGACCCGAGGGCTTTGCGTCTTCCATGCCAAAATTTCCGATTCTGAACCGACCAAACCACTTAATGATAAAGGAATCTCGGTTGAAATTGAGGCATAAAAGCACCTTAACTAATCCTCTTTTGGAATTAATTTTTGTAAACATTATTGACCAAGTAAACTTGATTTTATGACCACAGAGAGCATTAAATTGAAATAGTCAATCTCGAATCTGCATCGTACAACAAACCGGGTGACTTGGAATTCAAAACGCCGCTTGCTTATTCAACAGGTGTTTGCAATGGAATTGACAAGTAAGGCTCACCTCCATGTTTAGATGCGAATAGCGGCGATGTTATGATTCCAAAAGGATGACGTCTCACCCTCCGAGGCCTTGCGTACAAACCATCTACGTAGAGTGCAACCTGAAATACGGCGGTGTCCTACTGACGCACATCCCGCATCATTACGTGTTGCAAGTAATTAAGTGCTTCAGGCGCCAATTTCAAAGAAGGAGACGTAAACTGGTTTAATTTGTTCAGTTTTGGACTTAAGAAGGCTATCCGGTACCGTTTCGCGTGTAGAAATGGGTCAAGGCAGAAGAAGTTGCTTTGTCGTAGCAGGAATAGTAACTTCACAGGCTATAGCTTCCGTTACATGTTAAATTATCAAAGCAAGCTAAATAGTTTATATTGAATCACGAAATCGATTTAAACTTCTTGTTTAAGGCACTTAAAGACTTCACACTTACTTGAAGATTGTTTTCAAATGTCTCACGGTCAAAAAAACTGAGATGTACATTTTAGAACGTTCCAAGGGGGGAAAAAAAGTCCGACAAGCAGGAACTGTGTCATCTTAGCGCGGTTCCGTTATTATCTCTAGTGTAATTTGAAAAGCTTGAAATGGAAACAGTTATTACTTTGGTTAGGCCTTCCCAAAAATACTTTTATGGACCCCGATACGCGACAGAGCTAGGGCCATAAACAAGAGTACCCAGCTCCTATCACGCGGAAAAATGACTCCCCGGCCTTCTCAACGTTTGCTCTAGGAAAACACTATTACCAAAACGTTTTCTTGTCTTCTTTTACTATAATACTAATTTTACAGTTAAATGGTAAAAAAAAAACAAAATAAAAAAAAACGAATTAAAAAGTGAATTAAACAACGGAAAACCCCGTCCAAAAGAGCTAAACAAACACGTTTCTCAGATTGATATCGCCTAATCAATCTTCAGAATCTTGTTTTTATATGTTGAGAATTTAGTAAGCTTTCGAATAGCCACTTACCTCGGTTTGATCAACCATTTCGAGATATAAAGGAAAATATGTGAAGTTCCCAAAACTTTTCATGTCTGTTAATAAAATATTTTATTCTAGTTCTTCCTTAACTCCAAATGCAACCAAAATTTAACAATTTTAGTTTGGATGAATTTGAAACATGCAGAAAATATTGCAACTATCCCAACATTCTTAGTACCCAAAACCAAAAGCTTTATATGTGAAGGAATCTATAAAACGAGTACATAAAAACATTTGAACTCGAAAACGTAGGCGTTACAGTTTTGTTCGCACCGAATGTCGCCTCATAAACCATGTTCCACTGGACGAATTCTGCTGGCTAACAAACTCGACCTTTCAAATTAAATGATAGCTTTCTGTACCAAATTCCATCAAAATCGGACCATTTTAGAGCCTGTAGGAGAGCGAAGGGACAAATATATACGTTAAAAATGAATGCTGCTGGTCGAGCTTCTACCGGAACAACAGTATGCTGTAACAACATAAACTAAAATGCATGCCAGCACCTGATGATGACACATTTGTGTTGAAAGGCCTACTGCAAAATACTCCTGGAATTAGGCAACCCCACTACCGGTAAACATAATACAGTTAATTAAGCATTATATGGAAACAAACCTAGGCCCATTGTCCAAGAAATTGAAATGAATTACATTTTCCTTGGCATTTTCGAGTATATTCTTATATATTTTGAAACCGTTCGAGAAATCGTTGAAACTGTTAAGCATCTATTCAAAATCTTATTAAATTTCCTGCAATTACGGTTCGCTGGGTAAGCTAATTAAATAAATAAATAAACAAATGAGAGAGGGAGCCGGGCCGGGCCGGGAAAGAATGTCCACCTCCCCTTCTTACCGGAGCCCGGCCGGGACACGCTCGGAGCACGGGCTCGGCACAGACCCGGCACGGTCTAGCGTGAACTAGTCCATTAAAAAGGCTGGTGTGATTGTTTCACCGTGTCCCGGCCGTGCCCCGGCCCGGACCCGGCACGGTCTAGCGTGAATACGTTATAGCATGCATGGTGGCCCGGCCGGGGCCCGGTTGCCACGGCCCGGTCTAGCGTGAATCAGCCTTAAATCAGTGCTTAAATTGAGTAATTTCCGCTTAGGATATTTACAGTTTCCTGTTGTAGCGCCGAAGATCTTATTTCTCAATGAGATATCTACTTTGATTTTTGACGAAAGATTAAGGAAAAACTGTTTCTATTCTATGCTTTTCAATTGACACTAGAGATAAGAATGGAAACGAGCTATGGGATGCAAGTAAAACTTTTTTTTTCTATTGATTACTATTAAGAGATTTGGTTTTGTCAATAATCCATAATAGGATTAGTTAAAACCTTAGTTTTAGCACTTTCCTCCGACGGAAAGTAGCTATTGAGGTTGCACTCATGACGGAATTTTTGAAAAATTTCTTCAAATCTTTATCGATCCTACCTAGTAGACACCGAAAATGACCCCCGTTAAAATTTATATATATATATGTGTGTGTCTGTTAACACGATAGCGGCCGGAGTTATGGTTTTTTTCGTCACGAAACTTGGTATATAGCATTCAATTAGCAAACAATTGAACGAGTTCGTTAACCACCAAAATCGGTCTAGCGTAAGGGGGGGGGGTTAACCCCGAACCCAAAACACTAATTTGACCGTAATTTTTGTTATATTTCAACGAAACTTCGTATTCGTAGCGGTAATCTACAGAGAAAAATGGGTTGTAAAAACAAACTAAATCGGTTCTTTTAGAAGGGGGGTTTACTCCGGACCCAAATTACTAATATACTCATACCGGTCGTAATTTCTGCTGTATTGTAACGAAACGCGGTATACGCCGTGGGTATCTCACGAGAAAGAAGTGTTGTAAAAATAAGTAAAATCGGTCTATCGGAAGGGGGGTTTACTTTGTAATATATTTCAATAGAATTAGCCCGCCAGGGGCAGGTTCGCAAGGCCGCCGCAAGGAGCGCTTTCTACCACTAGTGGGACTGCATCCTGTTCCTGCGTCAGATCAAAACACAAAAATATTAAGTTTTTTTGTATTTATTAAGTAGTGTAGTAACATGAATAAACATAACTCTGAAAGCAAGTTAATTGCAAAGTTAATAATTGAACAGTTACTCATTACAAAATTAAAAGAGAACTATTCACGTTTTTATTTTATTTATATAGGATATTTTAACCAAATAATTCAGTAATGCAGTCTACACTACCCAAATTCTGAGGAAAGTGCTTAGTTATGCAGCTCCTGCGTGACGGACTTTTTAAATTTGCCCGCCACAGCAATAAATATTTGCCCATGAGAGAAAGCGTCGAGATGAATATAGATTGCTGTGGAACCTAGACCCTGAGATAAGAGGGAATTAGGGAGCTGTTAGGAGTAAATAGGCACTGCGGGGTGGCGGGGCCTTGCTGAGGTCTATTATCACTAGCCTGTTGCTTCCGACTCCGTGGACGGTATATATGACAGGTCTTATCAAAACCTTGTCACTTGCTGTGGTCTATTATCACTAGCCTGTTGCTTCCGACTCCGTGGACGGTATATATGACAGGTCTTATCAAAACCTTATCGCTTGCTGTGGTCTATTTTCACTAGCCTGTTGCTTCCGACTCCGTGGACGGTATATATGACAGGTCTTATCAAAACCTTATCGCTTGCTGTGGTCTATTTTCACTAGCCTGTTGCTTCCGACTCCGTGGACGGTATATATGACAGGTCTTATCAAAACCTTGTCACTTGCTGTGGTCTATTATCACTAGCCTGTTGCTTCCGACTCCTTGGACGGTATATATGACAGGTCTTATCAAAACCTTGTCACTTGCTGTGGTCTATTATCACTAGCCTGTTGCTTCCGACTCCGTGGACGGTATATATGACAGGTCTTATCAAAACCTTGTCACTTGCTGTGGTCTATTATCACTAGCCTGTTGCTTCCGACTCCGTGGACGGTATATATGACAGGTCTTATCAAAACCTTGTCACTTGCTGTGGTCTATTATCACTAGCCTGTTGCTTCCGACTCCGTGGACGGTATATATGACCGGTCTATTATCACTAGCCTGTTGCTTCCGACTCCGTGGACGGTATATATGACAGGTCTTATCAAAACCTTGTCACTTGCTGTGGTCTATTATCACTAGCCTGTTGCTTCCGACTCCGTGGACGGTATATATGACAGGTCTTATCAAAACCTTGTCACTTGCTATGGTCTATTATCACTAGCCTGTTGCTTCCGACTCCGTGGACGGTATATATGACAGGTCTTATCAAAACCTTGTCACTTGCTGTGGTCTATATTCACTAGCCTGTTGCTTCCGACTCCGTGGACGGTATATATGACCGGTCTATTATCACTAGCCTGTTGCTTCCGACTCCGTGGACGGTATATATGACAGGTCTTATCAAAACCTTGTCACTTGCTGTGGTCTATTATCACTAGCCTGTTGCTTCCGACTCCGTGGACGGTATATATGACAGGTCTTATCAAAACCTTGTCACTTGCTCTGGTCTATTATCACTAGCCTGTTGCTTCCGACTCCGTGGACGGTACATATGACAGGTCTTATCAAAACCTTGTCACTTGCTGTGGTCTATTATCACTAGCCTGTTGCTTCCGACTCCGTGGACGGTATATATGACAGGTCTTATCAAAACCTTATCGCTTGCTGTGGTCTATTTTCACTAGCCTGTTGCTTCCGACTCCGTGGACGGTATATATGACAGGTCTTATCAAAACCTTATCGCTTGCTGTGGTCTATTTTCACTAGCCTGTTGCTTCCGACTCCGTGGACGGTATATATGACAGGTCTTATCAAAACCTTGTCACTTGCTGTGGTCTATTATCACTAGCCTGTTGCTTCCGACTCCGTGGACGGTATATATGACAGGTCTTATCAAAACCTTGTCACTTGCTGTGGTCTATTATCACTAGCCTGTTGCTTCCGACTCCGTGGACGGTATATATGACAGGTCTTATCAAAACCTTGTCACTTGCTGTGGTCTATTATCACTAGCCTGTTGCTTCCGACTCCGTGGACGGTATATATGACAGGTCTTATCAAAACCTTGTCACTTGCTATGGTCTATTATCACTAGCCTGTTGCTTCCGACTCCGTGGACGGTATATATGACAGGTCTTATCAAAACCTTGTCACTTGCTGTGGTCTATATTCACTAGCCTGTTGCTTCCGACTCCGTGGACGGTATATATGACCGGTCTATTATCACTAGCCTGTTGCTTCCGACTCCGTGGACGGTATATATGACAGGTCTTATCAAAACCTTGTCACTTGCTGTGGTCTATTATCACTAGCCTGTTGCTTCCGACTCCGTGGACGGTATATATGACAGGTCTTATCAAAACCTTGTCACTTGCTGTGGTCTATTATCACTAGCCTGTTGCTTCCGACTCCGTGGACGGTATATATGACAGGTCTTATCAAAACCTTGTCACTTGCTGTGGTCTATTATCACTAGCCTGTTGCTTCCGACTCCGTGGACGGTATATATGACAGGTCTATTATCACTAGCCTGATGCTTCCGACTCCGTGGACGGTATATATGACAGGTCTTATCAAAACCTTGTCACTTGCTGTGGTCTATATTCACTAGCCTGTTGCTTCCGACTCCGTGGACGGTATATATGACAGGTCTATTATCACTAGCCTGTTGCTTCCGACTCCGTGGACGGTATATATGACAGGTCTTATCAAAACCTTGTCACTTGCTGTGGTCTATTATCACTAGCCTGTTGCTTCCGACTCCGTGGACGGTATATATGACAGGTCTTATCAAAACCTTGTCACTTGCTGTGGTCTATTATCACTTGCCTGTTGCTTCCGACTCCGTGGACGGTATATATGACAGGTCTTATCAAAACCTTGTCACTTGCTGTGGTCTATTATCACTAGCCTGTTGCTTCCGACTCCGTGGACGGTATATGTGACAGGTCTTATCAAAACCTTGTCACTTGCTGTGGTCTATTATCACTAACCTGTTGCTTCCGACTCCGTGGACGGTATATATGACAGGTCTTATCAAAACCTTGTCACTTGCTGTGGTCTATTATCACTAGCCTGTTGCTTCCGACTCCGTGGACTGTATATATGACAGCTCTTATCAAAACCTTGTCACTTGCTGTGGTCTATTATCACTAGCCTGTTGCTTCCGACTCCGTGGACGGTATATATGACAGGTCTTATCAAAACCTTGTCACTTGCTGTGGTCTATTATCACTAGCCTGTTGCTTCCGACTCCGTGGACGGTATATATGACAGGTCTTATCAAAACCTTGTCACTTGCTGTGGTCTATTATCACTAGCCTGTTGCTTCCGACTCCGTGGACGGTATATATGACAGGTCTTATCAAAACCTTGTCACTTGCTGTGGTCTATTTTCTCTAGCCTGTTGCTTCCGACTCCGTGGACGCTATATATGACAGGTCTTATCAAATCCTTGTCACTTGCTGTGGTCTATTATCACTAGCCTGTTGCTTCCGACTCCGTGGACGGTATATATGCCAGGTCTTATCAAAACCTTGTCACTTGCTGTGGTCTATTATCACTAGCCTGTTGTTTCCGACTCCGTGGACGGTATATATGACAGGTCTTATCAAAACCTTGTCACTTGCTGTGGTCTATTTTCACTAGCCTGTTGCTTCCGACTCCGTGGACGGTATATATGACAGGTCTTATCAAATCCTTGTCACTTGCTGTGGTCTATTTTCACTAGCCTGTTGCTTCCGACTCCGTGGACGGTATATATGACAGGTCTATTATCACTAGCCTGTTGCTTCCGACTCCGTGGACGGTATATATGACAGGTCTTATCAAAACCTTGTCACTTGCTGTGGTCTATTATCACTAGCCTGTTGCTTCCGACTCCGTGGACGGTATATATGACAGGTCTTATCAAAACCTTGTCACTTGCTATGGTCTATTATCACTAGCCTGTTGCTTCCGACTCCGTGGACGGTATATATGACAGGTCTTATCAAAACCTTGTCACTTGCTGTGGTCTATATTCACTAGCCTGTTGCTTCCGACTCCGTGGACGGTATATATGACCGGTCTATTATCACTAGCCTGTTGCTTCCGACTCCGTGGACGGTATATATGACAGGTCTTATCAAAACCTTGTCACTTGCTGTGGTCTATTATCACTAGCCTGTTGCTTCCGACTCCGTGGACGGTATATATGACAGGTCTTATCAAAACCTTGTCACTTGCTGTGGTCTATTATCACTAGCCTGTTGCTTCCGACTCCGTGGACGGTATATATGACAGGTCTTATCAAAACCTTGTCACTTGCTGTGGTCTATTATCACTAGCCTGTTGCTTCCGACTCCGTGGACGGTATATATGACAGGTCTTATCAAAACCTTATCGCTTGCTGTGGTCTATTTTCACTAGCCTGTTGCTTCCGACTCCGTGGACGGTATATATGACAGGTCTTATCAAAACCTTATCGCTTGCTGTGGTCTATTTTCACTAGCCTGTTGCTTCCGACTCCGTGGACGGTATATATGACAGGTCTTATCAAAACCTTGTCACTTGCTGTGGTCTATTATCACTAGCCTGTTGCTTCCGACTCCGTGGACGGTATATATGACAGGTCTTATCAAAACCTTGTCACTTGCTGTGGTCTATTATCACTAGCCTGTTGCTTCCGACTCCGTGGACGGTATATATGACAGGTCTTATCAAAACCTTGTCACTTGCTGTGGTCTATTATCACTAGCCTGTTGCTTCCGACTCCGTGGACGGTATATATGACAGGTCTTATCAAAACCTTGTCACTTGCTATGGTCTATTATCACTAGCCTGTTGCTTCCGACTCCGTGGACGGTATATATGACAGGTCTTATCAAAACCTTGTCACTTGCTGTGGTCTATATTCACTAGCCTGTTGCTTCCGACTCCGTGGACGGTATATATGACCGGTCTATTATCACTAGCCTGTTGCTTCCGACTCCGTGGACGGTATATATGACAGGTCTTATCAAAACCTTGTCACTTGCTGTGGTCTATTATCACTAGCCTGTTGCTTCCGACTCCGTGGACGGTATATATGACAGGTCTTATCAAAACCTTGTCACTTGCTGTGGTCTATTATCACTAGCCTGTTGCTTCCGACTCCGTGGACGGTATATATGACAGGTCTTATCAAAACCTTGTCACTTGCTGTGGTCTATATTCACTAGCCTGTTGCTTCCGACTCCGTGGACGGTATATATGACAGGTCTATTATCACTAGCCTGTTGCTTCCGACTCCGTGGACGGTATATATGACAGGTCTTATCAAAACCTTGTCACTTGCTGTGGTCTATTATCACTAGCCTGTTGCTTCCGACTCCGTGGACGGTATATATGACAGGTCTTATCAAAACCTTGTCACTTGCTGTGGTCTATTATCACTTGCCTGTTGCTTCCGACTCCGTGGACGGTATATATGACAGGTCTTATCAAAACCTTGTCACTTGCTGTGGTCTATTATCACTAGCCTGTTGCTTCCGACTCCGTGGACGGTATATATGACAGGTCTTATCAAAACCTTGTCACTTGCTGTGGTCTATTATCACTAGCCTGTTGCTTCCGACTCCGTGGACGGTATATATGACAGGTCTTATCAAAACCTTGTCACTTGCTGTGGTCTATTTTCTCTAGCCTGTTGCTTCCGACTCCGTGGACGGTATATATGACAGGTCTTATCAAATCCTTGTCACTTGCTGTGGTCTATTATCACTAGCCTGTTGCTTCCGACTCCGTGGACGGTATATATGACAGGTCTTATCAAAACCTTGTCACTTGCTGTGGTCTATTATCACTAGCCTGTTGTTTCCGACTCCGTGGACGGTATATATGACAGGTCTTATCAAAACCTTGTCACTTGCTGTGGTCTATTTTCACTAGCCTGTTGCTTCCGACTCCGTGGACGGTATATATGACAGGTCTTATCAAAACCTTGTCACTTGCTGTGGTCTATTTTCACTAGCCTGTTGCTTCCGACTCCGTGGACGGTATATATGACAGGTCTTATCAAAACCTTGTCACTTGCTGTGGTCTATTTTCACTAGCCTGTTGCTTCCGACTCCGTGGACGGTATATATGACAGGTCTTATCAAAACCTTGTCACTTGCTGTGGTCTATTTTCACTAGCCTGTTGCTTCCGACTCCGTGGACGGTATATATGACAGGTCTTATCAAAACCTTATCGCTTGCTGAGGTCTATTATCACTAGCCTGTTGCCATACGAAAGCATTATACATTTTCTACAAAAATGGTTGTGAAATAATTTTCAATCGGACGATATCAGTGCTAGGAATAAGTGCTTAAAACTTATTATCGCTAAAAAGCGACTAGCGTTGCTTTCATGAATTTTTGGGTAATTTCTTGAAATATTCATCGATCCTACGTACTGAATCTGTACCAAAAATCTATTTATACCTAAATTTTCCTGCAAAACCATCCAACATCAACAGAATACAGGCATTCCAGTCAAAAGTACTCCGTAAAATTGTAAATCCCCTTTCTACGTCTCAAATAAAACCTTTCACAATGACCTTAACATTCCATTTGCCCTTGACCTTGCTAAAACCCGTTTCCAAATGTTCCACTCCAAATTGTCCGACCATCCTAATCCTGAAGGTCTATCTTTATCGTCCCGATCCCAACCAGACAATCCTCCCAGGCGGCTCAAGAGACAGTGGCCACGAGACAATTTACTCACCTAACCGTATCATGATCATTGAAATAGATATTTAGACAGCCACGGAAGTGCCAACAATGGTTGGCTCCTTCCAAATTTGTATGGTTTTTGTTTATTTTTTTTTACTTTAACCGTTTTGCTCAATTTATTACATTATGTATCTGTATCAACAAACTTGATAATTGTACATATAATAATTTGTACAGATTTCAAATAAAAAAGTTAATAAAAAAAAAAAAAAAAAAAAAAAAAAACCCCTAAATTTTCACTTAAATTATTAAACCTCTTTGCAGAACTTATCAAAATTTACCACTCCTCTTATCAAACCTTATCAATTGCTAAATTTAATTAAACTTGATTACTACACCGTAAAGACTTTGGACCACTAATTGCATTAAACATCTTCACCCGGCTGGTGCTCAAAATATAATCGAATCTTTCTAGGAGATAAACAATAAAATACTGGATTGTCCGGAAAGTTTGTAGACAAATTTAGGCAAATAAAGGTTCTTTAATATGTATTTATACAAAATAATTATTATTACTGCTATTAGCGATCACCCTTTCCAAGGGAAGAAAAATATTGTTCTAAATAAACACCCATGATAGCCTCAATGTCGATCGTTGAACGTAGGCCAGCCTTGGGTCGGTCTTTCAGATTGAAATATCGGGTCTTTTACATTTATTTAGCATTATAGGCATACTTGCTATGCGTTTCCGCTCGCTACGCTCGCTCAAAAATATATCAAAACTCTAGTCAATCCTCTAGTCTATCCAACTCGCTAAAATTAATAGAATTCTATTAATTTTTCCGAGTAAGACACCAATCGCTTTTCTTTGTTAGGAACATCGCGAACTAATTGTAAAAGACCCATTTTACATAACAATATTACTAACATAAGCAGAGCTTTTTCATAAACATAAGCTAATTCACTGTTGAAGGTTACTTTACTCCCAGCAAGAACCAATACAATTCGTCATCGGAATCCTCCAATAGGAAGGCAAAAGAGTTATGCGCATGCGCTGAATCACTGATACAATCACTACTGTACTTCAAAAGTAACTGGATGTGGTCTTCGCAAAAAGACCCGAAATATATAGACCTATACTGCAAAAACCACTTCTGGACAGTACTGTCACCAAATGAGTCGTCACCTGACATCGCGAATCTTATTTGCAGTTTAGGGCGCATATTTTTACCCTTTTTGAAAAAGAAAATCATAATGTGTCGGAAATCAACTTGACGGAGACCCGGTGGCCGTGAAGGTTAAGGCGTGAGCACTTATCACTCCGTGCCAAAGGTCGTGGGTTCGATTCCCACTAGGGGCGGTGGCTTTTCTTTAGAAAAAAGAAAAGGCATCACCCCAATCCTGGCTAGAAAAGGGTGGTAACCTATTGATATCCCGTCCTAAAATTCGTACTTAATAATAAATGGACGTTAAAATTTAAATAAATCAACTTGATCGTTGCTTATGTTAGCAGGTCCGATTCGCACGAGCTGAGTAATCTCACAGCGTTTCCGTTCATTTTTTTTTAATTATATTTTTCAGGCCAATCAGGTCACCCATTTTCAAACTTTTTATATTTTAATAATTTTAAAGAATATTTCGGCTTGATGCCATCATGGAAAAAGAATTTCAAAATCTTAGAACACCAGCAAAACATTTTTCTTACAAACATGTAACGCACTGTATCTTACTTATTTATTAATATTACAGTTTAAAAAAATATCACAATTTTACATGATTCACATAATTTCTTTGCTTGTCGACATTTTTAATTTCTTTTTCCAGATATTCCCTGATGATGGCATTAAGCCGAAATATTGTTTAAAATTATTAAAATATAAAAACTTTGAAACTGGGAGACCTGATTGGCCTTTTTCATTTTTATGAAACCCTGATAACTTAGTGGAGGTTTCAAAAAGTGGTAGCACTTATCAGCTCAATATTATTATTTAAACTTTAACCTCCACTTATACATCAAAAACATTTTTGAGACGGTTACCACCTTTTTCTAGCCTGGATGCCTTTTCTTCTAGTGCTGGTGCCAATTTTTTTGTCGAGAGAAAACCCATCACCCCACGAAGTGGGAATCGAACCCACGACCTTAACCCTTAATTAGTGGCGTCGGGTCATATTGACCCGAATGTATTTGTTTATTCGACCTTTGCCCTTTGAAATCTTTGTATTTCAATAAATATTATTGTTTATTATTATTTATTTAAATTACTTTACCCCAAAAAAATCAATTTAAAGTTTGTTTCACTGGGTCCCCGACACCATTAATTATGGAAGAAAAATCACGCCACTAATTAAGGGTTAAGCACACGCCTTAGAACTTACGGCCACCGGGTCTGCAATGATTAGAATGGAAACAGTTAAAGATTTGTTTCGATCTTTCGAGAATTATGTAAACAAGTATAGAAAAGTAAAGTCAGATTAAATGACATAATGATTTAAGGCGTTACAAAAGGGCCGCCTTGGGAAAGGACGAGGCATGGGCGTATATAAGGGGGGCTGCAGCCCAAACGAATATTGATTTCATCAGTAAAAATGTGTCATAAAAAATTAAATGAGAATACTTAGCTCAGAAAAAATTATTTTTTTGGGGTATGATAGCGTTTTAGTTGGCTAACTATTCCAAGTTCTAGATTGTTAGTATTCCATCCCACCGAAATTCTCCCAGAACCCCCCCCCCCCGAAATGATTTCCTATATACGGCCATGGGGTGAGGGTCTGAACAACTTGGTCATCTTAGTGTTTTTTTTATTTATTTTTTTTTTACGGCGCAACGACATAAATCTTGGCCATTAGTAGCACCGACGTCCAGGGTGCAGCCAGGAATTCTCTCAGGGAGCCCTGAGATGAGAAAATTTCTGGCGCCGGCGGGGATCGAACCCACCATCTCCCGCTTATGAATCTAGCGCGCTAGCCACTAGACCATGGGAGACCCTATCTTAGTGTTAAACCTACTTTAGTCAACATTACACAAAAGTTTAACAAAACTTTTCCTATCGTAATACTAACTCGCTCCTAATGTAGAAACACGATGTTGCTGTAGAAATGGCCCGCATTGTATAACCGTTCTGGATTCCTCCGCTTCTACTGCAGGCAGCAAGGTCTCGTCTGCCATCTGCGCAGGAGTCGGTGTTTTCGAATGTCACACTCCGTCTAACATGTACGTGTGACTGTAAGCGTTTATTCTAAAAATTATGACCGGTTCATTATTCATGAGCAGCTTTGGAAGAAGGACGAAAGCCCAAATACAAACACACAAAGTGCAAAAGTGAATATGTAATGTTCACAGGAATTCCCGCTCAAACATTGTGATAATGCCGTCTATTTTACGCTTAAAAAAAAACTGTTTGCAGTGCTATCCAAGTTTAATATCTTTCATTGAAAATACAAATCGTTTACTCTCAACATCTCTTCACCGCTAAACATATTTATGCTAAAAGTAAATAACTAACTATAAAATAATTAATAGAAATATATATATATATATATATATATATATATATATATATATATATATACGTAGTTGGTAACAGCTTATTAAGTATTCAATAGTTTTTTATTAGCGCAGTTCCTCCCTCCCCTGTAGGGAGGAACCCCGCTTATAAGGTTAATACAATGAAACAATCCGGAAGTGCCGACAAGAAAATTTCGCGTTTCAGAACCCCTAGAGACCGAAAATAACGGTGGTTCAAATTTGTATATATATATATATATATATATGTATATATTTATTTATATATATATATATATATATATATATATATATATATATATATATATATATTTGTCTGTTCGCTCATTTCTGGCTTCCCTGATGGTCCGATTTTGATGAAATTTGGTACAAAAATCTACCGTCCAATTTGAAAGGTCAAGTTCGTTAACCAGCAAAATCCGCCCACTGGAAGATGGCGTTTGGGGCGAAATTCGCGCAAAAAAATCGTAACGCTTACGTTTTTGAGTTCATAAGCTTGTAAGTACTCTTTTAATAGGCTTCTTGGGCTAGAAAACGAATGGAACCATTTTCAAGGCGATAGCTTTAACCGTTTTCGAGAAAACTGAAAAATAATTTTTGAATGCCGGTTTTGGTTTGGGTACTTAGAATCATGGGATTCAGTTGAAACATTTACTGTATGTTCTACTTTCATTAAAACTAATATGTTGAAATTTTGGTTGCGGTTGGAGTTAAGGAAGGGTTAGAATAAAATATTTTATTAACAGACATAAAAAAGTTTTGGTAACTTTGTATACTTTCCTTAATATCTCGAAAAAGGTTGAGAATTTGGGAAACGGAAGAATACCCTTAGAAAGCTTACTAAATGCTCTACAAAAAAGGTTCTAATGAAAGTTTTGATTAGGCGATGTCAATCGGAGAAATAAGTGCTTAAAACTTTAAAGTAATTGATTTCGCTTATTCGAACTGTTCTTTTTGTCTTTGATTTTGATACTTAAAATTATGGGATTCAGTTGAAACATTTTCTGCATGTTTGAATTTCATCAAAACTAATATGTTAAAATTTTGGTTACGTTTAGAGCTAAGGAAGGATTAGAATAAAATATTTTATTAACAGACATGAAATGTTTTGGGAACTTCGTATACATTCCCTAATATCTCGAAGACGGTTAGGAATATTGGTAAACGGAGGGTTACCATGCGAAAGCTTACTAAATGTTCTAAAAAAAGATTCTGAAACAATTTTTGATTAGGCTATGTCAATCGGAGAAATAAGTGCTTAAACTTTGAAGTAATTGATTTCGTTTATTCGAACGGTTCTTTTTGTTTGTTTTTATTCCTTGTTATTTTTTAATTGCTTAAAGTTGGATAATGTATTTGACAATAAAACAGATTAATTAAAATAAGAAAAACAATTCATTGTTAAAAATATATCAGGCTGTACCGTATGAAATGTCAGTTTTTTGATTTGTCGATTTCCTTCAAATGTCTTGAAACTGTCGAGGCTCCTACTCCGAGTTCTTTGGCATATTCCCTAGTGTTTTTAATTGCTTATAGTAGTCAAATGTATTTGTCAATAAAACAGGATACGTATAATTAGAATCAATATTTTGTTTGTTAGAATTCGAAGATGCCGTATGAATATCTAGATTACAGTACTGGTGTTGATTTCGTTCTTTAGAATTATTCTTGGTATTCCCTATTTTCATCTGTTACCCATAGTTTTTTATTGTTAGTAGGGTTTTCTTATTGATTATAGAATATAAATCTATTTGGCTATAAAACAGGATACTTAAAATTAGTGACAATATTTCGGAGATTTCTGAGCGAAATACTTTTAAGATTTTCTACCACCACGAACGGCTTTTTTCCTCTATTTTTATCCACTAGATAGGCTTTATTTTGCATATTATTCTATATAAGTTTTATTCAGCAGGGGATTCTGATGAAATGTCGTGTTTTTGCTGTGGATTTTAAATACGATGTATCTAAGATTGGATAACATTAGCGAGTCTACATAGTTAAGAACCGACGACGGAGGATTACTTCTTGCTATGATTTAGTCTACATATGTATATTAAGTCCTAAATCCAAAAAATAAACTTCACAACGGTTAGATACTATGAGCGAATATGGCGGTTCAATGCCCGTAGAAACAAGGGGGCCGCAGGAAATTTACCTGCTAAGAGTTAATCCTCAAGAGCTGTAAGTATACCCCAGGTGTCTGCCGACACAAATACAAAGCCTAGGCGGAAAGCACCCCAAGAACACAGATCCAAACATAGGTTATATACTAAATATTCATAAAGACTATTTAGTTGTAAACCGATTCATCAATTAGCAATCAATAGTTTTCAACAAAGGTTATATACTAAATATTGATAAAAAGTATTTAATTAGAAAAAAAAAAAACTATATTCCACAAGACTTGTTTTTGGTCCATTAGTGTCTACTCCATAGACTTAATTAGGTATATTATTCTATTGTAGTTGGGCAACTAAACTTTGTTTTATTTTGTTAAATAAAGTTTTTTTTTCTTGACTTGTTATTCGTCAAGACTTTTATTTGTCCTTGTGTATTTACTAGATCGGTTTTATTCGGCATATTATTCTATATAGGCTATATTAGGCAGGGTATTCTACTCAATCTTGTGTACTTCTTCTTGAACCTTCTGTACATGGGCGTATATAAAAACAATTTCGGGGGGGGGGGCTGAGACCATTTCCAGGGTATGGAATACTAAATATTTGGAGCTTGGAATAGTTTTAGGCAACTAAAAAAAAATATAATAAATAAAATATGTTTTATGAACTAAGTGATCTTATTTAATTTATTTTTAAGGGTTTTACGAGAAGTTTTTATCATAAATTCAAAATTTCGGGAGGGGCTGCAGCCCCCTCAGCCCCCCCTCATATACGCCCATGCTTCTGTATCCTCTAGAAAGGCTTTATTAGGCATATTTTGTATTGATTTATAGAGCTTTGCTTTAGAATGAGAGCCAGATTCTGTAATTTCCGCTTCTGTGTAAAAGTTAGCTACTGTCGGTGTCCCTGACGCCTTAATATCACTTTTATTCGAGATGTTCGAGAGGATTTTGACAATTTTCACGAGATATATAAAAAAAAATAAGTTTATTTCTTTTCTAAGCTTATCAAATGGCACTAGGGACATGAACGGAACCGCGCTGAGATGCTGCAGTTTCTGCGAGTCGGACTTTATTAATTACATTTTTGTCGTGGAAACGCTTCGGCTATAAGCCATTTTCAATCCAATTTGTCTGTGAAAATGGCTTAAACCCGAAACGTTTGATTGAAAATGGCTTATAGCCGAAACGTTTCCACGACAAAAATGTAATTAAAATAAAAAACTATTGAAGACTTTATAAGCTGTTACCAACTACCTAGAACATCTTAGTTTTCAACTTATGATCTACAACATATATATATATATGGTGTTTTTTTGTCAGTCTCTCTGTCTGTATGTCCTTATAAAAATCCTCACCGTTTGAGCAATTTTTACCAAACTTGGCACACATGTACGTCTTGATCCGGGGAGTGCGATAGGCTAGATTAAGATCGACTAAAGTTTGGAGGTCACTGGTTCGAAACTGTGAACCCGAACAGTTACAGATTATTTATTTATAAGTGATTCGCTACTACTGGGATTTCAATCCTTCTAGCTCGTACCTGTATGGTCTAATGAACCAGCATTAAGATGGGTATTTAATTTAATTATTTCCATAACCAGAGGTTTAGAAATGTCTGTAATATGCCTAGAAGCCTGTGGTTATTCAGCAGATTTCTTCAAATGCGAGTGTATAGTTTATTGTCCTTCAAGTAAGAAAGTATTGTATTTATGTACTGGCTGCTACAGTTACAGATTAGATTTTAATATTACTTATTTCGTTTCTGAATTATTTTTTTGCTTTTCTAGATGCAGAAAGTACGTGTAGCATGGCACGCCGGGTAATACAAGTGTAAAATAAATTAATGCAATCAACACAATACATATATATATATATATATATATATATATATATATATATATATATATATATATATATATATGCGTGTGTGTATATTATTCATTTACTTGAATTTTAATGTCAATTTATAATTAACTCAAGATTTTAGGACTTGTTATCTATAAGATGCCTTTTTCCCGCCCTTTTTCCACAAGAAAATAAAGTAATGAGCTTTGCCACAACTTAGGATTGGTCGAGTTTGGTAACCAGCTAAATCCGTCCATCTGAAGCCGGATCCAAATTACTAATTAACCGACCATAAATTTCGTTATGTTACAATGAAACCGCCGTATACCACTTGGATATATAAAAAAAAAAGTCCGACTCGCAGGAACTGCGTCATCTTAGCGCGGTTACGTACATATCGAAGAAATGGAATAGATTAGCATCACAAATGACACGAAACTGGCAGTAGCGAACTTACCCAGAATCGGATAATTCTTAATCTATAATTCGTATAAGTCAATACAATTATGTACTGAAAACGTACTTACTCTTCGACTACTGCTGAGAAGGCTCTAATCTAAACAACCAAAATTTCGTTGTAATTTTAAGTATCTTGTTTTACTGTTATAATCAACTGTAAATAAGTGCTTCATGGCGAATAAAATTCCGTTCTGTCGTGGTTAAATCTTTCTATAAAATAAGAAATAACGATAACTTCAGTTGTAGGCTATAAGCAAGGTTATATAGATAGGAGAATTCAAAACAATCTAAGCATACGTCATCATGATTAGCCACAGCCATCTTGATTACCACAGCCACTCCAAACGTATTACCAATACCTTTCACCGTTTCTTAGCTTATTTTACTAAAATAGTAATTTTACTGATAAATTCGATTTAAAACAAAAAACAAACAATTAAAAAGTGACATAAACAAAGAGAAAACCCCTTTCAAAACAACCAAACAAACACTTTTTAAGTTTTAAGCGCTTATATCTCTAATTGACGTTGCTCTATCGAATATTAGAACCTTCAGAACCTTTTTTGTAGAGAATGTAGTAAGCATTCAAATGGTCACTTTCCACTTACCACGATTTCTTAACCGTTATCGAGAAATTTTCAAAAAATGTATGAAGATCCGAAAAATTTTCATGTCTATTAATAAATTTTTTTTTTCGCATACTTCCTGAACCCCAAAGATAGCCAAAATTTAAACATCTTAGTTGGGATTAATTTCCAAGATGTAGAAAATATTTCAATTGAATCCTGCGATTCTAAGTACCCACAAAAAAATAATGACTTACAAAAATATTGATTCCACTTTTCTCAAAAACGGTTACAGATATCGCCTTCAAAATGGTTTCATTCGTTTTCCTTTGTTAAGAAACCTATAAAACAAGTACCCGCAAGCATATAAACTCAAAAACTTAAGCGTGACGATTATTTTGCGCGAATTTCGGCCCAAACACTATCTTCCCGTGGGCGGTTTCTGCTGGTTAACGAACTTGACCTTTCAAATTAGAAGACAGATTTTTGTACCAAATTTCATCAAAATCGGGCCATTTTTGAGCTTGATAGAGCGTTAACAGACTAGCATATATATAAAAATTTATATATATATATATATATATATATATATATATATATATATATATATAAAATTTGAACCACCTTTACTTTCGTGATTTATGGGGTCTGAAACGAGAAAGATTCTGGTCGGCACTTCCGGATTGCGTCGTGAGGTCAACCTCATAAGCGGGTTCTCCCTATGGAGATAGGGGGTAACCGCGCTAAAACAAAACAAAAAAAATGTGTTGTAAAATTAACTAAATCGGTCCATTCGAAGTTGGGGTTTACTACGGGGAAAAATAAATGAAAACTAAGAATTGAGTTGGCTGATCATTAAATATCTAGAAGCCCGACACTATTCTTGTATATTCTGTATTTATATGTTGTTGTTGTTTTTAAACAAATTATTTAGGGGTGCAGCGGTCACTAACATCTCATGGAGGAATGAACTTAGTAATACAGCTCCTTCGTGACGGACCACAAATAGAAAATATATTTAATTTGTTAATAAGTAGTATATTTTTGCTGGGTTGCTTCCCTTCGTTTTCGTGGTTGTGGTGGGGGACAAATTGTTTACCCCCAAAGTATTTATTTCCGAGGAAATATAGCCTCAAAATAAAAATACTGTTCATAATTTCAGATCTTTAAGCGAATCCTCGAAATTGCTTAATAATGAGACGGTTGCGAAATTTCCTGTTTATTGTGTAACAAAGTGTTTAAATGACAATACACACGTGCCAATTCGAATGGGAAGCTATTTCGACAAAACCTCTTTGTTATTTTGTAATTCTTGTTTAAATTGGTTTATTTTTATTTTTTTCTTCTCTGAAGTGCTTTCTTGAATCAAAGAAATATCAAACAAATATCAACTTGATTCTAAAAAGTCCGATTCGCAGGAACTGCGTCATCTTAGCGCGGTTCCGTTCTTATCTCTAGTGTTTATGAAGGCATAGAATAGAAACAGTTATTACTTTGTTTAGATCAATAGCGAAACACCTATCCAAATGAAATCTCAAACAAACCAGTCTTGAAAGGTCTTGATTTACAATCTTACCTGTATGGGTCAGCTCTACCATAAGTCGGGCAGAAAGGCCTCCGCTCAGAGGCATTTGGAAAGCCTTGGGATCTCTCTCTTTGAACGCTACATTTCTAACAATAAATTGATCTTCTTATTTTACTTAATCTGTTTTATTGTCAAATACATTATCTGACTATAAGCAATTTAAAAATAACAAGGAATAAAACAGACAAAAAGAACAGTTCGAATAAGCGAAATCAATTACTTTAAAGTTTTAAGCACTTATTTCTCCGATTGACATCGCCTAATCAAAACTTTCATCAGAACCATTTTTGTAGAGCATTTAGTGAGCTTTCTAATGGTCATCTTTCGTTTCCCAAGATTCTCAACCTTTTTCGAGATATTAAGGAAAGTATACAAAGTTACCAAAACTTTTTATGTCTGTTAATAAAATATTTTATTCTAACCCTTCCTAAACTCTAAACGTAACAAAAATTTCAACATATTAGGTTTAATGAATGTAGAACATGCAGAAAATGTTTCAACTGAATCCCATAATTCTAAGTACCAAAATCAAAGAGAAAAAAAACAGTTCGAATAAGCGAAATCAATTACTTTAAAGTTTTATGCACTTATTTCTCCGATTGACATCGCCTAATCAAAACTTTCTTTAGAATCATTTTTGTAGAGCATTTAGTGACCTTTCTAATGGTCATTTTCCGTTTCCCAAGGTTCTCAACCTTTTTCGAGATATTAAGGAAAGTATACAAAGTTACCAAAACTTTTCATGTCTGTTCATAAAATATTTTATTCTAACCCTTCCTTAACTCCAAACGTAACATAATTTTCAACATATTAGTTTTAATGAAATTAGAACATGCAGATAATGTTTCAACTGAATCCCGTGATTCTAAGTACCCAAACCAAAAACGGAATTCAAAAACTATTTTTCCAATTTTCTCGACAACGGTTAAAGCTATCGCCTTGAAAATGGTTTCATTCGTTTTCCTAGCCCAAGAAGGCTATAAAACAAGTACTTACAAGCTTATGAACTCAAAAACGTAAGCGTTACGATTTTTTCTGCGCGAATTTCGCCCCAAACGCCATCTTCCAGTGGGCGGATTTTGCTGGTTAACGAACTTGACCTTTCAAATTGGACGACGGATTTTTGTACCAAATTTCATCAAAATCGGACCATCAGGGAAGCCAGAAATGAGCGAACAGACAAATATATATATATATATATATACATATATATATATATACATATATATATATATATATATATATATATATATATACATATATATATATATATACAAATTTGAACCACCGTTATTTTCGGTCTCTAGGGGTTCTGAAACGCGAAATTTTCTAGTCGGCACTTCCTGATTGTTTCATTGTATCAACCCTATAAGCGGGGTTCCTCCCTATGGGGGAGGGAGGAACCGCGCTAAAACCCAAAACAAAAGTAGATTGTTCGGCTTCGATGTCTTCTTTGGCGTTCGTTTGTCAATGAAGATCGTTTCATTGAAGTCTTCTTATTAGGCCTATGATCATGGGAAATTTAAGAGTAATTTCAATAATAACATCAAATGAGGTTAAAAAGAACTGGAAAACGTTGTAAGAGCATGGTAAGATTTTGTTGGAAGGAATACAACGTCGTTTAAAAGTTATTTATTGAAACCTGATGAATATATTAAAACGACAAAATCAATATAACATTATTTAGAAATAAGTAACTCATGTAAGGAACTTTTTTTTCAAACCACAGGTAAATGTAAGGAGCCACATGTACACGGTTACTGGTAAGTCCATCCACATCCATCGCGAGGTGATATTCTTGGTCAAAACAAACAATTTTAAGCCCTTATTGCCTTATCCAAAGGTCACTCGTTGTCAACATATTTAATATTTTAGGTTTTTTTAATTCACTGCTGCTCAGGTTTTGGGTATTTTTTTTACAAGCATTTGGGCTTAATGTTTTTATTGTTTTTGTATTTAATACATTGAGAATAAACTATTAATTAAATAAAACTATCAAATTATTATGAGACAACGTTTGGTACGACCGAATAACTAAAATTTACATTATTTTTTTTCCTAAAATCTGTAACTCTATCTCTCTTAAAACGGATATTAGTGGCTAGTCTTGCAAGTTATACTAAAAATATCTCTGTTTATTAGGCTCCTCAAAAAGGTATAATATTTAGGTAAAATGTTTATAATTCCTAGAAAAAAAAAAACGGCAAAATCATTATCAAATTAAAGTTCATGTTCAATATGGCCACCATTATTTCTAATACACTATCGCAATCGCCGCGTTAATTCGCTTTTAGCAATATGGCAATATGTACTTAAAATTGTTCGATTTGAGCAAAACTATCACCTCGCGATGGATGTGGATAGACTTACCAGTTACCCTATATATATATATATATATATATATATATATATATATATATATATATATATATATGTATATAGACGCATAGGAATGTTTGTCCGCTGAATAGTTGGTTCAGCGAGTTGAGGATGCTAGCTGGAGTATACGCCACCACGGGTCTCCCTGCTCAGCGCTACGCCGGTTTTAAATGGCGCGCAGAGCCTCTCAGGACCGCGCGTTCACGAGTGTCAAGGAATATTCAAGTGAAGTGTTAGAGAGATGATAAATGGACGCCTGAATTGGGTAAGAGTGACGTCACTATAGCATCCCGTTCCTCTCATTCCAGCGAGGTAGGAAGCCCACTGGCCTACCTTGTTCCCTTTTCCTACCTCCCACTCTAACAGGACTTTCACTATCAAAAGTTTTTACACTATACACAATAGTTTTCGGTATAATTTCAGGTGCTCCCTTCCAAGTTGAGTACATGCCTATGTGGACTTGTTAGTGATGATAAATTAATGCTGTTCCTACATTCCAATTATACTGTAGACCATAAAATCGAAAAAAAAAATCAACGGATATGAAGTAAATTATATTTGCAACGAGTATTTTCAAGTCTGCGGTCTTTTTGCGAAGACCACATCCAGTTACTTGTAAAGTATCTGTAGTGATTATAACGCGCATAACTCATTAGCATTTCTATTGGTTATTCCTATTGGTTATCCGTATGGGCAATTCTATTGGGTGTTGCTGGTAGTACAGTAAACTTTGACACTCAAGTCAATCCATCTCGCAAACATTAATAGAATTTCATTAATTTTAGCGAGTTAGATTTACTAGAGTTTTGACATCTTCTTGAGCGAGGGTAAACGCATAGCACGTATGCCCATAATGCGAAATAAAAAAAAAATTATATATATATGTTATAGAACCACCAGAAAAAAAAAATCGGCGAGGAGGCCCCTAAACTTCACAATAACCATTGATCTTTATAATATTAACCTTTTTATTAATAAATATTGCTTGCTGAAATATATTCTGCTTATTTTCATTTATGTTTTACAAGACTTAAAGAATTTCTGACAAATACAAGTTATCTAAGGGTTAGTTAGAAACCATATTATATAAATATAGTAGTCAAAAAAAGTTACTTAGCAGTGATTTTAAATACTTTTCATTACTATATTAACTTTTGATTACTATATTTACATAATATGGTTTCTGACTAAACCTTAGATAACCTAAGAACCTGTAAGCTAATCAATAACTCCCAAAATTACTGTTTAAAATCATCGACAGCTACTTCAAAGTAACTGGACGTGGTCGTCGTAAAAAGACCCCAAGTCTGTAGCATGTCTTTTTTTTTTTTTTACACCAAAAAGGAAATATCCAAAGAAAAAGAACCATGAAAGATGCATCCTTTAGAAATGTTGCATGGCGGCCAAGGACATCTGCAGATCCGGCACTGCACAATTCATGAGGAGTCTTTCTTTTTTTTGTTTCTTTTTTTTTTTTTTTTTTTTTTTTGTAACCGCAAATATAAACACAGGGAATTTACCTTCATCTTTCTCCTTGAGGAAATGTTTAGTCATTGTAAATAAGTTTCGAAGAAATGTGGCTTTTCTTAAGAAAATGGATAAATCAATTATGTAGATTTTTTTTTTTTTTTTTTTTTTTTTTTTTTTTTTTTTTTTTTTTTTTTTTTTTTATCCGGAAATAATGATCATTATAATTCAGATCTTTAACAGTTGCTGGGAGAGCTAGTGGCTTGAATACTCCAAGCAAAGGTCGTAGGTTCAATTCCTACAAGAGATGGTGTGTATTCTTTTGAAAACAGAAATGCTTCAGGCCTATCCTGGCCAGAAACGGCTGTTATCCGAAATCCGGTGTCACGTATTAGTAAAAGTAAAATTCAAATAAATAATTGATTAATCTTAGTGGTTAAAATCGAATAACTCTTGAATTCAATAAAATATAAATTATCCTATAAATTGTTATAACTATTAAAATCTGAAAAAAAACTCCAAGTATTAATTAATAAATTATAATCTACTAATACTGTCAGCAATAAAACACATTGTCGTCATATCTGCTGGAGACTTAAGTTTCGAAGTAGTGACCATATACGAAATAAATCTTGAACTTAAGAAAACTTCAGTTGCCAAGCTGATGTTTAAATCCAGATACTCTGCCTTCATTATGTTATGTATGTTCACTATAAAAACATACTCTACTGGACAGCATTATATATTTTACCTAAGGCTTCAGAGTTTTTGTTTTAACTAAATGAGTGGTTTATTTTATTAAATTATAATTTTAATTCTGTCGATAAATATAAAGTTATTGCAACTTCTATATGATTATACATTCACTATTCTTTCATAAATAAAGACTCTTTTAGCGCGCGGTTCCTCCCTCCCTTCATAGGAACGAACCATGCTTATTAGGTTGACGAACGTCACGTTTCAGAACCCATATATATATATATATATATATATATATATATATATATATATACACATAAGGATTAGAATAAAATATTTTATTAAAAGACACGACAAGTTTTGGGATCTTCGTATATTTTCCTTAATATCTCGAAAAAAGTTGTTGAGAAATCGTCGTAAGTGCAATATAACCATTCGGAAACTTACTAAATTCTGTACAAAGAAGATTTTGAAACAAATTTCGATGTTGGACTTTTTGTATAAAGTCACGTTCACGTAGTTCGCGCGATTACGTTTTAAATATACAGCAGTCGTGTGCGGATTCTTCTGGTCAAACAACGTATTTTTTGGGGGTTTATTAAAAAATAGGACCATATTTGTATGGTGGTCTGTTGTTCGTGAACAGATATGTGTATGTGTATATTTATATGTTTGTTCTGGAATTTCGAAGAAACATTCGCATTATCTGTCCTTGAGCCTTAATTTATTATTAATGACAGCTTTCTCTTGAAATCTTATTCCGTGACGCGGGCTATTTTCCACATGATTGGCCGACCTTATCGTTCTTCTATCCATCTATAAGGAAACGATCAAGAACGGAACTTGGGTTCGATAATAGATCTTGTATAACAGTAAAAATATATGTATATCCTGTTATAGAAATATTTTTAAATAAATATATTTTCATAAATTGATTCAGATTTGGAGAACTATTTTCTCATAACCAACCTGAAGCATTTGCAGTTTTAAAGGCACTGTCTTACGTTCTCGACTCTGACAGGATAACTCATACTCTATGGTTACACAAACTAACAATTAAAATTATGACACCCTCATAAAACAAATAAAATACATCTTATCACAGACACACCAGAAACAAATTAATATTAAATGGGTCAAGGCACGTGCTGGAATAACGGGAAATGAAATAGTTGTGACCTTGCAAAAAAACGCCTCTCGCATCACCGAGAACAATGTGTATAATAAATTATCAACTAGAAGGTTGAGGTCTTCGGCCTTCGGGCTTGGTAACAAACGGGATACATTAAAAAATATGTTATGCAAAAAAAAATTAATAATAAAAAAAAACAAAAAAAAAAAAAACAGTTCCCTCCCTGACATTCCCTCTAACATAACTGCTCACAGGGCATGTAAATACAAATTCATACTTATACAGATTCCAATTTACTGACATTGAAGCATGCACGTGTATAACTACACAGTAAAGGCGTACAGTCATTTAATATAAGATTACACTTAAATTCAACATGTACAAAAGACTGACCAAACGGCCCTGCAAAAACTATATCATGGTTATTTACCCATTTTAAATAAAATAGCCAAATATACTCAACTTCTGACTGTGTGAGAGGAATGGGACACTTACTGATAAGAATATGCACCATCAAAATTTAAGATAAGTTTTAATTTTTTTGTTAGTAATAAGAATTGATTTTTTTTAATCATATTGGAAAAATTGTAATCAATGTTTCAACTATAAGGAAAATATTTTGGAAGACATTTTTTTTTGACATGGAAGTGTCTTTTGGCTCGGAGTCACGAAAGTTTTTGTCACGGGTGACGCAAAAGTGTAACGGAAGGGACGTCAAGTCTCGTGACCGGAAATTGATTTTGGCGTTGAAGTTCGTAATTTGGCGGGAATTAATTTTTTGACATTGCTTGTATCAGAGATGAGCTACAACGGTCATTGGTAATTTACAATTAATTATGATAAATCAATGACTGTTATTTATTTAAAGTACTAGGTTGCTGCCAGGGAACAAATATCTCTGAGAGCTCTGAAAAAGGGAACATGAGCTGCTAAAAGCGTTTACCGCCCATATTCACCCTCCTGGCGACGTATGCAGATGATACAGCCATCCTTTCGCCCCACATAAATCCAGTCAAAGCTTCACAGAACCTACAAACCCGTTTAACTGAAATTGAACAGTTGTGCAAAAAGTGGCTCATTAAAACGAAGAAGAAAGAAAAACGTCACCAAATAACCTTCACTTTTCGACGAAAAACCTGTCCTCCCGTTTCCTTCAACTTCATTCCGTTAACCAACACCATCTGATACCTTGGGTTTTATCTTGACTTACGATTGACTTCGAACGCGCACACTAAACTCAAACGACAAAATCTCAATAGGCGATTAGGACAGCTATACAGAATACTAACCTGATCATCACACTTAACCGTACATATTAAACTAACTGTCTCCATCTCACTAATAAAACCTATATAAACTTACGAAACTCTGGGGGACAGCCAAGCATTCCAACAGCTACCGAATCCAAACATTCTAATCCAAAGTCCTACGTACCATAGTCAATGCTCCTTATTATGTTTCAAATCGCACCCTCCATAATGACCTAAATATGCCTTTTGCCCAAAATATAATCCCTAACCGCTTCTCATTTTTCCATAGTAAATTAATCAATCATCCTTATCCTACAGCCCAATCCTTATCCTGCACCAATCATCCTTCCTCTCCACCAAGACTGGTTTCTTAATAGAAAGTGGCCCCGAGATCTACTGAGGCAGTATCGTGGAGTGGTCAAAATCCAATCTAATTATATTAATTGTGAGTGATATCGATGGATATTTTCTCTCCTCATGATATCACTGCTCACGTATCATTCGCCTCCAATCCTCCCCGCTAGTCCAAGGTTAACTCCAGGTCATCCTAGAATCCTTCCTAACAAGGCAGGTATTCGGCTGACAACTGGGGACATCTGAGACTTGGTCAAGTTCAGGAAAATGACCTTGTAGGTAAGTGACCTGTGTCAAATCGCATAATACATATTATTGTTGACTTTCATTTCTACGGGTCTTTATTTACTTCCCGAACGACAGTGATCAAAATGATTTCCCTTTGGCGAGAAATAAAGGAAGAGCTTATTTTTTTCTTTTACAAGTTTTATACTAAATTGATAAATGTTAAGCATTTAGGGTATTTGGATAAAGATGGAAGTGAGGAATGAGGAGAAGGAGGATGTATCGATGTTAAAGCCGGCCTATCGAGAAATCGTGTACATAATTAAAAGCGGTAAAGCTACTTTTTATTTATTTTTTTTAAATGTCCCAAGTCTTATCGTACACTATAATTCCGTGTGTTACGTCTCCGGAATTCTCAGACAGAGTAGTACTGAAGAGAAATGGAAAATTTCGGAAACATCAATGAATGCGTTATCAGTCCCCGTTGATAGTATTTATCAGCTGATAAAGGCCTCCATATTTAGGGGACGATCTTCCTCTTGTCTCTTTTCCACCTATTGTCAATACGCCCTTTGTATCTTATCTAAATTCCTTTGGGAACTTTGAAAAATGTCCTCCTGTATAGTGTCACCCGGGGTCCTACCTGGAAAGATTTTTTTTTTTCCCCGCCAGATAATGTGCGATAATACTATCGAATTCCACACTCCCTGAATATGCCCTGTAAAAGAATTCGCTCGATAGGAAAAAAGTCATTCGGTCATAGCGTGGCCCTGGAATATCTTGGAGAGGAGCCCTTATGTAACAAGGTTGCACAGTGGTGCTGAAAAACCTCCAAAACCGAAGGTGTTCAATCCCGTTTGAACTAACATTTCTTTATACCTAATTAGTTGTAGAATACTGCTCTGATATTGCTTTTCCATTTTATTAATAATTCTGACCACAAAACACCTTTTTGTTGACCGTTTCTCAGCGAGTAAAAATCTCAGAGTTTTTAGGAAAAAGTAGAACAATATTTTACACCACTTATTTTATTCCTAAAAAATTGGTATTACCCAGGAAGTTTCATGAGTATGTAGCTTTTAAAAGGATTTTCTTTTTTACCAAAATGTACCACGAAATTGGTGCATTTAGGTTGTGAAGATTCGTATTAGGTATCGTATTATTTAGGTTCGTATTGAAACTAAGTTATCCTTAGGTTTTTTGGCGAGGAAGAAAAAGCCGTACTTAGCTATCCTCTCCGCATAGTTTTGCCAAGAAGTGTATGTATTAAAGTTGCTGTCCTATATATTTCATCGCCGTACTCGGCCGTATGTGTGCACGGCCTAATAAAATGAATTGATGCGATTATTTCACGAAAAACGAGCTTACCATTATTATTTTCCGCAGAAAGTTGTTGAACAGTTTGTGATAGCAAGTAACTTAACATTAACAGTGAGATCTATCTAAGCTCTTGTGAAACTGCCAAACGTTATCCGTTATAAGCGAAAATTGTAATAAAGTGGAATACGTCGAGAACAGTTAACTGTATTACACTGGTTGTTAATTTATTCAACTCAGCACTAGAAAATACATTATGAAATATACATATCTCTACTAATTGAGTAAAATATGACTTTTTGAATTTGAATACTTACTGTTTTTTACGGGCTTCGAAATATAAAACCCGTTTATCTTCCAAAATAGTTATTCTATGGAATTGGGAGTGGTCTCATTTGACTCGGCACAAAAAAATACTTCAAAAATGACCCAAAAATCAGAAAGATTTAAGTACCTAAAAGGTTTTTCCCCAAATCGGGCGTTTGGCACCACTGTGCGTTGTGTGGTTTGATATCAACATCGTAAAAATCGGTACTATTTTGAATTTATGAGGATTTTCATCAACTGTTACTCGAAATTTTGCTACATAAATTTCTGAGAATGTTTGACGTTATTTTAAAAGCGCTCTGAGAAATGACTTACAATTTCGTCATTGTAAACATTCTTAATAACATTTCAGATGGTTTCATTTAATCACTCATTAACTGTAACTTTGGTTTCTGAAAACGTGGTTTGATCGGTCAAATTTGTTAAAGAATCTGCCTACCGAAGCACTTTTTTTTGTGACATTCATGTGTAAAAAATCGCAGCAATTACGGTTTTGCACTTACAGGCTTCCAAGTACTCTTTTTATAGGTACTTTGGCGTGGTGAATCTAATGAAACCATTTACAATGTCATATATTTTTGAGCAATATTAGAAATACTAAACTTTTCTTAATAGTTTTCAAAAATGTTCCTAAATAACTCGACATCGGTTGGGAAATAGGTTTCCTGAAGGATTCCGTTCATTTAGAGTTATTTTTTAACGGTATTTTTCTCTCTGTTTGCCTTAGTTTTTAGCGTGTATCTTCCTTCTCTCTTTAGGAATGAACCTCAATTATGAGGTAAACCCGTTGGCACATTCTGGAAGTGCCGACTAAAATAATTTTTTATTTTGGTGCAAATGTAATCCCCATCACATAGAGCATCTATGTGTTATCTACTTATTCCTTTTAGTACACAAGTAAAAGTAACATGGGCACGGGGTTAAAAAAAAACTTTGATACCATGACCTCTGTTTTGCAACGGAATAGTGAAAAACTTTACGAAGTCCACTCAATTCTAACTAGCGTCAATTTCATCTCAAAATTATGAAAATATAAAAGGAATAAGCCGTCGAAAACGGTGTGGACTCAAATATTGGTTTGATTTAAGTGTCATCGCATCCGTTATGACTAGAACTTCGGGTCAAGAAACTGTTGCTTCATATCGCTCCTCGCTTACACGGGGTGTTGAGCTCCCTCACTGCATCCAGAAATACGATTCTACTCGCCACTTTGTTATAATTTAGATAAGAGGATAACAAACATCCATTTACATAACTATGAGAACTTCATTGGTGCCAGATAGACATGCGCGCCGAGGCTGAATTTCCAGGCGGCGGCGCGCCGGACTAAAATGGCCGCCGGCGGCGGCGCGCGCGGCGTGGGGTATTTTTCCAACCCCCAAGTGAGATGTTAAAATTGTTATAATAGTATATAGTGTATATATATATTTGTACGCTATTTCACAGGCTCAAAAATGGTCCGATTTTGATGAACTTTGGTACGAAAATCGTCTAATTTGAAATGTCAAGTTCGTTAGCCAGCAGAATCCGCCCTCCGGAACATGGGTTTTGGCACGAAATTTACGCGAAAAAACCCGCAACGGTTACGTTTTCGGGATTATATGCTTGCAGATACTCGCGTAAGTGAAACAAACTCATTTTGCGGTTTGGAAACATGAAATCGTGGGATTCCATTTAAATGTGTTCTATGTGGTTGAAATTTATCTAAACTAAGATGTTGATTACATTTGGAGTGTAGAAAGTATTCGAAAATAATATTTTATGAGTAGATATGAAAAATTTTGGGATCTTCGTATTTTTTTAGTAAATATCTTTAAATCGGTTAGAAACTCGTGGCAAGGGGAAGGTTCCTATTCGAAAGCTTACTAATTTCTCTACATAAATGATTATAAAATAATTTTCCATGGGGCGATGTTAATCGGAGAAATGAGGGCTTGAAACTTCGAAAGCGTTTGCTTTGTTCTTTTGAACGGGGTTTTGTGTTTGTTTAACTCACTTTTTTGATAAATTGTAATTATCAGAAAAATTAGTCTATTAGTAAAAGAAGGTAAGAAAATGAGAAACGTAATGATATTCTCGTAATGTTTTCGCAGGACGAACGTTGTGTTGGTGTGGGAGTCTTAGGATACTGTCACTTTCCTGTTTGGCACCTTAAACTTCCTTCTGTTTGAGATTTTATTTTATATTTTTAACGAATGATCAAACCCTACGAATAACTGTATTTATTCCTTTACTATTAGCACTAGAGATATGAACGGAACCGCGCTAAGATGACCCAGTTCCTGCGAGTCGGAATGTTTTTTTAAGTTTTTCTCGTCAATTACGAGGTTTCCAAAACATCTCCCACAAAAGATGGATTTATTCGTTGAGTTAAAGACAGGGCTGCCACATGGGGGGGGGGGACTGTTATCCCCGGGCACCGCAGGAGCTTCGCTAATTGGAAAACATTTTATAGGTGTCAAATTGATTTGAGAAATATAGGCGGGTTCAGCCTATAATTGTTGGAATGGGATCTATATTTTTTGAATGTTCTTAAACATTGTTTTTTTTTTTTTTTTTTTTTTTTTTGTGTTTTTAACGGCGTATCAACATTAGGGCTATTAACGCCGCGTAAACATTGTTATTACAAATTATATTGCGAGTACAAAAATCACGGACCCGGCTCTGAGATGAGACGGCCCTGGTTAAAGAGTATGTTTACACAAAATTATTTTATTTTATGCTTTTCCGATACAAGCTTTGACATTTTCTAATCAACGATCACAACACACAAGCGTTTTTCGATCAGAAGGTAAGCTCAAAATGGCGCCGGCCAATCACCATGCAGTACAATCGCCGATTTCCTTCCCTCAATCGGCGCGCCGACTGAATAGGCTCGGCGGCGGCGGCGCCGCTAAAACCCGGCGTGGCGTAGCGGCGCCGGCGCGGCGCGCATGTCTAGTACCAGACCGTCGAACGAAGCCCAGTTATTTGCTTTACTAATTGCTATTTTTAGGACTTTTCAAAGGAATGTAGCAATGTGAGGTTTCACTCAAGAAAGAACTTTTGAAAAAATATGCAATATGTATATATATATATATATATATATATATATATATATATATATATATATCAAGCAAAAAATGATATACATTATGTAAGCAAAATCTATCCGTTTACTTCGAACCAAAATTACTAATTTGTAATTTTTATTATTTTGGAACGAAAATCGGTAAACAAAAGTTATCTAGTATAAAAAAAAAAATAAAAAAAAAAAAAATAATAATTTGTTCCATTACGAGGTAGGGTTTACCTCCAGACCCAAATTAATCATTTTCCCGTACGGGCCGTTATCTGCACTTCCTTGCAACAGAACTTCAAAAAGAATATTCCCATTAATGAAGAACATGTGTTCATTAAAAGTTGGGGTTTAATCTTTGAAAAATTAATGAAGATTAATTATTGAGTAAGCTATTCATTATAAAATATCAAAACTATTCATGTTTATTTTGAATATTTACAGTTTATTTTAAGACAATTATTCAGGAGTGCAGGGTAAACTTCAATTTTTCTTAAGAATGTGTTTAGTAATGCAGCTCCTGCGTGAGGGACTTAAGTAATGTAGCATTTATCGAAAGGTTTACGAATGAGGGTTTCTTGCTGTTTCTACGGAATTGTTGAAAATGAGTCCTCTATCCATATTTCGCAGCTATCTATTATAAATTTAAACTCTAAATTGTTTTCAGCCTTAGATTTAGGTTAACACATTAAAACATTATCGCCCTTGCATATAAACATTAAGCACTAAAGCTTCTTAACATGAAACACTATCTCCCTTGCTTGATTTCCCTGCTCCTAAACGAGACATAATCTGAGAAGTCAGCAAATGACCGAAACCTGAGCAATTGGACCATACTTCCTAACTGAACTGCCTATATTTTGCATATAGGCCATCATTCCAGTTAGAACGAGTAATAATTGATCTAGAACCCGTATAGTAAATAAGAGCAGGGCTTCCTGAGATGAATGGAGCTCCTTATCAGTGGGAGTATGGGAGTATTGATAATAGAATGGTTACACAATGAGATAGGAAGAGCCTGGTGTCGGGTCCTCCCTTAGAAGGTTGATAACCACAAGGAGATAACCACACGGGGTCCGAGTATTTTAGAAATACAACTTCTAAATCAAAGAGCACATCAAGTGAAATTTCATTAAAAAATTCCAGTGGAAGTATTTCTTGATTAATTTCCATGTCCCCTTTAGGATCATTAGCAATTTTTCAACGGACGCTAAACAAAATTGTATGAATATTATTATTCCAGCGCGGTTCCACCCTCCCTCTATAGGGAGGAAACCCGCTTATGAAGTTTACCTTTTAAACCTTTTACATTCGGAGAAATTTTTGCTTAACACGGTGAGGCAGGCCTGTCAGTTTGGCCTGAACAGTCCGCCAGAAAGCCGGTCGCCAGAACGTGAAAACCGGCGGCCGTGCCGTACACACGTTCAGGCTTGGCTTTGGATTCGTCAGGGTGATCGAACATATTTTCTTCCGGTCGCCTGAACAGTGTTAACTGACAGACCGACCGCCTGGAATATACACGTTAAGGTGACCGGCTTTCAGGCGGACTGTTCAGGTCTAACTGACAGGCCTGTCTGACCGTGTAGCCTGCTTCGATTTTTGATTTTCTTCCGGCCGTCTGAACAGTCGTAACTGACAGACCGGCTGGAATATATACACGTTCAGGCGACCGGCCATCAGGCGGACTGTTCAGGCCTGTCTGACCGTGTGTAGCCTGATTTGGGATACAGCAATTTCCAATTGTGGCGACCAAGATCTTGTTTCGCTTTGAGATTTCATTTTACATTTTTACAGGTGTTTACATTTTTCAAGAAAACATTAATTTAGGGATAAGAACCGAAACGTATATTCTAGTTTTACACCATTTTGAGGATTGTACTTCTTTCTTTAAATTAGTTATTCTTTGTCTTATAGTAGTATTGTTTCTATTGGTGTGTTTATTTGTGCCATGTTATATTACTGTATTAGTTGATTGATTGAACCCGAAAAAAATGAAAGAAAACGTTTGTCTGGCGGATGATGCCAAATCATCACTAAATTTATTTTTTTTATTATAAAATCATAATGAAACGTTTAAAATTGAATTTGGAGTTGGGGTTTACCCAAGAACCAAATTATGAAATAGCCCATACCCGTCGTTAGTTTTACTTCCTTACAATCAAGGTCGGTAGACACGATTCCCAACCAATGAGGAGATTTGTTGTTCTGAAAAATGGGTATTTCAGAATTTGGGGTTTACTCCGGAACAAAATTAAATGCTAATTAATAATTAAGTTAGAAATTCATAAAAATATTTTTGACCAAAACTATTCATATTTATTTTGTGTTCATATAAATTATTTTAAGCAATATTATCAGCATTATTTAGTGCAGTGTGCCAGTATTGATTAATGGTGCTAATGCGCAAACAACAGTACAAAATCCTACAAAATATAAAAATAAACTTTACAATTGATGCATTACCATGACCCCATAAATATGGAGTGTCACTTTTACACAAATACAATCACTCACATGCAAACACGCACATGACATAAACAATCACTCCTGGAAGCGAGAAAGTAAACAAATTATGCAACCAGACGTACTCATCACAATTTGATAACTTATCTGCCCCCATTATCTTGTTTGATATCAGTCTCCGTCTACTTTTGCAATTTAATTTGTACTAAAATTGAAATAGCTTCTGATAATCGGTAAAAAAAAAACAAAAAAAAAACAAATATTTATTTAATAGAACTGAAGGTAAATTTATCTTATATGTTCCTTACTCATTAATGTTAGGGGTGCAGAAATCAGTTTATAAATAAATACTGTTTGAAAAAGTTTATATATTATATTTATACAAGGTAGGGATTGTCGGGGTTCGGTCACTGCTACTTAATAAAACTACATTTTATCGTAAAAATGGTTTTATTGTGCCGACGTTTCGGCTTGAACTTCAAGCCTTCATCAGGGCGATGGGAAGATTGAGAACTATACCTCACAGATGCGGGATCATTTCTCCATTTCTTGGAAATGATCCCGCATCTGTGAGGTATAGTTCTCAATCTTCCCATCGCCCTGATGAAGGCTTGAAGCTCAAGCCGAAACGTCGGCACAATAAAACTTCATTTTTATGATAAAATGAAGTTTTATTAAGTAGCAGTGACCGAACCCCGACAATCCCTACCTTGCATCATCTACGGTCAACGATCTCCTCTCAATTTTTTTTTTTTATTTATTTTTTTTTTTTACGGCGCATCTACATCTAGGTCATTCCTCTCAATTATTATATTTATATTAACATAAATTAATAATATACTAAAATTCATCATTCTAGGGACACAATGCTAAGTTTTAAATACAATTTAATTGTGTATTTTTTGTGCAATGTTATGAAGTTTTTTTTTATGTACCAATTTTTTTAAAGGTGCCTCTCTCTTTTTATTTTATAGTAAGGTGCAGCATATTATTGTATAAAGTATTGACAACTATGACAATCTTCAAAAAATGTTTTAAAAAAGTGTATTCTCACAACAACAAAAAATCGTATAGTAACAAAGTTACATCAGTCAGCATCACAAGATTAATTGCATAAATCTTCAAAATTACAATTGGATGCCTTCCTTTAGAATGTCCCAGTTTATTGTGGATCTAAAATTCCTTTATTACCTGAAGTATTTCATTATTGCTTACATTGAAAGTTTTACATTTCCTCACATTAAATTAAACAGTTCTTATTTAAGAACTGTTTAATTTATTAGTCCGTCGTGACTATATTCCATAAGTCACGACGGAGACACATGCATAATATACACTGACAGCAAGACAAACATAGCACGGATATACAACAGCCAAAATCATAACGAACAGACTGAGCACACTAGAACACTACTAATTCTGTGTAAGCAGAAAAATGTGACGGTTACAATAACATGGATTAAAGGACATTCTGGACTATTAGGGAACGAGACAGTTGACTTACTTGCAAAATCAGTTTCAAAGGACACGACATTACCTATATCTTACTCTAAACTTACATCACAGACTATAAAAACACTACTGCGAGACAAATCAATGCAAAAATGGGACGAACGATGGACAAACACAACTAAAGGAAGACATTTACACAAATTCATACCTACAATACTCAACAGACAAAAATTAACACTTAACAACTTCAAAATGACTCAATTCATATCAGGACATGGACCGACGAAACGTTATCTACATAAATTTAAACTTATGACTACTAACACAGGTAAATGCAACAATACAACTGAACAGACTTACGACCACCTCCTGTATGACTGTACATTACTGGAGGGACCCAGGACAAAACTGATTAAGGACATTACCTTACAGGACGGAACTTGGCCCACTGACAAACCTGACTTACTACTTACATATTTTAAGGAATTTGACGCATTTATTAAACAACTGGAACTAAAAAATATCAATGAACTCATCTGAATGCCCACATATGTATTATGTTATTTACATATGTATATAATTTTGCTTTTTTACATTTCTTTCTTTCTTTTTTTTTTTTTTTACTTTTCGTTTTATTTTTATTTTTATTATTGTCATTTAATTCCAGTATTCATATTCATTGTAAAAGAATTCATTATTTTATGTACATACCTAATCAAAATACGTGTAGTATCCAGAAAGGATGGCATACGTAGATAAATAAACTCCCACGCTGGAGGGTTACTCCAACGTGGAAAACATGAAAAAAAAAAAAACAGTTCTTATTATAATGGGTGCGTATTTTTATAGTTATTGATAAAAATGTCTCTCGATTTCTTTCTGTTTAAAAGTGTCCAATTAACTGGATTTTCAATTTTATCTGATATGTTAATAATATAACCGCTATAGTACCAGGAGCATTTAAAAATATTCTTATATTTTTAAAGAAGGTTATGGATTTTCTATAATGTTATTTTATAAATTTAGAATCATACAACTTTTTTTTCTACCTCAAAGGCTCATAACCAAAGGGAGCAAAAAATAAATACTTTCATATAACACAAATTATAATGACTAATTTTTCCTATTATCTTTTTAAATTTTTTTCAAAGTGTTTAAAAATGTTATTTTCCGTGTTCATAAATTTCCGTATCATAATCTACTAATTAATGTATCATTTCACGACGTTTCCTTTAACTATTTATAGATTTTGATAAGGAAAAACCTTAGAAGTCTAAAGTCTCAAATATTTCCGAAATGTATGAAATCATAATGATGAAATATTTGTTTAACATAGGTCATAAGTATCGGACATTACTCATTAATCTATATTTGACATTCCATTTTTTTTTATATATCAGAATTTTATTTATTTTTTTATTAAATTATAAAGTTTGGAAAAAAAGGACAGATATTAATATAAAATTGTTAAAATTATGAAATATTGAAAATAAATTGTTGCGGGTAACGATTTCAGCGTTTAAATTGATTTAACGAGAAGGGGAGCAGCATGAGCTTGGAGCCGCGCTGTGGGGCCAAAGGACATTTCGTGTTTCAAAAAAGTTTCATTTTTCCCGGGCGGCCACCCATCCAAGTAGTAAACCACCTTAGAAGACGCTTGACTCAAATTGTCGGACATTCAATGCATCTGGGAACCGGTACCAAAGTTGGTTTCTGGGTGACCTTTTATTTCCTCGTCTATTTCGAGAAAGAAAGAGAACCCTATAAGAATAGGTTTGTTCCTACAATAGCTTATAATGGCCCCTGAGTGGTTTGGCGTCAGGGCTCAGTCTACGTACGTGCTTGGACAAACGTAGGCCCTTATTCATAGGATGAGAGTTAGTTCTAGAATAGGTAAAGTATTGTGCAATAACACTAACATCAGTAGGAAAAGTAGTTTTGCGTGTACACGGAATCGCATTAATAGCACATACAAATCTTGTGCTTACTAAAGATTTTGTATTACTTCTGCTTAGTATAATAGCAAAATACACAACAATAAATAAACATTAAATTGTATTGTGACTTGCTCCCCATGATTTATAATTATTTTGTAGTTAATTATTTTGTAGTTTTACGCTCAGGCATACATCCCTTTATTTCGGAGTAAGTAAAACAACTCATTTTCAGCACTTTCTAAAGGTTGCACTCAAAACCGAAAGAATTTTGAACTAATATTTTCAAGTCTACACTAATCGTAGCTAAAAGATTCCAAAAATGAAATTCATGAAATTTCACCGCTGGCATATTTCAACCATACGGAAGAAATCTAAAACTGTCTTCTGTTTTAGATTTCTTCCGTATGGTTGAAATGTGGATTCGCAACACCGTTGGAGAGAGAAGCAGTCTCACCAACCAAATTTCAACCGTTTCGAAGAAATTTAAAACAGAACAGGGAAATATATTTTTTTACAAGTTAAACCCCTTAAAAGTGTTTGCCTTATTTATTATTCATTGTAAAATTGCCTTAATTTTACATTAAAGATAGTTGGCTTCTGAATAAAACACTATTTTTTGGCAATATTTCTTTGCACCTTTCTCCTATGCGCAGTAGCTAGTGTTCCACGGTAAGTCTAGCCAACTCATATTTACTTTCTTATCTACCCAAGAGATACATTATAGCAAAATTTCAAGGTGCATAAAACACTTCATGAAACGTGCGTTACCAGCTCTTGGACTACTAACATGCCACTAACGGTCGAAATGTGCCAATAATTTCATACTTCGCCACAATGAGATATTTCATCTGATATCATATGCAATTGGAAATAGAACTGTTCTGCAGTTTTAGCGTGTTTCCTCCCTCCCTACAGAAATACCGGTACTTTAGTCGACTCAATGTCCCAAAAAAAAACAAAAAAAAACAAACTTTATAAGAAAAACAAGCTATTGAAAAAAATGTAGTTTAATATTTTTATAATCCTTGATTCAAATCGAAGAGAGAGGCCATGCTAAAGAAATCTTGCATTCTATTATACGACGAAGAAAAAAAAATCTAATCTCTGAGGAATGGTAAGTCATAAATAAGGCCATCTCTAAACCAACATAAGATTCAGACTTTAACCCCTTTCTTGCTGGTGAACTCTGACATTGAAGATTGAGACGTTGGATAGAGAAAGTAACTTAGTGGGAATGTAGAATACAGCTAAAACTTAAAAGTCCGACATGCAGGAAGTGCGTCATCTTAGCGCGTTTCCGTACTCAGCAGCGAACAAAATGCAACAGAAGATTTCTACCATATATTCCTACGCGGCACAGTGGGGTATTTGCCCTGAAATGCTGGCCAAAAGTCCATTTTGTAAAACTTATCTGAGACGAAAAGTAATTACTGCTAAAAATAGTTGAATAGTTTGTGCACACTATGTTAGGCTAATCCTTGACCTGACATTACCTCTAAGCCTGGCGGACCACAACAAAGTCTACAGTTTTTAATAGGACTCTGACTTGTTAAATATACTCCGTATATTTATCTCTGTAAAAAATTAATTTTTCTCGAGTTTGGTATTTTTATTGCAATTTTGATTATGGATCACTCTGAAGCAGGTAATCGAGAGTACATTTATTGCTTTTTTGCAATAATTAGGCCATTTGTTAATTAGTTTGGCCACAAGAGAAAATATAAAATATATTGGTATTTTTAACGTCGAATTTGACATAACTCGAAGGTTTTTGTTAGGCTTCCAAGCATTTCCAAACTGTTGTTTTTATATCAATATTAAAAGGAAGTATTCAGCTGCAAGAACATATAATCAAAAATCGCGGATACGCGCGGATGTGCGTGTACACGCCAGTTAATGTCATAGTTCACGAATGCATTTCATATGTTTGTTGTTTTCCGGAGTCAAAATAATGACTAGACAAAATGTATTTGACATCATGCGTCAAAGAAAAGAATCTTAATTATATATTATATAATTATATTTGCCCAGAATTCTTTGTTTAGATATGACGATTATTCAGAAAAACAAGTAAATTAAATCAAGCGCATATTTTCTCGTTTCAAATTACAGTTTTAATAAAAATGGATGGAAGCACAAAAAAAAAAAAAAAAAAAAAAAAAAAAAAAAAAAAAAAAAAAGAATTACAACAAAAATTAAGTGTAACATCAGGGTACACTATTGTTACCAGGGGCAAAAATGAGACAAGGGCGACTATTTTTTGGATTAGTCGAAGACAGTAAAAGTAAAAAGTTTCAAACTAGTACGGATGGCAATGGAATTGCTATATGCTACACAAATGCAATTCTCAAGGTAATCCTCAAGCTGGTGATATATTAAGGATATACCTAGCTCCCATCCCGTGCAAATAAATACAAGGATGCTTATTCAAAATTGGCAATACTTTCTGAGTGATTTCAAGGAAATGGGGTGTGTGTGTGTGTGCGTGCCCGTGGGTGGGTGAGTGTGTGTAGGCGTGTCTACGTGGGTGTGTGTCATCTGTTAACATTGATAGTAAATGTATACAAATATACGTTTTATTCCTAACATTAAACAAATATTTAAAACAAAAAATCCTATTATTGCCTTAAATCCCATTACTGAAATCATATATTACCTATTTTTCAGAGTATATGATCAAAGAAAATGAATTAAGCATCACAAATATTTTTGGCCAAGAATATCAGTCCTGTACCCCACTGTGCGCGGCCCGGCTTATTCAAACCTCCGTACAAAATACCAACCACGTCTAAAACCAATCCCAATTTTGGTGAATTACGCCGAGTAATTAACTCAAACTCCTGAACTATCAGAATCTATTCTCTCTAAAATTCTAAATAATTAAAAATATATTTTATATTTAACTGTCCACGTATTTTGCCATTTATTTGTTGTGTAAGTTTTAAAAAGTTGGTGTATATAGCTTCGGAGTTTTTAGGTAGACTCGTCCGTCCAGGTAGCCAAACCATTTCCATAGTGAAGAGAAAGTCATTTCATAAATAAAACTACATTTTATAACTAAAATGTATAATATTTATATGCCAACGTTTCGGCTTGAATGACAAGCCATCTTCAGGGCTATGGAGGAAAGAAAGAACAGCTCATTACCTTGGAGACTACATTTGAATGATACATAATACATAAAACTACATTTTATAAATAAAATTTGTAATATTTACTTGCTAAGTCGAAATATAAGCCATCATTGAAATGTAGCCTCCACGATACCGAGCTGTTCTCTCTCCTCCATAGCCCTGAAGATGGTTTGTAATTCAAACCGAAACTTTAGCTAGTAAATACTACTCATTTTAGTTATAAAATGTAGTTTTATTTAACAAATGACCAAACAACGATCATCTACATCTTCCCAAAACATTGTCATGTTTATGCTATGTTCTTGTAATGGCTACACCTGTACAAAAATGGAAGTTGGGCGTCTTTCTTATTTGTCATCAAGGGATGCTAAGAATCTTAATCAATCTGAAAGAAGCTGTTGCTTATATCTCATACGTTATAAATCAATGGAATCTCTCAAGTATCCGCACAATGCCTTTTCAGTGCTTTTTTTGTTTTTTATTTATCTATAATACGTTTATTTAACATTGTCTTTAAAAAATATATATACACAACACTCAAACATAAAATTAAATATTGTGTAGCGGAGCTTGTTTTAAATTATATTTTTCCGCGGGAGAAAAGCCCGCTGCACTAAAGTTTTAATGGAGCTTTCCCGCGGGAATAATTTTTACCGTTAGAGTTAAGGAGTTAGTATCCAGATAGTGAGCAGATAACCGGAGGATTCGGCATCTCAGCAGATTAAGCCAAGTGTCGTTCTCCTAGCAATTTGTATCCTGCTGGCTGCTCCAAGAGATCCACCAAAACCAGCCCAACATCTCGGTGCACTAGGATTTATCCGCAAGTACTGAACTTTTTACTAGATTTAAGGCAGCTTGCGATAACCCTAGGTTACCTTCTCAGTTCAAGCAGTACCAGCGAGATCCAAGCTCCCGGCTACCAACTCTCCGCATGGAGATCCGCACATCATCTCCAGTGACGTCATACCGTACTATTGAACTCCGATAACTATGATTCTAATTTATGAACACTTTTTATTTATGAACAATTATTTATTTCAATTATTAATTGACAGTGTCATTTTATTTATTTATTGAAGTTTAATTTTATTATTTTATTTATTCAAGAGGAATATATTTATTATTTTATGAACACGCCCATTATTTATTTATTCTTTGTTGGGACCTTCTGACCAATATACAGACAATTAATTAACCCCAACAATTGGAATGTCAAGTACCAGGATGTCTGTAAATCACTTAATCCACTATATGTCAAAATCTGTGCGTATCTGTTTGCGGTTTGATAACAGTTTTTTTGATTTCTTCATTCATTTAGACATAGAATCTAAGGGTGTGGAATTCTTTCTTAAATATTACGTCACTATGAGTGTAGATAATGTAATTGTTTCTGTCAGTATTATTTTTTGATTCCGTTACAGAATTGTGTATTGCTTGTTGGAAATATAACTCGTTATGGACAGTGTATCAATTTGTCTTCAATATAAATAAATTGAAAACAAATGAGTGCAAAGGGCTAATAAAGTGCATAATAAATTTCAATAGAACTTCCCCTGTCGGAAAAAAACTGTGCTTGAAGTTTTTTTGTTTTTGTTTAATTAAAATCGAAATATTAAGTGTTTTGGGTCTTTTGCACAATTGGGGCGCCAGTGATTTATAGGGATAACAGTTATTGCTATGTTATTTGCACAATTGGGGCGCCAGTGATTTATAGGGATAACAGTTATTGCTATTTTATTTGAACTGAATATTAGTTTGATGTTAAATCTGAGGAAGCAAAAATTAATTTTTTTCCACCCTCCAAAATTTATTAATATGTACAGAGAGAGCTACAGGCCCAACGGATTGGAACCTGAACCTGGACGTAAGACTACATCTTATTCTATGCTTACGTACTAGAAGGGAGATATAATATTTTCAATCAGTGTTGGGAAAAACTAACGTTAGCTTACTAAGCTAACGTACAAAACTGCCAGCGGCCAAAGCCTCGTTGAATGCACCGGTTCCCGTTGATCACCGAAATTAAGCAAGGTCGGGCGTGGCCAGAACCTGAATGGGTGACCGACCACGCGCTGTTGGCATTATAAAAGGGTGGCAATCTATAGATACCCCGGGCGTTAATAGCCCAAACGTTGATACGCAGTAACTAACTCACTCTAACTAAAAATAAGGTTATATTATTATTTTTAGTTCTAGTTTAGTTTTAGATGTGTAAATTAATAATTAATAATGTTAATTCAAAAAATGATTTTCATCTCATAAAATTGGACTCCCTTGGAGTATATCCTTAATATGTAAATAGTTATTTTTAGTTTTAGTTTTAGTATGGTAATTAGTTTAATTTTATGATTTTAGTTTAGTTTTAGTTTTTAATTCGATAATTAGTTTATTGCATACTTTGATTCAGAACCAGGGTAAAAAAAAATAAAGTCCGAATCGCAGGAACTGCATCATCTCAGCGCGGTTCCTGTTCACATCCCTATTGTCATTTAAAAAGCTTAGAATAGTAACAGATAATATTTTCCTCGGCCTTTGTTCAAAGGGTTTTATGGCTTTACCTGGTCGGGTCCGCCAGACCCTAGAATCCTCTTCTGCCGATACTTCATTTCATACGTTTCAATGAATTGGAAAATATCAAAAATTCTACAAATAAAATCAATTAACAAATAAAATAAAAAAAACAACAGCATAAAGGCGATTGAAAATATTCAAAAGACGTCATCGAATCTCTTTCTCTTGGCAAGCTATATTTCTAACAATGAATTGATGATGAGGTAACAATGATTTTACCTAATCTATTTTATTGTAAAATACATTATCCAACTATAAGCAATTAAAAAAAAGTCCGACTCGCAGGATTGCGTCATCTTAGCGCGGTTACATCTCGAAGAAGGCTCTATTCTAAACAACCAAAAATTCCTTGTCATATTAAGTATTTTAAGTCTTGTTTTACTAGCAAATTCGTTTTACTGTTATAATCAACTATAAATATGTGCTTCGTGGCGAATTAAATTCCATTCTGTCGTGGGTTAAAGCTTTCTATAAAATAAGAAATAACGGTAACTTCAGTTTGAAGCTATGAGGAAGGTTATATAGACGGAGAATTCAAAACAACCTACGTCATCATGATTAGCCACTGCCATCTTGATTACCACAGCCACTCCAAACTTATTATGAATACCTTAGACCGTTTCTTAGCTTATTTTACTACAATACTAATTTTACTGATAAATGCAATTTAAAAGTAGAAACCACCAATTAAAAAGTGAGATAAAGAAAGAGAAAAACCATTTTAAAACAACAAAACAAACATTTTTTAAGTTTTAAGCGCTTATATCTCTCATTGACGTTGCCCCATCGAATATTGCTTCAGAACCTTTTTTGTAGAGAATTTAGTAAGCATTCGAATGGTGACTTTCCACTTATTACGATTTCCCAACCTTTATCGAGATATTTACGAAAAATGTATGGAGATTCGAAAACTTTTCATGTCTATTAATAAAATAATTTTTTTCGCATACTTCCTTAACTCCAAACATAACCAAAAAATTTAAATTAGTTGGGACTAATTTCCAAGATGTAGAAAATATTTCAATTGAATCCCGCGATTCTAAGTACTCACAAAAAAATAATGACTTACAAAAACATTGATTCCACTTATCTCAGAAACGGTTAAAGCTATCGCCTTGAAAATGGTTTCATTCGTTTTCCTAGCCCAAGAAACCTATAAAACAAGTACCTGCAAGCATATGAACTCAAAAACGTAAGCGTTACGATTTTTTTTGCGCGAATTTCGCCCCAAACGCCATCTTCCAGTAGGCGGATTTTGCTGGTTAACGAACTTGACCTTTCAAATTAGACGACAGATTTTTTTACCAAATTTCATCACAATCGGACCATTAGGGAAGCCAGAAATGAGCGAACAGACAAATATATATATATATATATATATATATATATATATATATATATATAAATATATACATATATATATATATATATAAATATATATATATATATACAAATTTGAACCACCGTTATTTTCGGTCTCTAGGGGTTCTGAAACGCGAAATTTTCTAGTCGGCACTTTCGGATCGTTTCATTGTATCAACCTTATAAGCGGGGTTCCTCCCTATGGGGGAGGGAGGAACCGCGCTAAAACGTAAGCGTTACGATTTTTTTTGCGAGAATTTCGCCCCAAACGCCATCTTCCAGTGGGCGGATTTTGCTGGTTAACGAACTTGACCTTTTAAATTGGACGACGGGTTTTTGTACCAAATTTCATCAAAATCGGACCATCAGGGACGCCAGAAATCCGCGAACAGACAAATATATATATATATATATATATATATATATATATATATATATATATATATAAATTTGAACCACCGTCATTTTCGGTTTCTAGGGGCTCTGAAACGCAAAATTTTCTAGTCGGCACTTCTGGTTTGCGTCATGAGATCAACCTTATAAGCGGGGTTCCTCCCTATGGGGGAGGGAGGAACCGCGCTAATAGGTATATAGGTGTATGTATTTTTGTTTAAATAAAAAGTTCATTTTTCCCATTATATGAAATATAATGGGAAAAATGAGGTTACAACTACAGCTTCAGCCTATTTAAAACAAAATGAAAACAAGTTCTATTAGTTTTAATAATTTATTTAATTATCGAAATAACATATGATTTAAATTAATTCACGTTATATTTGTAAAACTAAACTAAACTAAAGCTTTAATTTAGTTTTTAACCAATTCCCAATGATTTAGTTGTAGTTTTAGTTCAACTAATATCCATTAATTATTTTAATTTTAGTTTTAGTTTTTATTTTTGCCGAACATTGTAAATTACAATTTGGGGACATAAGCAAACTTAGACTAAGGTACTAAATTTAGGGGGAGACAGAGGATGAATTTAATAATAACTTAGTAGTGTTTTTAAATCTGAAATTACAGCATTTATGCTCCTTCAGATGTATATAATTCTACGTAGAAGAATAAAATGCCAGAAAAGAGGTCAAGTGGAAATATTTATTACTACGTAAACCTATGACATTAAGAACATTTTATTAAAAATTAATATATATATAACTTGCGAATAAGGCGGAAGGTCAATAAAATTACGCCACAAACCTTTACACTTTTTTATTTATCTTCCCTACATGTTTCGCACCCTTATTGGTGCCTCTTCAGGGGAACACACTTAAACATTAAATTCAGCCTCAACTTGAGGAACTGCCTAACAGTTTAGACGAGGCCCTGCTAGTGGAAGGTTCCATTCCTCAAGTTGAGGCTGAATTTAATGTTTAAGTGTGTTCCCCTGAAGAGGCACCAATAAGGGTGCGAAACATGTAGGGAAGATAAATAAAAAAGTCCGATTCGCAGGAACTGCGTCATCTTAGCGCGGTTCCGTTCTTATCTCTAGTGTTTATGAAGGCATAGAATAGAAATAGTTATTACTTTGTTTAGATCAATAGCGAAACAGCTATCCAAATGAAATCTCAAACAAACCAGTCTTGAAAGGTCTTGATTTACAATCTTACCAGTATGGGTCAGCTATACCATAAGTCGGGCAGAAAGGCCTCCGCTCAGAGGCATTTGGAAAGCCTTGGGATCTCTCTCTTTGAACGCTACATTTCTAACAATAAATTGATCTTCTTATTTTACTTAATCTGTTTTATTGTCAAATACATTATCTGACTATAAGCAATTTAAAAATAACAAGGAATGATGTCTGTTTCATTCCTTTTTGTTTTGTTGTTAAACTCCAAACGTAACAACAATTTCAACATATTAGTTTTAATGAATGTAGAACATGCAGAAAATGTTTCAACTGAATCCCATAATTCTAAGTACCAAAATGAAAGAGAAAAAGAACAGTTCGAATAAGCGAAATCAATTACTTTAAAGTTTTATGCACTTATTTCTCCTATTGACATCGCGTAATCAAAACTTTCTTTAGAACCATTTTTGTAGAGCATTTAGTGAGCTTTCTAATGGTCATCTTCCGTTTCCCATGATTCTCAACCTTTTTCGAGATATTAAGGAAAGTATACAAAGTTACCATAACTTTTTATGTCTGTTAATAAAATATTTTATTCTAACCCTTCCTAAACTCCAAACGTAACAAAAATTTCAACATATTAGTTTTAATGAATGTAGAACATGCAGAAAATGTTTCAACTGAATCCCATAATTCTAAGTACCAAAATGAAAGAGAAAAAGAACAGTTCGAATAAGCGAAATCAATTACTTTAAAGTTTTATGCACTTATTTCTCCGATTGACATCGCGTAATCAAAACTTTCTTTAGAACCATTTTTGTAGAGCATTTAGTGACCTTTCTAATGGTCATCTTCCGTTTCCCAAGATTCTCAACCTTTTTCGAGATATTAAGGAAAGTATACAAAGTTACCAAAACTTTTCATGTCTGTTCATAAAATATTTTATTCTAACCCTTCCTTAACTCCAAACGTAACATAACTTTCAACATATTAGTTCTAATGAAATTAGAACATGCAGATAATGTTTCAACTGAATCCCGTGATTCTAAGTACCCAAACCAAAAACGGAATTCAAAAACTATTTTTCCAATTTTCTCGACAACGGTTAAAGCTATCGCCTTGAAAATGGTTTCATTCGTTTTTCTAGCCCAAGAAGCCTATAAAAAGAGTACTTACAAGCTTATGAACTCAAAAACGTAAGCGTTACGATTTTTTCTGCGCGAATTTCGCCTCAAACGCCATCTTCCAGTGGGCGGATTTTGCTGGTTAACGAACTTGACCTTTCAAATTGGACGACAGATTTTTGTACCAAATTTCATCAAAATCGGACCATCAGCGAAGCCAGAAATGAGCGAAGAGACAAATATATATATATATATATATATATATATATATATATATATATATATATATGTATATATATATATATATATATATATATATATAAATAAATATATACATATATATATACAAATTTGAACCACCGTTATTTTCGGTCTCTAGGGGTTCTGAAACGCGAAATTTTCTAGTCGGCACTTCCGGATTGTTTCATTGTATCTACCCTATAAGCGGGGTTCCTCCCTATGGGGGAGGGAGGAACCGCGCTAAAAGTGTAAAAGTTTGTGGCGTAATTTTAGTGACCTTCCGCCTTATTCTCGAGTTATATATATTTGAGCTAAGGGTCATTTAATGAATTATTAAAAATTAATGTGATGGCAAAAAGTCACAGGCGCCCAAATTTAGTGTTCGATATATTCCAAAAGTCGTCAAGGATGATTGCACAATATAAGGCGCAATTTACCCGGTGCTGGTGTGTTGTCATAACCAATGCTACACGAAACAATTAGCAGCTGAGTAAATAATGCGACGAATACCAACAATATCATATATGCAATCACCCTGTGATTCTAAGATACTTCCTATAAATCACTGTGACAACAATGATAGCTAACACACTAGCTTCCCGTGCAGTGTATTATATACAAGGCCTACAACATTAACAGTTAAATATATACTCACTGAATGTAAAAGACGTGACAAACTTAACATTACACACGACCTACAAGAACTTCACAGAATCTGAATAATATTATTTAAAGTTATTCTACTATTATAATTAGTATATTAGGCTAACATTTTAACTGCTTAAATCCTAGCACTCAATTTACATTATAAAATGTCTTTATTCCATGTTTGTATTATTTCCAAAGACTGCTCTGCAGTTTGTCAACACTTATGTTCTATTACACACTTTATTTGTAACTGTTAGTGGCAGTTCTTGAGAAATGTAAGAGCATATCGCTTTTATTGCGGTTCTCCAATAAATAAATAAAAAAAAAAAAAAAAATAATAAAGATACAAGGCTACACTCCACTATCTCGGCATGGAAAACGTCACCTCAAGTCACAAGGCGAGATGGAGAGGTTATTTGGAGAATAAAAATTGGACTCACGAATATTGTAAGTAGGTACATTAAATCCGACATACGCGACATAACAAAATCGGGAAATTATAAACTTAAAAACATTATGGTCCTCGGGTTTAGACCGTGTCTTCACTTTCTTCACCCACTTCATTGGCGAAGAAAGTGAAGTCACGATCAAAACGAGAAGACCATAATGTTGTAATGACTCGGACCGTGGAAGCCTACGAGTTAAATTATAAACTTATAAAGTTCTTTGTGGGCAGAGCAATAAACCACAGCGTATGTGATAAAAGTTTATTCAAAAAAGGAGGCTCACATACAGAAACAAACTCTAGGAGTGGCAAACACAAGACAACAGCCTATATCCTCATATGCAACTACATCCTCATGAGGTTACATCGATACAGAACATCAAGATGTATATAAACGATACAATAACGGTCAAAAGTAGAATTGTTCGCCTACATTCTTCGCCTTTAAAACCTAAATCAAGCAACCATCTTATGTGCAGGATTTCTCGCAAACATCAGCTTACAAAGGTTTATCGGTTCGGTTTATCGGAGTTTCAGTTACTCCCCATAAAGCAGAACTGACTTTACGTTAGTTCTGTATTTTTCATAAGTCTCCTGTTCTTCCATAAATGATGTAATTGAACCGAAGCCCCATTAGCTTTTTTTTATCAGAGAAATGTATCCCTTTCTTTTGTGATCAGACATCCAAAATAGGAAAAAGCTCTTTGATGTTTTGCCTTATAACTGCCTACATTTATAAGAAAATACTAAGTAAATTAAAAGCCTTGAAGACAAAAAAACTAAACGTTTTGTTAAAGATCGTGCAGAATCGCTAATAGCTGACTTGTGGAGTCTAGGAACGTGGGAAGTATAAATTCTTAACTTCCTCATTACTGTAGATTCTTAATGGCCCGAGTCCAATGCCATTGTCGAGGAATAGCATTGTAAGGATGGCCGATTGTAATTCTAAAGCTCAAGATGGAATCAGAATGCTGAATAAACTAATAATTACATTATTTATTTAGTTTTAGAATCCGCAACTCGGAGATTCGCTCTGTAAACATGTAGGGAGCAAATAAAATAATAGATCAATAAAATCAAAACATTTAAACAACTAACAATTAATGAATTTATACTGTACAAGAAAAACAAAGAAAGGAAAAAAGAAAGAAAAATGACAACTATAAAATTAAAAACAAGAAATTGATAAATTTATTGGGATGATAGAAATTGTCAGGGTTCGGCTGTTCTGTCTTAATAATACTACACGCTCCTCATTGGTGTATCTTGTCTACAGAGTTTCGTTGCAAGGAAGTGCAAATAATGTCTGTTACGGCCAAATTAATAATTTTTTTCCGGAGTAAACCCCTACTCTTAATGGACCGATTTAGTTTATTTCTACAAAACATTTTTGCTGTGTAGATACTCATGTCGTCTACCGTGTTTCGTTGGAATATAGTATATAGTAATTTGTGTCTGGGGTAACATCCCTCCCCCACCTTCTAATGGGCCGATTTTGCTGGTTAATCGATTCCTTTGAGAATGATATTGATTAGAGATTTGCTCGTTTTTGCTTAGTTTTGGAGAAAATCGCAATACAAGAAACAAGACAAACTTTCATTTTTGAACATAGGTACTTTTTTTGAATTTTCAATGGAAAAAAATTGTCATTGCGAATAGTTTCAAGGAACCAATTACTAAAATACAATTTCTTGATGCTGATATAGTTTTCGTGTACGGTTTCTGGAACGGTAAAGCTTTAGAAGCGGCGCGGGAGTATGCGCGCCGATTCACATATAGAAGAGTGCTTAATCGGCGAGTCTTTTTGTTAACTTTTAATAGACTGAGTCATTGTATTTATTTACTTTTTTTTATGTTATCATCTATTTAGTTTAGTTATTGCTTAATTAAATGTTGTCCTCTTTCAGAAAAATAAGCATAACATCTAGCACTGACTTGATAAATTGCAGCTAAACACTGTTCTGATGATATGTTGTGCACTTCATCTATGATTCGGTTTCTTAATTGCGTTGATAGACACCGAATAAACTTCCTGCTACAAGGTTCCCCATACGAAGAGAGCAATTACTAAAATTCAATGTCTTTGCCTAATTTGAAGTCATAAATTCTTTAAAATTTGAAGATGGTACGGTTGGCGATTATCACCTTTCAAAGTTCGTCATATTGCCTGCTGCGATATTCCTAATGCAGTTGTTGGACTCAATTTCTTCTCCGACGATCTGTTCTTAATTTTGCCTGGAATTGGTCGCCTTCATTATGAAGTAAGAATGACCCAGTTTCTTGTTGTATATTATAAGTTAACAAAAAGACTCGTCGATTAAGCACTCTTCTATTTTTTAATCGGTGCGCATACTCTCGCAACGCTTCTAAAGCATTACCGTCGCGGAAAACGTACACGAAAACTATATCAGCATCCAGAGATTGAATTTTCGTAATTGGCATTGTGAAACAATTGCAATATGTAAGTACAAAAATGAAAACTTGTTTCGTTTCTTGTTTTGCGATTTTCTCCAAGACGAAGCAAAAACGAGCAAATCTCTAAAGGACTTTTTGCCTTAGTTTTTTCGGTCCCCTACACGCTCTTGAAGTTTTGCCATTTAAAATCGGGACACCCTGTATATCCTCAATTGTCCTCTACAAATTCAACGAGGACTTGTGTTATGTGATTTGAGATATAACAAAACAGATTTCCATAAACTTCTTAAATGGATTGCTTATTTTCAAACTCTTGCGTAATGAGAGGCTAATTGTTCTGATCCGACTATTCCCTCGAAAAAAGGTCAGATTGATGTTTCCTGTATTTAATATAATGGAGCTCTTTTGATTGCGAACTCAAGGACCCTGCCTCCATGTGAACTATACTATAATGGTTGTCGTATGTGATAATAATGTGTTATTGTATGGTATTTTAATGTTTCGCGAAATGATTGTTTACTCCTAATATAATAATACATTTGCAATTGTCCAATCACAAAACATGCAACATGAGCAGTTTTGGACTTGGTTTACGAAATTTGAAGTTGAAAAAAGTAGCATTTCTTCAAAATATTGTTGAGTCAGAGCCACAATCACCTGTAGATCATATCGTCCCGACCATGTTAAACTATCGAATATGCAAATCGGAGCAAACTAGAGAATGAACTTACTCGATACATTGTAATATCTTGAAAAATGGTCTTATTCGATACTTTATTTAAGGTATTAGAGGCTATTCTAAAGGGTTTAGAGTTGCGAAAATTTACGACAAGACATATCGGCCACAATCTAAGAGCAAAGTCCCAAATCTGAAAAATGATATTTTTGCATATTCGATAGTTTGATATGGTAGGGACGATATGGCAGAGAGGATGGACCGATCTCACTTATTTTAAACCGCTTAATAATAGCAAATGTCAAAAATGTGTTGATTTATCTAGTCCATTTACGGCTAGAACTACGCTACAAAAGCCAATTGGATTCATTTGAAAGCTTTTGCCGCGTTCAGCATGCTCCCCGGAAAGAAATTTTCACTCATTTTTTTGCCTTACAAAAATGTCGACAAGGGAAAAAGTTACATTCCAAACAGGATGTAGAAAATGAACGTTCAACTTTTTTTTTGCATCAAAACCAGAGTCGTTCTAGAGCGATTAAATTTAAAACCTACCTGTAAAATGGCGAAAAATTCTAGATAGAGAAAAAATATATCATTGATTAAAATATTAAACTGCGTTTTAGTGCGGTTCCTCCCTCCCCCATAGGGAGGAACCCCGCTTATAAGGTTGATACAATGAAACAATCCGGAAGTGCCGACAAGAAAATTTCGCGTTTCAGAACCCCTAGAGACCGAAAATAACGCTTGTAAGTACTCTTTTTATAGGCTTCTTGGGCTAGGAAAACGAATGAAACCATTTTCAAGGCGATAGCTTTAACCGTTTTCGAGAAAATTGGAAAAATAGTTTTTGGATACCGTTTTTGGTTTGGGTACTTAGAATCACGGGATTCAGTTGAAACATTATCTGCATGTTCTACATTCATTAAAACTAATATGTTGAAAGTTATGTTACGATTGGAGTTAAGGAAGGGTTAGAATAAAATATTTTATTAACAGACATAAAAAATTTTGGTAACTTTGTATATTTTCCTTAATATCTCGAAAAAGGTTGAGAATCTTGGTAAACGGAAGAATACCATTAGAAAGCTTATTAAATGCTCTAAAAAAAAGGCTCTAATGAAAGTTTTGATTAGGTGATGTCAATCGGAGAAATAAGAGCTTAAAACTTTAAAGTAATTGATTTCGCTTATTCGAACTGTTCTTTTTGTCTGTTTTTTATTCCTTGTTATTTTTTAATTGCTTATTGTTGGATAATGTATTTGAAAATAAAACAAGTTAAGAGAAATAGGAAAAACAATTTAATGTTAGAAATATAGCTTGCCAAGAGAAAGAGATTCGATGACGTATTTTGAATATTTTCAATAGCCTTTATGCTGTTGGTTTTTTTATTTTATTTTTTAATTGATTTTATCTGTAGAATTATTACTATAGTAAAAGAACACAGGAATATGTGAAATTTTTTGATATTTTCCAATTCATTGAAAAGTATGAAATGAAGTATCCGTAGAAGAGGTTTCTAGGGTCTTGCGGACCCGACCCCCAGGTATAGCCATAAAACCCTTTGAACAAAGGCGGAGGAAAATATTATCTGTTTCTATTCTATGCTTTTCAAATGAGAATAGGGATATGAACAGGAACCGGTCTAATGGCTAGCGCCTTGGATTCATAAGCGGGAGATGGTGGGTTCGATTCCCAACCTCCGGCAGGAATTTTATCATCCCACGGCTCGCTCGTAAAATTCCTCGCTACACCCTGGATGTCGGCGCTAATGATCTAGATGTAGATGCGCCGTAAAAAAAAAAAAAAAAAAAAAAAAAAAAAAAAAAAAAAAAAATGAACTGGAGCCGCGCTAAGATGACGCAGTTCCTGCGAGTCGGACTTTTTATATATAATATTTAAAAATTTCCCAAAAAACCGAACGGACTTTCAGACCGACTCTGTACTAAAAGGGAGATTAAAAATAATTATTTTTATAATTGTTGTAACGCGTGTCTTGAGGTTTTTTGGTTGTTTATTGGCTCTAGTCACTTAATTTATGATTTTTCGTCGTATTTTTAGCTCTTATCTATGATTATCTTTGAAAAAGATTGTCTTTGCCTTTTTATCTCAATTTTCTTTGTAGATTGCCACAGTTTTTAAAAGAAATATAATCCCTTTAATGAACTCCGCCAGTATAGTTCTTTGGATGTCGTTCCCGGGAACGTGTTAATTAGTATTTAAGATCTTTATTAGGCAGCTTTCTCGGAATGCATGGAGGTCCATTAGCCCGTAATGTTTATTCAGGAGGCTACGGTACCTCTTTTCAAGCCATAGAGGTACCGTTCTCCCTGCTTAGTTATACAAAGAGATTGAAATCTACTGACATAACTATAAGTACATGGCCATCTTTGTGAAATGACAATTTTATAGTACTTGTATATCCAGTTTTATGAAATTTACAAGCCAAAACATAAACCGGGTATTTCAAAATGAATATCGGAATTTTATCCCTATTTATATTGTAAGATGGCGGCTCTATTTTTCAAAATGTATTTAAAGTTTTATTTTTTCTACGTGTTTCTCGTTTTTCTATGCCTCTTCAGGGGCACTTAAAATAATATAATTCACTGAGAGGAGATTGTTGACCGTTATTGATGGGTCACTGAAAAACGGTATTCAAAAAATATGTTTACAATTTTCTCGAAAACGGTTAAAGCTATCGCCTTGAAAATAGTTTCATTCGTTTTCCTAGCCCAAGAAGCCTATAAAACGAGTACTTACAAGCTTATGAACTCAAAAACGTAAGCGTTACGATTTTTTTTGCGCGATTTTCGCCCCAAACGCCATCTTCCAGTGGGCGGATTCTGCTGGTTAACGAACTTGACCTTTTAAATTGGACGACGGATTTTTGTATCAAATTTCATCACAATCGGACCATTAGGGAAGCCAGAAATGAGCGAGCAGACAATATATATATATATATATATATATATATATATATATATATATATATATATATATATATATATATATATGTATACAAATTTGAACCACCGTTATTTTCGGTCTCTAGAGGTTCTGAAACGCAAAATTTTCTAGTCGGCACTTCCGGATTGTTTCATTGTATCAACCTTATAAGCGGGGTTCCTCCCTATGGGGGAGGGAGGAACCGCGCTAAAAATACATTTTTTATTTATTAGAAAATCATTTTTATTATTTGCCGACGTTTCTGCTTGAAATTCAAACCTTCATCAGGGCTCTAATACAAGGAGAAGAGGGTTAATACTAATTTATATTACAAAATAAATTACAAAAGCAGAAAAACGATATACATAGAAGACGTACATGAGGTAACTGTAGACCTTAAATTAGAGGTAGATTTAAATCTTAAATGGGTTACATAGAATTAAATATAAAATGAATAAGCACGGGATGAAAATAGGCTTACAGATGAGAAGAAGGAGAACTATACCTCACGGATGTGTAATCATTTCTGAATGTGGTAGATCGTGATAAGTTTGAGAAAAAGAGCGGTTGGGGTGGGAGAGTTCTGACCACCCATTAAGTTGAGGATGGTAGTACAGGAATAAGGGCTGGAGAGCGGTGCCATAAAAATGTATTGATTATGGTAGGGAGGCAGGTATAAAGGGTTTTATTTGTTTATTATATGGGGCATAGATTTAATTAATGGTAAATGTTGGAATAGGTAGACGAGATGACTTATTTATCGATTTGTAATTAACAAGGTTATTTTCTAGGTGGATAAATAAAGATTCGGAGAGGAAGCGCATAACAAAATGTGGTCCTGCCGATATTATTTTAAGAGCTCCTGAAGGTGCATCAAGAATACAAGAAACATGTAGAGCAAAATATTGACGTAGCCAACAAGGTTTGGTAATTAAAACATACACTGTTACGTGAAATGAAAGAGCATCTGAAACTGTTTTCTTTGTTGACACCATAAGCGATCAAAGTCTCGCCATCTGTCAATAAGTCACCATCATTTCTACTAGCGTTTTGTGCCGACCAATTTAGTTTTATTAAGAAGTTACAAGGAGTAGAAGATGTAAAAACCAATTGGTTTCTATTGCTGGTCATAAATGAAATTACTTCATGACTCCTAGGTTTTTACAATGACGGAGCTGCCATTTACTACTTAATCTTTAATCGATACATTAATCACGAAAGAAAACGAAAATAGATTTGGTAATAGTCTGTTTGCAACGTATATTCTTGAGTCCTTGAAAAGAAGTGCTAACGATTGTTTTTCTTGGTATTTATGGTGATGTAAATTAAACTTTTATGAGAGCTTGCGGCTTTTCAACGAAAACAAATTGTTGTACGAGTTGTTGTTTTTCCCCTTTTCACTCAAATGGCAAACAAATTGATTTTCCATCTTTTATGGCGATAAGAAAGATAAAAGTATATATACACGGAAATCTATATATATATATAAATATATATATATATATATAAATATATATATATATATATATATATATATATATATACATACTTTGGAAAGTGTTTTATAGGAAGATGAAGTGGAGGAGCTTTGTCTGACGATAGCAAAAGACCTCATTCAGAAAGATGTTCATGTATTTATACATATATATATATATATATATATATATATTAGAATTATACAGCACGTAAAGAGCATTGACACACAAGAAAACGGTTCAGCATTGACGGATCATGCAATAACAAAAAAAACACCACATGGTCTGGTGGAAATTTCAAATGTTTAAAGAAAGAGTAAAAAAGTGTTATTTATAGAAGATGAAAAATCCTAGAGTTTTAAAGTTTAGATGTAATGTGATGACAAGCTCTTGTGAAAATAGGGTGTTTATATGTGGATTAAGAAAGGAAGGTAATATAAGTTAAAGATAGTTTTTTAAAAAATTTTTTACATTGTATGGATATAAAAAAAAAGGGGGTAATTTTTAATGTAATTTTAAATACATGTAATTTATTTTTCTTCTAGTTAATGAGGATGGCCCTGAGGCCGAAACGTTTAAAAATGAGGAATTGTAACTAGTTCATCAATATATGTGGCTGAGGTTGAGGATCAATAAATAAACTATATATGGAAATAATTTATACCTCAGAAAATTTTTGTGGATAATTTCCTAACATGTCTAAAAAAAACACAGTTTTAATTTTAAAGAATTCAAAATATTAAATAAAGAAAGAAATACCCTAAAAATAAAAATAAAATAAAATATTTATATTTTAAAAAATTCGAAAATAGCAGTGAACGAAAGAACTGATCTGAAAAATGTACACAAAATTTTCCATGGTATATTAGATTAATACCCAAAAATTTAAAAAATATTTGACGAGTAGACTTAACTAGGAAAACAACTAAGGACAGATAACGACAGGGCCATTTTGGCAATCCACTTACAGGGTTAGTAATAAGCCGGACTCCAGAGGGAGTACTTGGGAACGAGAGGACTTCCTTGCAAGATAGGACTTAACACTTTTTACAAAAAAATGTGTAATTTAGTTATAATTATTGCAATATTTAGGGTAGGGGTAATATTTAAGGGAGCATGATAATTTTGTAATGCATTTTGTGGAACATTGATAGTTTTAATATAATAGAAAAAAGGTTTCTATGATGTTCAAAAAAATGATATTTTGTTGTAGAAGTGCCCCTGAAGACGTGCGAAGAAAAGACGCACGAAACATGTCGGGCCCAATAAATAAAGTAGTATAAAAAAAGGGAAGACTGCTTTAATGACCCCATGCCTACTAGGATAAAAAAGAATATATATATATATATATATATATATATATATATATATATATATATATATACACGCCTGACTCAAGCTAGACAACATGACGGGAGGACTTCTCGATAAGGGATGCCCCTGAAGAGGTGCGAAAAGGCATATGTTGGCGAAACATACCAAGTAAAGTAACCAAGAGTGTACTGCTTTATCGACCACCTGCCAGAAAAAGAAACAAGAAAAAGTGGTATATATATAGGTAGTTGGTAACAGCCTGTTACCAACTACCTATATATATAAGCTGTTACTAACAGCTTATTCAGTCTTGCACATCTAGTCCTCCTTTACAGAAGCAGACTCAAATATATAAAATAATATGTAATTATTGAGGTAATAATAATATCATCCATGAAATAATAGAGACACGAACCATACAATTTAAAAAAATGAAATTTCCTCCTCAAACTAAATAATATAAAATTTACAAGCACATAATCTGAAGATTATAATTTATAAAAAAAAAAATAATGCAAAATCATACAGATAATTAGATTGAAAATGGCTTATAGCCGAAACGCTTCCACAACAAAAATGTAATATAAAATATATAATAATTGAAGACTGAATAAGCTGTTACCAACTACTATATAAATATATATATGTTTATGTGTGCGTGTGTGTGTGTGTGTGTGTGTGTGTGTGTTGTGTGTGTATTATTGTCATTTCCGGTGCCCAGAAGATAGATTTAATGAAGTTTTGATAAACGCTTTGACAAATTCTGTTATGAGTGCATCCTCAATTCATTCATTCATTTGGTTTATTATATGCTTAGGAATAATTTTTAATTGTCATGTTAAAGATTTTCACAGGAATTTTCGGATTTTTCAATTATTTACACTCTTAATTTCATACGATCTTCACCTTAACCATCTTAGTTTATTTGCTTATTATTTTTATTGTTTACATTTTTAACTTTTCGGCCTCAGGGCCATCCTCATAAAAATTCAAACCAATCTGTTCACATATCATTCACCCTGATTTAAAAGGGCTTGTCATCACTGTAATATTGCAGCAAACTTTTTCATTATTTAAGCTAAAATGCTGACCATGTGGCCACAATGTGCCAATATTTTTTTTTTTTTTTTTTTTTTTTTTTTAGATTTGTATATGCTGTAATAATTTATGATGCGAATATTAAAAGAAGGAAAGTAAGAAGAAAATAAGAAATAAAACAAAACAACACAAAAAGCCTTAATCGAGACGCATTTTTTTTTTTTTTTTAACTTCTATTATATCTTAATTAATGTATTTATTCTATTATATCTTTATTAATGCTTTATTATATTATATCTTTCTTTATCTTACTCTATTATATCTTTATTAATGCTCTATTATATTATATCTTTCTTTATCTTACTCTATTATATCTTTATTAATGCTCTATTATATTATATCTTTCTTTATCTTACTCTATTATATCTTTATTAATGCTCTATTATATTATATCTTTCTTTATCTTACTCTATTATATCTTTATTAATAACTAAAGATGGAATGGTTGGGATTCGGCTAAAGAAACCTCAATACGATTTTTGTTAAAAAAATCTATATTTAGGACGTTTCGGCTACTCATTGGTAGCCTTCGTCAGCTAAAATGACAAGAAAAAAAGGAATTAATACAAAAAAAAGTTTATAATTGAGATAAGTAACAGAACTATAAATACACTTAACTTATTATAAAAAAACAATTTGGTCTAAAATTCATAGAATGAGTAGAATAAAAATCAGAAGAAACATAACAAAAAAAGAAGAAAAAAGACTATTATATTGAAGTTTATATAAGTATATAGGTATATAGGTGCTAATAGTAAAATAAATTAATTATAACAAACAAATAAGATACTACATAAGTATGGAAATGCCTGGAGGCAGAGGAAGACCAATGTTGACAGTTAAGTAACCATTGTGGAAGTGTCTAAGAATCTTTGGATCGTTGGAAGTATCTTTATCGTGGGAAGTATCTTTATTAATGTTCTATGATAGTATATCTTTATTAATTTATTCTATTATATCTTTATTAATGTATTTATTCTATTATATCTTAATATGTATAATTTGCTCGTATATCCTACTATTTGTATGATTAAAGAAATAAGTAGAATAAACTATATAAACATAGTGTAATGTATATTTGTATAATTTGATGTATATAAATTGTTGATGTTGATGTATATATATAATAATGTGTTTGTATGGACATATGTATAACCAAATTGTATCTATGTATATATGCATGTATGTGTGTACGTATGTATATAATGTTAATAATATATGTTATAATGTGTGTAATGTTTGTTCTGAGCAAGTCGCTATAGTTGCGAAAAGCTCATAAAATAAATAAAAATAAAAAAAAAATTTCTTGCTGGGAAAAAAAATAGAAAATGATTGAATGTTGTGGCCACATGGACTGTATTGTAGCTTAAATAATGAAAAAGTTAGCATGAAAATGTAAAAAAAGAAAAATAACAAGCAAATAAATAAGGATGGTTGAGGTGAATGATTTTTAAGCCTAATGAAAAAATATCGTCAAAAAGAGTTTTCTTATTCTATTTCGAAATATTTCATTATTTCTCAACGTGTTTTTTTAATCAATGTGGATTTTTTTAAGTTCTTGACTTTTAAGTGTTTTCGATATTCTCAATTCGTACATCTCATAGGGATAAAATAAAGAAATGATAAGATGACATTAAATTGCTAAGAAATGGCGATGATATATCAGCTGATATGGAATCGAGTGATATGTGATAGCGTTTAAGTGCCGATGTTATTCTGTACATTATCACAAAGGGAATTGAGTCACCGTAAATGAATTTGAGATAATTCAAGAAGTAATGGTATGCTATTTGTCAGTCGGTATTTCCTAGGCTCGGTATTTTTCATAAAAATGTCATGTTCTTGAAGCTGTTAGCATTCGCCAATTTAAATCTAAGTTGGTTTATTTCATTTTAACTAATATTCTAAAAGATTTGCTATTATAAAATTTCAGAATAATGTAAATACTTTATTGTCATAATGAATTATGACAATAAAGATAATAAAAAAAAAATCACTGTGCCTTTATAGTCCTTGCAACCGATAATACAAATATCTCTGTAGATTAAAAAAAAAAAATGTATCTACCCAAAACTCTGTAACAATTATTTATTAGTAGAAAATTTATCGTTATTTTATGTATTATTATAGTTTCACAAACTTTTAATGATTTTTTTTTCTTAAGGGAAAACATATTTATTACGAAAATGTCATTTGTAATTATTATGGTTTCATAAAAATTAAAAAGGCCAATCGTGTCTCCCAGCTTCAAAAATCCTTATATTTTAATAATTGTAAACAATATTTCGGCTTAATGCCATCATCAGAGAATCTTTATTAATATCAGAGTCTAAAAATATCACATTTTAAATTATACACATCATTTCTTTGCTCGTCATTAAACTTTATAAAAACATATAAACTAGATAAATATGTCTAAGTCATAATCTTATATATCAACATAATCAATGGGAGGAGGTTTCAGGGGGTTATCAAATGTGTTATGCCTGGGGACCGGTATGACTTGGTCATATTTACCTATTTTAAATTTTTTTTTTTTATCAAATTGAATGACAAGCAAAGAAATGATGTGAATAATGTAAAAAGAGATATTTTTAGACTGCGATATTAATAATGATTTCCTGATGATGGCATTAAGCCGAAATATTGTTTACAATTATTAAAATATAAGCATCTTTGAACTGGGAGACCTGATTGGCCTTTTTCATTTTTATGAAACCTAGATAACTTAGTGGAGGTCCCAAAAAATTGGCAGCACTTATCAACTCAAGTCATTTTACGAATTTAATTTGCCACCATAATTTCTTGCCAAATTTAATTTTTCTGAGAAATGGTACGTTAAAAAATGGCAACAGATTAGTAAAAGGTCCAACAGATAATATTTCTTTTTTAAATTTAATTTTGGCGAAAAGACCTCTACTTATAATTTTACGTAAAAAGACGATAGAGCTTAGAAATTATACTGTGTTTTCTCTCTGTCAATTTATCCGACATTTCAAAGTATTGCCTAAGTCTGCATTTGGTTATTAAGTGTTATATGGTCAAATCTGTGTTACAGTATTGGCGAATATGTGTGTTACGTCATAAAGTGTTAGTGAGTAATGCGTGAATGCCTAATTTTAGCCGACAAAAAACAGTTTCTTCCTTCCTTTTGTTTATCTTGCTTGATTTTGCTTCTAATTTCCCTTAGTTTGTTGTTTATTGTGTTATGCCAAGATCGCTGCCATTTTTGAAGAATAAACTTCTTGGCTTCAAGTTACATGTCTTGATCCAACAAATAAGTGATAAGATTTAAAATTATTCATTCTTCACATCAAAATTAAGAACAGCAAAACAAGTTTCCGATTTACATCAGTCCTTCTCCTATTTGGAGAAAGTACCTCCTCGTACTTAGATTTAAACTTACAGAATTAAATTTATTTCCCTGCAATCATTTCTCTGGAAAAACGAACCCATATATATGCGTCTCGATTAAGGCTTTTTGTGTTAAGTTTTGTTTTATTTCTTATTTTCCAATTATTTTACTTTCCTTCTTTTCATATTCGCATCATAAATTATTACAGCATACACAAAAAAAAAACAAAAAAAAAAAACTGTAATGGCAGAAAATTAAATACCTTCTAGCACGGTAATTGGTTTTTCTCCCTATAACGAAGAAGTAAACGAGATAAAAATTAAGATTATGTAATGAAACAAATAATAATGTGCTTATAGAAAAAAAAAAATGATCGATAAGTTTAAAGTTTTCCTTTTGAAATAAAAAAAAAAAAAAAAAAAAAAAAGGTGGATAAAGAGCCGGAAAATAGTAAGATTATCTATATATCAAATGTGTTTACCCGTAAGGCGCGGAAGAAATTGTGCGTTTGATTCTATTGATAACATATTTTCTCTTAGAATACAATGAACCTACTGATATCAGGTATCAACAAATTTATCTTTTACTACGGTAAGGCTATGGTACTTATTGTATTTTAAACTTTTATATTTCCTGATTCACGCCTTGTATTAATCGTGGTATCAATTTTTTGAGAAATGGAGCAACGAGCTGAGAATCGAGATCAGAGATTGTGCATTTACAAGTAAAGATAAACTGATTACATCAAAATAGATTGAAGATAATACAAAAAAAAAATGTATTCAAATTTTGGGAAGATTAAAAAAAAAAAAAAATTGTATTAAAATTTCGTCTAGACCCTTAAACTTTTGTTAAAGATTCAAAAATCCGACCATATTTCAAAGACAATTTAACCGAGCTAAACCAAATTTGGACGGTCGATAAAGGCTTCAAAGTTACACATTTTTGTCAAATGAGGGTATTTCTACGCGCTCTGGAATCAACGTTATATGCAAAAATGTTTAAGTTTTATTTTTATTTTGAGAACCATTTCTTACAAGTACCATCTGAGATTATACAATAGTCATTTATATGGGTAGAAAAAGGAAGCTTTCTTCTTTTCAAAGAGCCCCAAGAAGTAAAAATCGGATTATCACAAGGCGAGATATTGAATTTCAAAAGCTCACGTACATTTTTCGCTTACAAATTGTTAGTATTTTCCGGACATGAAAAAATTATTGTTTTTTTTTGTTTTCGATAATAATTATCACATTAGGGTTTCCTGGGGCGCTCATTTTAAATCTGCTATTATTTTTGCGGTAAAAAAAAAAAAATGTATAATGCTAGTTTACTTGAAAACGTAAGGATAATTTTGAATTTATTTTATGAAATATAAATTATTGTTTAATGATTGTATTTTTCCTTAATCTACTCTCTAAACTCTACATTAATAATAAAATAAACCATTTTCAACCTATTTTATTTTATTTCTCAGTTCCTAAGGCGTATTGGACGGAAGGCTATTCGATGCAGAATCAAGAGAAAAAAAAAATGGGTTAAATCGGTGACCCCACCACTGTATACTCCCCTTGTAAGTTTGCATAGCAAAGTTTTTCTCTATGCTCCTTGCTCTCTCTAAGTAGCCTTACGGTACGTACAGTGTATAAAATAGGAAGATCAAAGAGCATAGAGAATAAATCAAACATTTGAGGCTAAATGAAAATACATAGAGTGGACTAGCATGGGAGTATATAGAAAATAATTTCGGGAGGGCCTGGGAAAATTTCGGGGGGGGGGGGAGACCATTTCCGGGGTATGGAATACTAAAAATTTAGGACTTGGAATAGTTTTAAAAACTAAAACGTTATTACACCCAAAATAAAATATTTTTTATGAACTAAGTGATTATTTAATTTGTTTTTAAGGGTTTATGACACGGGGGGGGGGGCTGCAGCCCCCCCGTATATAAGCCCATGCTAGCTGGCGAAGCAGAGAGCATAACAAAGTTCTGATTTCAGTTTGATTTGCACGCTATCTGTACGCTCCAATCCATTTTTTGCCTAACAAAAAACAACTTGCAGACAACACTGGCCAACAAAAAAATATTTTTGTAATGTTTTCTTCACTTCATGAGTCAAATCTTACTAATTTTGGGTTGAAAAAAACGAAAATGACAATGAAAAAATTTTATTAGCTCTAGTTTCTGTGATACACCATGGGTCAAAATATATAACGTTAACAAATTGAGGCAAATCTGTAAATTTTAAACCATAAGTTTATCAACATTATAAATAATTTGGATTTATTAAATAGTAGTTAAATTTTTTTTAAGATTTGAAAATTAATGGCAGAATACTTGGCAGGTTGGATGTTATTACCATCATGTGGATTTTATTTTCCTTTTGGCCTGTATCTTGTAGGTGAGTTGTGGAGCATCCCTACACACACACCAACAGTAATCTGCAAGCATTCATTCATTCCAACGGCCCTGATATCTTTGTTCCATTACAGAAATATCCTGATGGAATCTCTCACCGTGGTCATCACTCACCGCACCACAACTAGGAGAGAAAACGTCTAAATGAGAGTGGAGAAGATGAATTTTGAGAGACATGTTGGATCCAGGTTCATGATATTTTTGTAGAAGTATCCTCACCAACTGAACATAGTTATCTTCTCTTTTGTTCCCCAAAAAACCTTTAATAACACCCTTGAACGCATTCCAAGCTTCCTTTTCTTTCCCCTCCAAAACTCTGTCAAACGCAAGATCCTTCACAAGCTCCCGAATTTGTGGCCCAAAAAAAACTCCTTCCTTAACTTTTACATCACTTAAGAAAGAAAATTTTTCCCTCAAATATCTAAAGGCCTCTCCTTCTTTGTTTATGCCTTTGACAAAGTTTTTCATCAAACCGAGTTTTATAAGTAGTGGTGGAAGGAATATATCTTTTGGGTCGACGAGAGACAGGGCAACAACATTTTTTTCACTAGGTCCAAGATTTCTTGCAGGCCAGTCTGTTTGAATGTAATGTGATTTCCTATCCCTACTGTCCCACATACATAAAAAGTCCGATTCGCAGGAACTGCGTCATCTTAGCGCGGTTCCGTTCTTATCTCTAGTGTTTATGAAGGCATAGAATAGAAACAGTTATTACTTTATTTAGATCAATAGCGAAACAGCTATCCAAATGAAATCTCAAACAAACCAGTCTTGAAAGGTCTTGATTTACAATCTTACCTGTATGGGTCAGCTATACCAAAAGTCGGCCAGAAAGGCCTCCGTTCAGAGGCATTTGGAAAGCTTTGGGATCTCTCTCTTTGAACGCTACATTTCTAACAATAAATTGATCTTCTTATTTTACTTAATCTGTTTTATTGTCAAATACATCATCTGACTATAAGCAATTTAAAAATAACAAGGAATAAAACAGACAAAAAGAACAGTTCGAATAAGCGAAATCAATTACTTTAAAGTTTTAAGCACTTATTTCTCCGATTGACATCGCCTAATCAAAACTTTCTTTAGAACCATTTTTGTAGAGAATTTAGTGACCTTTCTAATGGTCATCTTCCGTTTCCCAAGATTCTCAACCTTTTTCGAGATATTAAGGAAAGTGTACAAAGTTACCAAAACTTTTCATGTCTGTTCATAAAATATTTTATTCTAACCCTTCCTTAACTCCAAACGTTACATAACTTTCAACATATTAGTTTCAATAAAGTTAGAACATGCAGATAATGTTTCAACTGAATCCCGTGATTCTAAGTACCCAAACCAAAAACGGAATTCAAAAACTATTTTTCCAATTTTCTCGACAACAGTTAAAGCTATCGCCTTGAAAATGGTTTCATTCGTTTTTCTAGCCCAAGAAGCCTATAAAAAGAGTACTTACAAGCTTATGAACTCAAAAACGTAAGCGTTACGATTTTTTGTGCGCGAATTTCGCCCCAAACGCCATCTTCCAGTGGGCGGATTTTGCTGGTTAACGAACTTGACCTTTCAAATTGGACGACGGATTTTTGTACCAAATTTCATCAAAATCGGACCATCAGGGAAGCCAGAAATGAGCGAAGAGACAAATATATATATATATATATATATATATATATATATATATATATATATATATATATATATATATATATATATATATAAATAAATATATACATATATATATATATAAAAAATTTGAAACACCGTTATTTTCGGTCTCTAGGGGTTCTGAAACGCGAAATTTTCTAGTCGGCACTTCCGGATTGTTTCATTGTATCAACCCTATAAGCGGGGTTCCTCCCTATGGGGGAGGGAGGAACCGCGCTAAAAAAGCAGCAGTATTTAGTACACCCCAGTTGCATTCCTAAAAGTATAGCGATCACCACAGATTTTCCACTTGTGTTCAGCATATTTGATTGAGTGGAGGAGGGCTTTCATGTTTTCATAAGTCTCTTTCATTTATATAACCTCAAAATAGCTGTACAACGTTTGGTTTTAGTTAACAGGTGTACCAACATCCAAAAACTAAATTTCTCAACAAAGTGAAAGTAGAGCATGTAAAAAGTGACATGTTACTGTATCTTGAAAACAAGAGCTATTTGGTCATTTTCGAGGTGATTTTTTAACTCAGGGGGTGAAAATACATAATAATTGGGTATTTTTAAGCCAGAAACATATTCATTGTTGGTCAGTGCAATTGAACGGTATACTGACAAAAAAACAACTAATATTATTATTTCATAAGTTCATAATTCTCTTTCAAAATTATATGCAGTAAACAGGCCATAGACGATGAAATATTCAACTACATACACAGATTACAGGAACAAAATACTTCAATGATCGTAAGATCCAGTCATACAAAAAAAAAACTACAACAAAAAAATAGTCTACTATAAAAGGTACGAAATTGAAAAGAATATACAAATATACACAAAAAAACAAGCTGAGAAAATTAAAAACACTGCCTACGAATGGCATTCAAGTGCCGCACAGTTATACAAGAAGAGGTCATACTATGCAGATTGCGGCTTTGACACACTTTGCAGACTCGCTCATTTAATGACTTACAAAGGAGAACCTACTTGCAGACATATAAAGTTAGAACAACTTCTCCTAACTGAAACCATAATTAACAATATATTTACATTTTTAAAACATATTAACCTACAGACATATATTTAATTCTTGAACCATTTATGATTTACAATCTGAAACCTTTGACGATATTATTTTAAATCATGCATGCATAATCAGATTTTAATTAATTATTTATTGAATCATGCTAAATATGTTCCATGTTATTTTTTTAATTTTGGCGGCAGCATAATGGAACGGGCATCCAGGAGCGAAGTCCTTGTGAATCTAGAAAACACGATTTTTTTTTCAATTCTTTTTTTTGGAGTAAACCCAAATTTCTAATATACTGATTTTGTTTTCTCTTACAAGACATTTTGTTCATTATTGTATACATAAATACCGACTTAACAGCCCGCGTCCAGGTTTGTATAGGTTTATATAAGTTACAGCGGGAGTCATTTTCGTTGTCTGGTTGGAAGGGTCGGTGAACAAAAATATTACAATAAAATTGATTAATTGCTTAATATATCAGGAACATCAGGGTCCCCACGTGGTCTAGTGGCTAGTGCGTTAGATTCTCATGCGGGAAATGGTGGGTTCGAGTCCCACCTGCAGCAGGGATTTTTCTAATTTCAGGGCCCGTTGAGAAAATTCCCTGCTGTACCATCGAGTCGGCTCTAATGACCCAGTTGTTGGTGCGCCGTAAAAAAAAAGTATCAAATAAAAAAAAATCAGGAACATCGTATCATATGAAAAGTTAAGATAACGGAAACTATCAAATAAATTTACAGCTAAAAAGCAAAACTAGTAAAAATCTAAGTTACTGGAAATATTCAGCCAATGTTGCATTTAAAAGTTACATTTTCTTTTTTTCATTTTTTTTTCTTATTAAGAAGAATATAACAATCTGTTCCTGATACCAGATACACTTTTTTCTTTTCTATTATTCTATGTTGTAATTTAAATTTTAGCACAAATTTTACAATATAGGAAATCAATGTAAAATAAAACCTATGCATACAGTAAAAATTACATTGCTGAGGGTAACTACGGGTCTATGGGACATACAGTGATTGAGTTAATTTAGGCGCAGCGCACGTTCCGCTGTGACATTGCCTGGATTCAGATGAATGCAACGCTCTTCCGAATATCAGAAGAATTGGCTAGATTAGACGAGTTATCTCGCAATTCTGTGTTATGAAGCCCGGTAGCCTGTTGAATATGGTGGGGCAGGGAATTCTTTTAACGAGCCCATAGATGAAATATATCAACCGGGTAGGACTCGAACCCGCATCTGCTACTGTAGAATCCAAGGCGTTAGCTCTTTTTATTACGTTTTTTTTTTGTTTTTTTTTTCTTCTTTTTTTACAGGGCATTGGCATCTCTGGAAGAAAATCCAAGGCGTTAGCTACTGCACCACTGGGAGACTCTTTATTAGGTCATTATTTCAAGTTTCTAATATTTGGGAGTTTTATAGTTTTCGATGTTGTTAATTATTATTTTATTAACAGTAACACTGTAAAATATGATCTTGAATAAGTTTTATTATGCTCTGACTATCTCACTTTTTTTAACAATCCCCACAAGATTGTTACGTCACGCATCCCGTAACTTGCCAATTTCTTTTACAATTATACGCCACAATTTATCGGTTATCCTTTCTTGAAGACAAATCACAAAGTAATACAGTAGACGAAGAAGATGTAATCTATGTGTCTTGTAACACTTAAATAACAAGACTTCTGGTACAAGACGACTGATAACACGAACATACGATAAATCCATGCACTCAGTATATGAATGCTTATTAAAGAAAAATACCAAATATACAAGAATAATTCATTTTATACAGTCTCAGGATTGGCCACGAAATAAATTGCTCACTCCTACATTATTTCAAGTCACGACACATACACACACATGTAATTACTATAATACAAAATTATCCATAAAACATATTCTGAAAAACTTTAAACTCAGAACAAATTTTAAATGCTCGTACAATCTGTCAGAATTACTTTTCGATGGTAGCCTACGTTGATAAACTCACGGAACGACTTATACAATCAAATTTATTTAAAAAGAAAACAAAAATCAAAAGCATCATTAGTGATGTTGTTTGGTGTTCATTGACCTGTAAGAATGATAATGTCTTTTTGTTGCGTCAATGAAAAAAAAAAATAAATACGAAACCATAACAGAAAATATTTCACATACGCCACTAAAAAGTAAGGATGGAAAAACTTTATTTTGAAAAAAAAGTTTAGTTGCATAATTACATTGGGCTGCTCAGGATGCAATATATTAATCACTCTTTACTCTAGATATTCTAAAGAAAATAAAAATAAGCAAAAAAAAAAAAAAAAAACACTGCATAAATTAATTAATCAAAAGAAATATAATGATGAAATTATGTATACAAATGGATAAAAAACAACGATATAATAAAAAAATACTACTAATAAAATGGTCGAGTAAATTTTATTTTATTTCTACATCAGAGTGAATAACCAAGGAAAAATATATTGTTTTATCACTTGGTGGTTCAAAATTAAAATAGCAGAATTATCTTGTATAGTAGTTTTGACAACTACTACATACTATTCAAATAAACAAATAAAAATTAATATGAAAACGAATTAAATAATTAATGTTTACAGAAAATACTAAAAATATGTGTATTCCTGATAGAGATACTACCAAGCGATAAGTGTTATCAATAATCAAGACCACTGCATCGAGCATACAGACATAAACAAACATAACTATTTGACAAGTTGAGTGACCTACCTCCCCATGACTGGTTGCTGGCTGCAGTCCTTGCCTGACTGGCTGGAAGATTGTTCGGTCATCCCTACCAGTTTGAATGCCTGGTGGTGGGGAAGAGTCGTGAGGGTTTTATCCTATGCTCATTGCATTGTGTTTGTTGTACATTTCAATAGCCTTTTTTCCCATCAGGCGGTTCGTTAAATAACATTCGCCATTCAGATGGAGAGTCGAAATTGGTCATTTAACACCGTATGGTTAAATGTTATGTCATAATGATTTGATAGACGTATATGTCAAGCAAAATTAATTAACATGAGCATTTTAAAGGTGGCTAAATACAGTATATTTTCTGAATTATTTGTTATTGAAAAACCTAGAGTGTTTATATAAAAATAACCCCTCGCCCACAAAAAAATAACGTTGAAAAAAGAGGCCAAACAAGGTCCAGGCATTGGGGAAATGCATCAACTCAATTTTTCTGTATTTTCGCTTTCGGAAGGAATGATGGGTTTCCTAAGGAACAACAAGTATAAAACTGTACCCCCCCCCCTGGAAGCGGAGTCGAACACAACTTTTCTGTATTTTCGCTTTCGGAAGGAATGATGGGTTTCCTAAGGAACAACAAAAAACTGTACCTCCCCCCCCCCCCCTGGAAGCGGAGTCGAACACAACTTTTCTGTATTTTCGCTTTCGGAAGGAATGATGGGTTTCCTAAGGAACAACAAGTATAAAACTGTACCCCCCCCCCCCTGGAAGCGGAGTCGAACAGACCTTCTTTGTATTTTCGCTTTCGGAAGGAATGATGGGTTTCCTAAGGAACAACAAGGATAAAACTGTCCTCCCCCCCTGGAAGCGGAGTCGAACAGACCTTCTCTGTATGTTCGCTTTCGGAAGGAATGATGGGTTTCCTAAGGAACAACAAGTACAAAACTGTACCCCCCCCCCCCCTGGAAGCGGAGTCGAACACAACTTTTCTGTATTTTCGCTTTCGGAAGGAATGATGGGTTTCCTAAGGAACAACAAGTATAAAACTGTCCTCCCCCCTGGAAGCGGAGTCGAACAGACCTTCTCTGTATGTTCGCTTTCGGAAGGAATGATGGGTTTCCTAAGGAACAACAAGTATAAAACTGTCTCCCCCCCCCCTGGAAGCGGAGTCGAACACAACTTTTCAGGATTTTTCGATTTTTTCCTTTAATAACACCGTAATGTCTATCACTCTGCAAACTTTCCGTGAGTTGTATGAATTCCGATTATCTATATATCTCAGAAACGCTTCAATGTAGATTTATGAAACTTTCCTATTTTACTCAAATATATTAGTATAATAACTGTTTAAAATTTCATAAGTTAAGCTTTAACTGGTTGAAAGTTATGAGAGGGTAAAAATCGTCACTAATGCTTCGTGTAATATACTCACAGTGTGCATAGGCCGAATTTGGCCTGGCACACTACCGTACGCGTATATATATATATATATATATATATATATACATATATATATATATATATATATATATATATATATATATATTATAGGCGGCTATAGACAAACATTTCTTGCGGGGAGGGCTAATTTAGTATGGGGTTACCGCCGTGCCTGGGGGTGTAGAATCAAATTTTTATAACCAGGCACCTGGAAATCATTGAGGATGTATTTGATAAACTAAAAACGTACATTAATTGAATCGTATATTTCAGAAACCCGTCAAGTGCACGGAAAATGTTGGGAAAACTAAAAAAAAAAAAGTCTTACTTTTAAAATTAGGAAAGGTTTTGGTTTGGGAAAACATCAAAATGGTTCTTACTGTATTGCAAAAATAATGCTTGGGGGATTTTTTAAAATAATGAAGTTATTAAGTTTTTCTAAAATTTAAAGAGTTCACTTGACGGGTTTCTGCATTAAACGATTCAATTACAACTTATTAATTTGCCTAAACAATTTATTTTTCTATCTTAACCGAAATAGATTGTGAATTTTTATTTTGGGGGCTATGCCCCCCCTTTATCCGCCACTGTATATACATATTATCCGATAATGACCACTTCTATTTTTCTTCTTTTTTTTCTTGTGCATAAATTCATTCTACTTGTAACAACTTCTATTATTTTTTTTTTCCTTTTCTTTTGGTGCATCTACTGCTGAGGTCATTAGCACCAAACTTCTATTATTGTTACTAATCCCATTTTAATTTTCCTAAAAGTGGCCTTTATGACGACATTTTGTATCTTCCATATACAGTCAACTCACGGTAAGGCGATATTCAAGAGACCGTGAAAAATTGTTCAACTTATCTTCATTTCGGTTTACGGACATTGATTCATCGAGGTTATATTTAACTATGTACATGTTAATGGAAAAAATAAACAAAAAATTGGAACTCATCTACGTAACGTTTGCTAAAATTCTATTGTTTGTACGAACATATAAAGTCAATTGTCAAGAAACGGCTAACTATTATTGTTTTGGTAAATACATATCGCACTAGTATTCCTAAAGTGACATAGCTCAAAAATCGGTGTTTTTCTGTTATGGCTATGAGAGATATTGGTAAATATCTCTTTACCAACCATGAAAACTGTACTTACAGCTTTAGATCTTCTACACCAGAGGTCACTTGTTTCACTCTTCCTGTCTTAATTCTATTCCCCCTACACATTTTCAGTTGATACTTGAATTCAACGTATTTTTATCATCAAAACTTATTCCAGACTCCAGAGCGAGTACGTGGTGACGAGAGTAATTCCTAGCAAGAAGTGCTTCTGAAGAGGTGCGAAAATATGCACGAAACATGTCGGGCCTAATAAATAAAGTAGTTTGAAGGAAGGATTACTGCTTTTAAGACCCCAAGCCTCCTAAATCAGAGAGAATATATGTATATATTTTGGGTCATTTACAAGAATAAATAAGATTTATAAATATATCTGTTTACACGATAGCCGCCAGAGTTTTTGTTTTTTTTGGCACGAAACTTGGAATATAGTGTTCACAGAGCAAACGTTTGAACGAGTTCGTTAACCACCAAAATCGGTCCACCGGGAGGGGGGTTTACCCCGAACCCAAAACACTAATTTGACCATGCCAGCCGTAGTTTTTGTTATATTTCAACGAAACTCGGTATTCGTTGTGGTCATTTAAAGAGAAAAATGCGTTGTAAAAATAAACTTAATCCGTTCATTAAGAAGGGGGTTTACTCCGGAAGAAAATTACTAATTTGCTCATACCGGTCGTAATTTCTGTTGTATTGTAACGAAACTCGGAATACGTCTATATAATTAGAAACAAGTGTTGTAAAAATGAACTAAATCGGTTAATTGAAAGGGGGTTTCTTTTATACTATGATTGAAAATCTTTTCCAGTGAAACATAAGTTGGCAAAGCTGCCACTAGGAGTGCCTCTGTCTTGATATTACTTCTCACTTCTACCACTAGTGGTGTATCCCATTTCTGCGTTAGATCAAAAGAAAAAAATGTGAAGTTTTTGTGTATTTATTAAGTACTTTAGTACCATGCATACACAAAACTCTACAAGGAAATTAATTTAAAAAATAATAATTGAAATAATTTAATTGGTTTGCTCATTATAAATGTAAAAGAACAGAACTATTCATGTTTTTATTTTATTTATACAGGTCATTTTATACAAGTTATTCAGGAATGCAGTCTACACTACCCGAATTCTGAGGAAAGTGCTTAGTTATGCACTCCTGTGTGACGGACTTTTTTGCTATTAATGCAGATCTGTGCCCTGGACCGGCATGCCCCTAGTGCTACTAAAACAGATCTGTGCACCTCCAGTGTTATTAACACAGATTTGTGATTCTTAACAACTGCTGCTCTCACATACTTCTGATCTCAGAACCAGCCTTTGGGGTATGTAAACCAACTATAAGACTTGTAGAATTGCCAGTATATAGTGTAGGCGACTACGTTCCAAACTATGCAAGTTTTTTGACTGTTAGCTCTAAGACCTTTCAAGGGAAGCAAAAAGAACTCACCACTGTGTTGTTGTTGAGGCACCAGCCCTGTAGAACCCGATCAAGTTCAAGCTTGCACTGCTCAGCAGCAAATATCATGTTGTCTGAGAATAGAAACCACTACGAGGAAACAATTAATTCATCTTGTACAAAATAAATAATGTATTTTTCAATATAAATAAACAAAGTTATAAACAAAACAAAACTTCTCTATTCACAGATATTGTTTTTAAAAGGCTTATCAACTTTATATAACGATAAACAACTTTTTACAATGTATGAGACCATTTTATGTCAGTGTTAAACTATCATGTATGAATTTAAATATATCTGAAACGTTTGTACTTGACTGTAGAATCTTACGCCATACTAACAATTAGTATATCACATTTACAGAAGATCTTAAGTTGAGTGTTTCTTTTGAAAATTTAACGATATTAACATTAAATTAACCAATCATTTATTTTCTGAATTCAGTAGTTTCTCTGTGGTCGCTTCCTTTTCTGAGTTTGCTTGTTTTTCTGAGTTCGCTTCTTTCTCTGAGTTAGCTTGTTTTTCTGAGTTCGCCTGTTTTTCATTATTCACTTTAATATCTTCCATTTCTGTCTCATCTTCATCGAATATTACAAGATTTTTAACGTAGTACCAGACTCCTACATCAAAGAGCGTTCCCACAGCAACTAGACCTAAAATTTAAAGATACACAAAAGTAATACATAAAGCTATCTGACTTAGGGGAAGATTTAATTTCAATGCAGAACTTACAATAACGAATGGGGGGGGGGGGGTAACCTCTTTTTATTTAAATTAATTCTATAGGTAATATATGCTTCTGACAAATTATGACAAAGAGTGGACGCTGAAGGTTCTTATTAATTTCACTTTTATGTCAATATTCATAAATTTTAAAACAATAAATTGTTCTGATCTTAAAATGTAGGGGCAATTTTTTTTTTTTTTTCTGTAGGAATGTCAGAAGTTACTTAATGGATATAAAAAAATTCATTTATTATGTTTTCTTAGTCACTCTAAAATTATTTATTGGATTTGTAAAAAAAATATTTTATATGCTTGAACAAAAAATATAAAGATATTATCAATAAGTTTATTCTCCTATTAGCAATTATTGATATAGTTAATTTATTCCCCACCAGTTATATATTTTATTTTATTTTTTTAATAAATAAATAATGGAAAATGGGGGGAATTCGTATGGCTTAAGTGACACAGCATTCGGCTCTTGTTCTAAAGAGTGAAAGATGAAAACTGGAACTTATGGCAGTCGGAGCATACTACTGACCACACTGTCTCCCAGGTGTGACGCATGATCAAGAATCAGATTCATGTACACTATCTGATCGAGCATGTCCGTGCTATCAGAGCGTTTAAGTCAATTGAAAAAAGAAAAAGTGAAGTTAATGAATTAACAACTGAAAATAAATTACAGCTCAGCATAGACGTGAAAAAAAGATAAAGTAAAAAATAAATTATAATTAAATTAAAAACATGAATTCAAAATAGGGGTTGTGAATTTGGTGTATAAATCAGCCTTTCAAATGTTTAAGTAGTATTATCGATGTAGGAACAACCTTCCCACAGTCACAAGGAATTTATTTGACCAATGGTGACGTCATCTATCTAATTAAATATTTCTTTTTGTTCCTTTACTCATTAGTGAGCTTAGTCCTGCATTAAGGACACAGGAGCATCTAGAGAAGACAGGAACAAGTTATGCATCAAGCATAACAAGAAAATGTCCCTATGTAGCGCCAAAATTAAATTTTACAAGAAAACATAGCGTCTTTGTCAGCCCATGCCAGTTAAGAAGCAATGGTGTTAGGGTTAAATTGGATTTTAAAAAATTAAAACAATAAATAAAATTAAAAATGAGTAAAGTGTTATTTTTTTGTAAATAAAAAAAGTGCATACTTGCTGCAATGAAGTTCAACACGTATTTCAAAGATTCGCTGTTATAGAGCCAGCAGTTTCCAGTGCCAGAACATGTTTTCCCCCAAACAAGGCATGTTGAATCTAAAATAGAAAAATACATAAATCTATTTAACCTATGAGCATAAATTCAGGCATAAGTGTACTTCAAACATACTCAATGATTGAATTTAAAGGAACTCTTCTGTTAGAATTTAAAAGTTCCTTTAAAACCCAAGATAAAGCAATTTTGATAATTATTAAAATTAAACTACATTTCATTTTGAACGAATGAACATGTTTAGTACTTTTGAAATAATACAATTTTATAAGAAGGGTTCAGCCTTTACCCTTTACTACTTTTTCACGAGCAATAAAGAAACAATTTAGAAAACAGAATGGAAACTTTACGGCAATTTGAAATAATTAAAGATATCGGACACAAAAAAATCACTGAAATGAAAATTTGAAAAAGAAAATTAATTTCGTTATTTCAACTTATATAAAAGAGAGAAAGCACTTAAAATTTTCCAAACTGAATACAATAATAACTGAAAATAAAAATATTTCATAATATTTTCAGTTAAGCATTTACAGTAGAACTTGGATAATTCGAACCCCTAGGGACCGATGAAAAAGTTCGAATTATCCAAAATTCGAATTACAAAAGTTTTTGAAAATAAAGGCTAAAAAATCGAACTTCATATGTCCTCATTTTTTAATTTAAAAAAAATTTCACTTTATTTAACGAAAAACAAACATTTCATGAATTGATGATTACCTACATGAGTAATAAATAATTTATCAAAAAAGTCAAAATAAAAGTTTTTTGTTTTGAAAAAAAGTTGTTTTCATGGGCAAGAATTTTTTCCCTGGCACAAACAATGCAACAGATCTAGGCACTGACTGACTTATAACTGAATAAGAAATGAAAATCTGAAATGAAATAAGTGGGAAAGAATTCTATGATAAAATTACAGGATGGTGTATGTAACTACAACCCCTGGAAGGGAGGAAGCGCGACCCACCACTTTGTAGAACTCCTAGAGTCCAAGAACTAGACTATGAGACTGCCGCGCTTCTTGGCTTGGAACCCCTACATCCGTATCCTTCTTACCGACGGAAGAATATTTTTACAAGATTAAAGATCGACCGCCTCTCTATTCACTCTTCCCAGAGGAGGCACAGACTCATCAAAAATTTGAATTAGCCAACATTTTATTCGAATTAACCGATTAAAAAAATTAAAAATAATTAACGATTATTTTACATTATTTATGTCCTAAATTCTAGGGACCGAGAGAAATATTTGAATTAAAGAAGATTTTGAATTATCGAAGTTCGAATTATTCATGTTCCACTGTACTTCCTTTTGATTTTAATTGTTCTGGTTTAAAAAAATTACTAAAACAGCTATTTTAAATTAGCTAAATTGTATTTCGATTCATCCGGAATATTATTGAAAAATATTTCATGAATTTTATCAAAAAGTTGAATATTATCAATACTGCTAGTATGATAATATTATTTTTTTTTTTTTGGTCTAAAAAGGCAAAGCAAATAAACTCTCTTTTTTTGTTGTTTTTAGTATGTTTCCTCCTGCTCTCCATAGGGAGGAATTCCGCTTATAAGGTTGACCTCATAGATCACGAACATAACGGTTGCATATATTTGTATGTTCGCTCTTTAGCTGGCTCAGAAATGGATTGAAAAAGGTTGGGAAAATGAGGTAAGTAGACAATAACGTTTCGAAAGCTTACTACATTTCCATCAAAAAACAGATCTTATGTAATTTTCAAGGGAGCAATTTTTTAGTAGAAGTGCTTAAAATTCTGAAGTATTGATTTTTTTCTTTTGAACAGTTTTTGTCCCTGCTTACCCCAGTTGTTAAGTTGCAGTTGTTTTAAATTGAATTTAACAGTAAAATGAAAACATATTTGTAACAGTGTTTTCCAAGGTTTAGTTGTGCGAGAAGGCGGAAGGAGGGATTTCCGCTTAAGATACTGCCAGTTTCTTGTTGTAGTCCCTGAAATCTTGCTTCTCTTTGAGATTTAATTTTACATTTTTACACGTGTTTAAATTTTTACCACTGAACAAAACAAACTAATATCTGTTTCTATTCCTTTACAAATGTATCTAGGGATAAGAACGGAATGTTCCTGTGTGTTAGAATTTTTTCTTTTTAATTTTTTAAATATTTTATTGGAATTTTTGACTGATACCCAACTGCCATGTAGCAATACAACTGGTAACACTATAACGTTTCTTGGTTCTATCACAGAAAAACCCTACTTAAAATTTGTGAGTTTTTGATATAAATTATGAAATGTTATAAGTTGTACTATAGGTCACATTAAAAGATGGTTGTTATTTTTTTAATTTAAGGAAGTATATTTACCCATGACATAGCCAAAAAATATAGGAGATGGTATGAATGCGAACAAACTCATCAACATAAGTCCAAAGCCCATAGCAACTGGCTTATCCTTCTCAGCTACACACCTGAAAAATGAATGTATATTAGTTTATTTCTTCTGTATAATATCAAAAATATATTGTAAGATATATTGACGCTTTAATATGCATAGGTAACAAAATCTGGTTGTTCAAAAATATATATTTGAGAACTAATTTTTTTTTTTTTTTTTTTTTTTTTTTTTTTTTTTTACTTTTGCGCTTCTGGATGGCACCTTAAGGGATAATATTACCTTGTAACTTTTTTTTTTACCATTTTCTTTTTTATGGGCTTCCCTAAATCCATTAAGATCAAAGTCTTGAGCGGATTTCCTTCCTCTTGGAAGAGAGGAGGAAAAAAATCACTTTACACATGAATAAAACTGAAATATAATTATTTAAATGATGAGCATACCTGACAGAAATTAAGAAATTGGACGCCCTTCCTGTCGCTCCGACAAATTTTAGGAGACAAACCACCGAGAGGAATATGAAAAATACCCTCGAACAGTCGACCGGACAAGGTCCTGGAGATGCAATAGCAGGGAGCTGTGTTCCATCGGCACCGATTTCTTTCACACAATCACAGTCAGTGTAGATCTAATATAAATAGAAAATATATTTTAAAAATTTCACAGAATAATAAATTCACATAAAAAAATTCAGGGAGATTTAGTACTAAGTAGCTAAACTCTAGGAGGTGATTCTGGACATAATTTCCTACAAAAAAGTTCATTTGAAATATGGTGCAATTCTGAAGGGAAAAAGAGTTATGTCCAATTTTCTGTTTTTCTTTTTTTTTTAACATGGACATATTTTTTATTGAATCAGAAAGAACTGCTCAAAAACTGTTCAAGATAATTATGCCATCATAAAATAGATAATTTTCCTTAAGAAAACAGTGATTTCATTCATGAAACACATTGATAGAGGATACTTTCTGGATGTCCAATAACACACCTCTGTTTTTCTCGATGAAGAAGAGTTTTCTAGCAAATTTTTTCCTCACCCCCCCCCCTAACTACTACAGATTCCCTACTTACAGCGAAACTTCTACATTTAGTAAGCATTAAAACTCTGCAAATGATGTGGAAGTTTATGGCGGGAGAGGTTGAACGATAGGCTCCATTTTGTCAAAAAATATAGGAAGTTTGTCAAAAACATATCCTAACCTGTCCTTAAAAAACTATTTATGTATATATTTTTGGGGAACGCAAAAATGGAAAATGCATGACAACCCCCATTTTGTTTTGCGGATTAATTTTTGCCGAAATACATAATAAAGTGGTCAAGTCTTCAACTGATGATATACTTTTTGGACGTCAATTTTATTATTTTTTGCATATTTCAAATAAATAAATGCTTGCATCACATACAAAATAGATATGCCACATTTGAATCACGAGCTCAACATTCTTACTAAAAGAACACTTTAGATTATAAGACATAACATAGAAGATGACATTGTCTGAAAGTATGATATGCATAATTGCGATGATTTTTTTATTATTTACAGTTATGAAACCTTTAGAGATTGGAATAGTTGATATAATACCTTGCTGAGTTTGAGTAGTTTATCTTAGTTATAGTACTTTGAATTAATAATTGCTCCTTTATTTGTTAAAAAAGAAATAAAGGAGAATATCACAAATGGCCATTGCTGCCGATGCAGCCATGCATTAAAAAAAAAAAAAAAAATACCTTGCTTCCATTAGGAAGTAGCTCTGAGCCTGAGCACCCAGCGTGACATGGAGAAATGAAGGTCCTGCTATACGCGCAGACTGGCGAGTACTTGACATAATCACAGTGGCAGCCAACATTACATGACTGCGTTGTATTAAGCCTGTAAAAAATATATATTTATATAAATAAATTGTAATAATATTTCCTAGATTGGATTTTTGGTTTTATATTTTTAATTTGTATGTAATTATTCTTTAACAATTAAAATTAATTGTAGGAAATGATGGATAGTGAAAATTGATGATCAGAAGAATGAAAAAAGGTCCAAAATTTCCAAAGGTATTTTATTTTGTTTAGCAGAACCTTTTCACGGACTAAGCCCCAATTTCAATGCCCTTGCAAAGGTTGGCCATTTTCAATGCCCAACATTCAGTTGGGCATTCCTCCTAGATTGCAAGGAGAAAGGCTCGGCTGAATAAGAACCTGTGCATGGAGAAACAAAATAAAATACCTGTGGACATTTTGGACCTTTTATCATTCTTCTAATTAAAATTAAGTTAACTCTTAGATGGGAAGGCCGCCTGCCTTGCACAGTTTTGAATATTAAGGCTAAATTAATTTGTTTTATTTCATTGTAATTAGCATTCTATTGCTTATCATATTTAATTTTTTCAAGGTTCTAGCTTTACGTAAAAACAACACAGCAGTGCAGAAAAAAAATGTATTCAGTAATATTGTAATTACATGCAAGTTTAATAAATACAGGACAAGGATGTAAGCATAAAAAAAAGCTATCATTGATATTATGTTATGCTTAATATGCTGAAAAATCCAGTCAGAAAATCGATAAAAGTTTTAACTGCCAAGCAGATCCACTAGCAATAGTAGGGTATGGAAGTTTGGCCACAATGTCTTCAACATCAATATCATACAAATGTTCATATTCTCTCGTAAACTTGTCACTTAAAGTTTGTTTTTTTCAAATATTGGATCTTAAACATTGGACATTTAATACTACATACTTTTGTTTTTTCAGCTTCAATAATTAGATTTTCAGGAATATCTGTCAAGATACGAGGTTTCCCTTTAGGCCGGCCCCTATTTGACATTTTCCTTGCCAGCACTTTTCAATGAGGTCTTACAACTTCAAGTATAATAATAAGGGCTGATAGGTTCGAAATGCTAAACTGAGGATTGATAAAGTCAGTTTCAACTTATTTCATTTATTATTTTTTAAATTCTTTGAACAATTGAAGCAATCAATATTAATTATTTTTTTAAAAATTGTAGTAGAATAACATAAAATTTGAATTATGAAAAAATTACTCATGTGTGTTGTACCTTTGACCTAGTCAAAGGAACAACAACTAGTCGTGGTCAGAGGTACAACACCCTGGTAGTGCAAATTAAAAAGCATGCTAAACATTTTAGGGTTAAGATAAATCAATTTCAGAAGCTACACCATATTTCTATTTGTAATAGATACTTTGCCAAATGATTTCCATCTAAAAAGACATAATACAAAAAATATTATGAGGCAAAACGTCATGAATAAATAACTTACATTTTTATTATAGAAATGGATAAGTATTTTTTGCAAAAATCCTCTTTGACTTGAATAATTCAAAGTAGGTTACACAAGCCCTCTAGTGAAGGAGCTAAACACTAATTACACCAAAATTGATAAAATGTTGCTACAAGCCACCACAGCTGCGGTGGTCAAAGGTACAATATGGTCAGAGGTACAACATCTTCCCCTATATATATATATATATATATATATATATATATATATATATATATATATATATATATATATATATGTATAAAACAAAATTTAACATTCTAATACATCAGAAAACTAAATAATAAACATAAGCCTATTGCATTATATTTATGCCTTTATATACCATGCTTGTTCTTAAGAATGTACATGGTCCATTGTATGTATTATATGTATAATTATTAATTTATTGTTTTGTTTTTAACATTGAAATTAATTTATGCTCAATATAATTTGAGGACACCAGGACCATATCAAGGGCCCCCACTTCTCAGAGCCAGAATGAAAATTCTAGTACTTTGCAATAGGACTTTGGGCATTTTAAAATTATTTTCATCTTCAGTTTTGAGCAAAATGAGAATAAAAGCCGCAATCGGTGCTGCAAAGGTCACTTTCGGTACTATTTTTCCAATTAGTGAGGATCGGCCCGGGCCCCCACGGTGGCCGGGCCCGGGACAACTGTACCCGGTTGTCCCCCCCCCATTTGGTGGCCCTGGAGGACACTGGTTTTAAAAAATTTCTGTTTTAGATTTACTTATTATTTTTTTTTTGTTATTTTTTTTTTTTAGCGATGCAATTACAATTTCATTTATACTTGTCCTACAATATTTATCAGGTGAATTGCAAAAGCTTTGTTGCCAGAAAACAAATAAATAAATTATTATTTACATATTAAAAGCATTAATGAACAAACACTCTCTATTTGAAGCCGTTGATGAATTAATGTGACTTACTCGCCAGAAAGTAGAATAGTCCCCTGTGTTCCACTTGTCTCGCATCCGAGGAAGGCGTAGGAAACAAGTCCGACAGCTGAGATGGCACCGATAAGTACGTTCGTCATTGCTAGTACTCTGGCGCTTGGTTTGTATTTCGATATGATCAGCCCGCTGATTAGGATACCAATAGCAGAAAACACAAGTCCCACTGTTCCTAAAAACGCAAACGAAATCATTTAGTAAATAAATATAGACAACTTATTATCGATTTGACACATTTAAACTTAATTTATAATTTAAAGGGTAATACCATAGGGTTACTTTTCTTATACTGTTTCCTTTTAGCAGTTTCCTCCGAAGGAAAGTAGCTATTGAGGTTGTACTCATGACGGAATTTTTGAAAATTATTTTCAAATCTTTATCGATCCTACCTAGTAGACACCGAAAATAACCCCCGGTAAAAATTATATATATATATATATATATATATATATATATATATATATATATATATATATATATGTGTGTGTGTGTGTGTGTGTGTGTGTGTGTGTCTGTCTGTCTGTTAACACGATAGCGGCCAGAGTTTTTGTTTTTTCTTCACGAAAGTTGGTATATAGCTTCCAATTAGCAAACGGTTGAACGAGTTCGTTAACCACCAAAATCGGTCTACCGGGAGGGGGGTTTACCCCGGACCCAAAACACTAATTTGACCATGCCAGCCGTAGTTTTTATTATATTTCAACGAAACTCGGTATTCGTTATGTTAATATAAAGAGAGAAATAAGTTGTAAAAATAAACTAAATCGGATCAATAGGAGGGGGGGTTTACTCCGGACCCACATTACCAATTCGCCACTACCAGCCGTAATTTTTATTATACTTCGACAAAACTCAGTATTCGTAGTGATAATCTGCAGAGGAAAATGGGCTGTAAAAATAAACTAAATCGGTTCATTAGGAGGGGGGATTTACTCTGGACCCAAATTACTAATATATTCATACCGGTCGTTACAATTTCTGCTATATTGTAACGAAACGCGGTATACGTCGTGGGTAACTCATGAGAAAGAAATGTTGTAAAAATGAGCTAAATTGGTCAATCAAAAAGGGGGGTTTACTCTGTACTGTATTTCAATAGAATAGCCCGCCAGATGTAGGTTCGCAAGGCCGCCGCAAGGACCCACTTTCTACCACTAGAGAGACTGTATCCTGTTCCTGCGTCAGATCAAAAGACGGAAATTTTTTGTGTAGGTACTATTTATTAAGTTATACAGTAACATGTATTAACATAACTCTGGAAGCAAATTATTTACAAAATTAATAATTGAACAGTTCTCATAAGTAATGTACATGAGCAGAACTATTCACGTTTTTATTTTATTTATGTAGGTTATTTACAGCAAATTATTCAGTAATGTAGTCTAACTACAAAAATTCTGAGGAAAGTGCTTAGTTTTGCAGCTCCTGCGTGACGGACTTTTTTATGGGCATACATGCTTCCTTAAGTAATCAAAAATGATATCCAAGAGTGTTTCTGTGGCGGAATAGTTTTTAAATGTGCCAAAAATTCAATTTTTTAACTAAGGTCCCAATACATTTCAAAATTGTTATTATTATTACAACATTGTGACCCTTTTTCTTTCAATATATTATTTGAATAGGCGGAAGGTCATGCATATATAAAACACGTCAACTTCACTGTATATGCTTTATTTTTCGCTCTACATGTTTCGCGTGTCTTGATGTTTCTTCAGGAGCAACTTAATTCTATATACATAACGCACGACCTTCCCCCTATTCAAATAATATATTTCAAAATTAAAAACCATTTTTTATATTTGTTGCAAGAATTATGAAAAAAATGAAAAGAAAAAAAAATTAACATTGAAGTACAATTAACTTAAAAGTCGATTATCTCAAAACTATGTTTTTCAAATCGGGCGAGACCGATTGATACGTACGTAGGGTTATTATTTTATTAACGGGTACCTACAAAGTGGAAAATCAGGCGACTGGAGCATAGTACTGACTACACTATCTCCCTAGTGTGCCTTATGGTCATGAATCTGATACCTCTATAGTATCTGCCACTCTGGGCCCTCGTGGCCTGTTAAGGGTCTGATTTTTTTTTTTTTTTTTTTTTTTTTTTTTTATTTAACAATTTTTCCTACAGGTTTTGTGTACACCTGCGGGTTTTGGGCCAGAATCCTGCATATATTATCTGTCCTCCATCGATATTGACTGATTTTATATTAACATTTATTTTTTATTCTTGTAATTTTTCAGCAAACCAGTCACCTAGTAAATTTATTCTTCAAACACATATAAGAAAATAAGTCTCTATTTTTCTCATTGTTTTATTTATTATATTTGAATGTTGAATTCCGTGACATTGGCAACAAACTCATTTCATGTTAAGTCAAAAAATCAACGAAAAAACAAAACAAATGGTAAATGAATAAATTAAACAAAAACGTGAAGAAGAAGATAAAGTGAAATAAATAAATAATTAGATTAAAAGATAAAATTTTGAAATAGTCGTTGCAAAAGGTTAATGAATTATTTACAGTTTAGTGTATAAATGTGTTTTTCAAATATTTGAGTAGTAAATGGATGTGTGGGCTACCTTCTGTTAGTAAATCGTGGGGCCTATGTTTTTATTCTAGGATTTCAGTATTTAACACAGTTCAGTTATCAAGAGTTTCTAAAAGGTACAAATTCATTTACAATAGTAATAAATTAAGATGCATATAAATAATTTGGTATGATTATGAGTAAATGTTTTCTTTTTTATTTTTGTTTAACATTGTATTAACGTTTGGGCTATTAATGACAGGTTATCTACAGGTTGCCACCCTTTTATAATGCCAACAGCACGTCGTCGATCACCAAGTCAGGTACTGGCCAGGCATTCAACAAGTCTCTGGCCATTAGCAGTTATGAGTAAATCTTATAAGTTTGGTCATATCTGGACTAAATAATTAATCATTGTTACCTGTTATAAGACTTGCACTTGAAGCTGATGTTTTGTACATAATCTCAATGTATTTTGGCATGAAAACCCAATAAGGCATATAGCCCATAAAATAGAAGATTGCAGCAAAATTATTAAACATGTGAGTAGGGTTCGTAATCAACCTTTTGAATGTTTCCATCATATCTGAAAGTGTAATTTTAATATTTTACAGAAGGAAATTCTTCATTTTCCATATTTGCATTACATATTAAAGTACAGTAAGAGATACTTTAGTGTTCATAACAGAGAAATAAATGTCAATTACCACGAATGGATGCAGGCATTTCTTCCACTTGTATCTTAGTCTTTTCTTGTGATTGTACTCTTCTCATGGCAGCTCTGGGAAGTGTTTTGGGGAAAAGACCCAGGAGTGAAGCACAGACGAACATTACAACGGCTAGAATCAGCCAGCCTAAAAAAATAAAATAAAATAAACGTGAATATTTCTATTTCATTACTAAATATGGTTCCCCTCTTCCAATGTTATCCCTGATAATCCTCCTTGCTGCCTTAGTACAGATTAACTAGCTTGTCTCCTGAAATAGTGTAAATAGTTCAACCAAGTTCTCATTAAAATGAGACCAGAACTTTCATTGGAAGTAGCAGTAATGTCTGCCTTCTCCCCTCATCTTATTCAGTGTTGGTCCAAATGTACTAATTACTAAAAAAAAAGTAATTATAATGAAAGGAACCTGAAATAGTAATCAGTCATATTTGGAATTATGGACTTCAGCTCTGGGGAGCAACCAAAACTTCAACATATACAGAGAATACAAATATTCCAATCCAAAGTCTGCCACACAATAGTTACTACGTTTTCAATAAAACCCTTCATTATGACTTCAACATTGATTTCATCCGAGTAATGGCAAAATCCTGTTTTAATTCCAAATTTTCTAGCCATGCCAACCACAGAGCTCAATCCCTTTCCTCTCAAACTCATCCCAAACACATTGGACATTATTTCATTAAAGGAAAGGCAAATACTCTTAGTTAAAAGTGTCGATAACCATTAGTTCCTTTCAATTTGAAAGGAACCAATGGTTTGAGAGTTTCAAAGTGATAGTTTATATTTGTATATATATTTTTTAATTATTTTTGAAGTATTATTTTTATTTTATTTTTTATTAATTTCTCTATTTCTTTTCATCACAAGATAGTTCATTCTTCCTTTTTCATATGAAATAGTAGTAAAATATATTTTTCACTAACCTACCCACCAGGCTCCAAGCCACCTCGGGTCCTTGTTGTCTATCTTCGGAGTGAGAGAGGGCGATATGTAAAACTTAAGGCAGAGTGATGCAAGCGTGTAGCCAGCTGCAGGGCCCAGCATCCTGATGAAGTACGAGAAACCTGAAAATAATCATACTTTTATTGCATAAATATCCCTGGCAAATTATTCATATTGAACAAATTCAAAACATTGAGTGTCCACTTATACACGACACAGATTTTTTGGAAGTGTTATCTACAGGTAAACACTCTTTCTAGTAAGCATAGGGCAAATGCCTTTTATTTTTTTAAAAGGAAAATCCAATACCCCTTGTTGGAATGGGACCAATGACCCATGGCATTCTCAAGCTTTAACACTCACGGCCATCAGGCCTTAAAAAAAGGCTGTCATTCTACTAAAATCTATCCTGGCAGGGAGAATACTTCTGCAGTTTTCATTCTTGACAGGCTAATTTGTAAATAATATGAATAAAATGGGAAAAGATTGGTAGAAGTCTATTTGCCTAAAAAAATAAATAAATATGGATAATCAATAAAACATCTGATTGGACTATCTGGATCATCTTAGCTTGCATCCATGTAATCATTATTCCGGCTGGGATTCGAAAAGGTTAGTAAAAAAACACTTAATATTCTCTCAAATTTCTAGCCATTTTTAATGTAATACAATTTACTTATAACTTCATATTCAATTTGTCCTAAAGAAATCTATATACATGGTAAAATGAAATTGCAAAGAAAAGTAGCAGTCCTAATGTGTTTGTTAGCAGAAAGCAAGAGTGTCGATTGACTTGGGCTATAACTCCTCATCTGATAAGGGTTAAATATTCATATTTTTCATGACTAAATAATTTGTTCCATTTATTGAGAAACGGGTTTCTGAAATAAACGATTCAATTAGTTTGGGATTCTTTTATTATAATTTAAATATGCATTATTAAAAACTCCGATCCAAGACCGAAAACCCTGGCTTTTCAATACAGAAACTTGTGAAGGTTTTTATTATTTTTTTAACTAATCTCTTTGCTTAAAAAGTTTTTCTCAAACAAGCGAAAAACAGAAATTATCCCTACTTTGGCTACAAAAGTGTAGTTACCTGCGGATAGCTTACTCCAAAAGATGTCTATTATTAACATGGGTGTATATAAGCGGGATGCAGCCCCCCCCCCCCCGAACTTTCAATTTAATCGGTAAAAATATGTCCTATAAACCTTAAAAATAAATTAAATAAGACCACTTAGCTCAGAAAAAAATAACTTTGTTTGGGGTGTAATAGTGTTTTAGTTGCCTTTTTTTTCTTATTTAAGGTGCATCGACATGCATTATCGTGCATAATTTCATTTTACATTTTTCGAAAAGATTCTGGCACTTAACATTTCATCTCAAGACAATGTTCCTTACAAATAGTAGTCGTAATTTAAATGAATAAGTCCAAAACTAACAACAAATAAATAAAATGTTTTTTAAAATATTAAATGAACAAACACCAGCCATCTAAAACAAAATCAACCATGGGGGTGATTCCTCCTTAATAAAATGGCATAAATTAAGTTTAAAACAATTTTTTGACCTCTGAGGCCTCTACTAAAAGAAGAGGAACATATATATATATATATATATATATATATATATATATATATATATATATATAAATTATTTGGAAATTTAATTAATTTTTTTTAGGATATGACTAAATTATTCAAGTAATTTTAAATATTAAATTTATTATATGAATGCTCAATTTTGTGTCTGAAGAATATTAAATTAATTATCTGGTCATAAATGTACTTACTGACGAGTGCAGGAGTTTTTGAACGTTTGATATTATCGTCCATGTAGGATACTCCAAGAGTGTAGTAGAGAGAGCCGCCAATCCCAGAAATGAGTTGAGCCAAAAAGAAAATCACTTGTGGCGCAAGATTACCCGATGAAGAATCGCACTGTAAGTCGGAGTCTTTCTGGCAGAGGCGATGCCTGTCTAACACCGAGTAAAACACTTATAAGTATCAGGAAATTTCAAATGTGTGTAAATTTATTTTATGTTTTCACAATTTAGTGATGAAACTATATATTTCTCCTTAATTCTATTTTGTTATTTTCCAAAATCCTCTGTCCATCGGTTATTTTTGAATGTTTTGTTACATTAAAGCAACAAAAAGAGAATACATTTTTGTTTGATCAATTTTTTTACATATCCTTGTATTAATGTGTATAATAGTAGTATGTATAATATTAATAATAATAGTAAATTTGGCCAAAATATACCACCACGCTTTCACTGGAAAATTTGGCATGTTGGGTTGGTTAAGAAGGTCGATTATTAGCAGGAAATAAAATATTTGGAGTTGAATTAATTTTGTATTTTTTATTATAGACCTTCCAACAAATTTAAGTGAATTTATTAATATTAAAGGTCATAATAAAAAAAGGGTGTCTACTTCTTTAGTGAAAGACAATTTCATGACTTTTTCTTGACATTTCAAACATGAAATGCAAATTTCATGCCCATTAAGAAGAAAATAATTTCACTTAAAAAGAAAAAGCCTCACCTTTTAGCTTAAAATTATTCGTAATCATACACGGATTACCTCGAAATCTATAAAATTACAATTTAAAACTGTTTAAAATGTACGTCATACGTTAAAGAGAATACATTCATTTTAAATGTGAAGAAACGATGGTACTAAAAATTTTAGAATGAATATGGAATTAGCAGCCTCAAAAATTTTGAACAATGGTAGCAGAATTCAAAATGTCTAAAAATTATTACTAACTAAATAGGTATTTATTGTCAATGTACATAATTTAGAAAATTAAAGTGCACACAATTTCAATATTAAAGTCTGCATGAAAAACTCTGAGGATGAATAAAGAGAAATAAAAATATATGTAAATAATGGATAATTGATGTGAAAAATGTTACAAAAATTTCAAATTCCCAGAAGTCCTGAGATTATATTAGACTCTGGTAAAACTGAAATTTCGTGACATGGTTTCAAAATTCATGACTTTTTCGGGATTTTTGTGCCCTATTTTCAATTTTGTGACATTTTTATGATTTTCATGACTTTTTCGTGCAGTAGACACTCTGAAACATGATAATAATTCATTCGGTTGGCAATGCTTTGCTTTAAGTACCAGATTGTGCAGTTTTGAAACGTGGAAACATTATATTCGTTGAATGTATTTTGTTTTTAATACATAGTTGACCTCTTTCTTGTAGTAATTATTATCCCCGTTTATTATATAAATTAAAATTACTATTCTTTACAGGTTTGGTTGTGTATGCTGTGTGCCATTGCGTTCCTATCTATATCAAATTTTTCCAAAAACAACAGATGCATACAAGAAAATATTGGTAATATTAACTATAAACGTGAATAGTATTCCAATTATAGTATGGTATACTATTATATCGCCGTTCCGGAAGATCAATGACGTAACTGCAAAAATGTTTCAAATGAAAATAAGTCCATAGACATCGTAATCAGAAACACATCCCGTACACATAGCTCCACTCGGGACCACCAGAGAAAATTCGACTGATCAACAGAAAGAAAATTTGTCTTCTGGAATTACGAACAATTTGTATAGAAAGAATGACGTAACTGCACTTAAGGGTTGAAATTAGTGTGATCCTAAGCCCTGGTAAATGAAAGTAAAGTATATATTGTACATACACTCAATATATCATTATTTTCTGCCACTTACACCCTTTTTAATTATACGCTTTATACAACTGCAAATCATTTTTTTACTCTCCTGTAAAATTGAAATTTTATCATTTACGTGACTGTTCTTCCGGAATGGCAATATGCTAAAGTAAATAAGTCCACTAAAAAAAAAAAAGAAAAAAAAAAAAAAAAAAAAAAAAAAAAAGACATGCATTGTACATCTATATATGTAAAAATCACGTGTCTGTCTGTTTTTCTGTTTGTTTGTTCCTTATACAAATCTACACCGTTTGACCGATTTTGACCAAACTTGGAATAATGGTAGGTCTTGATACGAGAAATCTCCTAGGCTAGGTCAAAAAAAATCTACCAGCTGTCTGTCTGTATGTTTGTCCCTTATACAAATCCACACCGTTAGACCAATTTTTACGAAACTTGGTATACATGTATGTCTTGATACGGGGGGCGTTATAGGTTAGGTCAAAGTCGTTTAGGACTCACAGTTGGGAGGCCACGGGTTCATAACAGTTACAGATTCGTGTTATTAGATTTTAATAATACTTATATGGCGTCTAATTTATTTAGGCTTTTCTATACGCAGAAAGTAGGCGTAGCATGGCACGCCGGGTAACGGCTAGTTTATAATAAAATAGTAAAAATGTCTTTGGACAAACAAGTTTCAATTCATAAAGAGTGGGAGAGGAAAGAAGAAGAATCATTGTTTTCAGAATTCTCCAGGTCTCCATATGGCTGTCAAACATTTTTACCATTTTTAAGCAATCATTTAATTAATATATTCAAAATGTCACATATTTCATTATGTTCGAATTTATCTATGAAGTATTTTAAAAGTTTTGTGACATATTAAAAACTCTTTTTCTTTTCAAAATATGTTAATTTTATAATTCATTTACGACCCTCACTATTTTGATGAATTTTACTTGCAGATGAGACAACCTTCGGGTTCTGCAATAGGTATATTACTTTACAAAACATTTTTTTATACCTATGTGTGTGCGTATTTTTATATATTTTTTTAAGAGAATCATATAAATAGTTTTGTTTCCAACAAGAAAAATACCTGTAACCTACACATTTTTCCTTAAATTAAAATAATATATTTAATTTAAATAAACAACAAAAAAGGAACTAATTTATTCTTTAAAAAATAATACAACATTTTCTTGAATTACAAAAAGTAAATTATAATAGTTACATTAAAAGAGCCTGATTATCACTCCTCATAGCTAATGAAGCTACTTATCTTATGTGGTTGGATAACATTAAAACAAATATTTTGAACTAATTCCAAAATTAATATAAATACCACACACTTCAACTACTGGTAAAACATTGTTTAATTAGCTGTTCAACGGAAATTTTATTAAACACACTCTAAAAGGTAAATTTTCATTATGCAGTTAAAAAGTGTAGAGAACGGAGAAATTTATTAGAGCTTTATTTTTATTTGGTATCTGACATCTGTTTTTTTTTATAGTACTTCACAGATAGAAGTCAATCTTTTATTAGCAGAATTCGAATTTGTGTTTCCTACATGGGAGTCTAGAATGCCAGCCGTCCTGCCAGGAGAAAGACAATTTGAAGCCACCCATTTAATAAACTGATTTTTTTTTTTTGTTTTTGTTTGTCAAATTATTATTCAATATTTCAATATTATTGAATATTTTAATCAAGAACTTTTTGTTGTTTTTGTCGCAATAAACCAGCGATTTGTTCATTTTATGGAAGAAACCTTTTGACTACACCTTTAAGAATCCAGCTCTATCAACTATGCGTGGCACATTCTGCCTTTGATTTTTCAATGCCATATCGAAAAGGTTGATTTGAAGTATTATGTAATCTCCTTCAGTTACCACAGACCTGCCTTGTCCGTTACTCCAAAAGATTAAATTGAACAAGTTAAATGAGTCGATTATATTAATCATGTAATTATGATGATTACATCATATTGTCAATTACTTCCACCTGCTACTTGAATCAAAACATAGTAAATAGTAGTAGTAAAGTAAATTTTATTATGTACAGATACAAATAATAAATACTTGAGATATTTACAATAAATTTACTTAAGTTTTGTTACAATCCGTCAGCTAAGCGACATCACATAATATTATATACATTAAAATAAAACAATAAAAAATAATGGTATAAGATATTTTAAATAATATAAAAAAATAAATAAGTAAAACAAATTGTAACTTTTTTTTCAGTTTAGTCATCGCTAAAGCATATTTATGCTAAAATTGATCCTCCTTATTCTTGATAATCAAATTTAAAAGTCATGAGGCCATTCAAATAGTCTATTGCTTTCATGTGGGTTAATCTATTTTTGCGGAAGATGTTCATTCCTATTTCGGATAGGATTGGACAAACAGCTAGGAAATGGATGATATCTTCGGGCTGGTTCATGTTGCAAATGGAGCAGAGGGCAATATCATCAGAACTCCAAGGCCTCCTGTTCAGGTTTAGGGTTTCTGTTCTAGCTCGCATGATGGTTCTTATCATTTGAAGGCTGTTCGTGTCGTTGACACAAGAAAGCTGCTTACATTCAAATTTCAGAATTTTGTAGGTTGTTCAGAAGCTTCTTTTTTTCTTGGGAGTCAATGCTACTTATTATGCATTTGGCGGTTGAATGTATCTTCTCCAGCGGGGTGGAAAAACAATTCTGCGGTTAACATAGTAAATAGTACTATGTCTCCGTTGTTGGTTTTGGGTATGTTATTTAGACCCGTTAAAATTTAAATAAAAAAAATAAAGTTTTTAAGAAAGTTAGTATAATTTGTTCAGAAAGAACCCATACCCTGCATTTCCTGTGTGACGTTGCTTACTCCTCTATTCCCTCCATATTCGTAGGTGAGGCTGAGTGCATCGTCTCCTGCGCCATACAGGAAATGTGGAAATGCATTCATGATGCAGAAGAGCACCACGGTGTAGAGGCCCACTGCGATCCAGCGCGGTCTGTGTCCCCTACCTGCATAGTAGCTCAGCACCACCGACACAAAAAGTTGGCTTATATCATTGCCGACAGTGATTATACCTGTAATAAAAACAAATTATTACATATGCTTAAGAGAAATTTTAGCCCTTTAATAATTTTGAGTAAATACACCAGCTTTCCTAACTTCATTACGCAATATGAAAGTGCCAACTAGACATTTTCACGTTTCAGAATCCATAGATCATGACAATAACGGGGATTCAAATATGTGTGTACACATTAGAGAACTGCACGGATAAGTAAAAAGTAATCGGATAAATAATCGCCGAGTATAAAACGGACGATGCGAGTACATACTCGGCATCGTTTCGAATTGGCATCGCCGAGTATAAACTGGACGATGCGAGTACATACTCGGCATCGTCCGGAATTGGCATCGCCGATTACTTTACATTACGATTACGAGTAATACTCGTGAGTACTGCATCGTAATCATCGTAAATAACTGTCGACTTCTCGACATGTCGATACAGGAGGCAAGATAAGCAACTGATGAATTAGGTAGTAAATAAGGGGATTATAGAGTATTTTTTTTTCTTTCTGAAAATAGTTTCTGAGATATAAGCGATCGAAAATCGGGATTTATAGGACTCACTGACTCATAGGAGGCATTTCCCATGATGCTAAAGACTTGAAATTTTGCAGGATGGGTCATTCCATGTCAAATCAACACACTTGATTTCCAGGTTCGGACTTGATGTCTCAGATTTTCATGATTTTTGGTATACTGTAACATATCATAGACTTATGAAAAAATACCAATTTTATATAAGTTTATATCATCACTGGTTGCGAGCCTATAGGCATCTAAAGGTACCAAAATATGACACTTTTTCATAAAAATTTAAATCTTTAAAAATTAATAACATAAAAAATAATTGTGCTACATAGCTAAAATTTGGTATTTTTTCATATGTCTATGATATGTTACTGTATACCAAAAATCATGAAAATCTGGGACATCAAGTCCGAAAAGTGTGTTGATTTGACATGGAATGACCCGGATGATAGATATGAAGGTGTTATTAAAGGAAAAAATAGAAAAATCCTGAAAAGGTGTGTTTGACGCCGCTTCTGGAGCGGTGTCGTGCCAGTTTTGTACTTCCTTGGGAAACCCGTCATTCCGTCCGAAACCCATGATGTGGGGTATCCAATGAATCGTCTCGGAATGAAGAACCTATATTTGATGTTTTAAGAAACATTTAGAAGCATATAGGCTTGGTCAAAATCTTATACCAGCTGTCTGTCTGTAGGTTTGTTCCTTATACAAATCTGAACCGTTTGACCAATTTTGACTAAACTTGGGACACAGGCGGGTCTTGATATGGGGGGAATCATAGGCTAGGTTAAATTGTCCATCAGCTGTCTGTCTGTCTGTTTGTTCCTTATACAAATACACACCGTTTGACCGATTCTAACAAAACTTGGCAAATCAGTAGGTCTTGATCCTGGGATTGGCATAGACTATGTCAAAATCATTAATCAGCTGTCTATCTGTCTGTTTGTTTATTATACAAATCCACACAGTTTGACCGATTTTGACAAAATTTGACACACAGGTCGGACTTGATCCGGGGAGTGTCATAGGGTAGTTCAAAATAGTCTATCAGCTGTTTGCTTAACGGTAATGAACTTGGACATTTCTTTCTTGTATCATCTCTTGTATTGGCAAATATTTTTGGGGGGAACTTGGCCTCTATTTCACATTTATGTTTTTTGGGGGATGCGTTTAATACTAATGATATTTATTAATGACCTAGGTGTCTAAGCGTCCTAAAAAAAAAAATAAATAAAAAAAAGTCTTTACTTATTAACTACCAATCATCATTTTTATTATTATTATATTACGGCAATCACTAATATTTCAATATCTTTCCCCTTTTTTTCATTTTATTATTATCGTGTTCGTCATCTTTAGAATGGAATGGCCAACTTAAACGCTGTTAATGGTCATTATGAGCTTAAGGAGTCATTTCTGACCTATATTACCGTTGACTTTTTCCTTCTTTATGACTATTACATTCGAAATATGCAATTAAAAAATTCACCTTGAATAAAATTTCAAGGTCAATTTTGCGGGGGTTAATATGGGGGTTATTTTCCCCGATTTCGCATTGGAGAATATTATGGTTAAGTTTTGTATGGTCCTGTTTAAAAAAAAATCGTAATTGAAAGTGATGGTGCGTAAGACGAGCTACCATTTGTAATGTGTAGTAAATGTTAACATATTTTGTATACGGTGCCAGTCCACGTATTTCAAGGAAACATAATATATTTTTAAAACAACAGCGTTTCCACATATTATGTGGATTAGAGTAGAGCTGGAAAACTCTACATCTTAAATGCTGATATTAGAAACAGGAAAAACGCGCATGAATGTGAATGACAAAATAAAAAAAAAAAAACGTTACCAAGAACGTCTTTTTACATTCGGCAGGACAGGATTAACGGTTATATCTGCCTTTATTTATGTTTTTTTTTTCTTTTATCACCTTAAAAAAATGTTTATTTCTTATATTACCTTTATTACTGATTCTTCTGGATTTTAATATAGACTGTATTACATTGTTTTTGTTTACGTTACAATTGTATAGTCACTGTAGTTTCGTTGAGTTGTAAGTAATACAGTGGACTTCATTACACATGGCGAGGCGAACCAGTATATAACGTAGTTATTCACGGCGATACCGATACCAAACCTGCAATACTCCACGATGCCGATGCCAAACCCCTCTGTACTCGGCGATGCCGATGCCAAAAATTATTTTACTCGGCGATGCCGATGCGGCACGATGCCGATGCCGGTGTTCGGAATGAGTATGAGTACACATAAAGTAATCGAGGTACTCGTCCCATGAATATACCTACTCGTGATTACGCGATGCCATACTTACTCGTGCAGGTCTCTAGTACACATATATATTAGGTATGTGTAAACAAACATATGGAACGTGGGGAACTCTTAACGAAACCATTCACAAAGCCACATCTAGACCCGTGTTTGAGGAAAACTATATTCTTGCGGGGGGGGGGATTTTCGGATATATTCTTATACATCTTGATAACGGTTGGGAAATGGGCATATGCGTCAGCAAATAGCTTGGCTCTCTTTATATCCCGCTGCTCCGGGCATTGTCGTATTTGATTTGGGACCTCATTACATTATCTCCAGTTAGGTTTGCGGTTCTGGTATCGTATGATACTGAATCCGCCAGAAAAATTCCTTGAGCTGGCCCGCTGTCGTAGCGTATTTGACACTTAACAAAATTGTAATTAATCCACTAAAAGTACGAAATTTCAAAGGTTTCTTCACTTATTTGTTTTTTGTTTTATTTTTAGCAAAAAACGTAAGCTTCACGGCTTGTTTTCTCACTGAAGGTGTCACATTATCAGCAACAAACTGTTTGATTTGTATAAAACCAGTGGAAAAATATCTCCCTTGAAGAGGTATTAAACTCATTAGATAACTGGTTAGAATTCATTAGCAAAGATGGAGATCTCAAGATTAGTCTGTTTGTTTCTATCAAACAACGTAAATGAAGAAGGCAGCTAGCTCCTGTATTTAAACAGTCCGGCTTCTAGAGGGCTTTTGCATACAGGATTACAGAACAATGTTCCTCAAGAATATCTCTTAATTTGTACATCGTTATCATAGCAACGGATAATATTAAGATGGCTTAACGAGCTGTTTTAATAAACTAACAACTAATATTTAATTGAACTAACAAAACATTTTAATGAATTCTTTTTTTAGGTGTTAATGTGTTTCCTACCTCCCTATTGGTAGAATTCCCGCTTATGAATCCGGCAAAGTGGCGCAATCCGAAACCGCTGCCGAGAAATATGGATGTTTCATAACCCATGGGTAATACTGAAGGAGAGTATCCTCAGCACCGATTTTCTTCAAAATTTGCACTATAACGTATTTTGATGCACTAAACACGAATCCGTTGAAAAAAAAGTTGCTCGCAACTAGGAAAGAAGTTATTAAGCACTAAAGTTCACTGTTATGGAGGTTATAAAAGACGGGGTAAACAGCTTATATGTAAACACGCGCCTGCGCAATAGTCCTTAATGACGAAGTGTAATTGAAATTTAGACTCACCTGTGGTAGCTGACTTGGTCGTAAACTGTCGCTTTTGGGCATACGTGCTATGCGTTTCCGCTCGCTCAAGAAAACATCAAAACCCCTAGTCAATCCAACTCGCAGAAATGAAAAGAATTCTATGGCCCAAAAGTCGTCCAAGGCATTCTTCCCTAACCTTCATAACAGTGAACTTTTTTTTTAAATAACTTCTTTCCTAGTTGCGAGCAACTTTTTTTTTTCAACAGATTCGTGTTTAGTGCATCAAAATACGTTATAGTGCAAACTTTGAAGAAAATCGGTGCTGAGGACACTCTCCTTCAGTTTGACCAACCCATGTAGGGTAAGAAAAAGAGGTATTTCAAATATGTATATTTATCTGCATATACACACCCCCCGCCCATACATTTATATATATATATATATATATATATATATATATATATATATACATATACACATATATGTATGTATTCGGAGCTTAGTACTGACCACACTATCATCATTCTGCACTATCTGCTCCTCTGTGCCCTATTGTCGGACTGATATATATATATATATATATATATATATATATATATATATATATATATATATATATATATTCTATATACTAGACCCGATGAAGCAACCCAAAAGTACTGACAAGTAATGTCAATGTTTCATAACCCATAGGTAGCGAAAAACACATTACATAGATACATAACAGAAACATAGTAAGTGACGGAATAACGGGATTTGACTAAGAAAAACATGGGTTAGGTTGCTATGAGTTAAAAAATACCTAACCGATATCTTTGGTCTTTCTCCATCCCCTAGAAATTTATTCCTGAGGGGGGCTCCCAAAGATATAACCGAATCGGCCAAATTAAGAAGTTTTCCGAAAATCTGACTTTTTTTCTTAGCCGAATCCCAACAACTCTTAGACTTCTAATCTAAAATTGTATATATGCAAGACTTGCACATTTAGTCCTCCATTACAGAAGCAGACTCAAATATAAAATAATACGTAATAATTGAGACATGAACCATACAATTTAATATATAAAAAATGAAATTTCCTCCTCAAACTAAATAATATAAAATTTTCAAGCACATAACCTGAAGATATAATGTTTATATATCGGGACGAGGTTAGCTCAGTGGTTGAGCACTCGACTAATGAACTGGGAGTTGCGAAAAGCTCATAAAATAAATATAAATAAATAATGAACAGGAGGACCAGGTTCAAAACCCGAGCGCGCACTAAAGATTTTTTCTTCTAGTGCTGCCGTTCGAGGGTTGGATTTGGGGTCCCAGATCGTCCCTAGGCTCACCCAGCCTTTAATTAATTTAATTAATAATGGGTACCTTGGGTGCTAATGACTGTAGCAGTTGAAGCAGCCAAGGGGAAAATCAGGCGGCCGGAGCATATTGTTGACCACACTATCTCCCTAGTGTGCCGTATGGTCAAGAATCAGATACCTCTACAGTATCTGCCCGCCCCTCTGGGCCCTTGAGGCCTGTTACGGGACTGATTTTTTTTTTTTTTTTTTTTTAATGTATATATAACAAAATAATGCAAAATCATACAGACAAATTGGATTGAAAATGGCTTATAGCCGAAACGTTTCCACTACAAAAATGTAATTAAAATTCAAAACTATTGAAGACTTAATAAGCTGTTACCAACTACCTATATATATATATATATATATATATATATATATATATATATATATTATATATATATATATAAGTATGGCTTATGGAACATTATTTTAAGTACTTGTTGATTGCATCTTCGACACCCTAAGCGAATTTCGTAAGGAGGACAAAACCTACAAATGTTAATTGATGGTGACGCTTTTAATAAATCATTTATTTTCAAAATGGCGGAAGAACATATACTTAAATCTATAATACTCCCAAATAACCTCCTTTATTATGTGATCTATTTGTCATAAGATGACCTTTGGGGAACAAATTGTACATACATAAAGCATTTGAATCTCATTTCAGCACTAACTTCCACAAAAAGGGCCATTGACATGCTAATAAAATAAATATGGCCGTTGCTAATCAGCTGTTTAGAATCGATAGTTATAAGAAGAATGATGAAAACAAATAATCATGTTAATAATAATATTATAAAGAAAATAACTTACAAAAATATTGTGATAATTTATTGGGACCGTATATATTTAGGTGGAATTGATAAAAATTAGGAATATTAATACAGTTTTTTAAGATTTCTGAAATAATCAAAACATTCTTAGGAAATCAATTATTAACTGAAGCCACCGATTGACACGGCCATATTTGCAACTACTTTTTATCTATTATATTGAGAAATATACTACCTAAATACTCTATCTCCAGTTGTTTAATTAATATGAATATGTAATAATAATAATATGAATATTTCATTATTATTTTTATGAGATTCTTCCCTTAATCGATTTTTATCTATGAAACAATTTACTCTAAACGGGTGATTAAAGGCGGTCACATTTATTTTATTTTTATTAGTCCGTTTGTGGCTCGAAATTGGAAATGTTGTCCTAGAAGAAGCTTCAAGGGTTCATATACCTTGAAACGTATAATAAATTATTTGTGAGTAAAATTGGCATGATGGGAGACTCCAATTCAAATGAGACAACATGCTTCTTCTTCGGCATTGGTTTCAGCGATGAAAATGTAGTTGAATAAATACTTGTGGACTTCCTGGCTTTACATTTAGGGCATATATATATATATATATATATTTCTACGGAGCTTTACAGAGTAGAATGTAGAGAGAGCAAGGAGCATAGCGAAAAACGTAGCTGGAAATCATAACTATACAATCTGCTTTACCAGCTGTTCAACACTGTTTACTCCCCTTTAACCTCATGTGTTCTATTTTTTCGCTATGCTCGTTGCTGTTCGTTTTTGTTTTCTCTAAGCTCCACTCTTTTTATAGCCAAAAGATGCTTATTTTGTCAACTCCACGACTACTGATCATTCACTGTTTCATTTTTTTTTATTTTAGGAGCTTCGCGACTAGGCTATTTTCTCCTTAAATTTCATCATTACAGTATGAAAAAACAAAGTGTTGGAAATTAAATGAAAATAACATTAATGTAAATAACATATGAAAAGCTAATGAATAAAACAAAAGTAATTTCACAACATTAAACCAAAATGTATAAATAATTGATAACAATTTGTACAGCTGTGCGCGGTGTATTCATCTTGATAAGGAGAATAGAAACACTATTTTTTAATGATTTTTGTTCTTCTACTTTATTTCTGATTCTGGGCATAGTTCTTCCAGTTTTCGGAGTGTTTTTCCTTTTCCTTCTTCCTTTCGGAGTCCCTGTCTTATTTGCTTCCATGTCAGTAGCAGCACATCCAGGGCTGTTATCTTCTAGAGTAGGAGGATCTAATTGAATATCACTATCTGTCGAAGGATATTTTGAAGCTTCCAGTGATTCTATTAGTTCTAATCTCGCAGCACTTTTCTGCAATAACTTAGTCAATTTTAAGTCCAAATCCATATCCGTAAGTTCATCGCTCCCCTCCGAAGTAGGATAATCGAGCGGATTCGGACTGTTTCATAATATTATTATTTGTTTTATATATTACTTTTTCCAAGTATTATTTTTTTAGGATCTATTGGAATTAATTTAATTTAATACTTGAGCAACTAATACCAAACTCTTCCAGCCTCCTGCAGTGCTGGCTTCTACGAGCTCGGAAAAATAAAAATGTCTGTCTGGAGGAAAAGTTAGATTTTTCCAAGATATTTTAATTGTATAAATTTCAAAATGCTCGTTATAAAAATTTCATGTATCTACATTTGTGTCGGACCAAATGAAAATGATTTGTCTTGTAGTTGGGCAAGAAAAGGTTTGTTTGTAATATTTTGGAACAAAAAGGTAAGGAACTAAATATTGTATCCTAAATTAGGGTATTGAATATAATAAATGAATTTGTAACTTACCTGTGGTTTTACTTGGTATCCTGAACCTCTTCTCCAGAGTTGTGAGGACTCCGTTGAAGTAGGAGAATGCTGCGGAGAAGATGCACCCAAGAAGACCATAGAGGAAAACATAGGCCTTCTTGTTGGCGAATTTCTGCAACCAGTTACCCCTCAGGCATCCAATCCCGCAGGTGGTCTCCTCGGTTATGGGCAGGGCCCCCAGCATCGCCTCCGCCTCATATGCCCTGTCGGAAGCCATAGTTCAGTAACTAGAAACAGACTCCACTTGGGCACCTTTTATTATTGTCTCTTATCGCTGGCATCCCTACCACCTTGGCACTTATCAGTGGATCGGAGGATTGCTCCTTGGCTAGTTCTCATCGCTATGTTTACATAGAGTGTGATATGTAATAGTTAGCTTTAGATTGTGAAAAGTCCCTAAAAGGTTATGCATTTTCATAACAGGCCTTCAAAAGTACTAAAAGCTTGAAAAATCTTACCCTAAAGAAATCTATTTTAAACGGCTGATCTACAGTAACCATTATTGATCTTGTCTGCCAAGACCTGGTCAACTGTACCTGCAGAAGGATCTCCAGGGTTAAGAGAGCAATTTGTATTTTTAGTGCTCCTGAAGAGACGTGAAACTTGTAGAGAAAAATAAAGGATTACACAGGAACACAAAAAAAGTGCACGCTGAATCCAAATCCGGAGTCCATTTCACCCCATCACGGTTTAAGAGAAGGATTCGAATTCAGCGACCCTCAATACCACGGTGTCTTAGGAAAAGACGTTTTTTTTTTTATTTTGTGTGCCTGTGTAATTGATGATGCGAATATGAAAAGAAGGAAAGTAAAATAATTGGAAAATAAGAAATAAAACAAAATGCCTTAATCAAGACGCATAGATATGGGTTCGTTTGACCAGAGAAATGCTTCCAGGGAAATAAATATATCCTGTTATTTTAAATCTGGGTTTTGAGGGTGGCTGAATTCGAATCCGAGTTCTGTTTCACCTCATCGGCGCAAAATCAAGGTCATTTCAAGTACAAATATGATTATTTTGCAAATAATGAATCTACAGATTTTTTTTTTTTTTTTTTTTTTTCAAAATAGACATATTTTTCCTCGACATGAATTTGATTTTCCACTGATGGGGTAAAACAGACCTCGGATTCGAATTCAGCGACCCTCAAAACCATGGAAGCTCTAGTTATTTCTTCATTACGACTTCATACGAAATTTGACCTTCAAATCAAATGCTCTTGACGTGAGAAACGGACTTCGGTTCGGATTCAGCGTGTCGAAATACATAAGAATATATACATATATGGTGTCTTTGGAAATTATCACTTTTTGTGTGTGTGTGTGTGCCTGTGTTATTGATGTATGGTGTGTAGTTAAATGTTACCTTGTGCCACACAATGTACACAGTGAAATCTTGAAATATCGATGTCGTGTAATACAAACGTTTTGCCTAAAATGTAGAGATTTTTGTTAATATTTAGCAAGTCACGTAGAAACACTTGCCAAAATTCATGAAAACACATCCACATTTATGAGCAATAAAATTGATGCTATTTTCAGGAATTTTCTGAGAGCACTAAGTAGTTATACAAATGGCTCAAAAACATACAGTGGCACCGGTACAGCTTCAATGGTGGAAGATAAAGCATTCTATGAACTAAAATATGCTTCAACGAATTTATCCTGCTGAGCTCTAAGCGATTTAGCTAGCCCTGTAAAATGTGTCATTAAATTCATAGAAACACGCCACTCTTTATGCTTGTCAACAGGGTAGTGGCAGTAATTTATTTGGACGTGTTACTTAACCAGCAAAATTGGTCTGTAATAAGTAGATGTCACCTGGAACTTAAGTATAAAACTAAGAGAGCTCGCAATCAAGAGATACAGTTGTTGCGAGTATACTCGGGCGTCGCATAGAAAGGGTTAATGTATCACTAGCGAAGGATTTTTTGTATTGCTTGCGACGAAGCTCGGATTATAATACTCAGAGACAATGAGAGGAATGTATTATTAATATTAGCAACATGTACCTAAGAGGGTCTGCCAGTGGTCTAGTGGCTAACGCCTTAGATTCATAACCAGGAGATGGTGGGTTCGGTCCTCACCGGCGGCAGGAATTTTCTCATCCTACGGTTCATTGGGGAAATTCCTTCTCGCTGAACCCTGGAGGTCGGCGCTAATGGCCTAGTTGTCGAAGCGCCGTTTAATAAAAGAAAAAGTACCTAAGAGGGTCTAGTGGTTAACGCCTTGAATTCTCATGCGGGAGATGGGGGCTTGAGTTCTACCTGTGTCTAAGAGTGAGATAAAACTCCTGTGTGTTTCCATGAAATAAAACTCGGTATATATCGGGCTCAACTAATGAGAAGGGTTTGTTGTGACTATGAAAATTACCTGATTGGAGTAGACGTGTACCTAAAGTGTAAATGTAAATGTTCACATACGGGACACGCACGACGTCCACTAATAAATAACACAGTTTTTTGGTCTAGTCGCCCACGTTTCTACATTAGCCAGGATAGGTTTTTCTTCGAAAGAAAAGCTACCCCTCCTAGTGGGAATCGAACAAAGACACGGAGTTCCTACGCCTTAGCATTTTTGGCCGTCAACTGACTCTTCAATTTATAAATAAATCCGTGTAACGTGTGACTTCACAGATGACTGTCAATTACTGTTTTGAACTAAATGCCGTACCTGATCATGTTTCCTAGTTCAGTGCTCGTCCAACGTTAGCCCTGTCATGGCGGAAGCCCTGCTTACTCTTCCCGCTGAATACTGACTGAATTAGCTGCACAGCTTTATGAATTGCCTGGAATTGGCCAGCTAGACGGTGTAATCACCAAATCCAAGGCATGTCCTATATCCATTCCCTTGTTGGAATTGGACTGTGGGATGGACTGTTTAGCATTCCGCTAATATCTGGAATTGTTGGATGTCCCGATCAAATGGACGGTATGTCTCTCAATCCAATCTTCGTTCGTAGGAGTGGTCTAACTAGAGGGTGTACATTTACTTTGCTTTGGAATTGATCCGTATTTCGGCAAAGATTAAAGCAATGGCAAGACGTCTCGTTCCAATCTCTCTTGTTATGGTGGAACTGTTCTAAAGAATGTATCCTTTGCAGTTAATGTGTTAAGGGGTTGGTCAATATCAAGAATTTATTACTGTAATAGCGAAGTCTCTTGCTAGTACCCCTTTTAGCGCGGTTCCTCCCTCCCTTTATAGGAAGGATCGATGTATATATATTAATACACATCGCACTTTCACAAATTGGCTATCAACATTTCAGAATTTAGCAAATATTGCGGGAATTAAATTTCACTTCAAGACAGCATAAAGCGTAAACGAACCCTTTAAGCCATATGTAAAATTTCAAAATATTATTTCATCACCTTCCCCAGTAGGATTATGAAGAGAAAAAAGTTTTGGTTTATACAACTTTCGGGTTCCCACAACAAAAAGGAAGCTCCAAGAGCCCGCCCTTGGGAAAATTGTGGATTTCTAAATACCATTAAATTTAAAATCAAGAGTTAAATTTTGCCCAAAAGGGAATTTTTTGTACAATTAGCTCAAAAAACTTTAATATAAGTAAGTTACACATTTTACAACTACATCTTGAGTTGAAAAGGTCAGAAATCTGAGGTTTGCACCGAAGGTATATTGGAAAATATTGATGCTCAAAATATTGAATATTTTGTCACTTTTGTTTCCTCAAAACAGGCTTTTTTAGTCTGTAATAAGCAAAAAAAAGAAAGAAGAAGAATGACTAACGAAAAAGATGAGGATAAATGAAACACATAGAAGTAAATGACTCAAGAGGTTGTGGGCTCCAAGACCTTTCCTGTGTGACTGGAAACATCTGGAGCATCCTAGCAGTCCAGGCAACAGATGCTTGAAAACAGCTATAGGTGGAAATTTTTGGAACACAATTTTTGACTTCGTAACTTTGTTTGGGCTGGATAGGAGGTGAACATATCAAAAGTCCTCGCCCGTAGCCTTTGTGCCGGGGGGAGGGGGGGTTAGAAGGTCCCATTTTTCGGGTTTTCAGTTATATCATGGAAACCCTGCGTCCTAGCGACATGACTATTCTATAACAAATGAAAGCTGATTAAATTTCCTACAAGTTCTATTCTATAAAGTGTTTAGAGAAATCTTTAGTTTTCGAAATATCCGCTCTTGAAAGTCTGTCATTTTGTGGAAAAACACTTTTGCCGCATATTGTTTCCCCGTTTTGACCGGAAAACTCTTCAACGATGTACCAAAATAATAAATAACGGTTATAGGGCCGTAGAGTATTGCATTCCCTTCAGTATTATTTATTACTTTATATACATAAATAGTAAATAATGTATATTATTTTATATACATAAAATAGTAAAGTAATATATATTATTGAAGCGAATGGAATGCTCTACTGCGCTACAGCCGACATTTATTTTTTGGGTTCATCGTTGGGTTATATCCGGCCGAGAATAGAAAAAAGTTTGTTTTTCCCCAAAATGACAGACTTTCAAGAGCGGATATTTCGAAAACTAAAGATACCTCGAATAACTTTATTGAATAGAACTTGTAGGAAATTTAATCAGCTTTCATTTGTTATAGAATAGTCATGTCGCTAGGACGCAGGGTTTCCATGATATAAGTGAAAACCCGAAAAATGGGCCCTTCTAACCCCCCCCCCCTCCCCCCGGCACAAAGGCTACGGGCGAGGACTTTTGATGTGTTCACCTCCTATCCAGCCCAAACAAAATTACGAAGTTAAATTTTGTTCCAAAAATTTCCATCTACAACTGTTCGTTGACTGGACTGTAGGGTTAATAGTCTCAAAATTCTACCAATAAACACGACTATAATATAATAATAAACACGAGATATGTATATGATCAGAATTAGTATTTTGTGACCAAAAGTATAAAGTTATGTAACACCTTGTCAATTGAACACAGATGATATTAGATAAAATCTTGCCTTAGATGACAATCTCGTAAAGAATGTTTTGATTTGCTTTCTACTGGCGTTGAAGATCCTTCGAGACTACTTCGAGTGAAAACATTGTTTGTTGTGTGTTTCTAATCTTGAACGGAAGTGGGAGGTGCCAGTCGCGTCTGCTATTTCCAAATGATTCTGGCGGAAGAACGATTCCAAAGCGTGTCTGCGTCAAATTTGTGGTGATTCCTAGTGCCTCTGTTGGTTCAATATATTATTTATTTCGGTGAACGAGTTGTTCGATCATAAAATTTGTTCAAACTCTCAGGAAAACACTTACACAGTAACTATCCCATAATCACACAAACACTTACACAGTAACTATCCCATAATCACACAAACACTTTCACAGTAACTATCCCATAATCACACAAACACTTACGCAGTAACTATCCCATAATCACACAAACACTTACACAGTAACTATCCCATAATCACACAAACACTTACACAGTAACTATCCCATAATCACACAAACACTTTCACAGTAACTATCCCATAATCACACAAACACTTACGCAGTAACTATCCCATAATCACACAAACACTTACACAGTAACTATCCCATAATCACACAAACACTTACACAGTAACTATCCCATAATCACACAAACACTTACACAGTAACTATCCCATAATCACACAAACACTTTCACAGTAACTATCCCATAATCACACAAACACTTACGCAGTAACTATCCCATAATCACACAAACACTTACACAGTAACTATCCCATAATCACACAAACACTTACACAGTAACTATCCCATAATCACACAAACACTTACACAGTAACTATCCCATAATCACACAAACACTTACACAGTAACTATCCCATAATCACACAAACACTTACACAGTAACTATCCCATAATCACACAAACACTTACACAGTAACTATCCCATAATCACACAAACACTTACACAGTAACTATCCCATAATCACACAAACACTTACACAGTAACTATCCCATAATCACACAAACATACAAGCTTTTACACAGATTAAAGCAACACAACATTACAATGCTTTAATTACCAAGCCTTCAGGAAATAGCACTATGCACAGACGTAGAGAACCACGCTGAAGAAGCAATTTTAAAAGAGAACATAGACATCGGACAGGTAAATTACACAAGTCCAGTAGTAACACACATATAACACAACATTGGCTAAAATACTGATTACGCACACTCAACAAATTAAGAGAAACACAATCAAAGTCTGACATGATAATTATTATTTTTTAAACTGAAGAGAGCAACTTCTAATAACCAGGCTTACAATTGGACACTCACTATTTAACCCAATCATAAATAATGTAAAGACAGGACAGACCCGTGTACTTACTTTGTAAAGTTGCCCTGACGATAAAACATACTGAAAGATCGCAAATATGTGAGAATTCACTCATGGCTCATGACTTACACATATTTTTCACCGGAGAAAACCTTTAGCCCAGTATATAGAGGCTTCACAATGGGGTCGAGCTAACAATAATTTCCCGACAAGATTTGATTTTTTTTTTTTTTTTTTACTTTATTTTTTTTTAGATATGGTGTGAGGATGCTGAAACCACGTTTTCGACCTCCAATTCCGGGGGGAGAACTTTTGGTAGGCGAAATATTAGCTCTTTTTTCAGTTTTTCCTTATTAACTCATAAACCGTTGATTTTGGGCAAAAATCCTTCAAATAGCGATTAAAGAACATTACATTTGCGAACGTAATTTTTTTGCTGATACCTCAATTGCAAAAATATTATGCAAATACTATAAAACCAATATTATCTAAATTTGTCTTGTTTTATTATGTAATCATATATTCTTTCCTTGAGCTTGAAGGTCATAAATACATTTTTGACTGCCGTAAAATATAAAATACGTCTATTGTTTAACATTTTTTCATACTCATTGCTATTTGCAAATTAATTTGATAATTTCTAAATAACGGAAAATGTCATTGCAAATCCTATGGTACCTTGGGAAGGTCACCAGCCTGACTACTTTCGGAGTTATGAGAGAATGAAGTAAAAAAAGCTTATTTTTTTAAATGTTCCAGGATTTTTTTGATTTACGCATACCACAATTATTGTAATTTGAGTAGTTCCTAAGATATTCCCGCAAAAATCACCAACATCCAACTAAAAAGAGAAGCCCACTGGACTATAGTTGTTTACAAATTTTCCTCTACGATAAATGCATTACCAATATTAAAAGTAAAAAAATTAGGAAGAATAACGAAGTTGTCAGAGCTTTCCATAATTTTAGTAGAAAAAAAATGGGCCCTGAGGTGCACATATTATAGAGGTATCTGATTCATGACCATACGGCACACTAGGGGAGATAGTGTAGTCAGTACTATGCTCCGGCCGCCTGATTTTCCCCCTTGCTTGCTGGTAGGTCATTACCACCATGGTACTAATTAATACATTAATTAAAGGCTGGGTTGGCATAGGGAGGCCGAATTCAACCCATGAACGAAGACACTAGAAGAAAAAGTCTTTAGTGGTAGCTCAGGTCCTCCAGCTTATTAGTCCAGTGCTCTACCACAGAGCTAACCTCGCCCTCATAATCTTAGTAGAGGAATTCATATTAAGGTTACCAAAATTCATGCTATTGTCAGAATTACGGTTTTGATAATGACAAGGAACGGGAACTCTCAGGGTCAGATATAACAATATTTCAAATTGGCATTCTTAAAACAAATTTCATCAATAAAGATTATTATAATTTCTCAGCCAATGACGTCACTAATATTGAGACTTCACTCCTCCAACGTCATATCATAACCGACGTAATAACCCTAAGAGATTTCTATTATCAATGATTTCCTGTACAATCACATGGCATCAAACTACTTTTGCTTAATATGACGAAATATATCCAACTGAGGCGACAATCTTGACAAATTTTATCTTAAAACACATATATCTTTCCTTGAGGGCAATTGTACAATTGTTTTGTTTCGTTTTCTTCGCTTTAAATTTACAACTATTTGTACAATGGGCAAATAAATGGCAAAAATATCTCACATCACATCAACCTTGAGGTTTTGTTTGTAATTATGGTTGCCGAGCCAGTGAGAATATGATCATATATTCGCCATAGTTAGAGATGGTCGGAATATGTTATTATATTGGGAGCACTGCTTCCCGATAGTTTTGTAAGATAACAAGGAACTGTCAACCCTGATTGGAGGATCTTTAAAAATTTACCATTCCATTACCTCTACGGCAAGAATATGATTCACTTTAGCCACCCGAAGATGTTTTCCCTTCTAGGGTTCAAAATATTTGTTGACACCTTCCTAAAGTTAATGTTCTTCCCGTTCTTGTCGGCAGTAACTAAACCGTTCTTTTTCTTTCCTACATATAATTGTATCCTACGAAACACACATTATGTTCATTTTTAGAAATCTTTCTCAGTAACCCTTTAATCAGCCAAGATGCCGCCACCCTATCACCCTCCACCCCACATTATCCAACTTATTTCAAAACGGCTTGCAGAAAAGATTACTAATGCTACCTTCTTGAAAACACTTACCCCCAGAAAACCGATTTAGTTTTCGCGACAAACATTCCAGCACGCTTTTTCCGCCGAAGATTGCATCTTCTCATCAACATAGGACAAAAAAAAAAGATATCTCAATATTTCAATTTTATTTCATCTTGTCACTAAAGAAATAATTTCTAATGGACCGATTTTTTTAAAAGAATTGTTCCCCATTGGCTGGACATAATTTGTACCGAATGTTGTTGCAAATAAGTCAGTACTGGTCATCATTAATTTAAATTTAATATGTAGTTTAGTTTTTCAACACAACGTATACTTTAGATACCTACGACGCGTAATGAGTTTTGTTGCAATGGAATAAAAATTACGGCTGGTATAGGCCAAAAAGGAATTTGGATAACCTCCTCTCCTTATAGACAGATTAGTTCAATCGTTTGCTTTGGTAATGTTATATACCAAAAATAAACACACACACACACACACAGATATATACAGGGTGTCCCAGTCCTTAGCCGACAGACTTGGATATACCAATTCCATACTTCACAAAGCCGAAGGTAAGCTTGCGAAAGTTACTCTCAGATTATAAAACCCTGAGGGCACCATCCCCCCTTCCTGAATCATCCGTTACTATGGTTTCTACCTTCAAAATCGGCTTACGTGAAACAAACATCAAAAATAATCTTCTGGGATCAAACATGAAATTTAGAGAAAATTACACCTCTGATTTTTTTCTGAACAGGACAAGATTCTGTTATAAACAGTCTGGGCGCGTGCTGCCCAATGCTCCAATAACCCGAAAATCTTTCTAACCAAATTATCGTGCTCTTAACTTTTCCATTAATTCCCATCTTAAAAACCTTACACGGCCTCTCATGACCCACACTGCCCAATGCCCAGATGCATATAATTTATTTCGCAAATATTTTTAAAGAAATGTTTATTTTCTGAAAATATAATATTAAAGGGCTCAGGTACCGGCCAGATTGACCAAAAATGCCAATTCAATACTAACATGCAATAGAATTTGCGATCAATTTGTATATTGTTAATATATAATCAAATCGCACCAAATTGGGAAATAGTTTTGAAACAATACCTTAGTTTGAAAAACATATTCCAAAATTTGTCCGTAGACGAGGAGCGTGGCTTCCCAAGAAGTTCATGGCTTCCCCAGAAATTCTTCATAATCCACAAAAACAGGTCGTTGTCAACACCTTTTTTTTTAAATTTATTTTATCTCGAGTTAAGGATCCTCGCAAAAAGAGATATAGACAGTGTTGACGTAGGCCTACCACTGTAGAGAGATCCAAGATCCACTGGAGTTATCTAATCATAGGCCAGCCTCGTCCTGAGTGGCCACTTCCTAGAGTTGAGGGCAATAGTCTAGGGACCGTCACATCTCAGTGGGGAGCAGAAATCATTTCATACTTGATCGGGTGGTCGGTGGATCCGCTGAGATGGGCATGTTTCCTCCTTACCTATGGGGAGGAAATGGGCTTATGACGTCGACAAGCCGGATGTGAATAAGAAATGTCGAAATTTCGAACCCATAACTCGCGAGAAAAAAAAAAAAACTATTATTGTTATAGAGTGGTTTACTCCTCAATTTTCTGGTATTGTAACTAGCTCTTTTATTGTAACTAGCAATTGTTGGACTGAACAACAACATATGATTATAAAACATCTGTCTTGAGTTTGGTTCTACTGGGTAGCTCCAACACCTCCCCCCAAACACAAGACTCCAAGAGGCCTATTATTCAAGAAGGATGATGCTGGTAGACTCCTCTTAAGCGGGTCTGCCAGCTGGTAGTTGTGTCCAAAATCCACATCCTTTTTCTGGATATAACCCTTCACGACTAAGCGGTCCTTCTTTTGATCATCGACACAATCATTAGGCATGGGCTTTTGCCAACCGAAAAAATTGTGATATATTTCCATCTGTCAGAAGGTCAAATTTCAATCAAAACACTCGATTTCTTCATTACACCTTTATTTCGCTCTACATCTTTCTCGTACTTACGACACCTCTTCAGGAGCATTTAAAATAATATATAATTACAGCCTACACCCTAAGAACCTTCCGCGGGTAGGGCCACGTCGAGACTGACAAGAACAATTATCTCAACTACAAGACGACATAAAAGTCCGTCACGCAGGAGCTGCATAACTAAGCACTTTCCTCAGAATTTGGGTAGTGTAGACTGCTTTCCAAAACAATATGCTTAAAATATCCTACATAAATAAAATAAAAAAATTAATAGTTCTCTTTTAATTTTGTAATAAGTAACTGTTCAATTATTAATTTTGTAATTAATTTGCTTCCAGAGTTATGTTTACATATGGTAACTACTACACTACTTAATAAATACAAAAAACTTCATATTTTCGTCTTTTGATCTGACGCAGGAACAGGATACAGTCCCTCTAGCTGTAGAGAGCGCTCCTTGCGGCGGCCTTGCGAACCTAATTCTATTGAAATATATTACAAAGTAAACCCCTCTTTCCGATTGACCGATTTAGCTCATTTTTACAACACTTCTTTCCCATGAGTTACCCACGACGTATACCGCGTTTCGTTACAATACAGCAGAAATTACGACCGGTATGAGTATATCAGTAATTTGGGTCCAGAGTAAACCCCCCCTCCTAATGAACCGATTTAGTTTATTTTTACAACACATTTTTACCTGTAGATTACCACTACGAATACCGAGTTTCGTCGAAATATAACAAAAATCACGGCTGGTAGTGGCGAATTGCTATTGTGGGTCCGAAGTAAACCCCCCCTTCTAATGAACCGATTTAGTTTATTTTTACATCTCACTTTTCCCTCTAGATTACCACTACGAATACCAAGTTTCGTTGAAATATAACAAATATTACGGCTGGCATGCTCAAATTAGTGTTTTGGGACTAACGAACTCGTTCAATCGTTTGCTAATTGAATGCTATATACCAAGTTTCGTGAAGAAAAAACAAAAACTCTGGCTGCTAGCGTGTTAACAGATATATATATATATATATATATATATATATATATATATATATATATATATATATATATATAGATATATATATATAAATTTTAACGGGGGTCATTTTCGGTGTCTACTAGGTAGGATCGATAAAGATTTGAAGACATTTTTCAAAAATTCCGTCATGAGTGCAATTTCAATAGCTACTTTCCTTCGGAGGAAAGTGCTAAAATGAATCTAATATATATTTTTCAAATACCACTCACTCACTGACTTACTGACTCACTGACGTAACATATCCCAGCCCAAACCACTAGACAGAAAAATTTGAAATTTTGCATGGACACTCCCTTTCGAATGTCAACACTTGCTAAGGAATTTTGTTTTTAGATATTCAAATTTTTAAGTATTTTTAGGTGGGTTTGAAATTTTAGTTTTAACGAGAACATGCTCTCCTAGGCAGCATGCCTTGCTAGGACGATTACACAACACCTGTTACCGCTGTATCTATTTCATAGTATTTTTTTTTTAATTGCGGTTAATTAAAAAAATTATGGCAGTCTTTGAATTAATAGCAATAAACTGTCCCTGTATCGAGTTTACGCTAAGAGCGACAAAACCACCATTTTAATTTACGTTCATTTCAAATTGTCCCCCATAGATTTTTCCTGAGGATGGTCCATCCGAGGTAATAATATCCCGAACCCATGCACAGCCTCCTCACCTATCAGCATCCGCAGTCACAACACTTCTTGGTAATGCTCGCAAATATAATGGGTGTTTCCAAATCACATCTGAGGAACATACATTTTTAAATTTTAACGTACATTTATTATTGACAACGAATTTTAACCTTTACTGGTATAACTCCTGTTACTGACAACCTATAGATAACGGGTTATCTTTATGTTAAGTCACACTTGCCCGGAGCGCCCCTGTGTCACGAAACATTATAGTTTGATACTTATCAATTGATGAAAAACATATAGTTTGACGGGAACCATGCTTTAATAAGCTGCAAAAAATTGTATAGTAGCGTTAATTTTGATGATACATTATTTAAAGCATTAAAAAAACTACTTATCTGCCGTGACGAAGCATGGGTATTCAGCTATATATGAATAAAACACAAATTAAAATAAAGGACAAAAATGGCGTATATTATATTATTATTTTTTTTTTTTTTTTTTTTTTTTTTTTTTTTTTTTACGGCACATCTACATCTAGGTCATTAGCGCCGTATTATATTATTATAATTTTTTCTGTTATCGTGTTAATTTAAAGTTATTTTAGGGCGAGAAATATATACAAAAAAAAAACAAAGCCTTCACTTTAGGGGTGGATTTTAGCTAGGAAGAAATTATACTAAATGGCTTTTTTTTATCTGTTTTGCCCTCTAATTAAAATTATTATAAATAAAATTATGTAAAAACTCAAATATTTGCTTCTGATACCCAACTGTATATATTTGCACACACCGAACGCCGCACGATTGTTATGACCGATAAGTAAAGTGCACGGACCCAGTGAAGTCTCAAGGTCTTGTAGACGTGCTCTGGCGGCGTGGAATGTTAAAACTTTCGCTGCGGCTGTCAATGTTTGGGAATACCTCGGTATCGGGTGCAGATTTTGTTTGAATATTTCATGAAGAAAATTTTTTTTCATAAAAAAATCATAAATAATCTTCCAGTCAGCCGATTTGAAAACGGAAAAAAACTGTCGGATAGCCCAAACAATACTGAAGGCAACTGTCTTTACCTGGAGGTGAAAAAGTGAATCCCCTTCATTCACGAGCCTTTTGAATCTATAGGGAAAAGTAATGGAGGAGTGGCCTTCCGAAGGGACACTCGTCAGCGGGTAGGATCGCTAGTGTCCTTCCGTAATGACACCCGCAGCGAAAGTGTTAATAGTGCTGGTTCCAATTCCACCTAGTGTGAGTTATGGTCCTTCACTGACGGATTAACTGAAAGCATATTATTTCGCTATAGAAGGGTAGAAAGTAGAAAGTTACCAGACAAAGGTGGCGATAGCATGAGTGGTTGATGCAATCTTAAAGTAAAAACAAAAAAAAAATATGCAACGCAAAACCACAGACATTCTAGAAATGTTTGCCTATCATTCTAAATGATTATTGCAAAGGAATGAGCATAAAAAACAGTTCTAAAGTAATTTTCGGTGGCCTATCTCTTACCGAGAAATCAATAGACCGCACAGTGGGGTCAAACGTTATTTAGTATTTCAAAAAAGGCTGTAGCCTCTAAACCTTAACCTATTTCCACGATTTTTTTAAAATAAAAGGTAATAACATTTAGAACAACTTTGTCCAAATATTTGTTTTTGTTTCCCCTGTTTATTAAATCGCGTGTAAATAATTCACGAACTTTTACAATTGAACATAAAATAACATTTCATTTTTCATCTAACATAATATCAGCATTGTTATCGTTGAAATTAAACATTCAAATCCTGATTAGACTTGGAAAAAATCAGATTGACATCTTCAAAACGTAAATTTATCTTAATTCAACACTGAGGTTAATTGAAATAATATGATTTTTGAAAATAGATTTTGATTTTTTCCATATCTAATCAGGATTTGAATGCTTAATTTTAACGATATTAGTGCTGATATTAAGTTAGATCAAAAATAAAATATTATTTTATGTTCAATTGTAAAAGTTCATGAATTATTGACACGTAATTTCATATACGGGGGCGAGGTTAGCTCAGTGGTAGAGCACTCGACTAATGAACTGGAGGACCAGGTTCAAAACCCGAGCGCGCACTGAAGATTTTTTCTTCAAGTTCTGCCGTTCGAGGGTTGGATTTGGGGTCCCAGATCGTCCCTAGGCTCACCCAGCCTTTAATTAATTTAATTAATAATGGGTACCTTGGGTGCTAATGACTCTAGCAGTCGAACAGCCAAGGAGAAAATCAGGCGGCCGGAGCATAGTATTGACCACACTATCTCCCTAGTGTGCCGTATGGTCAAGAATCAGATACCTCTACAGTATCTGCCCCTCTGGGCCCTTACGGGGGACTGAATTTCATATACAGGGGAAACAAAAAACAAATATTTGGGGAAACAAAGTTGCGTTATATTTTATTAGCTTTCATTTTTTAAACAAAACGCATTGAAATCGGTTAAGTTTTGGAGGCTGTAGTCTTTTCTGAAACTTGAAAAAACGTATAGCTCCATTGGGTGTCGGTTTTCTCCTTTCGGAATTTTTCTTCTTGTCTCCGTTTACCTCAGTTTTATTTAAAGTTACATTTAACAGTATAAGTCCGTAACGCAGGAGCTGCATAACTTAGCTCTTTCCCTAGAATTGGGAAGTGTCGAGTGCATTCCTGAATAATTTGCTTAAAATAACCTATATAGATAATTACAATAAAAACATTAATAGTTGTGCTCATTTGCTTTTATGAGCAGCTGTTTCAATTATCAATTTTGAAATTAATTTTTTTCCAGAGTTTTGTGTTTTCGGGATACTACACTACGTACTAAATAAACAAATTTCATATATTAATCTTGATGAGTTTCGCGAACCTACGTTTGGCGGAAGAATTCAATACAAACATAATACAAAGTAACACCCCCCCTCCCCTTCCAATAGACTGATTTAGTTCATTTTCACAACACTTCTTTCTTATTAGATAGCCAGGACGTATAAAGAGTTTCATAACAATACAACAGAAATTACGACCGGTATAAGGGAATTAGTAATTTCTGTCCGGAGTAAACCCCTCCTTCTAGTCAACCGATTTAGTTTATTTTTACAACACATTTTTCTCTTCAGTTGAACGCAACGAATACCGAGTTTCGTTGAAATATAACAAAAATTACGAATGATATTGGCAAATAACTACTTTGGCTCCGGAGTAAACCCCCCCTCCGGATAGACCGATTTTGTTGGTTAACGAACTCGATCAATCGTTTGATACTATATACCAAGTTTCGTGGCGAAAAAACAAAAACTCTGGCCTGTATCGTGTTAACGGGCACATATATCTATAACTATACAGGGTGATTCAGGTCTAAGTAGCCAAACTTTAGGAGGTGATTGCAGACATAATTTCCAACAAAAAAACTTCATTTCAAGTATGGTCCAATTCCGAAAGGAAAAGGAGCTATGCCCAATTTTCTGTTTTTAACGTAGTCATGATTTTTAATGAATAAGAAATGCTTTCTCAAAAACTATTCAACATAATTAAATTCTAATTATGCCTTCATAAAATAGACAAAATTTCCTTTAATAATACATTAATTTAATTCACTAAAACTATTATTAAAAGATACTTTCTGGACGTCCAATAACGCACTTCTGGTTTTACCAATGAATAAGAGTATTTTCGCGATTTGTTTTCCTCAGCCCTCTAAAGGACTACAGATTCAATACTTACAGGAAAACTTCTACATTTAGTAAGCATTAAATCTATGCAAATGAAGTGGAGGATTATTAGGGAATAAATTGAACCATTGGCTCCCTTTTGTCAAAAAAAATGTGGAATGTAGTTTTGTTACTTTCAAATACCTTGTATGAAGAAATTAAAAATTATTCATTTTCTAATGTCCAAACTTTGGGTATCCATTGTCCAGTCCAGAAGCAATAAAAATTAACTGAAAGAAATGATTGGAAAAGTTTTTCATTTGGGATATCTGTTACATTTTTTGTTTAACCAATTTTCATTGATGCATATATATATATATATATATATATATATATATATATATATATATATATATAGAGAGAGAGAGAGAGAGAGAGAGAGAGAGAAATTTTAACTGGGGTCATTTTCGGTGTCTACTAGGTAGGATCGATAAAGATTTGAAGAAATTATTCAAAAATTCCGCCATGAGTGCAACCTCAATAGCTACTTTCTTTCGGAGGAAAGTGCTAAAATGACGGTTTTAGTAAAACAAACTAATAAACATATTTGTATTAGTTTTGAATTTGGAAGGAGTAATTTCCGCTAAGGATACCGCCAGCTTACAATTGTGGTGCCTTTGGAATTTTGCATCTCAGATTTTATTTTCCTTTCAATTGTTTCATTCTATGGGTTTCTATTTCAAGTTTTCCAAAATACAGTAGTGATAAGAATGAAAACACGCTTAGAAGACGCAGTTCATCATCATTACCTGAAATTAAAATAAGTCTTACTATTATATTAGATATAACGTTTTATAGCTGTGCTAGTGGTTTTGTTTCTGAGTTGCTATTTTTGTTTAAAATCATCATATTTAATAATATAATTCAGTAGTATCATATTTTTACCTAGTAAGTAGTAGTTTTCCTGAACATTTATACATGTTTGATATTATTTGACTATTTGTCGCCAGCAAATGTAACTATGATTTAAATAGTGTTCTGATAAGAGATAAGAGAAAATGGTAATTATTCTGAGGTCATGTCCTTAAATGGCATAAGGTACGTCGCGAAATTTCCCCGAAGTATATTTCATTAATTTCCCGTGGCTCAAAAAAAAAAAAATAATAAAAAAAATATATTTTTATGTATATATATATATATATATATATATATATATATATATATATATATATATATATATATATATATATATATGGGGGCGAGGTTAGTGTGCCGTATGGACATGAATGAGATACCCCTATAGTATCTGCACCTCAGTGCCCTCGTGGCCTGTTACGGGACTGATTTTAGCGCGGTTCCTCCCTCCCCCATAGGGAGGAACCCCGCTTATAAGGTTGATACAATGAAACAATCCGGAATTGCCGACTAGAAAATTTCGCGTTTCAGAACCCCTAGAGACCGAAAATAACGGTGGTTCAAATTTGTATATATATATATATATATGTATATATTTATATATATATATATATATATATATATATATGTATATAAATATATATATATATATATATATATATATATATATATTTGTCTGTTCGCGGATTTCTGGCCTCCCTAATGGTCCGATTTTGATGAAATTTGGTACAAAAATCTGTCGTCTAATTTGAAAGGTCAAGTTCGTTAACCAACAAAATCCGCCCACTGGAAGATGGCGTTTGGGGCGAAATTCGCGCAAAAAAAATCGTAACGCTTACGTTTTTGAGTTCATAAGCTTGTAAGTACTCTTTTTATAGGCTTCTTGGGCTAGGAAAACGAATGGAACCATTTTCAAGGCAATAGCTTTAACCGTTTTCGAGAAAACTGAAAAAATAATTTTTGAATGCCGTTTTTGGTTTGGGTACTTAGAATCATGGGATTCAGTTGAAACATTTACTGCATGTTCTACTTTCATTAAAACTAATATGTTGAAATTTTGGTTGCGTTTGGAGTTAAGGAAGGGTTAGAATAAAATATTTTATTAACAGGCATAAAAAAGTTTAGGTAACTTTGTATACTTTCCTTAATATCTCGAAAAAGGTTGAGCATCTTGGGAAACGGAAGAATACCATTAGAAAGCTTACTAAATGCTCTACAAAAAAGGTTCTGATGAAAGTTTTGATTAGGCGATGTCAATCGGAGAAATAAGTGCTTAAAACTTTAAAGTAATTGATTTCGCTTATTCGAACTGTTCTTTTTGTCTTTGATTTTGATACTTAAAATTATGGGATTCATCTACACTAATATGTTAAAATTTTGGTTGCGTTTGGAGTTAAGGAAGGGTTAGAATAAAATATTTTATTAACAGGCATAAAAAAGTTTAGGTAACTTTGTATACTTTCCTTAATATCTCGAAAAAGGTTGAGCATCTTGGGAAACGGAAGAATACCATTAGAAAGCTTACTAAATGCTCTACAAAAAAGGTTCTAATGAAAGTTTTGATTAGGCGATGTCAATCGGAGAAATAAGTGCTTAAAACTTTAAAGTAATTGATTTCGCTTATTCGAACTGTTCTTTTTGTCTTTGATTTTGATACTTAAAATTATGGGATTCATCTACACTAATATGTTAAAATTTTGGTTACGTTTGGAGCTAAGGAAGGATTAGAATAAAATATTTTATTAACAGACATGAAATGTTTTGGGAACTTCGTATACATTCCCTAATATCTCGAAGACGGTTAGGAATATTGGTAAACGGAGGGTTACCATGCGAAAGCTTACTAAATGTTCTACAAAAAAGATTCTGAAACAATTTTTGATTAGGCTATGTCAATCGGAGAAATAAGTGCTTAAACTTTGAAGTAATTGATTTCGTTTATTCGAACGGTTCATTTTGTTTGTTTTTATTCCTTGTTATTTTTTAATTGCTTAAAGTTGGATAATGTATTTGAAAATAAAACAGATTAATTAAAATAAGAAAAACAATTCATTGTTAAAAATATTTCAGGCTGTACCGTATGAAATGTCAGTTTTGGATTTGTCGATTTCCTTCAAATGTCTTGAAACTGTCGAGGCTCCTACTCCGAGTTCTTTGGCATATTCCCTAGTGTTTTTAATTGCTTATAGTAGTCAAATGTATTTGTCAATAAAACAGGATACGTATAATTAGAATCAATATTTTGTTTGTTAGAATTCGAAGATGCCGTATGAATATCTAGATGTGACAGAACTGGTGTTGATTTCGTTCTTTAGAATTATTCTTGGTATTCCCTATTTTCATCTGTTACCCATAGTTTTTTATTGTTAGTAGGTTTTTCTTATTGATTATAGAATATAAATCTATTTGGCTATAAAACAGGATACGTAAAATTAGTGACAATATTTCGGAGATTTCTGAGCGAAATACTTTTAAGATTTTCTACCACCACGAACGGCTTTTTTCCTCTATTTTTATCCACTAGATAGGCTTTATTTTGCATATTATTCTATATAAGTTTTATTCAGCAGGGGATTCTGATGAAATGTCGTGTTTTTGCTGTGGCTTTTAAATACGATGTATCTAAGATTGGATAACATTAGCGAGTCTACATAGTTAAGAACCGACGACGGAGGATTACTTCTTGCTATGATTTAGTCTACATATGTATATTAAGTCCTAAATCCAAAAAATAAACTTCAGAACGGTTAGATACTATGAGCGAATATGGCGGTTCAATGCCCGTAGAAACAAGGGGGCCGCAGGAAATTTACCTGTTAAGAGTTAATCCTCAAGAGGTGTAAATATACCCTAGGTATCTGCCGACACAAATACAAAGCCTAGGCGGAGAGCACCCCAAAAACTCAGATCCAAACATAAGGTTATATACTAAATATTTATAAAGACTACTTAGTTGTAAACCGATTCATCAATTAGCAATCAATAGTTTTCAACAAAGGTTATATACTAAATATTGATAAAAAGTATTTAATTAGAAAAAAAACAATATTCCACAAGACTTGTTTTTGGTCCATTTGTGTCTACTCCATAGACTTAATTAGGTATATTATTCTATTGTAGTTGGGCAACTAAACTTTGTTTTATTTTGTTAAATAAAGTTTTTTTTCTTGACTTGTTATTCGTCAAGAATTTTATTTGTCCTTGTGTATTTACTAGATAGGTTTTATTCGGCATATTATTCTATATAGGCTATATTAGGAAGGGTATTCTACTCAATCTTGTGTACTTCTTCTTGATCCTTCTGTACATGGGCGTATATAAAAACAATTTCGGGGGGGAGGGGCTGAGACCATTTCCAGGGTATGGAATACTAAATATTTAGAGCTTGAAATAGTTTTAGGCAACTAAAACGCTATTACACGTCAAATAAAATATGTTTTATGAACTAAGTGATCTTATTTAATTTATTTTTAAGGGTTTTACGAGAAGTTTTTATCATCAATTCAAAATTTCGGGAGGGGCTGCAGCCCCCCCCCCCTCATATACGCCCATGCTTCTGTATCCTCTAGAAAGGCTTTATTAGGCATATTTTGTATTGATTTATAGAGCTTTGCTTTAGAATGAGAGCCAGATTCTGTAATTTCCGCTTCTGTGTAAAAGTTAGCTACTGTCGGTGTCCCTGACGCCTTAATATCACTTTTATTCGAGATGTTCGAGAGGATTTTGACAATTTTCACGAGATATATAAAAAAAAAAAAGTTTATTTATTTTCTAAGCTTATCAAATGGCACTAGGGACATGAACGGAACCGCGCTAAGATGCTGCAGTTCCTGCGAGTCGGACTTTTTTATGTATATATGTGTGTGTGTGTATATATTCTCTTCTTATAGGTTATAGGCCTTATAGGTTAAGTAAGTTGGAAATCTAAAATTGAATTTTGCTGACTTCATTCCATTGAAGAAAAAGTTTGACACGCAGGAACTGTGTCTTCGTAGCGCGTTTCTGTGAAGTTCTTATCTCTAGTCTCTTCTTTGGAAAGTGTGGAATTAATATTGCTAATATTTTGTGAATAATTAAATATATTCTGTAATGAAATCTAGAATGAAAGTAAGATTTTATGCACCACATTCATTAGTGGAAATTGATCTCTCGGCCTCTTTATGACAAACAGCCAAATATTTGATCCCATTTTACATATATTGTTTGGCTGGCAAATTAATTGTTATTGGTAAAATTAATATAAACAAAATAAGCCATACAAAACTGAGGAAGTCAAACATAATGAGCCATTCAAAGCGAAGAAACACTTTCCATATTTTAGCACTCATTTCTCCTATTGACATCGTCCCATCGGCAATTTAGAAAACTTTCGAATTTCTAGGTTCTAGATGCTCACTGCTGCCGACATACTTCACAGAAATTTCCCTTGTTTCTGTCAGACATTTTGTACACACCAGGGGTTAACAGTACTTAAAGCAGGCTACACACGGACAGACAGGCCTGGCAGTTAGGCCTGAACAGTCCGCCTGAAGGCCGGTCACCTGAACCTGTATATATTCTGGCCGGTCTGTCAGTTAAGACTGATCAGGAATATACACACAACAACATTACCGGACCGCGTGATCAAGGGTGGGCACACGACTTGTTTCAGTTGGGGACCGCTTGTTCACTGGTGGGTATTATTATATATTTAAATATATTTAAAAAATATATAGGTACGTAATTAAGAACAACAAAAAATGCCGGTCCATATGTGAGAAATGCGATTTTGCAATATGGTCTTGAACGTGTTAATAACCCAAACGACAGTATTAATAATACAAACCAAAAAATATATCCAAAAATGATGTCCAAAGTCACTGTTCCACGCGGACGAAGTCGCGGGCACTGCAAGTCAGCAATAAATATGAAAAAGGGTAAACATAGAAATTTGTTATATAATTTTTCTTGGCAGCTTAAGACCTTTATTTTTTAGGAGGACATGATGATTATTTAGTAAATTATCATACCAAATTTCGTATAAATCGGTTGGACAGTTTTTGCATAAATGTTTTGTAAATGAGGTATTAGCAAAAATGTTTCACAATTTTCAAATTGTAGCAAAATTCATCACGTTTGGTAATATAGAATGGTAAATAAATCATAAGCCATTATATAAAATGTTATTATAAATATTTTGAGGCCTAGGAAAAATATTAAGCTTGGGTACTTTAGTGTTATGAGTGTAAGAAGTACAAACAAAAGGTATTTTTCTTTTATATTGAAAAAAAAGTATGTTCCCGCAAAACATTAGCTTGTCCTCTCTCATCATCCAACTCGAAACAATTGCGCCCGGGTCAATTCCAGTAACAAAGAAAAAAAAAAAAAAACACCAAACACACATTGCTACAAACAGCCCAAAAAATACACTTATCGGCCAAACTCTTAGACGCCTCACAATCGAATAAAGATAACTCAAAATAGGACAAACAACTAAATGTACAAGACAGAACCTAACAATTTTTAACCTAGATATACTAGAAGGTGCAAACAATCTAATATTTGAGCGCCAAACCCTATATCGTGTCCTATTTCTGCTTATATCTATGGACATCAAATACACATTACCTACAGAATATAATCCCAATCTTATTATACCTGGAATTACATGAATCTCTGAACAAAACGAAGGAAAAACACGTATCAATTCATAAAAACAAACAAAGTATTTAAGTTTTTGTTGACGATTTACTCACCCTGAGCTGGGTGCAGCGAGAAACACGCTTCCCTTTGATAGAGACATGGCCGACCGCGACTGGACAGCTATCCCCACTCCGCAATAGGCACGATATTCGATATATCGATAACACTCGATATTCGATATTAAATAAAGAGGCTGTATTCTCAAAATGTATTTATTAGTGACGTTCCGTATACATATCGTCCTTACCATGTCAAACTATCGAATACGAAAATCGGACCAATCTAGCAAACGAACATAATCGATACATTGACTAAGTAATACATTGAAAAATCGTTTTATTCGATACTTTATTTAAGGCATTCCAAAAGGGTTAGAGTTGTGACGATTTTCGACAAGCCGTATCGTCCACAATCCAAGAGCGAAGTCTCGAATCTGAAAAGTTTTTCGTACTCGATAGTTTGACGATACAGTATTAAAATCCTCTTTTGAGCTTCTGTAGACACTGTATTTACTGGTACAATTCTAAACAAATTATTTACTAAGTAAATAAATAGAAAATAATTTAACAAGTAAAATAAAAAGGGGAATGCTATATACCAAGTTTCTTGACGAAAAAACAAAACCTCTGGGGGGAATCGGGTTAACGGATATGTATATATATATATATATATATATATATATATATATATATATATATAGCGGAATCAGTTCACTACTACCCATTAATACCGGCCAAAAATATATCATTAAACAGCTTTAAAAAAAAAAAAAATTGAACCCCACGAATTGAATTGAAAACGTGACTTATTATTACTGTTGTCAAATATTAATGTGTTATTTGGAATTACAATGAATTATCAACGTAAGCACTTGCAATGTTAAATGACGCTTATTCCATATTTTAGCTACTCGTATTCCATACTTATAAGCTCAACAAAACTAAAACATATATGTATATTTATATATATTTATTTATAGAATATTACAATCTACAATTGAACTGTACTTTGTAATTTGATATTAGTGACTTGTCCACGTCTCAGGTGTCCCCAGTTGTCAGCCGAATACCTTCCTTGTTAGGAAGGATTCTAGGGTGACCTGGAGTTACCTTACGCCATCCAACCACACCCTGCGAATAGCAGGGAAGATTGGAGGCGAATGAGGCATGGCCTGTGATATCCTGAGGAGAGAAAATATCCATCGATATCACTCTCACTTATTATAATTTCACTGATTTTTTCACTCCACGACACTACACTACCTTAGTAGATCCCGGAGCCACTTTCTATTAAGACGTCTTGGTGGAGAGGAAGGATGATTAGTGCTGGATAAGGATTGGGCTATAGGATTAGGATGATTGATTAGTTTACTAAAAAAAAACTAAAACAAGAGAGATTAAACCTACCAAACGACATGAACGAACTATTGACGGATGACAGTCCATACATAAACACAATAATCACACACCTTAAAGATTCAAATATTCAAAATTTTCATTTCATAGAATTTTTATAGTTGTATTAGTTATTTTAAGTTTGTATTAGTTATTTAGTTTGTATTCGTTGGTGATTTAAGAAAAAAAAAAATGGATGTATATAACATTACTCAGAAAAAAGGGGAAAAATAGATATATACATATTAAAAAGATATATATGTATATATATATATATGTATATATATACGCCTTAAAAAAAAAAAAATTATATACAAGTCTATTATCTGTATTAATAGTGCTATACTGTATATTAGTATTAGTTTTAGTGCAAAAAATAGTTGTATTAGTATCTAAGTAACATGTTAGTTGTAAGCAATGACATAGGTTAAAAAAAAAAAAAAAAAAAAAAAAAAGAGTAGAGGTCATAAAAATTACAGTTCATTGTCATGCACTGTCCTAAACACAAAATTACGATCCCTCTCACACGACTCTTTAACACTACACTTGAGGGCGGTGAGGACCTAGATGTTTTCTGCCCTTAAACACCCAATCCATCCATCCATCCATAGAATTTATTAAAACATGTACGACGTAACGTGAAGTGAAGCAATTGTTGTGTGAAATGTGTAAAACTTTATATATATATATATATATATATATATAAAGTTTTACACATTTGACACAACAATTGCTTCACTTCACGTTAAGATATTGCGATCAGGACCGCAGAATAAAGTCTGTTAATTTAGCAGTCAGTTGTAATAAAAAAAAAAACAACAGAAGAAAAATAAAATAAGGAACAATAAGAAAATAATAAATTATACACAAAACAATGAGGTTGGTGCTAATGACCTCATTCAGTACGACCTGAGAGTGGTCCCTACCGCAAACATTCACAAATTCCAAATTATTGCGTGTGCGAGCTCTCAATAAAAATAAATAAATTAATAAAACTTTTTTTTTTTTTTTTTTTTTTTTTTGTGTGTGTAAAAAAATTGATCTTTATTGGTAATTTAGAATCTGTACAGTTATGTACAATAAGTAAATATGGTCAAAATATACATAAAACACAGTGAATGAGATGATAGGAGAAGGCAGACATTACTGCCACTATAATAAAACTATATAACGTAGAATATTAGTATAGGGGTCTCCCGTGGTCTAGTGGCTAGCGCCTTGGATTCATAAGCGGGAGATGGTGGGTTCGATTCCCAGCTCCGGTAGGAATTTTCTCATCTCAGGGCTCGCTGGGAAAATTCCTCGCTGCAACCTGGATGTCGGCGCTAATGTCCTAGATGTAGATGAACCGTAAAAAAAAAAAAAAAAAAAAAAAAAAAAAAAAAAAAAAAAAAAAATCGTATAATAACGATAATATCTAAAAACATTGAATATTGCAGTATAAAACGTCTTGTAATGCAATAGTGATTCATTTATATTAATTTTGTCGCTGGAACCGAATACTTCTTTAAATAATCTAATTAAATCAGTGGAAAGGAAGTGTGAAAAAATGTTAAGTAAGAAATAATAAGCGCAAATTAAAAAAAAGTAAACAAAAAAACTTCTTTCTACAGAAGGAAAGAGAGGATGAAATTACAAGGTTATTAAAGCCCAGATTTATAAATTCATCAAGAAATGTATAAAGATTGTGAATATTTCACTGGAAATAACAAAAAAAAAAAAAAAAAAAAAATGAGAGAAATAAGCTTTTTACCACTTTGGATCTCTACCAATATTAAACCATTAATTTTTAATTTTTTTTCCTCTAGCCCTGATCTGAAGCGCTTTCCCGCTGAGAGAAGAAGAAAATTCTGGTCTTATAAAGACATAAGCCTTCCTCTGGCCTTCATCATTTCCTTTCGAATTTTTAATTGGGCTGCTTCTTCTTCGATGTACTTAGTTTTTTTTTTCTTTATTTCATTTTTACTTGGTCTTTTTTTGTAGATCCGCTTTAATGCCTTCCTTTTTTCCGTTCTGCAATAGCTAATTACGTATATATCCTCTGACTACCGGATGGAATACATTTCATGAAAGAAGGAGGGGTAATTCTTCAATTCCTTCGGTGTAATCCTCAATTATTCGGCCCTCCCTTTCCGCATAATTCCCAGGGATTAATTCTCAAATGAAGATTTCTCCCAGGAAGGAGGGAGAACATTTTTTTTTTCCGTTCTTCTTCGTCTTCGGTTTCATGTTGAGGACACGGAGTTCATTTTTAAAAAGCTCTCGCCCCCTCCTCCGGACGCTAAGGAGAAGAGCGGGAATTAAGCCAGAGGATTAACTGGGAAAATTTAAAAATTGCTTCGTTAAGGTCGATTGTACACAGAGCGCCCTCTCTTCGGGAAAAGTTGATCCAGGCACGTAAATGAAAAATTACATTTTGTTCGTTAATACTTTGAGTAGGGTAGGATGGGTGATTTTGTCGAACTCAACCCCCCCCCCCCAACCAAGGTGGGTCTTGCTCCGATTATTGCGTTCTTTCCTTTGTCTCAGCGCTTTACAATATTGCATTATTTTTGAAAATGAACTTGCTGAAGTGGGTTGTAATATATCTGTCAGCACTCATAAGGCGAGCAACTGACCACCTTATTTCATTATAAGTGTAAAAAATCAATGAGTCAATCAAGCGGTTGCTTGACCATTTTAGAAAAAAATGCTATTTTTGCACCAATTACACATGGAGGACTCATAGCAGAACTAGACCAAGTCTATGTTACACAGTTTTCAGAAAATGAGTACTATGCGTTTTTATTGCAGAGACGTTGTATAAATCCTATCGACCAGTATAAGTCTTAAAAAGATTTGATGTTTAACACTGATCTTAATTTTAAAAATCACTGACATTTTTTATGTATAGCCTTGTTCATAAAATAGTTGTAACTTGGACTTGGCTTACTTGTGCTCTGAAAACAAATAAGAATGTCTTCCAGATGTGTAGCAAGAACTGCTACAAGTGGCAAAATAATGAAGTTAGGACTTAGTCTCCTAAAGCACTGAAAAGAGCTATTTTAGTAATACTCTTCAATGCCATTACAACATAAAATGCCAAAAATGGACTTGGTCTAGTTGTTTTCTGCACCCTCCATATGGAATCAGTAGTTCAAAACAATTTTTAATTTTTTTTTAGGCTCAACCATTTGAAAATGGCGATTATCTTTGTTTCACCGCGCATGCTGATTTGTGAGTTTATAAGCTCTTACGGATTACGCATTTTCTCAGGACTGGCAAATCATAGACTAATAATTCAAACACTATTGTTTTCCTTACAGTCTGCTCTATATTTTATGTCTTCTTCATTATATGCATATTTTGAAGCCCAATATCAGAAAACTGCCATTGAAAAACAATTGTTTTCATTTCACAAAAGCCCGTTTTTGAGGGTAATTTTTTAGCATAAGGGGATGTATATCAAAGATGATTTTTGGCATGATAATAATCCTAACTAAGTAGCTTGTATTAAAAGTATTCTTAACCCTGATATTTGTTACGTTATATTTTTTTTATAAATTACTTTAAATACATGCTACTTAGTTAGGTTTATTATCATGCCAAAAATCAACTTTGATATACATCCCCTCATGCTAAAAAATTACCCTCAAAAACGGGCTTTTGTGAAATGAAAACAATTGTTTTTCAATGGCAGTTTTCTGATATTGGACTTCAAAATATGCATATAATGAAGAAGACATAAAATATAGAGCAGACTGTAAGGAAAACAATAGTGTTTGAATTATTAGTCTATGATTTACCATTTCTGAGAAAATATGTTTGAGCATATAAACACAAAAATCAGCATGCACGGTGAAACAAAGATGACGGTTTCAAACGGTTGACTCTAAAGAAAAAATAATTAAAAATTGTTTTGGAACAAGCAACCAGATTACTTACTTTACTAGATCATTTCAAATGGATTGACTCTAAAAGAACTTAGCTATTATTAAAACTGTCATAAATAAAGGTAGCCATTGTTTGGGAAAGAACAGGACATAAGAAAGTAAAATAGGAGCAATTGAAGATCAAATCAATACCTTGAGGGTAAATCAGAATCCTGATAAAACTAAACAGAAAATAGTGTTTTTGAGAGCCAAAGAAAGGAAAACATATGCGACAGAAGCAGCCCCACCATGCATTATTTTCTTTTAAATCTTTCATTTTAGTTTATCCATTTAATTTTTTTCTAAAGGATTATATATGAAAATGTGTACGTATTACAGCAGTTTAATAAATTCATCATTTTAGCGCGGTTCCTCCCTCCCCCATAGGGAGGAACCCCGCTTATAAGGTTGATACAATGAAACAATCCGGAAGTGCCGACAAGAAAATTTCGCGTTTCAGAACCCCTAGAGACCGAAAATAACGGTGGTTCAAATTTGTATATATATATATATATATATATATATATATTTGTCTGTTCGCTCATTTCTGGCTTCCCTGATGGTCCGATTTTGATGAAATTTAGTACAAAAATCAGTCGTCCAATTTGAAAGGCCAAGTTCGTTAACCAGCAAAATCCGCCCACTGGAAGATGGCGTTTGGGGCAAAATTCGCGCAGAAAAAATCGTAACGCTTACGTTTTTGAGTTCATAAGCTTGTAAGTACTCTTTTTATAGGCTTCTTGGGCTAGGAAAACGAATGAAACCATTTTCAAGGCAATAGCTTTAACCGTTTTCGAGAAAATTGGAACAATAGTTTTTGAATACCGTTTTTGGTTTGGGTACTTAGAATCACGGGATTCAGTTGAAACATTATCTGCATGTTCTACTTTCATTAAAACTAATATGTTGAAAGTTATGTTACGTTTGGAGTTAAGGAAGGGTTAGAATAAAATATTTTATGAACAGACATGAAAAGTTTTGGGAACTTTGTATACTTTCCTTAATATCTCGAAAAAGGTTGAGAATCTTGGGAAACGGAAGAATACCATTAGAAAGCTTACTAAATGCTCTACAAAAAAGGTTCTGATGAAAGTTTTGATTAGACGATGTCAATCGGAGAAATAAGTGCTTAAAACTTTGAAGTAATTGATTTCGCTGATTCGAACTGTTCTTTTTGTCTGTATTTATTCCTTGTTATTTTTTGACTGCTTATAGTTGGATAATGTATTTGATAATAAATCAGGTTAAGAAAAATAAGAAAAACAATTTAATCTTAGAGATATGGATTTCCAAGATATAGTTTTTCAAATGCCTAGCGGGGTCCTTCCTAGGGCGGGAACCCATGCAGGTAAGATCGTAAATAAGACCTTTCTTGAAAGTAAAGATGGAACTGTCAACTTTGGTCCTCCTCTGCCTCCCGGCACTTTCATTGCTGAGGAAGGCTACCAATGAGTAGCCAAAACGTCCTAAATATAGATTTTTTAACAAAATTCGTATTGAGGTTTCTTTAGCCGAATCCCAACCATTCCATCTTTACTTATCACCTCGACGGCTAACTATCTAATCTTCATGCTTTCTAGAAATGTGGACCCAAAATAATAACAGCTTCTATTTTAATCATTTTAAATGAGTATAGATATAAGAACGGGACCGCGCAAAGATGTTGCAGTTCCTGCAAGTCGGACTTTTTTTATGTCCAGATTGATACTATCCGAGAGTTCTCTGGTAGACATACGCCGAGACAAATAAAGAAATAATGGTATGTATGTGTTTGTGTATGTATACATATATGTATTACTTATACATATATTGGAACAGAAATGGCCATTGTCCAAACCTGTGAAATTTCAGTAACTGCACGAGTGACATCAAGGAGGAATAAACAATATTGTTGAAGCATAAATGTTAAAGAAAAATATTCTTTTCCTCAATATTTAGCATATATATATATATATATATATATATATATATATATATGTGTGTGTGTGTGTGTTTGATGTTATTTTTCGTCGCTGGGATAGTATTTTTGGATGGAACGGCATTTTTCTCCAGCGGTAGTACTCCTCCTCACTTCTTCGCTTGGCTACCACCGAGGAAGAAACAAGTACCTGGCTGAAGAAGATGGAGATGAATCCATCGAAATATTCCAGGAAGAAGTGAGGAGGAGTACCACCGCTGGAGAAAAATGCCGTTCCATCCAAAAATATATATATATATATATATATGTCTTTGCATACATTTTTTAAGAATTAGGATTTATCAGATATTTATTATTATAACAATTGTAAGCACTTCAATACTTATTAGGAACATAAATATTAATTGTAATTTCTTATGGTTTCGAATGAATATACGGAAGGACCAGCTTTTATTTTTCGTTACACTAGAAATACATTCATTGAATATTGTAATAAAATATGAATCCCTCCAAAATATATCTTCTCTACTCTCTCCGGCCTAAGACACTTTTCTCTGAGAGTATTAAATACATATAAATCCTGAGGATGAGTATAGAGAAACGTGGTTTAAAGAAAAACTAAGAAGACATTTTAAGGTCCGGGATAAGTTGACTGGAAGTAGACAAGCCTAATGGAAACCACAACATAACCTTCCCCCTAGCTAATCCTTCGATCTGGTAAAGTTGGCAGCCCTGAGAGGAAGGTTCTCTTTAGTTTGTTGAGGTGGGGGGGGGGGGACTGGGAGTGGCATCACATATCCGCAGTCTTATCTTCTGACAGTGTTGCCCCTGCTGTCACTGGCTCTGGGTTGGTAACACTGACAGCTACTGTCTCGGCTCTTAGCCATAGATATCGGCTTCTGTCTTGGCTTCCTCCTTACTATCGTGATAGTAGACCGCTAGTCTCATCTCAGGGCTCTAAGAGTAGGGGAGATAGAATAGAATTAATTACTTTTTAGCACTTCCCTCCGAAGGAAAGTAGCTATTGAGGTTGCACGCGTGACGGATTTTTTGAAAAAATTCTTTAAATCTTTATCTATCCTACCTCCTAAACACCGAAAATGACCCCCGTTAAATATATATATATATATATATATATATATATATATATATATATATATACATATGTTTGTGTGTCTGTTAACAGGATAACGGGCAGAGTTTTTTTTTTTTTTTTTTTTTTTTTTTTTTTTTTTTTTTTTTTTTTGTGACGATACTTGGTATATAGCGTTCAATTAGCAAACGATTAAACGATTTGTTAACCACCAAAATCGGTCCACCGAAGGGGGGTAACCCCCCAAAATACTAATACACAATACCCATAAAATACTACAGACCCAAAATACTAATTTCACCATGCCAGCGGTAGTTTTCGTTATATATCAACGAAACTTGGTATTCATAGTGGTAATTTATAGAGAATAAGTGGCTGTGAAAATGAACTAAATCGGTTCATTGGGAGGAGGGGTTTAGTCCGGACCCACATTACCAATTGGCCACTACCAGCCGTAATTTTTGTTATATTTCGACGAAACTCGGTATCCATAGTGGTGACCTAGCGAGAAAAATGGGTTGTAAAAATAAACAAAATCGGTTCATTAGAGGGGGCGGGGGGTTACTCCATGGCCAAATTACTAATATAGTCATATCGGTCGTAATTTCTGCTGTATTGTAATGAAATTCGGTATACGCCGTACGTATCTCATGAGAAAGAAATGTTGTAAAAATTAGCTAAATCGGTCTATCAAAAAAAGGGGTGGGTTTACTTTGTACTATGCTTCATTACAATTAGCCCATCAGCCGCAAGGAGGGTTTTCTACCACTAGAGGACTGTATCCCGAAGACACAGACAGATATGAAGTTTTTTGTGAAGATGGAGATAGTTAGCCGTTGCAGAGATACAAAGACAAGGTATAGTTGGGATTCGGCTAGGAATCCCAACTATACCTTGTCTTTGTATGAAGTTTTTTTTTTACTTATTACGTATTGTAGTGCCATCTATAAACATAACTCTGGAAGCAAATTAATTACAAAATTAATAATTGAATAGTTGCTCATTACATAAGTAAAAGAGAACTATTCATGTTTTTATTTTATTTATACAGGTCCTTTTAAGCAAATTATTCAGGAATACAGTCTACACTACCCAAAATCTGAGGAAAGTCCTTGGTTATGCAGCTCCTGCATAAAACTTGCATACAATAATTTGTATATTTGAAACTCATCGACTTCTTATAATACCCTTTATTTATTGTTCTACGTGTTTCATGTCTATAGACGCTTTTTCAGGAACCTAAAACAAGAGCCACGTCGTAACTAAAGTTCATATACATAGCAACAATCAGCTGGTTTTAAGTCAGCTGTTTAAATAGTATTTATAGTCAATACATAAAATTCGATTATCCAGCGGAAGAATAGTCACTGAATTAAAAACATTCTATTTTTTTATTCCCAGTAATCTTATTATACATCTTCCAATCAATTAAAAAATATGTTATTTAAATCATTCATTTATTTACTAAAAACATCAGAAAAATGGTCCAGGTTTCCTATATTATTCCCTATGGACCTATTCTCAGACTTAACACATGTTTTTCCAGACCACTATTTCTAATCAAACCGGTAATTTTGAGGGAAGAGTACTTTTATTTTGAAGTAGTAGAAACCGAACCAAATTTATTAATTTATAGTAACAGGCAAAAAAACAATTACGCATCTTTCATATCTCATAAATATTAGTTTTATATATTAGTTTTTTCCACGTAAAAATAAAATTACATTAGGAATTGAGAGATAATTTCAGTTCTGAGTAAATCTTTGGACTAAATATTTAGCAGTTTGTTGAATTTTCTTTGGAAGAATAGGATGTGCCACTAACGAGACGTTTTATTAGCATCAACGTTTTGAACAGGTATTGCGATTTTGAAAATACACTGGTGAACATTGAAAGCCCATTAGACTTAAAGAGATTTTAATGATGATTTAGAAAAATTCGTGGAAAGTTGAAACATAATGTGTACAAGAAGATAAAACGGGTTTTCGAAATAACCTTTTCCACTGCGTGTATTAGGAACAGAACCTAGAAAGTTCAGATGGGCTGCATAATGTATTTTTGTCTTGTTTCACCACATGAGCATTGTCATCTACATGCGATACACCCCTATATATATATATATATATATATATATATATATATATATATATATATATATATATATATATATTAGGGCGATTTTGGCTCTTGCCGGACCATTGACTATAGAATGGTGGCTATTGCCACCATTCTATACATCCCTTGTGGAAAAGAGCGTCCATCGCTTTTTTTCCAGTGAGCCTATCGCTTTGTTAAGATTCAAACCCTCATCTCCTTCGTGGTAATCCAACACCCTACCCACTCTGCCACGGATATATCCAATCTTTAAGGCCTATTAATAATCTTTCAAGCTTTTCCAATAGATTTGCCAATGTTAATGAATCAACAACCTGCTTCAATTTATGAGAAAGCGGCATCGGCGTTTATGCGATAATATACCGTACACAGTAAGTCGAATTCTTACGGTAGTTTATGCGTTCAGAGGCTCAGCTCGGAGGATATATGGTACCTCGGATTTGGAGGCCCAAATATATGGAGCCCAAGTTTATAGGTCTTATCTTGTATCTCACCCCCCCCCTTCCAGCAAGCCTCGAATTAAGCTATCCCATAATTATTTTAAACATTAAATTACTTTCTTAAAATATTGATTAAACTCAAGTATAAGATCAGTCAATAAGTTCATGCGCATAAAAAGCATGGACCCACTATTAGTCCAATAAGGTTTCAAACCCTTCGACACTTACCTTAGCTTGACTAATGTATTAGCCAGTCTGCCGCCAATTTTCTTAAATAGCGGACGCATATTAGTATAAAATGGATTAAATCCATATAAAATGAATTAAGATAGTAAATTCCAACGAGTTATGTTAGATATTTATTTTCTTGTGAAGAATCTGCCAGACCTTCAGCGATAACAATTAATCGTCTACATGTTTAACATACTATCCCCAAAACTAAGCTCCTCACATAAACAATTTTCCTATGTTATTATATAGTGTTTGGCCAAGTTTTTGGCTCTTAATACCTTTTCAAGAACTTAATAATACCTTCTCACTTATTTCTGCAATTCCAACTTTTCCAGTTTTCGTTAAATGATGGCCACTATAACGATCGGATTTATTATAAAAAGTCTGGCATTTAAAGACTCGGGCCCTTAGGGTAACGATTCAGGATTATTATAAACTCTTTGACGACCTAAAACGATCGGGTTTGTATGAACTCTGTGTAAGGTAAATTGGCCATGGCCACATGTAAGCTAACGAAAACTGGCCAAGTTGTAATTGCACAAATAAGTGTGAGGGTATTATTAGGTTCTTCACAAGTTATTAAGGGCCTAAAACTTGGCCCAATACTACATATATCATAACCTTCATAGGCAAACTGTTTAAGGGAGGGGCCTGAAACTTAGACTCTCTTTTTTCAATTTCAGATGGCGCCGTCGATGTTTGGCTTGAGGAAGATGACGCGGGGTCGTGAACTATGTTTTATTATTCTATCTATTTTTTATTGTGTCGGTATTTTATTTGTTATAACTTTTCTAGCTGTTACTCGGCGTGCCATGCTAAACCTACTTTCTGCATCTAGGAAAGCTAAAGTGAATTAGAAACCAAATAAGTAACATTAAAATCTAGTAACGCAAATCTGTAACTGTTTCGGGTTCAAAAATTCGAACCTAGTCTATGACACTCCCCGGAACAAGACCTACCTGTTTGCAAAGTTTGGTCAGAAGGTTTGGGTTTGTACAGGGAACAAAAATACAGACACACAGCTGGTAGACCATGACACTCCTCGTATCAAGACCTACTTTTGAGCTGAGTTTCGTCAAAATAAGTCAAACGGTATGCATTTTTATAAGGAACAAACATACAGACAGACTGCTGATAAATGATTTTGACCTATCCTATGACACTCCCCGTATCAACAAGACCTTCCTGTGTTCCGAAAACTGACCAAGTTGGAATTGCATAAAGAAGTGAGAGGGTATTATTAGGTTTTTGACAAGGTATCAAGGGCCTAAAACTTGGCCTAATGACATTCATAGGCAAACTGTTTTTGGGAGGGGCCTGGAACTTGGCCTCTTTTCTTTCGACGTTAGTTTTTTTGGAAATGTTGTTTTCTTTGTGGAGAAATCTGTAATTCTTTATGATGAACCCCGTTCATGGCGTCCAGTTAATTTCAATTGAAATGAAAGGATGGATTCGTCTCATAGATCAAAAAAATGTCTAGATATGATAAGATTGATAGCAGAAGAAAGATGATTGGAAACGTCAAAACGGGACACTAATGGCGATAAATTCAAAAACATTTCAAGTACAAACCGCAAAGAGCTTTCACAAAATGCCCGAGCTGCTTTCTGAAATCTCAAAGCGACAGCTTAAACCTCTCCTCGACGGGAGGGGGTTCGGGACACGGAAATAAACTACCGCTCAAGATTTGTCTTAATCCATTTCCCGCTCTGTTGGAGAGGAAAAGGCGGGAGTTGATTCCGGATCTTTCCGCTAGGGGCGCCACCCGACGAGGGTATTTTTTTCTAATACCCCGGAGACCATCTTAAGGAGCAGTATCAATTAAATTGGAAAATTACTCCCGGGATGAGAACGAAAGGATTAGTAAAGGACAATAAAAACGGAGAGAGAAAAAAGAAAGCTCCAACCCCATCTTTAAGGGTTGGGGTAAATTTCTTCCCAAGAAAGAAGATAATTCTGCTCGGAGTCAGAGATTGGCGCATTTAAGGATATTGAGGGATTAAAATGAGACCAAAGGATTAATTATAATTACACAGGGCGTTTTTCCTTCGTCCTCCGCCGTTTAAGCTCTATATTAAGATCCTCTCCCTCTTTTTAATTGTTATTGGGCGTTATTATCTTTAAGAATTCTTTTTCTAATTTGTTTTCAAGAATATAGAATGTTACTTCGGGATGTCATTAGACTGAATTGAAACAATTAGAATCCTATACAGAAGTAGAGGAATATCAGACAAACCCGCAATACATTGCGGTCTAGCAAAATACCCGCCTGAAAAATTATAAGGGGCAAGACCAGGTAGTAACATATCTTGACCAAGTATGTCAACATTTGCAAAATATGATTTATCTATTTGGTTTTAGAGCCTGCAACTGGTCGATTTGCTCAATAAACATATAGGGTGCAAACGTAATAAAATAACTCTAACATTAAAAATAAAAACATTTAAATAAACCATTCCACAAATGAAATTATAAAAATGTATACTATAAAGGGGGGATTTTCTTCTTTTTTTTTTTTTTTTTTTTTTTTTTTTTTTTTTTTTTTTTTTTTTTTTTTTAAGTCTAAAATACTGAATATGCGTGGGCTACCATCTGACAAGAGTTAGTATGTGTTTTACAGTCAGTCTTATTGCATTCTGTACACTGGTATGTCTTATTTTGCCATTAGGTGGGAGTGAGTTAGTAGTATATGTCCTATTCTAAGTCTTGTAAGGACTACTTCTTCTCTCCGGCAGGTTCTATAGCTGGAATTCCATTATTTTATGAATGGATTTATCTGCCGAAGCTTGTTTTCGTTCATAGATGATTATCTATGGAATGGTTTATAACCACGCTGGTAAAAAAAAAAAAAAAAAAAAAAAAGAAAAAAAAATATTCATAAAAAAAGAGAGAAACTTCGTCAACTTATCGCGTTTCCGTACTTATCCTTAGTGCCAATTTGATCTAGTTTGATATAGAAAAAGTTAATATTTCGCTCACAATGCAGTGTGTAAGTGATATTTACTTACACAATGCAGACGACTAGAGCTTTTACACATACTTACCGACCTTACAGCTCTTCTGACCGATGTTAGGCATTACTTTGGCATGATATTTAAACACTCACATAATGCAGGTACATATTATAAAATGTAACTAAAATACTAAAATTGTTTGTAATTTTTTAAATTATTATATTTTTTAAAGCTTAATTTGTACTTACTTCTATATCGCATTTATAAGTTTTCTGGGGTCTTGTTTAGAACAGGCCCGCCAGTGATTTTATCTAGTAACAGTTACTTATTGATAAATAAAAAAATATGGGTTAAAGGAACATATGATTTATTTAATAAAAACTTTTTACACATAACCAAAAACATTATCATACTTTTAATCAGTTCCTCCAAGTACATCTGGAGGCCAAAATTCTACTATGTCCTTAAGGATTTTATTAAAAACATCTTCATTTGAGTTTCTCTGCCTCCACATGTACTCACATAAATAGGAGTCTATCATAGAGCGATGTGTCCCACATTCCTTTTTGTTTCTCCTTTTGGCCTTCGCCCACGTAGACTCAACGCTTTGAGTGTGAACACCGGTCCCTTGATCAACGAAATTTTTAGAGTGATTTACAGTAAAATGCCTGTAATCCTTTCCAATCATTTCTTCTAGCCCACTATATGACTTCCACATGTCAGACATTATAATGGAACCCGGTCTAATTGATGTTTTTATGCACTCCTCCAAGGTTGCTCTCGTACTATCGGGTACTGTGTACAAAAAACACTCTTTTGTCTCACGACAGATCCCGCCAAACACCCATTGCTTTAAACATGTGTTTTTATTTCTGTATCGATGGTATCAAATTACATAGTAACAGTTACTAAATATCATTATAAAATCACTGTCGGGCCTGTTCTAAACAAGACCCTTTTCTGAAATTTTATTACTGATTTTTATAATATATTTATACAACAAAAATCAGTAATATTTTTTTTTAGCGCCGAATATTTAGTTATTATTTCTAAAATTCTGAGCTGACGTTTCTATACATACCTTCACATTTGCATATTTCCAACGTTCCGATCAAGAAAAATAAATGAATACTAAATGAAGTTTTGCTTTGACTTTTTGCGAAAAAGATTCCACTGATGCTTCCAATGCAATCTAAAAAAAGAAATCGAGTTATTCTATGTATTTGCAATGGGTGACAACATTTTCTTAATATGAATTTTAAAACTAAATACACTACCTGTACAAAAAAGTAATACATTTTTTTTAATTATTTATTGGGGGACTTTTTATTGGGTTTTTAAGTCACGCTTAGACATTTTTTTTTTTTTTTTTTTTTTTTTTTTTTTTACGGTGCATCAACTGTTTGGCTATTAGCGCCGGGCTATCTACAGCTTGCCACCCTTTTCTAATGCCAACAGCACGTGGTCGGTCACCCATTCATAGACATTTTATTATATATATTATGTATTTAATAGAAGTATAGGTTTGTGTTTTATTTGAATTGTGTCACAGATCGTTCATTGTTATAGTATTTAATGGTATTTGATTCCCAGTGGGTCACGGCATTTTTTTTAATTAATAATTTCTGATTCATAAAATTTATTGGTAAATGAAGATTGAACGTTGTTATTTAAATATCGAAAATTCTGAACAATATCCATTTAAAACAAAATAAATACAGACGTCAATCAAGCGTTATTAAATTCGTTTCAGTACGAAACATCGGAGGCGGACCAATCTGATATATTGGAGGACGAGTGGCCTAAGCCACGAGTGGACTAACCAACACTCGTCGTTTCGGCAGAGTTCAAAGCTAACGCAATCAATTTCATTAATGGATTATTCTCATTGATGAAATGATTAGTGAGTGGGGACGGGGGTAGGTTGGGGTGGGGAGGGGGGTGGGGAGGACAAACACCGTCCTCCGTTTGTGATTAGGATATCTTCCGCAGATGGGATCACACGTGCGGTCATTCCGTTAAGCCTCTTGGCAAATAGGAAATTGATATGTCTTATCAAAGGGATGTGTTATCGTTTTAATCAAAATCCCTAATCTCTTACGGGGAAAGCTCCAGGAACTACCTGATACCGGGGATTCGGAAGCTTTGGCGGTTTTCGGAGACCAAACTGACCGAAACGAAATAGTAGAATGCCCGGAATATGAAACAAGATTCAGACAGCTAAATATACCTCGGAAAGTACCAGAGGCTCTTAAAAATTGTCAGCATGCTATTAACAAAGTGATCGAACTCCTGAAAATCTGCTGTATATATTTTTTTAAATTTACTTAACTTTAAGAGCTGCACAGCAATAATGATCTTCCCTAAAGAAATTGATATAAAATATAAGAAATAAGATAATAAATTATAAGCCAAGGATCAGTAATAAAGTTAAAAAATACAGGGTATGGAGAATGAATAATAATAAAAATAAAATATAAACCTTTAGTAAAATAAATAAATAGAGAATTAAACGTATAATTTTAATGGTAATGATAAATAGTAATCATAATATATTATCCTGAAATAAGAAACTTTGACTTGAGAGTTATTTGTGGTATAACTATATTTTATTTTATGTCTTTGTTGTCTTTAAGTACGTCAGTATTGTGAGCTCCTATCGGATAACAATTCACTGAGGCTTCGAGGAATCTGTAACATATATAAAATGCTGTAAACGATCATAAATAAATAACAAATAATACAAAAAGTTAATACAAAATAATAAATAAATAAAATAGGTTCTTCCTGTTGTCGACAAATGTAAAACAGACATAAATAAATTCTAGGGATTAAAAACCTTGCAATTTCTCGCCCAAATAAATTTTCACACTACCCCTGACCCAAACGGATGGGCAAGATTTTCCCCAATTTTATTTACAATGCGTTTACAAAGATGGAAACGTTCAATTGCGCATCGAATAACTTCTGAGGCAAATATGCCCTGTTTCGGTCTAGTTTAGAAGCAGGGAAGGCGAGGGAGAGAGTATTTAATATTTTCCAATACTTAGCCAAATCTAAGGCTGAAAAAAAATTAAACTAAAACGCCGCCTGTTCAAATATTTAATGTAGATGAAGGGAAAATTGCGTGACCTATATTCTCGGTGCAAGAAAATTTGCGGGAATTCACTCTATTATAACCTTACCACTTAGCGGCGTAAACTGTTTTCATGTTTAGATTATTGTTAAACATTGAACACTATCGCCATTGCTTGACTCTCTTACATAGTGGGTCCCCTATAGGGGAAAAACGGTACCCTCTTGAAGATTGGCCAAAGCAGCTGTTCCAAGAGGGAATAATACCAGAAATGAGGGGTTTTTGGTGGGTGAGAGTCCCACACACTGGGGGTTTGCTCGAGGCAAGCACCCTGAAGGCCTTGTAGGTTTTCCCCTCATTGCAGAAAAAAAAAAAAAAAAAAAAAAAAAAAAAAAAAAAAAAAAAAAAAATTGCTTGACTCTCAAAACTTTCCCAGTTCCTAAAAGAGACATAAAAAGTTTTTATTTTGATTCGCATTAACCCATTAATTAGCCAATTTTTATTTTTTGGAATTTTTTAATAAAATTTTAACAGGGTGTTTACATATCTTAGAATAGCCTCTACACAAAATTTAAATCAATTTCAACAATTACTTTCTGAAATATTAGCTGTCCTATATATAGGACGCTGCTACATTTGGGATAAGTTATGGTAATATTACTGAAATATAATACACAACAAACATGTTGTTTATTTTAACATGTTTTTACATAAAATAGAATCTCTGAAGAAAATAATGCATTTATACAAATAAAATACATATTTTCTAGGGTTATAAAATTTTTTTTATGAATGAAATTTTGGAAAAAAATTTGTGTTGTACTGCATTTTGTGCAAAATGTCAAAGGTTTTACTTTACAATCAGCAAATTGACATCTCTGTTGCTTTTCTTTTGTTCCAATGATGTAGCCCTTTCCGTCTAGCCTCACACTGCCTAACACTTTGGCGCTGGAACTTCTCGAAGGCAGTGGTCTTCCAACACGTCCATTTGCTCCTAGCTTCTAATATGTCAACGCAATCATCCTGCGAATGTCATTTAGGCTTTTCTTTTCTTTTGTTCCAATGATGTAGCCCTTTCCGTCTAGCCTCACACTGCCTAACACTTTGGCGCTGGAACTTCTTGAAGGCAGTGGTCTTCCAACACGTCCATTTGCTCCTAGCTTCTAATATGTCAACGCAATCATCCTGCGAATGTCATTTAGGCTTTTCTTTTCTTTTGTTCCAATGATGTAGCCCTTTCCGTCTAGCCTCACACTGCCTAACACTTTGGCGCTGGAACTTCTCGAAGGCAGTGGTCTTCCAACACGTCCATTTGCTCCTAGCTTCTAATATGTCAACGCAATCATCCTGCGAATGTCATTTAGGCTTTTCTTTTCTTTTGTTCCAATGATGTAGCCCTTTCCGTCTAGCCTCACACTGCCTAACACTTTGGCGCTGGAACTTCTCGAAGGCAGTGGTCTTCCAACACGTCCATTTGCTCCTAGCTTCTAATATGTCAACGCAATCATCCTGCGAATGTCATTTAGGCTTTTCTTTTCTTTTGTTCCAATGATGTAGCCCTTTCCGTCTAGCCTCACACTGTCTAACACTTTGGCGCTGGAACTTCTTGAAGGCAGTGGTCTTCCAACACGTCCATTTGCTCCTAGCTTCTAATATGTCAACGCAATCATCCTGCGAATGTCATTTAGGCTTTTCTTTTGTTCCAATGATGTAGCCCTTTCCGTCTAGCCTCACACTGTCTAACACTTTGGCGCTGGAACTTCTCGAAGGCAGTGGTCTTCCAACACGTCCATTTGCTCCTAGCTTCTAATATGTCAACGCAATCATCCTGCGAATGTCATTTAGGCTTTTCTTTTCTTTTGTTCCAATGATGTAGCCCTTTCCGTCTAGCCTCACACTGCCTAACACTTTGGCGCTGGAACTTCTTGAAGGCAGTGGTCTTCCAACACGTCCATTTGCTCCTAGCTTCTAATATGTCAACGCAATCATCCTGCGAATGTCATTTAGGCTTTTCTTTTCTTTTGTTCCAATGATGTAGCCCTTTCCGTCTAGCCTCACACTGTCTAACACTTTGGCGCTGGAACTTCTTGAAGCTAGTGGTCTTCCAACACGTCCATTTGCTCCTAGCTTCTAATATGTCAACGCAATCATCCTGCGAATGTCATTTAGGCTTTTCTTTTCTTTTGAAATTTTTCTTTTGTCTCCTATTTCACTAAAATTATAGATAATATCATATTTCTCCCAAGATAATTTTCCTTCCAAAGTTTTGTTTTGGGGAGAATTTTTAATTTTTTTTTTATTGAATATCTAATTTTTTTTTAGTAGTACATTTATATATCGGTTTCTCTTCTTCTGAGCATGATGAGCTGAGATTTATATCATCTATGTTATCTTGTTACGGTTTGTCATCCGGAAGATATAGTTCAATATTGCCAGGAATGTCATGGACAAATAGTGGTCCCAGTCCTTCATCGTATATTTCCTCTTGGTCTGTGTCTTCTAGGACATCTGGTGGTAATGTTAATATATCAGATTTTATTTTTTCCGAGAATAAATAGGCCACAGTATCCTCAATTGTATTGAAAACTAAAGTAATAGACGTATTCTAAACAATGGGAAAATATACTCAGAGTAGCAGCGTCCTATTTATAGGACAGTCGATACAATTGCAAATATAAATTAGATGAAAATATATTTTCAATAAACTATTACTTAGAATAATATTTTCAACAGTTCTAATTCAGAAAATGAAAGAAAAAGTTACTTACCAATTTTTTAGTAGGAATAGGAGACAAAGAAAATAAGGAGTTAGGGAGCAGTTGTAAAACACTACTTTATTATCCCACAGCTCAGAGGATACTGAAATAGTGAGGGTCTAAACACTTGGAGCTCTTAGACTGACTTGTCCTGATATGATTTGAGGGTAGAGGAAAAGTTCCCTGCACCTCCCAATCCTGTCAGGTCATGAACAGTGGCTGTCCTATAAATAGGACGCTCCCACCTAATGGGTTAAGTGCAGTTCATTAAACGAGTTTCCAAATGCAAGGGGAGAGTGAAAGGGAACATTTCCCTCAGAAGTTCGGGCCTGCGCAATTGAACTTTTCATTCTATCTGAACAGCTTATAGTGATAATTGAACTTCTCGAAACATTTTAAATGCGACTAGAAGAAAAAAGTAAAAACATGATTTATAATATATTTCTACCTAAAACAATGTGCATCGTAAAAAAAAAAAGGATTATGCGGATCGGAAAAAAGAAGTCCTTAAGAAGGACGTTTTTTCATTAAGATGTTGAGGTTGCACTCGTGACAAAATTTTTAAAGAGAAATATAGTCACTATTTATTTGAATTTTAACATCCACTTATGCATAACACAGATTTCTGGGACAATTATCAACAGATTATCGACCTTTTAAAGCCAGGCAGGAGTAAATGACATTTGAGGAGCTTAGTATCAAAGTTGGACAACTCCACTTTTGCTTTTTTTACAGGAGAGGCAAAAAACCATATCTACTATATTGATGTCAGTATCATGGTGATTTTTTTATATGTTATTCTTATAGGCCTCAGAAACATTTTTTCAAAGGCATTTCAAAATTATATGAGTATTAAGGCCGTAATTACACTTTAAATAGTGGAGTTGTCCATGTTTGAAACCATGTCATGGAGTTGTCTGTTTTTGAAACCAAATGGAGCCATTTGAAAATTGAACCTATCCTCTTTTGAAACCAAACAAATATGAATTTGATATGCACGAGGGTGTTTTAATATAATTTAATTATGTCTAATGTATTAAAAGAAAATTATATAGTTAAAAATTAAACATGAAACATTTTTGTTTAAATGCAGTTTGATAAAACTGAAATGAAACTTAATTATCCTTATTTTATTAAGTTTAGAAAAAACGTGGTACTTAGCTATCCTATTTGCACAGTTTTATCTAAAAGTATATGTATGGAAGTTGCTGTGCTATAATTTTCATCGCCGTACTCAGCCATACCTGTGCACAGCTAATAACATAAAGTTCTCAATTAGCGATGCGATCATTTCACGAAAAACGAGCTAACCATTATTATTTTCTGCAGAGAGTTGTTGAAAAGTTTGTAATAGCAAATAACTGAACATTAACGGCGAGATCTATCTAATATCTAGTGTGAAACTGTCAATATTTATTTGTTTTACGCGAAAATGTTAATAATGAGGAATATGTCGAGAACAGTTACCAGAGGTGCTAATGACCTCAGCAGTAGATGCACCAAAAGAAAAGGAAAAAAAAAAAAAAAAAACAGTTACCAGTATTACTTTAGCTGTTAATTAATTCACTTCAGGTCTTGAAAATACATTTGGAAGGATACAAAGCTCTACCACTTGAGTAAAATATGAATATTTTAAATTAAATACTTGCTGTTTTTCACGGTTGTTGCTATATAAAGCCCGTTTATTATTAAAATAATTATTCATTAGAATTGGTAGTGGTCTCATTCGACTCGGCACAAAAGAAATTCTTCAAAAATCATACCTAAATCAGAAACATTCAATTACCTACAGGTTTTGCCCCAAAATCCGACAGTCGGCACCAAAGAGTGCGGGACAACTGCTAGTTATTAATTAGAATTATCACTAAATGCACTCATTACAAGTAACTATAAACATTCAGCCATGATGGATTTGCAGTGCATGTTGGGAGCAGATTGCATGAATGCAAGCTTCTCATTGGCTACTGAAGGAGTTGTAATTTTTTGAAACCAAACTATGTTGAAATTGTCCATATTTTGATTCCGAACGGTTGAAATAAACGCTATTTTACCTATTTTCTGTCCGTTTTTAATGAAAAACAGTTGTAAAATCGTACGCAGCATAAAAATTCAATTAAGAATCGACTAAAATCTCAAAACTGAAAAAAATTGAGTTGTCCAGCTTTGATACCAAGCTCCTCATTTCTTCTTTCGAAAGAAAATCCACTACCTTTACTGGGAATTGATTCCCATAACCATCTAGAATATCTTCCTAAAATTGGGAATCTGCAGTTTAATAGAAATTGACAAATATAAATTGAAATTACCTCCAAAAAAGAAGTTTGTAAATTTAAGCTGCGTACTATTAGCACCCTTTCACTGGTTTTACAATTGGCAAAATCTACTTGTTCTTCAAGTAATGTATGTCTAGTTTACGACGCTGTATTTGGGAATTACATATCTTAAGCAGTAAGATATGCTGCTTTTCGTCAACGAAAAACGTGGTTAATCTAGAACATTTAAATTTCCTTTTTCCTATTGGGAATAGATTATCAGCCCAAAGGACCATTTGTGTTCCATTTGGTGTCTTCTATCACCTCCTTAAGTATATATATATATATATATATATATATATATATATATATATATATAATCTAAAAGGGGGCGAGGTTAGCACAGTTGTAGAGCACTGGACTAATAAATTGGAGGACCAGAGTTCAAATCCCGAGCAAGCACTAAAGATTTTTTCTTCTAGTGTCTTCGTTCATGGGTTGAATTCGGCCTTTCCTGACCGTCCCTAGGCCAACCCAGCCTTTAATTAATTTAATAATGGGTGCTAATGACTCAAGCAGTCGAAGCAGCCAAGGGGAAAATCAGGCGGCCGGAGCGTAGTACTGACCACACTATCCACCTAGTGAGCCATATGGTCATGAATCAGATATCTCTAAAGTATCTGCTCCTCAGGGCCTGTTACGGGACTGATTTTATATAATATAACAAAAGTTTTAAGCCAGCCTACGTAGAAAGTACGCGTACTTGGTGACGAGCAAAAAGTGCTCCTAAATAGATGCAAGAAAGGCCCAAAACATGACGGGCGTAAATAATAAATAAAGTGGTTAAAACAAAAGATTACTACTTTACCGACCCCAAGCCTATTGAATAATAAATAATATATATATATATATATATATATATATATATATATATATATATATATATATATATATATATAGCTGTCACTATCATAAATAAATACCTCACTAAATGCAGTAAAAAAGATCTTTCAAATAATTATAAATTCTTACAATTTTTCTCTTGTCTTCAGTATTTTTCGTTATTTCTTATTGATCTACCTTATATTTCTTTTTTCTCAAATATAATTATTCCTTAAGTAGTGTTTAATGAACCTTAATCCTCGTTGCAAGTTAAATCTCCGGAACATCGGATGAAGGGAAGGGAGGAGAATAAATCGGGAATACCGTCAAAGGGCCGCCATCGCTTAACTTAAGCCGTCAAAGGTTTTTCGCCAAGATGAAGAAAAAAATACCAAAAGGAGAAAAGAAGAAAAAAAACTAAACCTCGAAGGACGGAGTCTTAAAACCCGACGGCATCGAAGAAAAGAAAAAATATGAGAAGGGCTATCGGTGAAAAATAGGGACAGCCCTTTTCTAATTATGAAGGAGAAGGACGGGAGCGAAGAAAAATATTTCAGTGAAAGAAATGGCGGGATTAGAGGTGAGAGCCATCGGTAACGAGGGTTCATCAGCGGCGACCAAAGAGCTTATGCTAATATACATAGAGCTTCCTTGTGATGGATGACGTCATCTACAGCAGTGAACTCTTAATTCGCTGGCCTGACTTTTAGCGCGGGAAATCGCCGAGGTTTCATTATCCCCTCCAGTCTTCATGAATAGACTTTCTCAGCGGACTTAGTTTTTAATTTATCTTCCTTTATGTTCAAATCAAGTCGGACTTTTGATGTGGAATAAAAGTTCCCCTTCAAATTTTATATATAAAGGGTGTTCAAAACTTGATTGACCCCCCCTTTTTTCCCCACAATTTTTGAAATTTAAAAACAAAACTTGGTGGGTCTTAACGTGGTCGAATGAGCTTTGGACCTAATGCACAACCTCTCAACTTTCTCCAGTTCTTCTCCTGAGACCCTAACTCTGGAATCATCAATGGAAAGGGGCTATTATTATGACGGATTATTGTAGATAATTGAATTTTATGTCGATTTTATATCTGTCATTTTTTCGCAAAAGCGCACCAATGAGTAAAAAATTGCCCAAAACCGATAAAACCCTCATTTTTGTCAGTTTTCTGCAAATAATGTAGACAGTTTGCCCGTAATGAAAAAAGTAGCCGGTATGAACGTTGTAGAGGATTAAATTTACTTCCCATAAACTACCTTTAAATGCCTAACATGTTAATATGAATGGAGCAAAACACACTTTTCTTTTTGAAGTTGTCCAACGTTATCTACGCTCCAATAACACATTCCTATTAATATTTTAGGCATTTAAAGGTACTTTTTAGGAAGTAAATTTAATCCTCTACAACATTGAAGATTCCAGAGTTAGGGTCTCTGGAGCAGAACTGGAGAAAGTTGAGGGGTCGTGCAGTAGGTCCAACGAAAGTTCATTCGACCACGTTAGGACCCACCAAGTTTCGTTTTTAAATTTCAAAAATTGAAGGAAAAAAGGGGGATGTCAATCGAGTTTTGAACACCCTGTATATAATGCCTTAGTGGGTAAAAATGGCGACTTTTCATAGCCCATAAATCACAAAAACTAAATCGCTCAAATTTGCATATAAACGTGTAAATTTTGGGGGACTAGATTGGCTCAAATTCATGTAGTAAGGCAGTCGAGTCATATTCTGGGGGTTAGTTCAAAACGCCTACAAGCTTTAAAGAATTTATTTTCTAGTGACGTCGTTTGAAGGTTGGATTCGGTGTCTCAGACCGTCCTTAAACTAATCCGGCCTTATATAAATTTAATGGTTACCTGCAAAGGGGATAATCTGGCGCCCGGAGCATATTACTGAATATACTATCGCCCTTGTGTGTCATATGGTCAAGAATCAGATTCCTCTACAGTTTCAGCCCTTTTGTGACCTCGTGGTCTGTTATTTACTTAACTGATTTATTACGTCTAAAATTGAACATGGAAATAATTTAATTTTTAGAGAAATATGATGAATGAATAGATATTAAGCACAACAAAGAAATGAGAAAGTTTTTATAAAGGAACTCATGAAAACTATAAATCTGATACTCAGCTAATTAACAATTAGGTTCAGACCAGCGAAGATTTTTTTTTTTCTCATTTATCGTTTATTTACATTCTGCAAATATGTGGTACATTGATTAATTGTGCTTTAATGCAGGTATATATACAGACAATAAATGAATTAGAAAAATGTCATTCTGCGTACCGCTTAAACAAACTTTGAGAAGTTGCAGCTCGATTAATATACAAAATCCTTATAACAATACGACGTTGATTTCACAAATCAATAAATACATTGTGTAGCGAAAAGTATTTATAAAAGAACGCTAAAAAGTTATAATGTTTTTGAATGGAATGAAAGGAACATTTTTGGAATTTTAATCATGATTTTCTCCTGCTGAGAACGTCCTATCGAAATTTATGCATTTGTAGATATTTTTTTTTTCTCGAATGTATACCTGCCAATTAACATGATTTCTCAAGTATTTCCTAGATATTAATGAATATATATATATATATATATATATATATATATATATATATATATATATATATATATATTCAGATACTGTAGAGGTATCTGATTCTTGACCAAACGGCATACTAAGGAGATGTGATGGTCAGTACTATGCTCCGGTCACCTGAATTTTCCCTTTGCAGGTACTCATTAATTAATTAAAGGCTTGCTGATCCTAGGGACGTTCTGAGACTCGAAATCCAACCCTTGAACGACGACATCAGAAAATAAAAATCTTTTGTGCGCGCTCGGGTTTTGAACCTGGGTCCACTAGTTTAATAGTCGAGTGCTCTACCACTGAGCTAACCCCGCCCCTAATATATATATATATATATATATATATATATATATATATATATATATATATATACACACACAAATTTTTTTTCGTGATAAGTCATAATTTCTAAACACATACATTATACGTGTTGAGAAATGATGACGTTTCTCGTCAGCAACTGTGATTTGTGTCCTTAGGTCAACGTCATAAGTGGATTTCCTGACTATAAAATAGAGGTAACTCGCCAAATGGGACACAATTAATTCTTTGAGTTAATTCCTTGCTGAATGTGCAGAGAGTTGAGCCGAAGCAGCCATTTTGCCCTTGATGAGTCCAGGAAAGGCGTGGATAAACCCAAGGACCTCCTCCAGCAGGGAGGCGGGATTAGCTTTCTCCAGGAATAGGGATTTATAAGATTTTTTCTTGTCAACCTTATGGAATCCCAGGACCTCGTGCAGCTAGCTCAGGATTATAACTGCCCAGTTCAATTTCTTTTCGTTAATACTTGAAATAATTAGTTATTATTAAATTCAAGGAATATTTTAACGTTGTCAGTCTGAAAAGCGCTATGTTCTAATGTTTTCACGTTTCTATGCCTAAAAGTGAGCCAGGTTCTTATTGCATTTTGAACAAATATAGCTATTGATGTTGTATCTATGAAAGAATTTTTGAAAACTTTCTTCAAATGTTCGTCGGCTCTACCCATTAGAAACTGAAAATTATCCCGGCAAAAAGTACCTTCTTAACAGGAGACGTTTATATACAGGGTGTCCCGCTTTGAGATGTCATAACTTAAGGGGTTTATTATGCACCTCATTTGTAGTTTAGGGAACGCAGAAATGAGCGTCCTATCTCAACATATAGCAGAGCTATTCAAACTTTTGTCTATTTTCGAAAACATTTTTTTCATTAAAAACTGCCTTTTCCGGATTTCTGGTTAATGTATCATAAATAAAGACCACATTTTTAGAATCTCCATTAAATTTAAAATAAGAAACACCCGTTATTGAAATGTTGTCATGTAAATTAAGAGCTATACTATGAGCCATATAAATTTTAACTATTGTTATTAGTGTTTTCTTACCTTATTCAATATTTTCTTAACCAGATATTTGTAAACTTATAAGTTTTCCTCCACCTCAAAAGTTGCCTTATTTAAAAGCTTTAAAATGGTACCTTCTTGTTTTAGAAAAAAAAGAATGATTTGAATGTCATAACCAATAAATTTGCTCTAGCGTGAAGAAGCTCAGTTTCTAATGGGCAGAGCCGACGAACATTTGAAGAAAGTTTTCAAAAAATCAAAAAATTGGTCAATGCAGTTTTTGCTACTTCCTGAACTGAATGATTTTTCCAAACGTGTTTGACACATTTTTTCCACTTGACAGTAGTGTTATTTGATCTAAGTGTTCCACAAAGGTGACAGGGTCCAAGTCTTCCTTTTCCTACCGGATGAACACGCCCTAAGGCGTCTTTCACTCCTTGCTGCAGGAAATGTTTCACCACTTTTAAAAGTCGATATTGACTAATATGGTGTAAGCAGGTAGTAGCGATGGTTTGGTAGATACGGCAATAGTAGGAACTTGGATTATCTAAGGTGCAAAAGAAAATTCGCTAAAAGCCGGCACAAGAAATATTCAAGAGAGCCGCAAGTATTGCGGCCACGCGCTCCGCAAGTATTGCGGCCACGCGCTCCGCAATGAGTTAACCTTATAACCGCTAACTCTCGTGCGGCAAAAGCATCTCCTCAGTGAAGTGCGGGCTATAGGTATACTCACCCCGTAGATGTGATATAAGGTAGCACTAAACCATTTCTCTTGTCTTATAGTTTTTTTTTTTAAATAAATGTTTTTTCTATTTGTATGCCCCTTTGACAATTGACCGTTTTTGGATGGAAGGAATACGGAAAAGCTATCAAGCCGATCGTGGCAAGTGCACACCCCAGACACCCAATGTGCTACTAGAGGGTTGAGGGAGTGCTTTTCATACCCGCATATATGAGTCATCCGTTTCCAAAAGGACCCATGTCCAGCATACAGTTCCAAAATGTCCAAAATATTATTTACTTTTTCTTAAAAGCTATTATAGTAAAAGGGTGAAACGTCATTGAACCCTATGTAGTAAACCAATGCCCTTTAAAAAAACAAAACATTCAACGGAAATTAAAAACATTGGATCCTGTAACAGTTTTTTTTGTTTCCTCAACCATTAGCTTTCATGGGCATAGCTGCTTTTGGTAAAGGATGACTCATATGCGCTCAGAGCGTTTGAAAGGCTAAAGAAAGCGTTTCACTTTTGCATCTCAAGAATGAGGCAGCTTGAATTATAACGAATCAATAATATTTCGTGATTTATTTCTTTTTCTCCTAAGATATTCCATCCTGTCGTCCCGAGATTAAAGGATTAAACCTAGCAGACTATAAAATAGAACTCTGGTATTAAAAAAAGCAAATGTTTGCAGTGGACTCCTTCCTGATGGGGCTGAGTCAGCCGGGGATTTTACAGGAGATGAATTAACGTATTAAGGAGGGAGATCATAAAAAAAAAGAAGAGGAATACTTAATGAAGGGTGAAAAATTAAGTGCTCTTCATAAAGATAATGCAAGAATAAAAAAAAAAAATGCTATGTATTACAAATGGCTAATTAAAGGTCTCGTAAAAATTCTAAAAGGCCGAGAAAAATCAGAGATCCGATCTCCGGGGATTAAAGAGGATTAATTTATAAGTGCTCAAGTCTTTTTACTCTGCATAGAAGGGGGAGGGGCTGTTGGGAGCTTAAAGGGAGAATATAGGGGAGCAAGTTCTTACATCTCAGCTGTTGGGGTTTAGGGGTGTATATATGGATGTAAATATTAACGATAATAAGACTTTCTGGGACATTTGTATCTTTAGGATAAAAAATATTCTACATGTTAGAAAAATATTAATATTTAATTCTAATTAACCTTTTTTTAATTTATTTATTTATTTGCTTAAGGTGCTCCACAGCCATGGTGATCTTCTCATAAATAAATTATACAAAACAATAAAATAGCTACTTGATAATAGCAAAAATATACACTAAATATTAGCTAATAAAAGAAAAGTGTCATTTCGTCTAATACAACAATAAAAATATAAAATAAATCAGTAGAAAATTATCATAAGCGGGGTCTCCCGGTGGTATAGTGGATATCGTCTTAGAGTCACATGCTGGAGATGGTGGGTTCGAGTCCCACTGACAGCAGGAATTTTCTCACCTCACAGCTCGTATAGAAAACTTGCTGCGCCGTGTAAGCATATGTACACTAGGAAGATCCAATATATATATATATATATATATATATATATATATATATATATATATATATATATAGGGTGGCCCCCAGAGAAATCACTACTAAACGGTTTGAGATATCAACATCTTTTAAAGGGGCAAAGTTGTAGTTCTCGTCGAGATCTACAAAATGGTGCCCTTGGAAATGAGAAAAGAACACTTCTAAAGGCTCAAATAGGCCTTTGAAGGGAAGGGTTTCCTCTTTACCCATATTTTGTATTTTATTTTTAAAATTCACTAACAAAACAAGGACGAACCGTGCAAACGGGGTTTTGATGCGTCAAGTAGTTCTCTGTAAAAATAAGTTTTCATTTGCATGTATTCCTCATCTGGCATTCCAAAAAAAAAAAGGAATTGAGCCTTCTGCTCAATTCAGGAACATAAGTATGCTTTATGTCCATCCGACAAACCTATGTAATGTACTGTATAACATACAGTCGTCTTTTTTGTACATGGCTACCTCGCATGCTCGAACGCTAGCCGAAACGTTTTTGTGACTTTTTTTTCAGTTTAGTCATCGCTAAAGCATATTTATGCTAAAATTTGAACATAATTGTGGGTCTGTGGTAGTCATCATGCTTTTGTGTTATGTATTAAATAAGATTTAATTAGTGTGTTAATTGTGATTAGTTCTCACGTTTTACGTTTTTTGTTGCAGTAATAATAGAAAATATTCCTGGAAAGTATTTTTATATATATATATATATATATATATATATATGTTTCTTTATTGATTATTACATCCTGTATATAAATACATCTGGTAATATGATGAATATTCAATGACAATATGAAGGTTCTGTGCTCAAGGCCTCCCAACTTCATCCAAGGCCTCCCAACTTCAATGTGCAAAAAGTGCTATGTACAAAAAAACACGTGGGGTTAGGCCATTTTTTATTTTTTGTTTTACGTGGTATCCGCATCTAGGACTTCAGCACCGATTTATCTATGGATTTTTACCCAACTTGAAAATACATTTTGAGCAGGTGGTTTATTAGTGAGCCAATCATAAAAAAAGGACAAATTGCAGCAAACGGGATTCGAATCCGCATTACGTTTGGTTGGAATCGCATAAGAAGAGACCCGATTGGTCTTATTGTTGTTGTTTTCAACTTGTTGATGATTTAGGACGAATTCAGGTGTAAAATACTTTTCACCATTCAATTATATAGTGCCGGTTGGAAGGAGAGCTGTCTCCACGAGTGTCCAAGCAATACATGATTGACGAACCACAAAGTCTGTCGGTTCCCTAAGTGCCTTGTCCTTTCTCGCATGCAAATCGCACATATGACACATTCACTCGAGCCCTATAGGACCCTGTTACGGGTCACCTAGTCAATTATTCAGCAAGGAAGCCCGCTCACAAATCGTGAAACCTTAATGAAATCTCTCCCTGCTGCGGTATTTCTCATCCTCTTGCGGCCTCCAGGGTTTCCCGGGAGAGCGAAGCTTGCTGGGGGTTCGGAAACGCCTCGGATGGAAATCTGAGCGAAGGGGTTAAGAGGGACTTACAAGAAATTACCATCAAGACTCAAGGCTGGAAGAGCCTTAATCTTCGGAACTCTCTAAGTAGTGGAGTTCTCGAGACGGGATTTCATGCCCCCTTCTGATCCACACACCCTCCCGTATTTACATGCTCCAACAAAGACTTAACACTCGTTCGCTCATCCTCTCAAAGAGGGATTAGTTTTATTCCAAGCCTCTTCAATACTCGGCGCTAAATATCTCCACGCTCCCTAAATAGTACACTAAGCAGCCGAGTATTAATTAGCACAAATAAGCCTTAAAAGGTTAACCTTTGAAGTAAATATTAAACTCGCTTTGCTCCGCTAAATTTTTGTCTCATACAGGAGATTCAGGTCTAAGTACCCGAACACCAGAAGGTGATTCTAGACATAATTTCCAACAAAAACGTTTATTTGAAGTATGGTGCGATTCCGAAGGAAAAAGGAGTTATGTCCAAATTTAAGGACCGATGACCGATCAGGGGCCAAGTCTTCCTTATGTATACTTATTTCGGCAAACATATAAACAAAAAAAAAAAAATAAGCGAAAAAACTTTTGAAATTATGTACCTTTAGTGGATTAATTACAATTTAGACAAGTGTCCAATACGCGACGACAGCATGCCCGCTGAAGGAATTTTTCAGGCGGATTTAGTATCATACGATACCGAACCCGCAAACCTAACCAGATATGACGTAATGAGGTCCCAAACCAAACATGAAGGATATAGGACAAGGCCCGGAGTAGTGGGGATAGAAAGAAATCCAAGCTATCCGCTGACGCATATACCACGACGCTGGGCCTGAACGTGTTAACCTAGAGATATATTTTTTTTTTTTTTTTTTTTTTTTTACGGCGCATCTACTTCTAGGTCATTAGCGCCGACATCCAGGGTGCAGCGAGGAATTTTCCCAGCGAGCCTTGAGATGAGAAAATTCCTGCCGGAGGTGGGGATCGAACCCACCATCTCCCGCTTATGAATCCAGCGCGCTAGCCACTAGACTACGGGAGACCCCCCTAGAGATATATTTTATTGAATAAGAAAAAATTGCTGAAAAACAGTTCAAGATAATTAATTCTAATTATTCCATCATAAAATAGATAAAATATGCTTTATAAAAACAGTAGGTAATTTAATTCACTAAACTCATTGATAGAAGATACTTTCTGGACGTCCAATAACGGACTTCTGTTTTCTCCAGAATTTTTCCCACAGCCCACCTAACAGACTACAGATTCACTCATCACAGGAAAACTTCTACATTTAGTAAGCATTAAATCTCTGCAAATGAAGTGGAGGTTTATTGAGGGATATGTTGAGCGATTGATTCCCTTTTGTCAAAAAATATTAAATGGAGTTTCGTTACTTTCAAATACCTTCATGATGATTAGATAGTTAGCCGTCGAGGTGATAAGGAAAGATGGAATGGTTGGGATTCGGCTAAAGAAACCTTAATACGATTATTGTTAAAAAAATCTATATTTAGGACATTTCGGCTACTCATTGGTAGCCTTTGTCAGATAAAATGACCAGAAAAACAGAAATTAATACAGAAAAAAGTTTATAATTGAGATAAGTAACAGAACTATAAATACACTTAACTTATTATAAAAGAACAATTTGGTCTTAAATTCTTAGAATGAGTAGAATGAAAATCAAAAGAAACATAACAAAAAAAGAAGAAAAAAGGCTATTATATTGAAGTTTATATAAGTAAATAGGTGCTAATAGTAACATTTATTAATTATAACAAAGAAACAAGATACTACATACCTATGGAAATGCCTGGAGGCAGAGGAAGACCAATGTTGACAGTTAAGTAACCATTGTGGAAGTGTCTAAGAAAAAAGGAATCTACTAGGGTAAATGATTATTATAATAAGTTAAGTGTATTTATAATTCTGTTACTTATCTCAATTATAAACTTTTTTCTGTATTAATTTCTGTTTTTCTTGTCATTTTAGCTGACGAAGGCTACCAATGAGTAGCCGAAACGTCCTAAATATCGATTTTTTTGAACAAAAATCGTATTAAGGTTTCTTTAGCCGAATCCTAACCATTCCATCTTTACTTTTCATATACCTTGTGGGAAGAAATTATGGATTACTCATTTGTTATTGGACAAACTGTGGAATCAATTGTCCAGTTCGGAAGCATGAAAAACTAACTGAATATATATCACATTTTGTGTTTTCCAAATTTCCATTGATTTATCTTTTGCGTGATGTAGTTGGCACTCTTTAGAGCATACTAAAAAAAACTGTATAAATTTATTCAGACACAGTCTCCGTTTGGTCAGTTCCGTCTAGTATCAGTCATAAAAAACATATTTTTATAACCGTTCGGTGATTGACGGACTATTCACACATCAGTCACTGTTCCGAATTTTAACCTTCGCCGGTCAAGCTCGGGAAAAATATCTTTTGAAAATAATTTATTATTTATATACTTGCTACCTTCTCGCTAAAAGTAACCAGTATATAGACGGTATGTTATTATATCTACAAAGTACAAGATTATAAGATCTCATATGAAGGTCTCAAAGACAGATTAATGAAGTTACATTTTTAGTATATGAATAAGTTAATATGCATAATAGTTTAAAATAAAGTTATCTAGTCGGTGATTCCGAAATGTGTGAGTGGGTTGAGGTCAAATGTGGGTTGCATTCCAATGGAGTGAGAGGGAACACTCTAAAATGGCGCCTAAATGCTTTATTCGTATAGTAGAAAAAATATGATATCACTGTATGTTTCCAGCAAAAACATCAATAAGTTAGAAGAGAAAAACTTATTCCCAGATTTCCAAAACACAAAAAAGATAATATCTGTACCCGGGGTGTTTCCGTGGTCCAGTGGCTAACGCCTTAGTTGTTTCATATGCGGGAGATGGTGGATTCTCACCTGCGGCTCGTTGGGAAAATTCCTCGCTGCACCCTGGATAAAAAAAAGAAAGAAAAAGGAAGGATCCAAACGTCTGAAATTTCAGTGAAAAACATTCCTATCCCAATTAACGAACAATAAGAGAACATTGGGCCTTTCACAATATACGTTTATCCCAACCTGATGTCACTTTTACAGTTCAATCAAATATCAGAGGTTTGGACATTGGGCTTTTTTGTTCCAAGGTACAGATATAGCATTGCACTATTATGACGCAGTGTTGGAAATTGTTCCAAATATATTACAAAACAGAAATTGCTGGGACATCTGTCGAACGTTGAAAGAATAACTTATTTTTCTAGGCGCCGACATGGATTCCTATAAATCCAAATTTTATTTACTTGTAACAAGAAGAGAGAGAAAGAGAGAGAGAGGGGGGGGAGAGAGAGGTTCCTGGGCAGAGAGATAAGAGAAGGGCTGTAGCCTATAGATAACCTCCCCCGAGTGGCTAGGCTATAGGAGCCTTAGCAAAGAGATAGGACTCCTAAGAGATATAGCTATACCTCCTTGCAGGCGGTGATAAATCAGAGATTTCGTCTGGATTCAGCTCAGCCTCATTTACATATTCTTCTTAGCTACAGATATCGCTCCTGTACATGTAGAGAGATTTTAGGGTCCGGCTTTAACATGTTTTCATAAGTCACACTGGCGCACAGAGTAGCTTTTTTGGAACTTATTTTGATTTGATAGTCTGTAAACCTGTTAATTTAGAAAAGGAGTACACGATATATACAAACATTCGTTCTCTAACCAGTAATTATATATTTAAATTTTAACATCCACTTATACATAACTCATATTATCGGGACGGGATTTCTACAGATTTCCACCCATTTCTAACCAGGATAAGGTTGATGCGTCAACCCTTACGGCCACCAGGCCTCCAACCAGTAGGTTTTGTTGTTGTTGTTTTTTTTTTTTTATGGCGTATCAACAATTGGGCTACCAACTCCAGGCTATCTACAGGTTACATCCCTCTTATAATGCCAACGGTACGTGGTCGTTCACGCATTCAGGCACAGGTCACGCCCGAATTTGCTTTAGTTTGAGCGTTCGACGGGAACCGGTCTATTGAACGTGGCAATGGCCATTGGTAATATTATGCAAAAGGAAGTGCCTGTAAAAAAATCATTTTTTTTTTTTTGTTTTGCTTCTAGTATGCTTAAATATGAACCTCGTAAAAAATGTAGGTTTCTGAGGAAGCAAGAGCCCAAATTTATATTTTCCTCAATTTTCTCAAAAACGGTTAAGATATAAGATATATTTTGTTCTCCTGGCACAAATACCTGTAAGAAGTTTACTTGGAGACCTGTAAAGGCAATGCCCTGACGGATACGATTTTTGTTTCTCACAAACTTCGTCGAAAAAACTATGCACCGTCAGACCAATTCTGCTGTCTCGGACAACACGAAAGGCGAAATATGTAGTATCTTGGACTGAAAGGTTAAGTTCTAGGCCTTCCAATTGAAGACACAACATTACTCGTCTATTTTGTTGATAAAAGAGTGTGAACAGAAATGTACATGCACAGAAGTGCTCCTGGAGAGGGTCGACCAAGACACGAAACATGTTGGGCGTAATTAATAAAGTAGTCTGAACTTACGCTAATTGCTTCTACAAGCCCCTAAACATTTGAAAACAATTTAGATATATTTTGGGTCATCTTCAAGAATAAAGAGTGTATACATATATATATGGTGACGTCCATGGTATAGCTGGAAATTTTCTCAACAGGCCCTGAAATGAGATAAATACCTCCTGCAGGTAGGACTCAAACCCCCGTCTCCCGCAAGAGAATCCAAGGCGTCAGCTAGTAGACCAAGGGACGCCTTTCCTCCTGGTGATGACGTCAAACGTGCTAAAAGAGGAAACACGCTAATGTTGGCCTAAAGCAAATATTAAAACTGCTATTAACAGTTAATTTTAAAGTATCGTTAGACGAGTTGGTTTGATTCGACGGTCTGGAGAGTTTTGCGAGAGGCCGCCGAGAGAGGGCGAGTCAGGAAGAGGGTAGAAAGGGGCCTTTATCTGTTTATGAGTTGTGAGGTTGGCGGACCTGTTGACCAGCTCTGATTAATCAGCTGAAAAGTTATGTGTGGGGAGCGGCGGAAGGGGCAGGAGGTTTGTGTGGGGAGGGAGAGAGCCCCCCCCCCCACAGTTTTTGTGTCTCTCCTGATGTGCTTCCCTTAACTTCGGACAGGTCGTCCAATTTGTAGGTCAGAACCTATCACTTGATAGTTCCATTGCTAGGTTTGTTTTTCACTAAGTTCCCCCATTGTTAGTGAGAACCGATCGAAGCTAGTGGCAGTTAAAATCTCCTCTCATGATAAGTACTCCGTTCTTTTGTACTAAATTTAAAGGTTATTTCTAATGCGTTGTGATATAGAATCAAATTGTGTTCTGAAATTTAAAAAAAATCTCTACTATTATTTAGGCTGAAGTTTTTGCGTTGCCTCCCTCCCTATAGGAAGATCGTTCGATTACGCAATCCGGAAATGCTGACGAAAAAACAGATGTTGGATACAATTTCGATGACCTCTGGGAGAGTGGAAGTACTAAAAAAAATTATTATATAATCAAACATGATGCACTCATTCTATATTTTGTTAAGTATATATCAAAAGCAAAAATCAGTGTATGTATGTATATATATGAACACATATTCATTGAAAGTGTTTCCGTTGCATGCGGAACATAATTGAAATATATTTAAACCCATTCAAGATATTGTAAAGTTATAGAAGTTCTGAAAAGGAAATACGACGTTTCATAAACCACATCCAAGTTGCATTTTCGAGTCACTATCGTAAGCAAATATTCTTTCTGAAGATAAGGAAGGAAACACGCTCAAAATAAACATGGTTAGTATATATTGCGCATTGTCCTATATTGTTAACATTCTAAATAAATAATATTACAATTACAATATGCAATACAAGTTTTGATATTAACTCCGGGTGATTTACTCGTTACCACTCTTTCTAAACAACCGTGATGGGGGAGCAATTTATTTTTTGGATCGCTGAAGAAAGTCATCTAGCCACAAGCGGGACTCTAGTGCGCACCTCGTCGGGGACGTAATAAAGTTGGTGAAACTGTTTGGTGAAGTTTTTATTATTTGACCTTCCGCCAAAATACGAAGATAAGAAAAGGGTCAGTTGAATAATAATTAAGACCTAATAATAGGTTTTTCCAAAAAAAAAAAGGAAGTTGTTAGGTTTTGAGTTGTAATCTTGGAAATGTCGCACATTAAAGAAAAATCATGTCTGTGTTTTACTTTTCAGCAGCGGCTCAAACCTGTATTGGGAAGCAAACTCCGGGGGTGTATTAAGCATTAGCGAAACACGCTACGTTATCGCATTATAGTGAGGTAAATATAAAAAAATAGTTAACTTAGTAACAAAAATGATAGAAGATGAACTCTAAAGGGTTGAAGGAAGCGAATAAGGAAAAGTGTATGACGTCATAAACCCAAAGATGTTCGATCTGTTGTAAAGGCGAATATACCTCTTTGGTAGGAAAAGCCCAGGCACAAGGGCTGATACCCCATTAAGGCACGTGGTCTACGGCTTAATTCCCTACCTCCTTCTCGCCCTCTCCTCAATCCCTCTCTCTCACTCTCTCTCTCTCTCTCACTCTCTCTCTCTCTCTCTCACTCTCTCACTCTCCCTCTCTCTATCTATCTCTCTCTCACTCTCTTACACGCAATCTCTTTCCCTCTTTCTCATACACTCGGAGGCCACATGGTACCGTGATATAATATGTTTTTTATATTATATCCTTCCACGTGTTGAACACAATTTCTTTGGAGCATGAAGTATTTTTTCCACTATGGTTAAGAACCTTGATAAGAGATTGAAACTTGAATAATAACAAATACTGTTACCTAACAAATATTTCCGGACTTATATGACAGTCTTGTTGATTGATTAACGGGTCATACTAACTTTTGATTAACGGGTTGTAACTTTTTGTTTACAATTTTGTTTTTATGGGCTAAAATTCTCCCTTAACTAATCAAAAAGTCCGTCACGCAGGAGCTGCATAACTAAGCACTTTCCTCAGAATTTGGGTAGTGTAGACTGCTTTCCAGAACAATTTGCTTAAAATATCATACATAAATAAAATAAAAACATGAATAGTTCTCTTTTAAATTTGTAACGAGTAACTGATCAATTATTAATTTGCTTCCAGAGTTATGTTTACACATGGTACCTACTACACTACGTAATAAATACAAAAAACCTCATATTATCGTATTTTGATCTAACGCAGGAACCGGATACAGTCCCTCTAGCGCTCCTTGCGGCGCCTTTGTGGACCTACGTCTGGCTGGCTTTTCTATTGAAATATATTACAAAGTAAACCCCCCTTTCCGATTGACCGATTCAGCTCATTTTTATAACACTTCTTTCTCATGAGTTACCCACGACGTATACCGCGTTTCGTTACAATACAGCAGAAATTACGACCGGTATGAGTATATTAGGAATTTGGGTCCGGAGTAAACCCCCCCTTCTAATGAACCGATTTAGTTTATTTTTACAACACATATTTACCTGTAGATTACCACTACGAATACTGAATTTCGTCGAAATATACCAAAAATCACGGCTGGTAGTGGCGAATTGGTATTGTGGGTTCGGAGTAAACCCCCCCCCCCCTCCTAATGAACCGATTTAGTTTATTTTTACAACACATATTTACCTGTGGATTACCACTAAGGATACCGAGTTTTGTCGGAATATACCAAAAATCACGGCTGGTAGTGGCGAATTGGTATTGTGGGTCCAGAGTAAACCCCCCCTTCTAATGAACCGATTTAGTTCATTTTTATATCTCACTTTTCTCTCTATATTACCACAACGAATACCAAGTTTCGTTGAAATATAACAAATATTACGGCTGACATAGTCAAATTAGTGTTTTGGGTTCGGGGTAAACCCCCCCTTCCGGTGGACCGACTTTGGTGGTTAACGAACTCGTTCAATCGTTTGCTAATTGAATGCTATATACCAAGTTTCGTGACGAAAAAACAAAAACTCTGGCCGCTATCGTGTTAACAGACACACATATATATATATATATATATATATATATATATATATATATATATATTTATATATATATATATATATATAAATTTTAACGGGGGTCATTTTCGGTGTCTACTAGGTAGGATCGATAAAGATTTGAAGAAATTTTTCAAAAATTCCGTCATGAGTCCAACCACAATAGCTACTTTCCTTCGGAGGAAAGTGCTAATACTTTCCTTCGGAGGAAAGTGCTAATACTTTCCTTCGGAGGAAAGTGCTAAAAATGATATCCAAGTGTGTTTATGTTTATTTTCCGAGTGAACGCGGTAATAATTTGAAGATAATTTTTGGAGCGAGCATCGATTGGTCCCTTTTTAATTCTTAAATTTTTGTGTTGGTCCTCCTTCTATTCATTTCAAAATTAAAACCTATTTTTTATATTTATTGCAAGAGAGTATGAAAAAAATTAAATAGGAATGACATGAACATTTCAGAACATTGAACTTTAAAGACGTTTTCTCAAAAATATGTTTTTCAAATCGGGCGATACTCTGGCGTCTTAAATTTTTGCCCGATCAACTTCAAATTTTTACTACTAAGATATTTGTTAGAAACGTGCGTAGGCGTTTTTCGATTCATTGAATTATAACGATTTTATGATGATTATCGACGGATTGTTCAATAGAAAATGAATAATTGTTCACCATTTTCGAAGAAAATAATATTTATTAAAAATCCCTCGTACTCTACTAGATTTAACCTTTTTCTTTCAAAATAATTTTAGTTTTTCGTTCTAGATTAAAAATTGCCGCCTGGAGACTATCGCCCGTTAATAAAGAGGGATTCCGTTTGTCAGACACAGCGCCGCCATTATTTTTTTTTGGAACATTGAAACGTATTTTTTTGGATACGTTTTTGGCATCCAATATACAACGTTTGATATCAAGACTTGAAAAATATTGATATACTTGTTACCTATTTATAATTTCAAGAAAATGACATTGATTTTGATCGCACCCCTCTACCCCTTAAAATAGACTTTGTTTCAGGTTCTCAACAATCTCTGGCGAGAGTATGACTAACGACTTATTTTTCCAAGGCAAAAGTAAAAAATATAAAAATGTATATACAAGTTGAAGGTGAGGGTGAAGGAAGATCAAGGAATTCTTGTAGTAACTTGCAGGAGTTCCTCCCCGAAATTGTTTTAAACATTAACTTATATATGTGTAAGTTGAAGGTGAGGGTGGAGGAAGATCAAGGAATTCTTGTAGTAACTTGCAGGAGTTCCTCCCCGAAATTGTTTTAAACATTAACTTATATATGTGTAAGTTGAAGGTGAGGGTGGAGGAAGATCAAGGAATTCTTGTAGTAACTTGCAGGAGTTCCTCCCCGAAATTTTTTTAAACATTAACTTATATTTGTGACGTTTCGAACCTGTTTAGATTCATCATCAAGCATCTACGTAAAATCAAATTTAAATGAAGAATAAGGGAGAAAACTCTCCTAAATTATCCTGGTATTAGTGACAAAGGAGAAGTTTCCTCAAATTCTTCATTTTTATTTTATTTTATGTAGATGCCTTCTGATTAACCTTAAAAGCTTCTAAATGTCGCAAATATAAGTTAATGTTTTAAACAATTTTGGGGGGCAACTGATGAAAGTTACCTCAAGAAAAATATATACTAATTGATCCCTTTCTATCTTAGCAACTAATTTGTTTAAAATAAATAATTAATTGGCCATTTTTTATTACATATCGTTGTTTTTATTTATTTTTCCCTCCCCTTTTAGTAGAATAATGATTTAATTGAATAATGTTAAGTTTTATCATTTTAAATGCAACATTTCAAAAAAAAAATTTTGTAATATAAGATAAAAACCTTGAACAAAAGCGTTTGATAATTCTGATAGGTCTAATCAATTTTTATAGAAGGTAAGAGCACACTTTCCGGATTTTTTTTTCTGTAAAAATTATAAAGAGGAACTATTTTACTCTGAAAGATGAGAGGCTGCCGCTGGTGGTCCTCTCTCTCAACACCAATTATCTTGCTTCTGGATTGACAGTGTGTAAACGTGTAGCCTCTAAAATTTCCATTTCCCAAAAGCTATTAAGTCATTAAATAGGGTCTACACCGAATGTATAATATGACTTTTAATTTTTAATCTAATTTATTATGAGTTACGCGACGGAGGCGTATGACTTTTAAAATTACAAAAATAATGTGAGTTTCTATGAGACTGCAAATGTGTTCATAGCTTTAGATTAGAAGGAAAGGAACCTAATAATTACAGCTCTTTGTAGCTTGCAAGGCAAATCTATGGTCTAAAACTACAAGTTTTAGGTCATTCGAGTTTGCCTTGCGAGCGATTAGGCAAACCCGCATTACCTACCTGTCTAGTACTCAGCTGCGCCTTCTAACCAAAAATTTGGTATTTATTTATTTAATTATCTACAGCCGTGGCTAAAGAAAATATTCACATCTATATATATAAAAATCACGTGTCTGTTTTTCTGTTTGTTTGTTCCTTATACAAATCCACACCGTTTGACTGATATTGACCAAACTTCGCACATAGATACGTCTTGATCCGGGAAATCTCGTAGTCTAGCTCAAAATCTTCTAGGATTCACAGTTCGGGAGTTACGCCTTCGAAAATGTCATTTATGAAGGAGTAAATTCTCCGAAATAGCCATTTTCTTCCAGTGTTGCAACTTCTTCAAAGAAGAACGGCAATATAGATGGAAATTAGCAAGCCAACAAAACTCTTTTTTTTTTTAAGTTTTACTTTCTTTTTGTTTTTGTTTTACTTTTTTTTAAGTTATACTTATTTTTAAAGTTTTATTTTAACTTCTTTTAAAGTTTTACCTATTCACAAAATAGCCTTATATTCTCAGAATTTGGAGACAAATCATATTTCTGTTTAAGAAGTATATATCAAGTAAGACAACACTGGGCTCCTAGATGTTATGCAGTTTTGCGACAGAATTAAGCTTGCAAATACATTTAAACGGTTTAAGTTTTTAACAAATCTTTTTTGAAACATTTCGTTAAAACTTTGTTTTAAATCATTTCAGTTTTAACCTTTGTTTGTTTAATTACAAATTACAATTTAAATTACATTACGTTTGCGAACGTGTGTATCAAACTTTTTTAAGTTTGAACATTTTTTAAGTCTACCTTTTAGCCTTTTAAGTCTATCTTAAAGTAATAAAAAGTAAATAAATCGTATAACATAAATTTATTTCTGTAGTACAACACTGGGCTTAGAAGCCATTTTTCTTTTGCTATCAAACATTTACATTTTAAGCTTGAACATTTTTTCTTTTTTTAGCCTTAGTGTTTATATCTAACATTCATACATCTAACTTTTTAAGTTTCATGAAACTTTTTTAAGTGTCTGCAAACTTTTTAAGTTTTCAAACGTGCGTTAATCAAACTTCATAAAGTTTGCAAAAGTGTCTGTATCAAACTTTTTTAAGTTTGGTGTTTTCATTTATCTTATAACCATGTAAGTCAAGTAAGTAGAACTATAAGTTTAACTTCCATTCCCTTTGTTTACTATTTTTGTTACTATGCTATTTTATTGCTTATTAAAAACTATGCCTTTAATAATTAATTTATGCCTCCGTTTTATCACATGTATTTGCTTAGTAAAAGCTTGCAAATACATTTAAACGGTTTATGTTTTTATCAAATCTTTTTCGAAACATTTCGTTAAAACTGTGTTTTAAAACATTTCAGTTTTAACCTTTGTTTGTCTATTTTCATCTTTTAGTTATACCATACATGGTGTTAATATAGAATATAGAAGTGTTTAATTACTTGGAAAATTAACCAATAAGAGAATTAAAATTATGAGATGTGACAATGGTAAGGAATATTTAAATAGTATGATTTATGCTATTACAAAGAATAAGAGTATCTAAATTTATCCATGCCCTCATATATTCACAAATTAAAGAGAACTGCTGACCAATTTTGTAGAACAATTATGAATATATGGCATTGTTTACTGGCAGAATCTATTGTTGTAAAAAAGTTTTGGCCTAAAATTGTTTGTGGAGCAACTTATTTGAAAAATCGCACTTTAGCTAAAACCATTGAGAATAAAACATCCTGTAAAATATATTTGGAAAGAAACCAGATGTTTCTAAGTTACGTTTATATGGTAGTAAAGTTGTTCTTAAGAAACCAGAACAAATAACGACTTTTAAATGGGGTAAGAAGGTGAATATTTGCATTTTAATCCGTTATAGTGAAGCTCGGGAGTACTTTTGAATAATAAAATCATAGTCACTATGCATGTTGATGATGATGATTAGTTAATAGTTAGGTGAGTGGGAACTGATGAAAAATTTTAATGAAGAAAAGGAACTGGACTTGATTAATTTTTAGATGAAAGCCTTGGATAAATACAAATGTATAGTTTTAAACAAAATAATACTTGGGATTTAGTTGAAAATAAGAAAGTTGTGAATGCAAAATGTTGACCAGTTGGACATAGAGACTGCATTCTTAAATGGTAAAATCAATTCGGAAGTGTATATTTGAGGAGATTGGTATCAAAGTTGGACAACTCCATTTTTATTCAATTGAAAAAAATGGAGTTGTCTAACATTTGAGTCAAATGAATATATTGGAGACATGCTTACAAACTCATTGTGTAAAGAAACATTTAAGAAATTCAGAAATATGTTAAATTTGATATTTTATATTTCATATATTGTTTATACTTCCTGCCTTAGGGAGGAACATTTTCGTCGGTTATACAATTTATAATGTGAAGTGATGTACATCTTGCTGTTTGTGTGTGTAATAAATGAATATGAACTTGACATGCTCTTATGGATCTCCCACACTTTTACTACTTTTAAATAATTTCTTATCTCAACAATTTTAATTATAAAAAGGCACATTTAATTTTAAAAAATATGGTAGTAATACCCATTATGAATAACTCGCAGAAGGAATCAATTACATTCTCTTCTAGATTTGTACCAAAAATATTTACTTTATTATCATAAATTATTCCTCCAAGCCCTCAATCTTAGAACCTTTAAAAAAATATGTTCCATTAAGGAGAAGGCAGCAACCATGGAGTTTTATATCATTTTTATTGTTTCATAACGTTTTGTCCATCGCAAGCCTAACTTAATTTCACTTTTAATATTTAAATTTATATCATTTTAATTTGCTCTCATGGAATTGTCTTTAAACCATTTCCTTCTTATTAAAATGAATTCTTTCATTTATCCCCCCCCCCAGGTGAATTGAATTTTCCATGCAATTTTCTATTAATCTAAATATGCCAAGCCTCTTTATTATTGACATATTTACACCCAGCAGTTTTATTATATTTTTATACCTGCTTTCTTTTGTCTGAGATATTTATATCCTCTGACTACTCCATTATTTAAATACGCTTGCAATTTGAGCACAATATTGTTGCAAAATCAAAAAAAAAAAGGACCCTAAGTGGCAGATACTATAGAGGAATCTGATTCATGACTGTACTGCACACTAGGGAGAAAGTGTGGTCAGTACTATGCTCCAGCCGCCTGATTTTCCCCTAGGCTGCTTCGACACCTCAAGCCATTAGCACCCAGGGTATCCATTGGTAAATTTATTAAAGGCTGGGTTGGCCTAGGGACTGCCAGTGAGGCCAAATTCAACCCAAGAACGAAGACATTAGAAGAAAAAATCTTTATTGTTTGCTCGAGATTCGATCTCAGGTGCTCCAGTTTATTAGTCCAGTGCTCTACCACTGAGCTAACCTCGACCCCTCGCCAAATCAAATTAATCCCCCATTAATTTATTTAGTATAAGTCCTTATTGAAATTCCCAAATAGCTTTAATTCGTTGTTGTCTATAGCTGCAACAAAAATATCTAAATTTGTTTTTCTTAGATAGCCCTATTTCCTATGACAAAAGGGCTATCCTTAAAGAAGAGCTCATAAACCTTAAGATTTGAAAGAGAAGCTTTAATATAACGGAAAATGTCAACAACAAAATGTGAAAGTTTATTTGGAACAAAAAGTTTTTAATACTTTCCTTTTGGCTCAATTAACATAAATCCTGCATCAATTACTTTTTCAATCATAGAAAGAAAAACCTTAGTTACAGATTATTACATGAAAAGGTATAGAACATAACATATTAATATTATATTTAAAAAAACAAAAACAATACAAATAAAGAATAGTTTCAGTTATACTAAATTAAAACTTATAACTAAGTAAGTATAACCTTAATTAAATGCTTCATTTTGTTGCTATTTTTTAATATGTATTTATATATGGACCACACATTATTTTCTTTAAAAAATTATACACAGGTAGTTTGGTTAGGATTTTCTTTAAAGTGGTACTACAATTACATGATTCCAGTATACTTTTTAAAATAAGGGTTAATTTATTTTCCACCCCACATTCAGTGAAAATTTGAAAAATAATTTTTTTAACTGAGCTCTCAACTTATAAACTTACTTTCTCATAATTTGAACAAGTGTCATATAATCATTCATTTTAATATATAATAAAAAGTAGGAGTACCATGACATGCTGGGTAACAGGTATTTAATATGAAACATGTGTAGCATGCCAAACCCGGTAACACCTATTTAATATAAAGTAGGTGTAGCATGGCACACCGGGTAACAGCTAGTTTCTTATAAATATTCGTAGGCCACATTGGCATTCATTAAATACAGCATTAAAGTAGACACCATTCCGTAGACAGCTACAACTAGACAAAAAATACGACATACAACTCATTCACCTTGAAGCCAAGACGTTTATTCTGAAAAAAAATAAATAAATAAAAAACGTTGCAGTGATCTCAGTGTGTCACTACAAAAAACAAACTAAGGGAAATTAAAATCACAATTCATCAATGGCCTTCAAGCAAGGGAGGCAAAAGAAGGTAAGAAATATATCTTTTTTTTTTTCTTTTTTTTTTTTTATTTGTGTAATGTGTCGTCAACCACTATGAGGCCATTAAACACAGGATTATAGATGTGTATTTGTTTAACTGATTCTATTGGCGTTCCGCGAAATTAACCAGAAAATGTGGGGGAATAGAATTATAATATTTTTTGAAGGTTATTATTTCGAGTGATTTTAATTTTAATTTTAATGTTTTCTTGTTTGTGATATTTTTTATATGATTTAAATATTTAGTTTATGATATTTGTTATGGAGTCACATATTTGTTTTTAAGTTATGTTTTTAGATATTATTTATTAATTCATTTGACGTTAAAAATTCGAATAGCTTATTGATCTGTTTGTGATGATCTGCTAATATTTCGTCAATTCTATCTGATATCTGATAATTCTATCAATTGTAAAGGTCTATTATTTATCTATGTAAATTTCTATCGTATGTAAACCTCAATCATCATGTGTAAAGATCTTATCACCCAAAGCATTATTCATACTCGCTTGAATTATTTTCTTTGCATCGTGTGATGTTATTACCTTTCTCAATGAAATATTTATATACAAAAAGTAGTAGATTTTAACGTTTAAAAATCGGAAATTGACTATATTGCTGTATAGAGTATATACATCCTGAAGGTATTTTGAGTGTATTCTGCTGAGGTGGATATATATATATCTGGTGGAGTTGGGATAGAGAGCGGTCGATAAAGCCGGGCCAATAGGAAGAGAGGGCGGGGCGGGTTAGCGCAAGGCTCATCCAGGGATAACCTTCCAGGCTGCCGGGAGACTTCCGTCGAGGTATTCAACCTCCTGGAGGTGTGGAGTTAGGATGGAATTCTAGAGTGAGAGGATGTACTTGAGAGCGAGTTGATTACGGGAAACCTTATAATAATCTAGAACCAACATCTGGCTAAAGGCTAAGGAAGGGTTAGTGTTATGATGGTAAGTCAAGGCAATGTTCCGAACCGGCAATGTACGGCTACTGGGTGACTTCCATCGAGGTATTCAACCTCCTGGAGGTTTGGAGTTAGGATGGAATTCTGGAGTGAGAGGATGTACTTGAGAGCGAGTTGATTACGGGAAACCTTATAATAATCTAGAACCAACATCTGGCTAAAGGCTAAGGAAGGGTTAGTGTTGTGATGGTAAGTCAAGGCAATGTTCCGAACCGGCAATGTGCGGCTACTGGGTGACTTCCATCGAGGTATTCAACCTCCTGGAGGTATGGAGTTAGGATGGAATTCTGGAGTGAGAGGATGTACTTGAGAGCGAGTTGATTACGGGAAACCTTATAATAATCTAGAACCAACATCTGGCTAAAGGCTAAGGAAGGGTTGTTGTTGAGATGGTACGTCAAGGCAATGTCCGGCTACTGGAAGAATTCCAACGAGATATTCAACGTACTGGAGGTATGGAGTTAGAATGAAATGTTCTTATGTACTAGTTGCACCGAGAAGTGGGTCTCGTTCAGGGATCTGGATCATGAAATGAGAACTCAATTGAAGTTGTGGCAATATGGTGACCGAAAGACCATCTATTAATATTATCAACGAGTAGGATTGACTCGAGTTTCGACATAATCTTGAGCGAGCGGAAACTCATAGCAATTATGCCATTAAAATATGTCCTACTGGTTTCCTAGGTAATATAACATTATCACTTATGTTAATTGCATAATTGCTATGCGCTTCCGCTCGCTACGCTCGCTCAAGGTTATATCGCAACTTTAGTCAATCCAACTCGTTGGTAATATAGATCACTGGCTTTTCGGGGGAAAATGTACCGATATCCAATTTAACATTGCTTCAAAAGAGTACTTTTTCAATCGTTGGTGAATCCAAAATACTTATTTTCCTAGCCGAAAGAACAGCACAAAGGATACAAACAACTCTACAACACTAAGAAGTGAAACAAGAAACAATAAATATAAAACAAATCTAACAGTAAGTTAACACAAAACGATGACTAGAATGGAAGAAAGGACAGCCAATGGAATTGCCCATAGGAATGAACCAATTGAAACGCTTCATTTGAGTTCTCATTTCATGATCCGGATCCCTGAACGAGACCCACTTCTCGAGATCGGTTTAACTAGTACGTAAGTACCGTATGAAATTCTGGAGAGAGAGGATGTGCTTGAGAGTATGTTGTCTTATAGGGGGAACCGTATAATAATTGAGGATGAACATCTGAGCTGGAGGCTAAAGGCTAAGGAAGGTTTCCAAGGCAATGTTCCGATGGGATTGGAGAACATTTACAGGAATGATGTGAAACGAAAGAGTTACTGTCGAGATGTGAATATCGCGGATACAGTAATCTCTGTATTGCCTTGAACACAGAATGTGTGTAAAAGGACGGAAGAACGATAAAGGTGGTATCGAATATCGCAATGTGTAAGTGCAGAATCATGGTTCAATGGCAAGCCGTTTTAATAGCGTAAGTGACTCGATCAGTACATTATATATGGAGACACTTTACTTAAGGGATAAATACCACCATGTGCAATCACAATCAATGTAATTTTCATGAATTTATAAAGAACAAATAAACCAATATTTCTCAACCCTTTGTATCTAAAGTTATATAAGGGGTGTTGAACTATCCAACAAAAAAAAAGTTATAATTCCTCGAAAAAAAATGGCGGCACTGTCTGACGAACGGAACCCTCTTTTTCATGGGCAATAGTCCGAACGAAATAATTAAACAATTTTAAAATTTCCTTATATTCTATTGTTTTGAGAAAGTTTAAGAAGTGCTTGGGCTGCATATTTACTAACAGTGAGAGGAGATCTGATCTGTATGAGTTGTATATAGGATATTTTAAACAGAAATTAAATAGATCTCTCAGTGAACACAGAGGTTTGCATTTTATTACAAGAAATGAATACCTGGTTTTTATTTGTTTCTTAAATGACATTATCATGGTCAAAATGATTTCCGTTTAGATGGAAATCGCTCTTATAGGGAGGTTCATGGTGACTTTTTTTGGGCAAGCAACATGTTTTAAAGGCCTCTTGGGTTCTAAAAGATTTTAGCCGTTTATAGATTCCTATAGACTTTGTATAGTCTATAGAAAATCCTATGAGACCAAAAAAAAAAAAAAAATGCTTCAGAATTTATGCTTATTGGATGGATTTCCATATTGGACCCATGTGCTTTTAGCAAGAGTTTAGAGAAGAAAAGGGGTCGGTCCCAACCCCTAGCTTATCGCCCTGAGAGTTCCCTGAAAATTGAAAACTGTTCGAGTACTTCGCCGTTTAAGTCCTTGAAGAGCGAAGGGCTTAGCGATTCAAGTCCTGCATATGTATTCATCTCTCTCTCTCTCTCTCTCTCTCTCTCTCTCTCTCTCTCTCTCTCTCTCTCTCTCTCTCTCTCATTCTCCACTTATCTCTCTGCATTCTCTTTCTGGCTCTCTATCGTACTCTCGAGCAATCTTTGTCTGCCTCCCTCTTCCAGATTCCGATCAATTCACAATAGCTACATGCCTGTTCAGCCAGGAACTCACACACTACAGTATAAGCCCTGAGAGAACACACACCAAGGAGATAGGGGGAGACACAGCTGGTGCGGTGCTATCTCCCAGCAATAAAAGTCACCACTCCGATGAAATATTCAGGGTTCTTATTGCTCCGCTCTTCCGATCCGGCGATTTATTTGAACGACTCGTAGGTGAATTACACGAGGATTTGTTCTCTATGAGGTTCCCTTCGTATCTAGAAGCTACTTCCCCCGAAGTTACGCCTTACTGAATTCAAATCAGATGGAATCATTTAAAAATGACGCCTTTAGCGGCTGAATTTTCCAGTTATATTCAGCTGAGCCTATGTAATGCCTTGTAGATTTATAAACACAGCGAATATCATTGTCTTGAAACCCCTCCGAGTACATTTGATTGTACTGCAGAACATATGTTTTCTCAGGAACATATCGTCCCCATCGAATATGAAAATCGGAGCAAACTAGCAAACGAACATATTTGATTGACGAAGTAATATATTGAAAAATGGTCTCATGCGATACTTTATTTAAGGCATTTCCAGCTATTATAAAGAGTTGCGACAATTTTCGACAAGCCTTATGTACCAAAATCCAACAGCAAAGTATCGAATCCGACAAACAAGATTTTTCAAATTCGATAGTTCGACATGGTAGGGACGATATGGCCTTTCCAAAGAACGTCGAAGCAACTTAAAAACTTTTTCACGAGAAGTAAAAAAGAAAATATATTTCCAAAATTATAGTTTTTACTATCAAATCTTAAAAAGAATACGACTGCTTATATTACAGCTCAACGAAATTCCTGAGAATAGTTTTAGCAAGATTAAGAATACTGTCCATCAATTACCTTCTAAAAGAGATCCACCGTATGCTACACAAAAAACTCACAACAAGAAGCTTTTATTTTATTTTTTATATATTTTTTTCATAAATTGACAGCCCATATGCTCCTTAATGCAATTCCTTTATAGGGTAATTATTCTGTGGTAATTAATAATATGCATATTCATAGCTTGTTTTAATTGTTTTATTTGCCGACAGCTAATCCAGGATACAAAATGAATTCTTATTTGCTTGAGAAAAAAAAAATCTCCTTTCGACGCGGTACATTCTGTTAAGTTTTGTTAAAGTCAAAAAGCCATTTCATTGTATCGGTATGATCGCCTAGAATTTAAGTCAGAAGTTACACAAATTAGAAAGTTGATTTCTGACACCTTATTTGAAGAAATGATGACAGATACTGAGAAAACAGGCATGGATTGGTTTTAAGAGTGTCATCAAAAACTTTTTGGTAAATTACAAAAATGTTGTAGAAATATGCTTTCAAAAGCTGGGCTACAATATGAGTGTGAAAGTACATTTCCTGCACTCTCTTTTGGATTTATTTTCCAGAAAATCTCGGCTATGTCAGTGAATAGCTCGTACCAGGACATAAATAAAATGGAAAAACCCTACCAGAGAAAGTGGAATATAAATATGATAGGTGATTATTTCTGGATGCTGAAATGAGATGTATGAAATTCTTTCCATCGTAGGAACTCTACAAAACGTTCATTTCAAAACAGTTTGTAAAAATATGGTCAAATGTTCAAATTTAACTGATGATGTAAAACAATAGTTAACTTTTAAGAGTTTTGTGTTCACAGTTATGGATTTACTTACTTATATTTAATAATAAAACATAAATTCAATAGAGGCTAGTATACGAATGCATATTTTACTATTCCATATATTGTGGAAATTAGTACACGACGGAGGAAAACAAGTTCATTTTCTGATTCAGTGCACTCAAATTAGGGATAGTGACATATTAAAATAAAAGACAAAAAGTTAAATTTTGTAGACCAGTATTATATGTCTTTAAATAATTATAAATAAAGATTAATAATAAGTAAAGATCCTCCTTGTACTTCTTAAGATCTTCAGAAGCGATCACCCCATAGAAAGAAAAAAAACTCTTTGGATTACTTGCACCCCATCTTCAAATAAAAGTTCTGTAAGAAGTTCATATCGATTAATTAGTGACTGGCATGACCTAGGGTTGCTTAGAATAAGCATCAGTACAAATAAAGTCTTTAAGAAAAGTTAGTTCATTAGAGAGCTCAAAAAAAAGTTTAGAAAAATAACGACGGTAAAGAAAAAATAGCAAATATTTGTAAATCGTTAAAAAATATTTTCTACTTGAAAGGATATACTTTGGATGGAATTGAGTTTTCTTTGAAAAGAATTCACAACATTAGTTTTAGGGTCATCTGTGAATATCTCTATTACTCCAAGATACTTCTGCATAATTCACATCATTAGTTTTAGGGTCATCTGTGAATATCTCTATTACTCCAAGATACTTTTACATAATTCACATCATTAGTTTTAGGGTCATCTGTGAATATCTCTATTACTCCAAGATACTTCTACATAATTCACATCATTAGTTTTAGGGTCATCTGTGAATATCTCTATTACTCCAAGATACTTCTACATAATTCACATCATTAGTTTTAGGGTCATCTGTGAATATCTCTATTACTCCAAGATACTTCTACATAATTTACATCATTAGTTTTAGGGTCATCTGTGAATATCTCTATTACTCCAAGATACTTCTACATAATTCACATCATTAGTTTTAGGGTCATCTGTGAATATCTCTATTACTCCAAGATACTTCTACATAATTCACATCATTAGTTTTAGGGTCATCTGTGAATATCTCTATTACTCCAAGATACTTCTACATAATTCACATCATTAGTTTTAGGGTCATCTGTGAATATCTCTATTACTCCAAGATACTTCTACATAATTCACATTATTAGTTTTAGGGTCATCTGTGAATATCTCTATTACTCCAAGATACTTCTACATAATTCACATCATTAGTTTTAGGGTCATCTGTGAATATCTCTATTACTCCAAGGTACTTCTACATAATTCACATCATTAGTTTTAGGGTCATCTGTGAATATCTCTATTACTCCAAGATACTTCTACATAATTCACATCATTAGTTTTAGGGTCATCTGTGAATATCTCTATTACTCCAAGATACTTCTACATAATTCACATCATTAGTTTTAGGGTCATTTGTGAATATCTCTATTACTCCAAGATACTTCTACATAATTCACATCATTAGTTTAAGGGTCATCTGTGAATATCTCTATTACTCCAAGATACTTCTACATAATTCACATCATTAGTTTTAGGGTCATCTGTGAATATCTCTATTACTCCAAGATACTTCTACATAATTTACATCATTAGTTTTAGGGTCATCTGTGAATATCTATATTACTCCAAGATACTTCTACATAATTTTAGTAAATTCAGGCAATTAAGGTATGCCTTAATCGAAAAATTCTCGGAATATTTTCTTTTATTAGAAAGTAATAAAATAAAAAATCGAAAAATCAGCGATTTTTTTGTACTTCTTTTGTCTATTTCTCCAAATGTATTCATTTCAGAGACTTTCCCAAGGCGTCAATAGATTAACAATAAAATAGTCTATAATGTTATATTATTCAAAAATGTTAATATTTACTCCCTGCTTTGCAAAACCCGACCAGACGAATATGCTGGAGGACCTTGAGTTCAAATCCCGAGCACGCGCTAAAGCTTTTTATCTTTTAATGTCTTCATTCGTGGGTTGGATTCGGCCTCCCTGTCCGTCCCTACGCCAACCCGGGCTTTAATTAATTGATTAACGGGTACCAAAACAACCAACCAACTCGTTTAAATCGGTTTGATAGTTTTTTGTATAATAAATTTTGCAACGAAGATATTAACTATAAAAAAATATATTTTGCAAATTGTCACGAATTCCAAACGACATGTTTGAAATATTAATAAAAAAAAGAAAAGAAAAAAAAAAAACATTCTAGGATTAAAAAAAAATGTTACAGATTGAAAATCTGTCCATTTGGAAGGCTTTATGGATGGTTGATTTGTATGACTATTTTTTGTCCTACTTTTCATATGTATTACTATTTTTCCCACCCAAAAATAATGAACATTATAAAATATATTAAGTAAAGATGGAATGGTTGGGATTTGGCTAAATAAACCTCAATATGATTTTGTTTTAAAAAAATCTATATTTCGGACGTTTCGGCTACTCATTGGTAGCCTTCGTCAGCTAAAATAACAAAAAAAGAAATTAATACAGAAACAAAAAAAAAAGTTTATAATTGTGATAGGTAACAGAGCTATAAATACAATTAACTTATAAAAGAACATGTCGTCTTAAATTCTTAGAATGAGTAGAATGAAAAAATAAATAGGTACAATAATTGATTTTAATAGTAATTAGTAACATTAATTGATTTTACAAAGAAATAAGAAACTACATACCAATGACAAATATAGTAGCTAATAGTAACATTAATTAATTTTACAAAGAAATAAGATACTACATACCAATGAATGCCGATCCAAAATTGTGTTTTAGTTTTTTGTGTTTTATCGGAAACGAAGCAAAAACAAGAAATATGCCAAAGGACTTTTTTTCTTTATTTTTTTATCTCGTTTCGATTCCTGAAGTTTGGACGTTTATTTTGGCGACACCCTGTATATATGCACCGGATATTCTTGTCTATGCAACTTATCTTGTTATTTGTTTTAATTTCCGATTACCTTCGGAAAGAGTCGATAATGCAATTTTCTGTTGCTGTTATGTTGAGGAGAATATCGGGGCAAGAACGGCTACTTGACTAATATGCCCGGGAACATTCGATTAGAGATTGAGTAGACGAGAGTAGCGCAGCCAAGCAGCGGGGAGGAGCAACTCAGTGACCCAACTAACAGTATTAGCCTGGCCTCCATCAGACACTAGATAAGCTTTAATCAGATTCTCCCGCTCAAAGGGCCGGCAGAAAACCTTTTCTTATTTCCAACCCTTCCTCTCATAACTCGATAAAGATCGATATTAAGGGAGAGAAGAGCTCGACTTTTAAGTGGCACCCACTCAGACTTAGTAAACTCCCAAAGTCATTTGTTTAGCCCGCTCAGCTCTCTAGGGCATCACTTCCCCCGTCAAAGGAAGGCAACTTTCAATTAGTTACTACCTCTATTCCTCAGACTTACCCTTTCTTATAAATGGGCTAAGGAATGGGGTGTTATAAATAATCAGTCATAAATCAGTAAAAAATTAGTCTATTCGTCATAGTTGACTTGTTAGGAACGTTTTTTGGGTCTCTCCGTGGTAAAGTGTATAGGATGTAGTGAACAAAGAAAATATATTTTTCTTCTAAGATATACGTAAATTGGCCGGGTAAAAATTAATTCAAATCTACAAAAAAGCTTGGGCAAGGCCCAATTTTTTGTGAGCTAGAGAGGGTATTTCGTACACAGAGTGACAGATTATTGTATGAGAAGAATACAAAAAGAACAACAGGATCTCTCCTCTTTAATCAATAAAAATAAATAATTAAAAAACAATATCGAATTCTGACTAATCTAAAAGGAAAATATATACAATAATATAAATCAAAACATAGATCATACTAATAATTAAATTGCAGGATTAAAAATTGTTTGTATTTATATATGGCGTCGAGGTACATTCACAGAACTTATCAATTTCTCCCATTTAGTTATTTCACTAACTCTTCCTTAGTAAAAGATATTTTGACATAATTCTTCTGTCTAAAATTCTTCAGAACAGGACATACTGCAAGGAAATGGAAGGTGTCTTCGTCTTCTTCCAGTTTCCACATGGAGCAGCGGGACCTCTCTCCTATTCGCCAAGGCTTTTTTTAAGGTGGAACATCTCTGTTCTTGGTCTTATTTTATAGAGTAGGTATTAAAACAGGTACTTCGTGCAGTAATTAAAAAACAAACCGAAAAAAAATATGCACATTTCCCTTCTTTTCCATTCCGATCAACCAACTCAACCGTGAGATATAAATGTTCAAAGAAATTTGGTTTTCTTATTATTCGATGGGGGGTTCTCCAGTGCTGAGAATTCGGGTTTAGGCCACTTTAGGAAGATTATTTTGATCTCCCAAATTTCGCGCGAAAAACTCTTTCGGGCCAAAACCCATGCTTACCCAGCTAACAAGGGAACATCCCCAATTGTCCATAGCCAATTTATATATTTATTAAACACGTGAAAATAATCGATACGTATTTTTTTATATTGGCCCAATAGCACGTTTTAGGGGTAAAACCACACTTCCTAAGGACATCCCAAATATTCTAACAAGGAGAGTATACAGTGGTGGTACACCGAGCATACCGATTTGGTCCATTTTTTTCTGGTGATTCTACATCGAAAAATGAGCCTTAGGAACTGAGAAATAAAATAAAATAGTTTGAAAATGCTTTATTTTATATATAGAGTTCAGAAAATGATGTCGAAATGATTCGTTCACCAATTCATTTGTTTTAGACAGTTGATTAAAGAAAAAATACAATCGTCAAACAATAATTAATATTTCGTCTAATAAATTCAAAAATATGCTTACCTTTGAAGAAAACTAGCATTATACATTTTTTTACACCAAAAATAATATCACATTTAAAATCAGCACATCATATTCAAAACAATTATTTTTTCCTTCAATATTGAGAGACTTGTCTTTTCCTTATTTTTTGTTTTCGATTATATTTACCTCATTAGAGTTTTTTGGGGTGCTGATTTCAAACATGCTATTATTTTTGGTGTGAAAAAATGTATAATGCTAGTTTTCTTCAAAAGTAAGCACATCTTTGAATCTATTTGACAAAATATAAACTATTGTTTAACCTAGATATTTGTTCTTTAATATACTCTCTAAAACAAATAAATTGGCGAAAGAACCATGTTGATATCATTTTCTAAACTCGATATATAAAATAAAGTATTTTCAACCTATTTTATTTTATTTCTCAGCTCCTAAGGCATATTGGACGGAACGCTGGGACACGTGTCGACTATTTTAAGATGTAGAATCACCAGAAAAAAGAAATGAACCAAATCGGTGACCCCACCACTGTATACTCCTCTTGTTAGAGTATTTGAAGTGTACTTTGGAAGGGTACTTTCACCCCTTAAACGGGTGATTGGGCCGATATAAAAAAATACCTATCGATTATTTTCACGGGTTTAACAGATATACAATGGTTCATAAAAATCGGCTCCTGACACTTGGGGATGTTCCCTTGGAAGAGCTATATTATTAAGGAATGATATCAATTTCTGGAACAAACCAGCCAACCCTTAAAACACTTCCCACACCGCGAACCGGAAAGGGTTTCATATCTTTGTTTCAGAGCCAATCCTGCTTAGCCTCTATCAAGGCATTGTATGACGTAGAATAATAGCCCAAGGAGGCAGTCGGTATGAAATCTAAAACCTCTCTGGCCATAGAGCAACCTCTTCATTCTCCACCATTATTCTATTCAACCCGAGGGCTGTTCTTTTGAAGAATTTCTTTAGTTTCTCGCTCGTAGTTTAATCTCTGACTTGATCTGGTTTGAGGGTTCAGCTCGCCGCTCTTAGCTTATTAACGGCATTAAACAGTCATATTAATGTCGATTTTGAATGCATAAGAGTAATATCCACTAAAAAGCCAACAAAAGTATTCACAAGACCGAAAATAATTAGCTAATATTTTTCCGTAGAGCTTTTTACAAGAGTTAAAGTGTGTACAAGAATATTGCCATAGCAGTGTACTCATAATAATTGACTCTCTGTGTGAATATACTGGATTGAATCAGACAATTCGTAATCTATGTAAGCATGTATGTTTATGTGGGTACCATCGCACTGCGGCATTAAGTTCAATGAACAAGCACACCTTGAAGCAAACCGATCCTAGTAATAATGATGAGGATGTGCAGCATCTCGAAGAAGCAACTGTTCTATAGGTAAAGAGATTCATCAAAAATAATATTAATAAGATAGTGAGTAAAATTTTTCGAATCCTTGGATGCCTCTTCTGGAGCCTAAAATCTATTAGTCCAAGAACTGGTTTCACGGAGGTATAATGTACCTCTTGGGTAGATAAGAAGACATATATGTATTGGCTAGACTTACCGTGGAACACCAGGTATTGAGCATAAAGGAAAGGTAAAAAAAAAAAAAAAAAAAAAATATCGCCCAAAAATACTATTTTATTCAGAAGCCAACTATCATTAATGTAAAAAAATTGCAAATTATGGCAATTTTACAATGAATAATAAATAAGGCAGACACTTTAAAGGGGGTTAAAATGTAAATTAAAAATTCACGCTGCGATTTAAACAGCGTCTTCAATAATCATAATTGAAAATAATTACAAAAGGGCTGACACTTTGGTGGGGTTTAATAATAAGGAAACATGAAAATAAATGTTGCCTATAATTGACTGCAATACATTGCGTAAGAGTGAGTGAGAGCACCAAGCATCTCACCATGAACATATCAAGCTTATTAACATTGCACCCCAAATGGACACCTATTTACAGCAGCGATTCGGGCTATATTTGCCATCGTTTAAAAAACAACTCTCCCTTCTTCTCATGCCCTAATTCTTTGGCATATTATGAATTATCCGGATTGTAAACGAAAAGAGTTTTGTCATCTGCTTTCGTCTTGGCTGTAGGATACTTTCAATATAAAAACCAAAATTTTTTTTTTTTATTATTATATATTTCTTTATTAATTATTACATTCTGTATATAAATACATCTGGTAATATGATGAATGATACAAGATGGAGGTTCTGTGCTCAAGGCCTTCCAACTTCATCCTCCATTAACGCCAGAAAGACGCTCAGATGACGTTGAAAGGTGCCTACACAAGCTCCCTTCTGCTCCGACCAGTGCCTGGAGTCGAAGAGAGATCGGTGAGCCACAGAAAATTGTCGCACTTGAACAAAGAGAAAGCCATTGCTAACACTTCACTTGGTCACTGCAGCAGATCTCTAGGCTAATGTCTTTTTAGGTCTCCTTGGTGGAGAGAGTGGGTGGGTGGCACTTGATAGGGAGAGGACTTCAGGATTTTGATGAGCGGAAAGTTTGGGATGGAAACGTTGGAATCTGGATAATACAACATCATTAACGAGTGGGATATTGAGGTCTTTATGGAGGTTAAGGTTGGAAACATAAAAAGGAGCATTGACTATTGTTCTTAGGACCTAAAAATTTTATTTAAGGCGGATTAATCATACCTCCATGGAGTGACCTCTAAGGCTGAACTAGAGGCTGACCGGATGTGAAACGGTAAAGAGTGTGTATTCCGTAAGACTACGAGACGAGCAGTGTTTTTTGTGTGCCATAAGACTCACGCCATAAGGGAGAGAAGGACATATTTACTATTTGTGAGAACTGTGTATCCAAATTGTGCTGAGAATTAGAGGCGAATATTGGAGCTCCGTCACTTTCTTCGACAGGATTAATTTTTGGGTTGGGGTTGGGTTGATTTAAGGCAGAGTTGGGCAAACGTTAGCGCGCTCTAAAAGCTGATACTTCTCCGCTAATTTAGCGAAACTGTAGAAAGCCAGCGCTAATAATTAGCGGTTAGCGGCGGCAGTGCGCTAACCGCTAATCTATTTATGAAATATCGTAATTGCTAATAGCTTAAGCTATAGTTACAACTTGTAACTATAGCTTAAAACTGCTTGGTCATCTCCGCCCTAAGAGTATAAGCTAAATTGTGCGAGTTTAATTTTAGGATAGAGAGTGTTTTCAGTATTGCCTGTTTGAGAAAGAGTTGTGTTTCTAAAATAGCATTTGTTAGAATCTTGCTTTGGAAACAATTTTTATTGCATAGATATAAGAACCAGATTCAGATGTCTTTACAAAAGAAAGAAAAACACACATAGAAAATGTATATATTCATTTTATTATTTTTTTTTCAATACTTTTGACGTGTTTAGTCGCTCATACTTTTTTTTTCCTCTCTCTTTTTTTTCTTTCATTTTAGCGCGGTTCCTCCCTCCCCCATAGGGAGGAACCCCGCTTATAGGGTTGATACAATGAAACAATCCGGAAGTGCCGACTAGAAAATTTCGCGTTTCAGAACCCCTAGAGACCGAAAATAACGGTGGTTCAAATTTGTATATATATATATGTGTATATATATATATATATATATATATATATATATATATATATATATATATATTTGTCTGTTCGCTCTCTAGATAGAAGACGAATGGTCCGATTTTGATGAAATTTGGTACAAAAATCCTTCGTCCAATTTGAAAGGTCAAGTTCGTTAACCAGCAAAATCCGCCTACTGGAAGATGGCGTTTGGGGCGAAATTCGCGCAAAAAAAATCGTAACGCTTACGTTTTTGAGTTCATAAGCTTCTAAGTACTCGTTTTATATGATTCCTGGGCTAGGAAAACGAATGAAACCATTTTCAAGGCGATAGCTTTAACCGTTTTCGAGAAAATAGGAAAAATATTTTTTGAATACCGTTTTTAGTTTGGGTACTTAGAATTATGGGATACAGTTGAAACATTTTCTGAATGTTGGAGTTTCATCAACACTAATATGTTGAAATTTTTGTTACGTTTAGAGTAAAGGAAGGGTTAGAATAAAATATTTTATTAACAGACAAAAAAAGTTTTGGTAACTTTGTATAATTTCGTTAGTATCTCGAAAACCGTTGACAATCTTGTGAAGCGGAAGATTACCATTCGGAAGCTTACTAAATGCTCTACAAAAAAGGTTCTGAAGAAAGTTTTAATTAGGCGATGTCAATCGGAGAAAAAAGTGCTTAAAGCTTTAAATTAATTGATTTCGTTTATTCCAATGGTTCTTTTTGTCTGTTTTATTTCTTGTTATTTTTTAATTGCTTATAGTTGGATAATGTATTTGACAATAAAACTGGTTAAGTAAAATAACAAAAACAATTTATTGTTAGAAAAATAGATTTCCAAGATTCCAAGACCTTGTCACTAGCGGGTCTGTTTCTAGTGTAGCGGACCCTTCCAGGTAAGATTGTAAATCATGACCTTTCAAGACTACTACTCACAGGAATGGCGTTAGTGACCTTAAGGGTTGACACGCCATCATAATAATTAATTAAAAAAAAAGACTGGTGGAACCAAAATAATAACTGCTTCTATTTTAATCTTTCCAAATTAGACTAGGGATATGAACGGAACCGCGCTAAGATGATGCAGTCCTGCGAGACAGACTTTTTTTCCTTCTTCTCTAGTTTATTCCTTTTTTTTGTATATATATATTTATTTTATTTTACTTTTTATTTTAATATATACTAGCGATTACGCTATAACTAATACTAATACCATTCTAAAATCGCTGAACTATTAATATATTAATTTTTGGGCATCGAATGACTGAACGCTATATGGTGTCTCAAAATTGGTCATTACATTGACCTTTTACGATTTTAATTAGTGCCAGGATATCGTCAATTCCATCCGTCGATTTGGGAAATATCCCTTTAATACAGACGACTGCAAAGAAACCATACAGCAGGAATTTTTGTCAGTCAAAGTTAAATTGAAACGGTTTCTGCAACTTGCCGGTGTTTTGACAAAGCAAATAATCCATAAACGCTCCTATCATCAAAAGAGATAGGGAACTAACAGATTTATAACTATCCACTCCGCCTTATCTTCAGTAGTTTTGTATAACTCGTAGCCGAATGATAAACCTAGCCGGATTACACAGACTCAGATTGTTTAAACAAATAAACAAATACGAGTTTAAATTACAACTGTCGACATTTGCGTAAGCATGACAACAAATCTGCCCTGTTATTTATCCAAATCGTAATTTAGCTCTTGAGAATGTTTGCACTCTCTGGTACAATTAGGCATAAAGATAGTTACAAGATATTTTGCAACTTGTTGTTTTGATTATTATTTCTTAGAATATTTTTGGCTATTCAAATATTTGCTATAAACAAACATTTTAATAATATTCATGCTGACCTATATAGAAAAAAAAGTCCGTCGCGCAGGAGCTGCATAACTAAGCGCTTTCCCTATAATTTGGGTAGTTTATACTGCATTCCGGAATAAATTACTTAAAACAACGTATGTAAGTAAAATAGGGCCCGGTGGCCGTGGGTGTTAAGGCGTGAGCACTTGACACTCCGTGCCAAAGGTCGTGGGTTCGATTCCCACTATGGGGTGGTGGCAAGGACCGAAATAAAAATTAAATGTTTCCTAAAAATTATGACAAAAAATTACTTCATAATTTATATTTTTAAAATTAATGAATTACTTATTATTTTTAAGATTTTAAAATAAAAATTATTAGAAAAATGTTTTAAAAAAATAATAAAATATATCAATTACGATGGAATTTTTATTTTTATTTCCCAATAATAAAAATTAGTTCGTCTAAATCCCTTTGATTTGTATGAGTATATATTGCATATTCTAGAATTTGTTTTGTGCATTACTTTCTATTCATTATGGCACTAATATTGTATTTTTTTTAATTTAAAATAACATTTAAAGTTAAAGTAATAAAAAATGTTTATTAAAAATTTGTATAAAAATTTTTTTTTTTAAATAACATTATTCAAATAATTTTTATTTTTAAGTTTTTGAAATAAAAATTATTAGGATTTTTCTGTTTAAAAAATAATAAAATATATCAATTACGATAGAATTTTTATTTTTATTTACCAATAATAAAAATTAAGGGTTCAGTGAAACTCATTTGAAATAAGAAAAAAAAGTCCGATTTGCAGGAACTGCATCATCTTAGCGCGGTTCCGTTCTTATCCGAAGTGCGATTAGTAAAGGAATAGTAGCAGCTATCGGTAGGTTTTGATCTTTCGTTAAAAATATAAAATAAAATCTCAAAAAGAAGGAAGCTTAAAGCGCCAAATATGGAAACTGGCAGTTTTCTGGGCGGATGGGACTCTCCCGTCATCGCGACGCTCACTCTAGGAAAACTCTATTACCAATATGATTCTTATTTTCTCAGCTTTAATGAAATACTCATTCCACCGTTAAATAAACTTAAAAAACAAAAGTGAGGTAAACAGTGACAAAAACCCGTTTAAAATAACAAAACTTAAACTTTCGTATTTTTAAGCACTTACTTCTCCGACTGATATTGCCCCATCGAAATTTTCTTCAGAATCTTTTTTTGTAGAGAATTTAGTAAGGTTTGGAATGGTTATATCGTACTTCCCACTGTTTTGAAGATATTAAGGGGGGGAAATGGTGCTAATACCTACCGATAGCTGCTATATTCCTTCACTAATTGCACTCGAGATAAGAACGGAACCGCGCTAAGATGATGCAGTTCCTGCGGGTTGGACTTTTTTTCTGGCAAATTAATGTATTATGTTTATATTATAATATAAATATTATATTTGTAAGAAGAGCAAGTCACTTTAATTGCGGTGTAAAATATTGTCGCTAGCTAAATCTAAGTATTATATAAGCTCATAAGGAAAAAATGGTGCTAATGGCTCAGATTTCGATGCACCATAAAAGAAATAAAAAAAAATATATAAGGAAAATATACGCAGAACCATTTCATGTCTGTTAATAAAATATTTTATTCTAATCCCAATAACGCTACACTTATACACAAATAAATTTTTTTTAGGTATCTATTTAATACGAATAAAATAAGGTTATAATGAGCGATCCGCTGTGGCATACACCAAGTACTACCACCGTGTGGAGTGCAACTAGTATAGACCGATACGTCAGTACCACTGTGGTATGTAAAGAGCGGCTGTTCTGATACTGGCAAAAATTAGAAATCCTACATTCCTAAAGTTGTTTGGAGGCTTATCATTATGACTCTAGAAAGGGACTTACATATGACGAGGGTTCACTGGGCGCCGCTACCTGGGGACAGGGTAAATGCCCCCCACCCTAAGCCTCCTAGCTCCTCACCTTCGAATTCCTATGATTTTGTTCAATGAATTTAAACAAAAAAATTAATAAATAGATAAAAACTGCTGAAAATAGGGAATACCAAAAACAATTCTAAAGAACGAAATCAACACCAGTACAGTAATCTAGATATTCATAGGGCATCTTCGAATTCCAAGATGCCGTTGAAACAAAATATTGTTTCTATTTATACGTATCCTGTTTTATTGACTAATACATTTGACTACTATAAGCAATCACAAAAATAACGAGCAGTGAAAAAACCTGTAGGTAACACACAAAAAGATTCGTTCAAATAAACGAAATTACCTATGTTTTAAGCACTTATTTCTCCAAATATGACCATCCCATCGCAAATGTCTTCAAAACATTTTTTGTAGAGAATTTAGTAACCTTTCGAATGGTAATCTTTTGCTTGCCAAGATTCCGAATCGTTTACGTGATATTAATGAAAATATACGAAGTTCCCAAAACTTTTCATGACTAAAAATGAAATATTTTATTTTAATGGTGCTAATGACCTTAGCAGTAGATGCACCAAACAAATAAATAAATAAATAAAAAAAAAAAAATTATTTTAATCCTTCCTTTACTCCAAACGTAACCAAATTTTCAACATATTAGTTTTGATAAAATTAAAACAAGCAGAAAATGTTTCAACTGAATCCCATGATTCTAAGTACCAAAATCAAAGACAAAAAGAACAGTTCGAATAAGCGAAATCAACTACTTTAAAGTTTTAAGCACTTATTTCTCCGATTGACATCGCCTAATCAAAACATTCATCAGAAGCTTTTTTGTAGAGCACTTAGTAAGCTTTCTAATGGTATTCTTCTGTTTACCAAGATTCTCAACCTTTTTCGAGATATTAAGGAAAGTATACAAAGTTACCAAAACGTTTTATGTCTGTTAATAAAATATTTTATTCTAACCCTTCCTTAACTCCAAACGTAACCAAAAGTTTAACATGTTAGTTTTAATGAAATTCAAACATGCAAAAAATGTTTCAACTGAATCCCATGGTTCTAAGTACCCAAACCAAAAAAGGTATTCAAAAACTATTTTTCCAATTTTCTCGAAAACGGTTAAAGCTATCGCCTTGAAAATGGTTTCATTCGTTTTCCTAGCCCAAGAAGCCTATAAAACGAGTACTTACAAGCTTATGAACTCAAAAACTTAAGCGTTACGATTTTTTTTGCGCGAATTTCGCCCTAAACGCCATCTTCCAGTGGGCGGATTCTGCTGGTTAACGAACTTGACCTTTAAAATTAGACGACGGATATATATATATATATATATATATATATATATATATATATATAAATAAATATATACATATATATATATATATATATATATATATATATATATATATATATATACAAATTTGAACCACCGTTATTTTCGGTCTCTAGGGGTTCTGAAACGCGAAATTTTCTAGTCGGCACTTCCGGATTGTTTCATTGTATCAACCCTATAAGCGGGGTTCCTCCCTATGGGGGAGGGAGGAACCGCGCTAATTAATAGTTATTTTCGGTCCCTGGGTGGTGGTATTCTTTAGAAAAAAGAAAAGGCATCAGCCCTATTCTGGCTAGAAAAGAGTGGTAACGTATAGATAATCCGTCCTAAAATTTGTAGTTAATATTAATGGACGTTAAAATTAAAATAAATAAAATATGAACAGTTCTGCTCATTTACATTTGTAATGAGCAACTTTTTCAATTATTAATTTTGTAATTCATTTCCTTGCAGATTTTTTTGTATATGTTAAGGGGAAACACCGAAATCTAGCGAATGTCGACATTCACCGCTGTCAACAAACACCTAGTCGCTTGGTGTACGTCCGAAATATTTGTTAAATATCCTTATTTCTGACTTTCACCGGTGAATGTCGACATTCACCGCTGTCAACAAACACATAGTCGCTTGGTGTATGTCCGAAATATTTGTTAAATATCCTTATTTCTGACTTTCACCGGTGAATGTCGACATTCACCGCTGTCAACAAACACATAGTCGCTTGGTGTATGTCCGAAATATTTCTTAAATATCCTTATTTCTGACTTTCACCGGTGAATGTCGACATTCACCGCTGTCAACAAACACATAGTCGCTTGGTGTATGTCCGAAATATTTCTTAAATATCCTTATTTCTGACTTTCACCGGTGAATGTCGACATTCACCGCTGTCAACAAACACATAGTCGCTTGGTGTATGTCCGAAATATTTCTTAAATATCCTTATTTCTGACTTTCATCGGTGAATGTCGACATTCACCGCTGTCAACAAACACATAGTCGCTTGGTGTATGTCCGAAATATTTCTTAAATATCCTTATTTCTGACTTTCATCGGTGAATGTCGACATTCACCGCTGTCAACAAACACATAGTCGCTTGGTGTATGTCCGAAATATTTCTTAAATATCCTTATTTCTGACTTTCACCGGTGAATGTCGACATTCACCGCTGTCAAAAAACACATAGTCGCTTGGCGTACTTCCGAAATATTTGTTAAATACCCTTATTTCTGACTTTCATCGGTGAATGTCGACATTCACCGCTGTCAACAAACACATAGTCGCTTGGTGTATGTCCGAAATATTTCTTAAATATCCTTATTTCTGACTTTCATCGGTGAATGTCGACATTCACCGCTGTCAACAAACACATAGTCGCTTGGTGTATGTCCGAAATATTTCTTAAATATCCTTATTTCTGTCTTTCATCGGTGAATGTCGACATTCACCGCTGTCAACAAACACATAGTCGCTTGGTGTATGTCCGAAATATTTCTTAAATATCCTTATTTCTGTCTTTCATCGGTGAATGTCGACATTCACCGCTGTCAACAAACACATAGTCGCTTGGTGTATGTCCGAAATATTTCTTAAATATCCTTATTTCTGATTTTCATCGGTGAATGTCGACATAATATTAATAAAAAAACTTGCTTAATTATGTAATTAAATTCTTATTCATTGTAACAACTTAAACTATTATGACACTTTGAATTGCACTAAAGGACTGCATTTATTTCTGGAACACTTCCTTTTGCAATGACAGCTCTTCGTAACCTGTCGCTTATGGTTATGCTGTGTTCGTTTCCGCTCGCTCAAGAAGATATCAAAACTCTAGTCAATCCAACTCGCTAAAATTAATAGAATTATTCTATTAATTTTAGCGAGTTGGATTAACCAAAAGTTATGGCGGTCTCCCTTCATCCCGCAGGAATTTAATGGTTAATAAAGCTGCAAAAAAGGGCTTGCCGAAACGTTCCAAATATATAAACTGGCAAGAGGAATAAGGAGGAAACTTCCTATATAAATATATTTTCATTAAGATTAGATAGTTAGCCGTCGATGTAATAAGCAAAGATGGAATGGTTGGGATTCGGCTAAAAAACCTCAATATGATTTTTGTTAAAAAAATTTATAATTTGGACGTTTCAGCTACTCTTTGGCAGCCTTCGTCAGCTAAAATGACCACAAAAGAAAAAAAAACAGAAATTAATAGACAGAAAATAAGTTTATAAGTAAGATAAGTAACAGATCTAGAAATACAATTCAACTTATTATAAAAGAACAATTTGATGTTAAATTATTAGAACAACTCAGGTATTAATAAACGAGTAAAGTGAACATTAGTGTTATCTAGAAATAAGAATAATAATATTAATTAATTTGAAAAAAGAAATAAGTTTGTTAAAATTAATTAATATTATTATTAGCACCTATTTACTTGTATACACTTCAATAAAATAGTTTTTTTTTTTATGTTTCTATTGATTTTCTAGAACTAATTTCTAGATATACACTAATGTTCACTTTACCCGTTTATTAATACCTTAGTTGTTCTAATAATTTAACATCAAATTGTTCTTTTATAGTTGAATTGTATTTATAGATCTGTTACTTATCTTACTTATAAACTTTTTTTCTGTGTATTAATTTCTGTTTTTTTTTCTTTTCTTGTCATTTTAGCTGACGAAGGCTACCAATGAGTAGCCGAAATGTCCTTAATGTAGATTTTTTTTACAAAAATCGTATTGAGGTTTTTTTTAGCCGAATCCCAACTATTCCATCTTTGCTTAAATATATTTTGTCTCTTATCCGAATTCAACCCAGTCCTTGACTTCTTATCATCTCAGCGGCTAAATATCTTTGTATAATTAATAATTCTGACGGAAGAGCTTCGTTCTCGCCCAGCCACTGGGATATCAACACGTTTCAGCTACACAGTTCAAAAAGCCCAGGTAGAAGATAGGATTAAGAAGCTGACGGAGCTGTAGGGACGGCGAGGGATGTTTTTTGCCCCGCAACATCGGTCAGGATCCGACAGAGGTCCTGGATTCCTTTGTTCGTCCTTGTCCTTTATAGGATTATCCTTAATCCTATAGTCCGGGCTACTTCGGTCATCCTATCTCTTTACTCCTAAACCCATTCTCCTTTCTTCCTCTTGAATCAGATAGTTTACTACTTTTACTTGCTACAAAAACCTTAATGATATCTTTGTATTTTTGTTTGGTAGAAGTTCAAAAGTCATTTACTACAAGCAGCTTCTATTTGCTCTATTTGTTTAAGTTCTTTTCAAAATGGTTGTAATTTGTATTTTATGTGCTCCAGAAGAGGCGTCAAGATGACGTGAAACATTTAGAGAAAATCAAATATTATTTAAGAATAGTGTGAAGTAAATGAATTTTGACCTTCTGCCACATAAAAATACATATTGATGAATAGGATCATCATCTTATTGTGTGTTTGAACGGCATATCAGCAGTTGGGCTATTACCGGTCCCCAATTTGGTCCCCAATTTAGGTACTGGCCACGCATGACGTTGCTTTTCTTCGGCGTTTAACGGAACCAGAGCATCAACGTGTCTATGACGAAGGAGTTTTTGGGTGTTTATTGGCGTATCAACATTCCGGCTTTTAAGGGCGGGCTATCTACAGGTTACCACCAGTTTATAATGCCAACACCATGTGTGGTCGGTCAGTCACCCATTCAGGTATTGGCCACGCTCGACGTTGTTTTACTTCGGTGATTAATGGGAACCGGTGCACTCGACGGAGCTATGGCCGTTGGCAGAATCATCATCTTATAATACTTCATTATTTTTTTAACATTTCCCTTATTGTATCAAAATTCATTGAAAAGGATTAATTACCGTTAATCATCATAAGATTAACATATAGGGTTTTGCTTCATTCCTCCTTCTTATGAATTCACACTACGTATACTTACCGTCCAGCAACAGACCGGCAAAATGTAAGCCAATTCACACCATCCAGACCTCCACCAACAGACCACCGTTCATCAACGTCGAGAAAACATCTCTGTCAATTTTCTGTGTGGGATGACATAGTTTCTTTCAATTTTCTAAATTAAATTGATGCTCCTTCTCTTCTAGATTTCATTGGAGTAAGTGTTGAAATGGTTTAAAAAATATTAATTACATCTAGCCCAAGCGTTTCCAAATGATACTACGGGTAAGAACGTTATGGGAATGCGATAACGCGACGCAGTTCCTGCGAGTCGGACGTTTCTTATTTAAGTTTATTTTATTTTTAAATTTTAGGTGATCCAACTACCAAGGTCTTTAGCATCAATTTCAGTTTATTATATATAATATTATGTATTCATAAACTATACTTTCTATATAAGGTAACACTCCAATGGTCGCGTCAGATCTCAGATACACAGCATCTTACGCAGGCTGTGTAAAGGACGCATTTGCGCGGGTCTAGTTATACCCTTTACTATTCCTAGAGCAGGTAGTGGCTGATGGGTCAGTTCTGGTCTGACGCTCCTCCAAGCAGTAACTATCCACTAAAACTAGTTTGTATCTCATAGATACCACGCGACCATATTTGTACTTTTAGAAAAGAGGGCACATTGGTGCCATAAATACCACAAAATAAAAACAACGACAAAATAAACGTACCTTTGATGCCAAGTATGAATATTGATGCAGCGATTGATGAAGAATTAGGGGTAAAAAAAATAGCACTGTAGCCGAGAGCATCAAAACTATAAAGCGATGCCAAATGTTTTTTTGGCAAGCAAGGCTACAAGGCTCACCCAGTATAAATGCAAGGGGTGCGGCCAATATTTATGTCTCTATCATTGCACATTATATTGTCCAGATGGATGAAAAGTGGATGATGATATAGAAGACGTTTTTTGAAGTTATATATTTCTACAAAATATTATTAATATTTGCCCTAATTTTTCCTACCTACTTGATATTTGTATATTTCAACTATCTAAGTTTGCATATCTATATATATAAAAATCACGTGTCTGTCTGTTTTTCTGTTTTTCTGTTTGTTTGTTCCTTATACAAATCCACACCGTTTGACCAATTTGGACCAAACTTGGCACACATGTACTTCTTGATACGGGAAATCTCCTAGGCTAGGTTAAAATAGTCAAATTTCGAAATTTGGTCAAAAGGTCAAAAGTTTTGTTCAAGAAAAATTGGCTACACTGAACCATTCATATTCTGGCAGCCATTTTGAATAATGTCTCAAATTTATTTGTTGATGTTCTTGATAATTAGAATAACTCGAACTCATTGATGACTTTACATCATTATATAATCATATATATATATATATATATATATATATATATATATATATATATATATATATAAATATATATATATATATATATGTATATATATATATATATATATATATATATATATAAAATCTTTTAGGCTTCACAGTTCGGAAGTAACGAGTTCCAAATTGTTAATTAAAGAAGAGTGAATTGTTCAAAAATAGTAATTTTCTTTCCAGTGTTGCCTAGGTGGAGATTAGCAAGCTAAAAAAAACTTTATTCTTTTTTTGCGAAAAGTTTTTCTTTTGCAAACAAAACTTTTCAGTTTTAACCTTTGTATGTTTATCTAAATTATAGCCGTATATTCTCAAGATTTGGACAAGTAATATCATATAAGATCAATTTTATTAATTTCTGATGAAAATGTAGAGCAACACTGAGCCCCTAGAAGCCATTAACCATTATCCTTTTTTTTAAGTTTGGTTTGTTTATCTAATTTCCAAAACTTTTTAGTTTTAGTAAAATATTAGTGTTTACCTAAATTATAGCCTTATATTCTTAAAATTTTGACTAATATATATTAATAAGTAATTTCAAATATTAAGTTTTTGATCTGTTGAAAAATGTTGTGATTATCTAAATTACAACCTTATATTCTCAGATTTTGGATTAATATCATATATTAGTAAGTAATTTGAAATATTAAGTATTTGATCTGTTGATTTGGAGTTTCCCGTTTGTTTTCCATAGTTAATTTTTTTGTTAATTGCATTTTATCTCATGCATTTGCTTAACATAAACTATGTCTTCAACATTAACCCATTAACCTGCACAGAACTTTAATAATTTAAATACTTTTAGTTCTTTAACCTACCACCTAAAATCATCTATGTGTGACATGATATTTAAACATTTGGGTCATTCCATGTCAAATCAACCCAAAAAAATAGGATTTGACATCCATGATCTCAGATTTTAATGAAACTTGGCATGTTCATTCCTTTCATGGATATAAGTAAGAATATAAAATAGTTTTTGTCAATCTCAAATAGTTTAATTTCATGCCCTGCTAAAGTATTTCAAATTTTGCAGTTATCATCGATTGGACAAAAGAAGTGCACTTAGTTCTAGAATATAAATCATACCTATCGACCAATGTTGATGACATTTTCTATGACAATACTTCAATAAATATGGAAGCCAGAAAAAAAAATAATGTAAGCATAAAGTTATTACAAATGTTCTGAAAAAATCCTGAAGTGTTAAAATGCATTTTGTAAAAATTAAATATGGCGTTCCACACTAAGTGGAATATCATCAAACGATAAAAAGAAAATCACTAACATAGTTTTTTATTATTATTCTAAAAGGTATACACTATCACATGAAAAAATAAAATGTATGGTTTTTTCACTCTTTAATTTTTTTTCCCGTTAAATACAAAAAATTGTTCAATTAAAATTTTAGCTAACAATGTATTATTTTTTATAGTACAGCGATTTAATTTTAAAAACTATAAAAAATAACCCAAAGCTATTCAGAATGAAAACTACATGTACAAAACATTCATTACTTCAGTGAAGGGTTTGCTGGGCAATATAAAATGAAATTCAGCTTAATTTTTATCACATGTAACTGCACACCAGTAACTAACATTAAAATTTGAAATATTAAGTTTTTGATCTGTTAACTTGCTGGTTTCAGTTCGTTTTCCATAGTTGAATTTTTGATTTGCGAATTGCATTTAATCACATGCATTTGCTTAATATAAACTATGTCTTTAACAGTAACCCATCGGACTGTCCGAACTTATGAATGAATGAATATTTTCCTAAAAATTTACAATTTTCCAGCAAGGAGTCTACCACATTTGATTAAGATTAAATACTAATAAGAAATAAATATAGAAGCACTGCAAAATAAAACTAAACAAAATACTAAATATTTACACTATGAACTTTTTTTACTTGAAGAGAAAAAATAAATAAATACCCTACTTATAGAATCTTGAATGTCCGAACTTACAGCAGGCTCAATATCTACTTGGCTCATACGGAGAATTGTAGTGTTTGTCATTAAACTAGATGCAACATTAGCAAACTGTACTGAGTTTTTTACATTTTTAGTTTCAGATTTGCTCATAACTTCCATTAGAGACCAAGGATTTTACTCTTTCTCCCATCCTACCTACTACACGTTTGTCATGAGCTGTAGTAAAATATTTCTGCTAAAACTTTTTGTGAAATTTTTCTGAATGTATGTAAAGCAATCTTGACATATATTTATTTTTAAACTGAGACAATGGATTATTACTGTAAATAATTTCATTTTGACAAATCATAATTTTTTATTATTATATCATATAATCTTATCAAAAGTGCTTATACAGAATTCATACCTTTATGTTTAGTATCGGAACAAATGAGAAAAGTAGTGCATTTGTTTTTGAAAAATAATGCTGCTGTAAATAATTGAACAGTTTCTCAGGACCACAATCCTGATTGAATTCTGTTTTAACAATCGCAAGAATAAGCCATTGCAAGAACGGACGTTTTCTTTTCATTAATAAGTTATTTTATTTTATTTAATTCATTTATATTCATTCTTTTTTCTTATTTCTTTCACCTAATTTGTAATTTTGATATTATAATTTGTTTCTTTTCCAATATTATTATTTTTTTTTGTGTGTGTGTGTTTAACGGCGCATCTACAACTTGGCCATTAGCACCGGGCTATCTATAGGTTGCCACCCTTTTATAATGCCAACAGCACGTGGTCGGTCACCCATTCAGGTACTGACCATTTCAATATTATTATTACTATTTTTATTTGTATTATAATAGTTGTTATCATTACACTATCATATTTCTCTATTTTAATATTATTATTATTATACTTTTAAAACTCAGGAAAAAAATATAAAAAAAGTGTATATTACTTTGATTGTAATGCAGGGAGTATTGGAAGATGGAACCTGCAGAATCTAAATGAACTCCCTCTAAATAAACTCCCCCCAAGCCATTCAATTTGTTCCTCATATAAATCCACAGCTTTCGAGCGATTTTGAACAAACTTTGCACACAGGTAGGGGTTGATATGGGGAGTGTCATAGGCTAGGTCAAAATCATCTGTCAGCTGTCTGTCTGTCTTTATTTTCCTTATACAAATCCACACTGTTTGACCAAAGTTGACCACACTTTGCACACAGGTAGGGGTTGATACGGGGAGTGTCATAGCCTAGGTCAAAATAATCTACCAGCTGTATGTTTGTTCCTTACAACTATATAATATAAAGTTGGTGTAGCATGGCACACTGGGTAACAGCTAGTAATACATAAATAACATATAATACAATCCAAGGTGAGGAATAACCCTTCAAAGTTCAACATATACATTTATTATATAATAAAAGTATATGTTGAACTTTGAAGGGTTATTCCCCACCTTGGATTGTATTGTTAATTAATACCCTTCCCCTTTTCATCAACATATCTAAATAAATAACTTTTTCTTGGTAAATTTACTATTTTTTTTATGTATATTAATCTCCAGTTAAGAGTTTTTGTTCATTCTTAATACAATAGATAAAGTTATTTACGGTAAATAAGACTGAAACTCAACAAGGCGACCACCAATGGTAGTTTCAATGGCGCGACCATCGGAGTGTTAAAGTTACTGATTTTAAGTATATCACGCGAATAACATTCGCAGAGATAATGCAACCCTCTTGTATAGTAAAATAAATATTATTTGAACAAGATATCACCGCAATAAGTTATTTAAATAGCCTGCTTCTCCCTGTAAATCTCTTTAAATCACTAAATCTTGAGGATTTTGTTACAAGGAGAGTTTTAACGCCATATTGAGAAAGTATATAAACTTTGTACAATAAGCGTCCTGGATTAGTTGTTAATTCTGATAATTTGTCTTCCTCAAGAGTGTTTTTAATTTATATTGGTTTAAAGAAAGTAATCTTTACCGATCATGATATGATCATGATGGATATTTTTCTGTAATCCTTAAGGCACTCCAAATATTTGTAACTCTCACATTTAATAACATTAACACCAAGGAAAAGATATATTTTCCTATAATTATATAAGAAACTCTAAGTCACTGTGAAACGTATTTAATTTATTTTATAAGTTTTGAATCCAATCTAATAATTCTTAAAGTAACTGGAAGGAGTTGCTCTCCAAAATTGTTAAAAACATAAACTAATTTTCAATTTATTTTCAGTTATAATATAAAATTAATATAGGTACAGATTATGTTGGCGCATTCCCAGGCTTGCCCTCAGTGTGAATATGAGTTTCACACTCAACAAATTATGGTAGAATTATCTTCTCCTTTTTTTCTTATTTTTTATTTATTTTTTTTTTTTTTACGGCGCATCTACATCTAGGTCATTAGCGCCGACATCCAGGGTGCAGCGAGGAATTTTCCCAGCGAGCCCTGAGATGAGAAAATTCCTGCCGGAGGTGGGAATCGAATCCACCATCTCCCGCTTATGAATCCAGTGCGCTAGCCACTAGACTACGGGAGGCCCTTTTTTTTTTTTTTTTTTTTTTTTTTTTTTTTTTTTTTTTTTTTATTAATTTTTTTTTTTTATTTCAGGTCACCACTATAATTCTAAACACCTTTCAGAAGATTCTTAGCTGGATTTAACGTTCACTCTAAAAATTTAAAATTTTTGGACCTAAACACAACTTAATATAAGGTGCTTATTAATATATTGTATTATTATATTCCTAATTTCTTGTATTTGTATTGGTATTAGTGACATAGGAGAAGTTACATCCTTATTATTCATTTAAATCTTATAGAGGCCTGATGATAAACCTAAACAGGTTCGAAACTTCGGAACGTTTTAGGGAGCAACTTTTGCTAGTTACTCCAAGAATCTATTGATTCTTCTCCATCACTTTCAACTTACAGATTCTAATGATAATAATAATACGAAGAAGAGAAAAATCGCCAACTGCCATGCCACGTTAAATAGACTAGTTCACGAAGATCACCGAAGTTAGGCAACGTCGGGCGTGGATGGGTGACCGCAAGGAAACATTATTTAACTTTGGCATTATTAAAGGGTTGCAGCCTGAAGATCGACCGACGTTAAAAGCCTAGCAGCTGATTTTTTTTTTTTTTTTTTACATTTTTAGGGCAATTTGATGGTTATAATTACCCAATTTTTTGTGTTGCCTATTTTTGGTTAACTATCATACTGCATTAGTGTTGGTTGTGCATTTTTATGATTTTTCCTACTTATTATGTATTAAATCATTTTTTTTTTTAATTAAAAATACCGTAATTTGTATCATGTATTTACTGCAATACAATATTTTTTTTAACATCTCCAAGAAGTTCTGTCATGTCAAATGGGATGCGTGGACAGCCACCACATTGGTACGATACTCAAACACTTAAAGAACACCAACTTCTACAACCAAATATAATATCAAAATATACACCAAGCCAAATTTTTAAACAAAAAAATAGCAAAAGTTTAGATGAGATTTTAGCGTTTCATAAAATTAATAAATAATAATAACATAATTTTTTATTTATATTAATATATTTATTATTTTTTAATTTTACTTATTTATTTATTTTTTTCGCAATTATTTAAAAACTATTTGAAATATTCTAATACCAAGTAATTTTCGTTATATCTGCTAGTACATATACATCTATAATTACATATAAGAAATATCAGAAGAAAAATAATAGTATTAAGGAAATATTATGGCAATAAAATTTCAAGATCAAGGGAAAAATGATTTTTTTATATATATTTAAAACAATGAAAATACACCTTTTCAACATAATCTTATTCTGACTTCTTTATTATTTTTTTTTTTTGCAACTTCGTGTGAATTTTTATTCTAAAGGTTTGCTTATCTTTCGATAAACAATTACCTCATTTATTGCTGCAAGATAGTTATTATGTATTTTTTTAAGCTAGCTGGTATTTAAAATTCTATTTATTATAAATCATCCTTCCTGTAAGAAGTTCTTAAACATTTAAATACAATGCCTATCTTTCATTTGGATCTTTCTTGAATTATAAAATGAATGACAAGTGGGTTTTTTTCTTTAGAGGTTCTGACAAAGCGTCATTATGGCGATTTATCGTAAAATCCCATATGGTAATTTAAATTAGAGTAATTATGACATATTTCAATTTTTTCAGCAGTGAAGCAGATATCTATTTCATCAACAATGTAGAAGGAGGCCCGGTGGCCGAGAGTGTTAAGGCTTGAGCACTTAACACTCCCGGGTCGTGCTTCGATTTCCACTATGGTGTGGTGGCTTTTCTTCGAAAAAAAAAGAAAAGGCATCAGCCCTATACTTGCTAGAAAAGGATGGTGATCTATAAATGACACTTCCTAAAATGCTGAGTTAATTATAATGGATGGTACTTATAAATTTTTATTTTTAGCGCGGTTCCTCCCTCCCCCATAGGGAGGAACCCCGCTTATAGGGTTGATACAATGAAACAATCCGGAAGTGCCGACTAGAAAATTTCGCGTTTCAGAACCCCTAGAGACCGAAAATAACGGTGGTTCAAATTTGTATATATATATATATATATATATATATATATATATTTGTCTGTTCGCTCATTTCTGGCTTCCCTAATGGTCCGATTGTGATGAAATTTGGTACACAAATCCGTCGCCCAATTTGAAAGGTCAAGTTCGTTAACCAGCAGAATCCGCCCACTGGAAGATGGCGTTTGGGGCGAAATTCGCGCAAAAAAATCGTAACGCTTACGTTTTTGAGTTCATAAGGTTGTAAGTACTCGTTTTATAGGCTTCTAGGGCTAGGAAAACGATTGAAACCATTTTCAAGGCGATAGCTTTAAACGTTTTCGAGAAAATTGGAAAAATAGTTTTTGCATACCGTTTTTGGTTTGGGTACTTAGAATCATGGGATTCAGTTGAAACATTTTTTGTATGTTTGAATTTCATCAAAACTAACATGTTAAACTTTTGGTTACGTTTAGAGTTAAGGAAGGGTTAGAATAAAATATTTTATTAACAGACATAAAACGTTTTGGTAACTTTGTATACTTTCCTTAATATCTCGAAAAAGGTTGAGAATCTTGGTAAACGGAAGAATACCATTAGATAGCTTACTAAGTGCTCTACAAAAAAGGTTCTGATGAATGTTTTGATTAGGCGATGTCAATCGGAGAAATAAGTGATTAAAACCTTAAAGTAATTGTGTAGATGGAGATAGTTAGCCGCTGCAGAGATACGAAGATAGGTATAGTTGGGATTCGGCTAGGAGAAAAACGTCAGACTTTCAAAAAGAAATCTGTATTTGGACGTTTCGACTGCACAATGGCAGCCTTCTTCAGCTAAAAAATATATACAACTATAAGTAAAAAAAATATATATGTACAACTAGTAAGTAAAAGACAGGCAGAAATGAGCGGAGTATATATATCAATACAATAAATTTTAGCCAATCTTATTTTTAAAACAATGAAAATACGGTAGTTGGAAAGTAAACAGCATGTAGAAAGTGTTATTAAAACAGTACAAAAAAATTAAACAGTAAAAGCAACGAACATTTTTTTATGTAGTGAAAAACAAAATCTATTTTATAAGTGAATACAATTTATAACAATTAATATATAGATACATACCACTAGAGAATGCCTAGGGGGGGGGGGGGAGGAAGACCTCGAAGACAACTTAGGTAACCATGGTTGGAAGTATGAGGGACATCAACTACACAGGGGGTCTTTATAGTTAAGAAAGGGGGTGGGGATGAGGCGGTAAGTCGGTGGAGATGAAAGAGGTACAATTGCTGGGTTGTAAAAGCGGGTTGTAAAGGGGGTTGTAAAAAGGTGTTAAGAGTTTTGGGACACACAAGTAGAAAAATTGTCTGGAGCCTGGGAACAAAGATAAAAAAGGAGGTCAGGACAATTTATGGAAGACGGAGGAGTAAGCAGGGGAGATGTTTTGTTTGTCGGTTTTGTAATTAATGTTATTGGGGTTTAAGTTAATGTGGACGCATTCGGAAATCTGTCGTTTTTTTGGTGTTTCGTTCAGTGGAAAGTATTTTAGTTTCGTCAAAGTTGAAAGTGTGTTTTTTAGTTATGGAGTGTTTTGCGAGGGCAGATTTGTGGATTTCTTTGTTTTTTATTGTCCGTTTGTGTTTGTTATGCGGGAGTGAATATAATTTTTGGTTTCACCTATGTATACGGCATTACAGGAGGGGGTTTGGCAGGGTATTTGGTAAACACAGTGGGTGGTGCAGACATAGGGAAGGGGATCTTTGAGTTTGGAGTACAATGTAGTAAGTTTGTTAGTGGTTTTTAACCCAAAGTTTAGTGACGGGAGGGCTTTTTTTTAAAATCTTTGTGAGTTTTTCAGTCAGTCCTGGTGTGTATGTCAGGGAACGAAATATCTGGAGGGAGGAGTCAAGGGAGGTATTGGATTTACTTATAGTTGTATATATTTTTTAGCTGAAGAAGGCTGCCATTGTGCAGTCGAAACGTCCAAATACAGATTTATTTTTGAAAGTCTGACGTTTTTCTCCTAGCCGAATCCCAACTATACCTATCTTCTTAAAGTAATTGATTTCGCTTATTCGATCCGTTCTTTTTGTCTTTGATTTTGGTCCTTAGAATCATGGGATTCAGTTGAAAAAATTTTCTGCATGTTTGAATTTTACCAAAACTAATATGTTGAAAATTTGGTTACGTTTGGAGTAAAGGAAGGATTAAAATAAAATATTTCATTTTTAGTCATGAAAAGTTTTGGGAACTTCGTATATTTTCATTAATATCACGTAAACGGTTCGGAATCTTGGCAAGCAAACGATTACCATTCGAAAGGTTACTAAATTCTCTACAAAAAATGTTTTGAAGACATTTGCGATGGGATGGTCATATTTGGAGAAATAAGTGCTTAAAACATCAAAACAGGTAATTTCGTTTATTTGAACGAATCTTTTTGTGTTTCCTACAGTTTTTTTCACTGCTCGTTATTTTTGTGATTGCTTATAGTAGTCAAATGTATTAGTCAATAAAACAGGATACGTATAAATAGAAACAATATTTTGTTTCAACGGCATCTTGGAATTCGAAGATGCCCTATGAATATCTAGATTACTGTACTGGTGTTGATTTCGTTCTTTAGAATTGTTTTTGGTATTCCCTATTTTCAGCAGTTTTTATCTATTTATTAATTTTTTTTTTAAATTCATTGAACAAAATCATAGGAATTCGAAGGTGAGGAGCTTGGAGGCTAAGGGTGGGGGGCATTTTGCCTGTCCCCAGGTACCTCCCAGTGTACCCTCGTCATCTGTAAGTCCCTTTCTAGAGTCATAAAGATAAGCCTCCAAACAACTTTAGAAATGTAGGATTTCTAATTTTTGCGAGTATCAGAACAGCCGCTCTTTACATACCACAGTGGTACTGACGTACCGGTCTGTACTAGTTGCACTCCACACGGTGGTAGTACTTGGTGTATGCCACAGCGGATCGTTCATTATAACCTTATTTTATTCGTATTAAATAGGTACCTAAAAAAAAATGTATTTGTGTATAAGTGTAGCGTTATTGGGATTAGACTAAAATATTTTATTAACAGACATGAAATGGTTCGGAATCTTCGTATATTGTCCTTATTTTTTTTTATTTCTTTTATGGTGCATCGAAAATGAGCCATTAGCACCATTTTTTCCTTATGAGCTTATATAATACTTAGATTTAGCTAGCGACAATATTTTACACCGCAATTAAAGTGACTTGCTCTTCTTACAAATATAATATTTATATTATAATATAAACATAATACATTAATTTGTCTGAAAAAAAAGTCCAACCCGCAGGAACTGCATCATCTTAGCGCGGTTCCGTTCTTATCTCGAGTGCGATTAGTGAAGGAATATAGCAGCTATCGGTAGGTATTAGCACCATTTTTCCCCCTTAATATCTTCAAAACAGTGGGAAGTACGATATAACCATTCAAAAGCTTACTAAATTCTCTACAAAAAAAGATTCTGAAGCAAATTTCGATGGGGCAATATCAGTCGGAGAAGTGCTTAAAACTATGAAAGTGTTAGTTTTGTTATTTTAAACGGGTTTTTGTCACTGTTTACCTCACTTTTGTTTTTTAAGTTTATTTAACGGTGGAATGAGTATTTCATTAAAGCTGAGAAAATAAGAATCATATTGGTAATAGAGTTTTCTTAGAGTGAGCGCCGCGATGACGGGAGAGTCCCATCCGCTTAGAAAACTGTCAGTTTCCATATGTGGCACTTTAAGCTTCCTTCTTTTTGAGATTTTATTTTATATTTTTAACGAAAGATCAAAACCTACCGATAGCTGCTACTATTCCTTTACTAATCGCACCTCGGATAAGAACGGAACCCGCTAAGATGATGCAGTTCCTGCGAATCGGACTTTTTTTTTGGTCTACTGGCAATCTATGAATTGTAAAGAGTATGTACTACTTTTACTAAAGGATTACATCAATAATCCTGTGTTTAATGACCTCATAGTGCTTGAAAACACATTAAAAAGAAAACAAAAAAATTAAAAAAAAAAAACGTTTACTTTTTAGAGGAGTTACTCCTCCCAGTCGGATTTAAATTGATTACATTTTTACGATGAATTTTCGTGTGCGTCTTTCGCGCTTTAAGCAAATTAAAATAAAAATGAAACGAAAAAATAATTTATTTCGGGGCATTGTCACCCTACGACAATGAGAAATTACATCACCGTCTGGCAGTTGATAATGTTTTTATAAAATACTTGAAACGATTTTTTTTAAGAAAAATGATGAGATGTGTTTAAACATAATATACTAAATCAATACAAAAATAGTTGTTAAAAAAAAGACAATAAGCGAAATATAATATAAAAAAATCATATCAAATAAATTAATATTTCTTACAACGTGCTAAACATAAAACATGCTATTTACTGAGATAGTTACATAAACAGAGCTTCCATAAAAGCTTATTACATTAAAGTTATCATTAAAATACCGCAACTTTGGACCTCATAACTCGACTGAAATTGAAGTTACACTGCAGTTTATAACATTATTTACCTTAAATATAAATTATTAATTCTTCTAGGGGTCTCCCGTGGTCTAATGGTTAGCGCATTGGATTCATAAGCGGGAGATGGTGGGTTCGATCCCCACCTCCGGCAGGAATTTTCTCATCTCATGGCTCGTTGGGAAAATTCCTCGCTAAACCCTGGATGTCGGCGCTAATGACCTAGATGTAGATGCGCCGTAAAAAAAAAAAAAAAAAAAAAAAAAAAAAAAAAAAAAAAAAAAAAAAATCAATTCAGTTTATTTACGTGTTAATAAGAATATATATTTAGAAAGAAATGTATATATCATACTAAATATTGTTAATCAAGCAGTGCAAGACAGCTATTATTTTGCAATAATAATTTAAATATTTTTAGATATGAACATTAACAATACAAATTGAGAATTAAATTTTTGAGCAAGTAATACAATATATATGTGAACCTTTCTATTAATTAGGTATATGTTTAACATGTCTAACAAGTAGATGCGCCGTAAAAAAAAAAAAAAAAAAAAAAAAAAAAAAAAAAAAAAAAAAAAAAAAAAAAAAATTAATTCTTCTATTTACCCTCGCATTTTTTTATTTGATTTTTATGGAAGTATTTGCTATATATTTTTTTTATTTTTATTTCTGTCTATCCTTTCTCCTCCCTCTACCGCGCTACTCGCTCACATATTCCACAATCCCTCCACGTCTCTAAATCGTATCATAATTTTGTTTATCTCATAAGAAATAGTATACGTTAGGATAAGTTTTAATTGTATAATACTTTTTATTTTTATTTCATTTTTTTTATTTTATAAGAATTTGTTTATGCTATGATAAGTCTTAAATTATATAATAATTCTGTTTATCTTATAAGAAATTGTTTATTTTGTATATAGGAAAAAAATCGATAACAACATGAATTTGAAGTATTTCATACGCACAAGATATGCCCAAATGGCATGGGTTGTGCAGAAAAAAAATAAATAAACTCCCTCACCATAGGGATACTTTGGTGAGGAAACAATATAAAAAAAAATCCCTCCACGTTATTTCCCTCTCATGTTAAATATTTTAAAACATTTCATTATTTTGTTAGTTAAGTTTTGTAATTAAATTTTGTTGATTGGATTGTTCTTAAAGGACTAAAATAGAATAAAGCTTTTTTTTTTTCTTTCATTTGTTTTTCGAAAGCTGAAATCAAGTTCTTCAACTTTTATCTGAAGTATTTTTCTGCCAGACTGTTTGAAACAATCAACCAAATGCGTTTGAACCGTATTAAAGGCGACACTCTGTATTCCGACAAATTGTGTTTCCTGTAGTTTTTTTTTTACATTTTATGACGGGACAATGACTATTGATCTCATCGTATCCTTGATGCCATTGTACTATTGGTGTACAATCCCTTCTGAAGATCTCGCGAACAATGGATCACTCCCTACGATTGTGCGAGTTAGGAGTCGCTAAAATTCCTCCGTTGTTCTCGAAGCAGCCACCTGTTGAGAGATTAACCCTAGACATTTATAAATACAGTTTTTTTTTCGGCCCCAAGGTTGGGGATAGGCCCTCGAGAGATTAGAAGATACCTGCTCTTGGGCCCTGCATTCTTATCCTCTGCGCAGATCTCGCTAACACTTTCTTCCACTCAATCACACAATGCGACATCTCCATTCCGAATCGTGCAAGGACTACTGCTTCTGGGCTTTGTACATCTTATTTATATTTTGTTTAACTTACTTCCTAAAGTATTTTATTAATATAAACTACTTTAAACCAAATAATGCCATAATTAATTAGTATGCAAGGTTAGGGCGTAACGCCATTCTGAGATTTTTACAAAGCTTTTTGGCTAGATAAAATGTTTAAACTTTTATTTGTTTATTAAGATCTGCAACCAACAATAACGGTATGAAAAAGTAGTACTAGCCAGACTACGTATCGGTCACAGCCGCTTGAGTCAGGAGCACCTCATGATCAACCTTCCTATCAATCATGCAACATAGAAGTCATAATCAACATATCGTCGATACAAAAGCAAACTAACTAATATGAAAATCACCACTTTTCAGAGTGGAAAAGTATTTATTCATAACTTTTTTTTGGACAGTCAAATATTCGGCAGATTTGACCTTTTGATAGTGGAATACTTTCCCTTTAATAGAGTGAAGTCAGATTGAAGAATTTTCCGTAAATAAGTCCAGCAGAAATTATTAAAGATGGACAATGAAAGATGCATTTTTTCATATTCGTTAGTTTGCATTTGTATCGACGATATACTTACTGAGTGGTGTTAGCAGATGACCTAGATATCCCATTTAAATATGACAGAAGTCCTTGGAGATCCCAAATAGAAACATGTATAACAAAACCCAAATAGAAACATGTATAACAAAATCGAATGTCAAAATATACAAGGCCAACTTGCCAACCGTTGCAACGGTTCAACAAGCCACGTTGAATGCACCGGTTCCCGTTGATCACCGAAGTTAAGCAACGTCGGGCTTGGCTAATACCTGAATGGGAGACCGGCCACGTGCTGTTGGTATTACAAAGGGTGGACACCTGTAGATAGCCCGGTCTTAATAGCCGAATTGTCGATACGCCGTTAAACAAACAAAAAAAAAAAAAATACAACAAGCCCAATTGCAGGCCCTGAGGTCCTGCTAACCTTGAATGCTAAGGTCGTGGGCTCGAGTCGGGCGGTGGTTTTACTTTGTAAAAAAGAAAATGTATCAGCCCTATGATGGTTAGAAACGGGTGGTTACCTATAGGTAACCCGTCGAATTCTATGTCAATAATAAATGGACGTTGAAATTTCACTAAATAAAATACGCCGAATTTTTAATTACGAATATAGTAAACGCTTCCATTCATTAAGGGCAATTGCGTGCTAATAGACAATTTCATATAAATACATAAAATTAAAGATAAAATAATAAATATGAATATCAGTTCAGGAAAACTTCAAGGGCAGTTGCTTAGACCATTTTCTTTCCTATTTCTCAATTAATTTTTTTTTAATGTCACGATAGTGGAACCTACATAACTATACAGGATTTAACTGTGCTTTGAGTAAGCCCACGCTCCAGTAAACTGAATGACTGGACTGCCTGGAGGCTTGGGATGACCCTGACTTCCAGTAACCCTTTATACCTGCTCCAGAATTAATTCGGCTCTCCAGGTAACGGTTAACTCCAGACGACTTGCTCTTTTGTAAGGATAAGAGAATGTTCCAGGAATCTCGGAGTGTCTGGAAGTCGCGTGTCCAGTAACAGTTTTATATTCGGGGAATGGCTGGATGAACATTATAATTAACGGGTAATTTAGTGAATTAAGGCGTAGAGATATTTAACATCGAATTTACGGAGTAAAAAAATAAATAAACCAAGAATTTAATTATATTAAATATTAAGGGAATGATCTAGAGGCATTTTGTTTCATGTGAAGTTAAACTTCTTTTTTTTTCCTGTATTGTAATTATTTGCAGGACCTCTTTGGAATCACTGCGAAATTTACTGAACATGTACAACCGACACAACATGGTCTATCACAAAAAATAGAAAACGACTTAAACTTCAGAGGAATACATGTAACACGGTGGCGGCAATTGAATCCCTGTCTTGCACATTATTCATTTCCTTTAGAATAACTATCCGCAATGACTATCTTCCTCCAAGTGAAAACGTTGACACAACAGACTTACTGGACTTACTTGCACGACTCCTTTAATATTCTTTGGAGATCAAAACGCACAAAGCACCCTGTGGAAGTCCTTCATCACATTCCAGAAGGCTGTAGGATTACAAGCATCCTGAATGTTGTGAGGAGGTTGGGTCGCTACCTACTCGTCCTTATCTTTTTTTTTCTGTTTTGGTTCCTGTAAACTATAAACCCTTAATTTAACATCCACTTACTTCTGTAGGGGCCTTTGACTTATACCTACACTTCTGCTTTCACACAGAAGGGGCTGAATTAAAGTTTACATATCACATACATTTGGGTATTTTATTAAGAGGATTTTTAATTCACATAGTTTTTGGGCAAAATTCGCGCGAAACAAATAACAACACTTACGTTTTTGCGTAACTAGGCTTCCAGATACACGTTTTGGACGCGGCGAAAGTAATGAACCTATTTCCAAATATAACCCCTGTTGAAGACAATTTTTCTTGGGTTTTAGGATTTATTATTTTACATTTCTAAACTGTCTGGTTAACCAGGCTTCGAATTGGACCCATTCCTACTTACTTAAATACTGCAATGAGACTCTGGCAACTCATTAACTTCAATATACCCCACGACTTACACGAGTTGCTGACAGAAAGTAGCCCACACATTCATACACTACTCAAACATTTGAAAAACACAAATATATACACCAAGCTGTAAATAGTCCATTGAACTTTCACATCCAGTAATACAAAATTTTATCCAGTTTTTTATTTTTATTTTATGTATCTAATTATTACTTTAGTGTAGTGTTACTATTTGTTCTGGGTTTTTTATTTATTTTTTTTTTTTTTTTACTTTATCTTCTTATGAACGTAAAATTTAAGTTCTTAATTTATTCATTTACCTTTTCTTTTTCTTTCTTCTTGACGTAAAATAAAAACGTCGCCAATGTTGGGAAGCTCAACAATGAAATAAATAAATAAACTGTCTGGGAAATCATAGTAATGTAAAGACTCCGAAAGGCTATTAAATATCTTTCAAAAACGTTTTTACAGAGCGATCTCATTCGAAGAAATCAATGCTTAAATGGAGTAATTTTTGCTTAAGATACTTGTGTGTTTACATTTTTTCACTTAGGATTAAGACAATACATTAGCTGCTTCTCTTCTAAACGTTGTTAATTACAGTAGAGAAAACAACGGATAAGTGCCAAGATGATGCAGCTCTTACTTGACGGGCTTTTTATTATTTTTTATTATTTCTTTAGCATTTGATCACCGCTGATTTGGAGCTCATAAAGTGAATAACCAAAATGTTTTACGGATGAAGTGTTTGGCCAAACTAATTTCTTCAATAGACTCCACTATGCTTTGACTGCTAGTGAGTGAGTAAGATATCGTCTGGAGTAACCTTTCCCACATGATGTGATGTACCACTTAACTGCTAACTGTTACACTACATGGGGGTATTTGTAACCAATTGCTGTAGCTGGCGAGTCATTATAGGGCAACGACGCGGCCTTCAGACGAGTATGTTTGTGACATTCCGGTTAGATTCGAGAAAAAAAAAACAGTCCAAATTCACTTGAAGGGTAATACTACCCTGCTACTTTTAGCATAAATATGCTTTAAACTGAAAAAAAAAACGTTAAAAAAAAGTGTCCGCTGGCGTTCGCGCAAGCGCCGCAGCCATGTACGAAAATGAAGACTGTATGTTATACAGTACATTAAATAGGTTTGTCGGGTGGAGCTAAAGCATATTTATGTTCCTGAATTTGAGCAGAAGGCTCCAAACGAAATTAATTTTTTTTTTTTTTTTTTTTTTTTTTTTTTTTTTTTTTTTTTACTATTTTCTTTTTTATGGGGATAAATGCTTCCTTAAGTAATGAAAAATGATATACAAGAGTTCCAAGGATGAAAAAATGGTCGAAAATTCCCACAAGTGTTTTATTGGCAAAACGTTTTCAGGGACTAAGCCCCATTTTCAATGCCCATGCACTGGCTCTTATTCAGCCGAGCCTTGCTCCTAGAGTCTAGGAACAATTTTTCAACTGAAGCCCCGAAACAATTTAAAATCATTCTCTTTAATATCTATTACAAGTAATTTTAAAAACAGATTACAAAGAAAAAATGAACTTATCAGTAGTACTGCAAAGTAGATTTTTTCAAAACTATGTTTTTCAAATCGGGCGAAACTTTAGCTCATTCAATTTTCACCCGATAAACTTCAAATTTTAACTGCAGGTTCCTAATGATATTTACTCGTAACGTACGTAGGACTTTTCATTGAATTATAAAGCTTTAATGACCAATTTCCGATGTGTTTTTTTTTCCAGAAAATGTAGAGAAGTTCATCATTTTCAAATAAATGAATATTTCATAAAAATCCTACTTACTGTACTAGATTTTATCTGGACTGAGCCAGATTTTAACTAGAATACATCGAAATACAATACAACCAAAATGGCAGCTTGACTGAAGTAAAATGACAGACAACCAACTAAGACAAATCCAACATATACTTACTGACTGGCCAAGCGCATGCAGAAACTCCCGGAGAGAGGAAATAGTTCTTGGAAGACTGCGAATAAGCCACACACGCATTACTCACGAATACTTGATGACTGAAACTGAAAGACCAACATGTCAGATCTGCAACTAACAGTCAAACATATACTAACGGACTGCCTGCTTATAACGAACTTGGACATACCTCGGGACATTACTGACCTACTTACTGATAGCAGTCACCATGTAGACAATATTATTATACACTTAAAAAATATAAACATATATAACAAAATATGAGAACATCCGCAACTAATTTTACTTCAAAATCAAATGAATTTTAGTTAGTTTATTCAATTTTTTCTTTTTAATATATTTTTTTATCTTTAATTTTATTTATTCTCTTTAGTTATTTGTTTTTTCAATATTTTACATTGGTTTATATATTACTGTCGTAGTATATCACTATGAGCAACAATTTACAGCAATCGATGCCATTCACGGACGATGTGGGCCACCGCAAAAATAAAATAATAATAATAATAAAAACTAATATGAACAACAATTCTTTCGGTTGGCAATAGCCCCCGAAAGAATTTACTCCAGGAAACTGAGAAGAACACACCCACGATAATAATAATAATAATAGATTTTATCTTCTTATTTCAAAATATTTTTTCCCTGGACAAAAATTGCACCAGCAGATTATCGCCCCTGAAAAAAAGAAGGTTTCCGTTCATCAGACACAGCGCCGCCGTCTTTTTTCCAAGAATTAAAACTCTTTTTCTTTTTTTTTTTTTGGATGCATTATCATCGCATTTGAAACTTATGACAAAGAATTGAAAAATATTTATTTATTTGTAATTCATAAATTGGAGAAAATTCTTTAAATTTGCAGAACTTAAGTACCTTCGCAATAAATAATTCTGGAAAAAAGTTCGATTTAAGTAGGACACTTACATAAAGCATTTCTAACTTTTTGCTAATTCTGGTTGGAACGCCACTTCTCTCCCTGAGTCACCCTAAGTGCCACTTAAACGTTCGCCGGTTACGCTTGAAGCCCTTCAGGGAAATATCTGCTGAAACTAACAATGACTCCAAAGAGACAGAAGGTGCGTGGCGACGCCAGGGATAATAGCCGAGGGGAGTTGCTAAAACAGTGACTGACCCCGGTGGTGGTGGTTTTTTTTTTGCCGTTAGGTACCGAAAACCCTAAGCAGGTAGGATCTACCTGTAGGATTACAGGTCACCTGCCTTTCCAGGATCATCTTCTTCCGACCTCTTCAAATCTACTTCAAGAAGCTTTCACACCAACAGATAGAATTATTATTCTATTGATTATTCCTTGCTCGAACTTGGACTGCTTAGAGGCTGCTGGATTGTTGTCTGGGTAGGGTGTATTGTCGCATAAATATTAATTTTCCACATAATATACATTGTAAATGACATTCAGTGTCGTGCAATTATTAAGGGATTATTCTAAAATAGGTCTGCTCGAACTTGGACTGCTTAGAGGCTGCTGGATTGTTGTCTGGGTAGGACATTTTGTGGCATAAATATTAATTTTCCACATAATATACATTGTAAATGACATTCAGTGTCGCGCAATTATTAAGGGATTATTCTAAAATAGGTCTGCTCGAACTTGGGCTGCTTAGAGGCTGCTGGATTGTTGTCTGGGTAGGATATTTTGTGGCATAAATATTAATTTTCCACATAATATACATTGTAAATGACATTGAGTGTCGTACAATTATTAAGGGATGACTATATACTTAAGTGATTTTGTCAATTGCTTTACCCTTGTGGCATTTACATTTTTGCTAAAAAGCATGTACTACTTTGGGGCACCGCGGAATTTCATTATTTTTCTGGTACATATTTTGTTTTCCTTCAATATCGTACAACTCTTCCACAAGGCGTGGATTTATTCAAGAAGGATATTTCTATTACATGCTTATCCATGTAAATAAATGTAATAGTGGTGTCACTTCTTACAAACCTAACAATCAAGTATCGTATAAAAGACGTTTTCCTATCTACAACGTCCTTGAAGACTGCTGTAAAGTGTCGACACTCATAGAGCTCATTGTCGCTTTTAGATTAGATATCCAGCATTCTCGATATGTGAGGTACTGGAAAAGTTTAATAATTAGGGAGGCTTCTAACTTCAATACAAAGTCTAAAAATAGTTCGGTTAGAGCTAAGAAAAACAGTCAAATTTTCTGAAGAAAAAATGTATTATTTGAACCTTAAATAAATACAGCACAATTGTTAAAGGCTGTATTTTTTATTTTATTGATTTTTTTAGCTCATGAAGAGGCACCTAGGGCGTGAAACATGTAGAGCAAGAACAAATAAAATGTATTGGCTTCGTTAATTTTCTTTTATTGACCGCTTGAAAAATATTGGATTTGGGAAGAAGATTGGGTCACTATAAAATATAAAGATTCAAACTTTTCCTCACAAATGTAGTTTGCAATTTATCCAATATAGTATCTTTGATTTTCCTCCATGCTGAAGAATGCTGCCAAAGAGCATGCCGAAACGTTCAAATAATATATCTTTTTCTTCAGAAAATCTGACTGCTCTAACCGAACTATTTTTTGACTTTTTATTGAAGTTAGAAGCCTCCCTAATTATTAAACTTTTCCAGTACCTCACAAATCGAGAATGATGGGTATCTAATATTAATCTAAAAGCGACAATGAGCTCTATGAGTGCCAACACTTTACAGCAGTCTTCATAGACGTCTTAGTTAGGAAAAACGTCTTTTATACGATACTTGATTGTTAGGTTTGTAAAAAGTGACACCACTATTACATAAATTTACATGGATAAGCATGTAATAGAAAAATCCTTCTTGAATAAATCCACGCCTCGTGGAAGAGTTGTACGATATTGAAGGAAAACAAAATACCAGAAAATAATGAAATAGGTTTTCAGGATGGCTGTTTATAATATCTGGAAGCTTGGATGATCTGTAGGGATTATAAATTGGACTTGCTAATAATATATGGTAAATATTGTCTAGAGGATTTGAGACAGATTTCCTTAGGGGTTTGTGGCTATTGTACTCTTGTTGTAATTTATTTTCATAGCAGTTTTATCGATGGCCTAGAATGAAAACCTCGTATCTAAAAAATAACGTTAATAACTTTTATACGTTATTAGATGGATAATATTCTATTTGACAAACCTTAAGTGTCAAAGAAACTCTACCTTACTCATGCTAGACTATATTGGCGAAGAAGCAAACCTTGCTTGTTTCTCAGTAACCATAATATCCATCTAATTAGGTATACAAGTTAATTAATTTTATTTTTGAGATACAAGGTTTTCATTCTAGGCCATCGTTATGTATTGTTCTATGGGGAAAAACGCAAAACACTTCCAGGATTAAGAGGCTCTTCAATATTTGGCTCTATAAATAAGGTATATTGTGATTCGTAATCTTTCGGCATGAGAATACCAGAAGTGGCAGCCCTATCTGTGGCGAACCCAGGTCCTTCAGCAATTGACTCTAATGCTCTAACCACACTCCAAACCCCAGTCCGAAATTTCAAAAATGATTACTGCAAACGGGTAACAGAAGCCATCTCTACAATCGATACTACTACGGCCTTATCGACATCCCTCCAGAGAGGTAGAAGGGCGGATGAGAGGGAAGTTAACCAAGTATATATTCTACCTCCCTGGGATCCGGCTCAGCTGTAGATGGAGTCCGTAAGCAGCTTCCGGTAAGTCCAGTCTGGCTACCTCTCTCCCTACTTCTCTCTCGGATATTCTACAAAATTCATAACCTAATTTATATTTTCTACTTATAATTAATATATATATATATATATATATATATATATATATATATATATATATATACAAGTCCTAATATGGGTGGCGAGCTGACCACACATGGGGATTTTATGGCCCCTGAGGAGGTGCAATGAAGGCCACGAAACATGTAGGGTAGACATTAATAAAGTAGTACATAAGGAAAGGAGTACTATTTTTTTTTACCTGCGCCATATATATATAAAAAAAATAAATATACGTAATTAATGGTCAGAAATAAGTGGAATAGAATATATACCAATATATTTATACACCCAGTGAAGATCATCTTTCCTAAGTTGATTCCGAGTTGAAGTGGCTATTCCCAACAAATCGACGACAGTACTTCCTAGGTTCCTTCCTTTACCAAACCACTTCTTCCAAATCCCCTTCCTATATCTACAAATCCTTCAGTTTAAATCCTCTGTCCATTCCCGTGGTAACCGTTCCTGTCCCTCCGAGCTCTATCCTCCCACTTAGATTAATAACACATAGGCACACACACACACACAAAAAGGTGATCTTTTCTAAAGAGACCATTCATTAACATTGTTTGACTCCAGCACGTAAGGTTTAAGAGCATTTGATGGTCAAATTTCGTGTGACTATACCTCATCACGCACCTTATCCCCTTCTTACTTCATTATTCCACAATCCCTCCCTTCTTTGTATTAATATACAAATACGATTTATTTTATTATGTAAGGTTTACTGGTTAGCGTTACAGTGTGCTAGATTGTATATTCGGCTAAGTAAATTTGTTTGTTATTCTGGCAAAGTCTCACAATAAAGTATTTTTTATTTTTCAATCATTCATTCAAGAAACGTCGCAGTGGGAATTGAACCCACAGCCGATGTAAGTATATAAAAGCGGCCCACTGACACAGAGCTCTGCACCCCTCTAGAGATGACATGCCTCCATAAGACCCCTATCATCCCCTCCCTGGTAGATAAGGAGGGGTTGCCCCACCCTAATCAATACCAAGGACCTGTCTGTATCTGGGTCATCTTGCGCCTGTCTCACCAATCCTTCACTCACTCACTCACTCACTCGCGCTCATTAATCTCTCACTCATTTACCGTCTCCTCTTACTCACTCACGCTCCGATCTCACAATGAATCGCAATCTACAATGTCTTGCTCGCACTCCAATCGCTTTCTCTCTCACTCATTTCTCACTCCCTCCTCTGCGATTCTCACTCACTTGCTCTCCATTATCACACTTCTTCTTAATCTTCAATATCTTACTCGCTCATATTTCACTCACTTTACCGCATTTCTCACTCACTAGCTCTCCATTATCACACTTCTTCTCAATCTCCAATATCTTACTCACTCCTGTTCACTCACTTCCCCGCATTTCACACTCACTGGCTCTCCATTATCACAATTCTTCTCAATCTCCAATATCTTACTCACTCATATTTCCTCACTGCCCCGCACTCTCAATCACTGGCTCTCCATAATCACAGTTCTCCTCAATCTCCTATATCTTACTCACTCATATTCCACTAATGTCTCAGCACTTCTCACTCACTGGCTCTCCATTATCACACCTTTTCCCAATATCCAATATCTTACTCGCTCCTATTTCACTCACTTCCCCGCATTTCTCACTCACTGGCTCTCGAATATTACACTGATACGTAATGTCCAATGTCCTGCTCGCAAGCCAATCGTGTTTTCACTCATTTTCCACTCCCTCTTACACACTTTTAATCACTTTATCCCCAATCTTACACTAATTTGTAACCTCCCATTTGTTGCTCACACTCAAATCGGTTACTCTCTCACGCATTCTCACGGTGAAGTGGGCCACCAATCTGATTCACAATTTCCAATGTCATGCTCACTAATTTATCTCCCACCCATTTTCAACTCTCGCACTTCAATCATTCTCTCACTGACTCTCTAATTACTGACTCAGTTACGTTCCGATCCAACGAACGAGAACTCGACAATACCTTTTCCTCACCGAATATTTTCAGTAATCTCGTGCGTCTCTTTTAATTTATTTATATTTACCTCTGAAGTAGGAGGTTCCAGTTAAGGCTCCAGAGCTCATTATATTTATTAGCCAAATCGTTGTTCCTTATTTTATGAGAAACAAGATCGATCTTTCTTATATTATGACTTTCCTGAATTATGTGAGCACATCACCTTGCTGTTGCGGAGCTCCATAAATAAATAAATAAATTTTATGGAATATGGGCACATGGATATATATATATATATATATATATATATATATATATATATATATATATATATATATACGAGGCTCATTTTTGTTGTCTACTGGGAGCCATTGATGACTATTTGAAGAAATTAAGCCTGCAACGTATTGAATCTCTATCGTGTTATAAGTTTATACTTTATTTAAATATGTTATATATTAAAAAACAACAACAAATAAATAAATAAAATAAATCAGTTCCGTTAATGGCTACGAGAGTTCAAAGGGGCAGATGGTATGGAATTATCTGATTATTGACCATGCGGCAAACTAGGGAGATAGTTTGGTCAGTACTAAGCCCCATCCTTCTGATTTTCACCAGGAATCCAAGACTATACGACTGCGCATCGTATCCTAAAATTCCCAGTCATAAAAACATGAAATATTTCAACATATATCCGATTATTTCCCTATTCATCTAGAAGGTTTACGTTATGACTTTGCCTGGATAGTTGAAGATGTTCTGGCTTAGTGTCGCTGTAAATATTGTTTAGCTAATCTCCTGATGAGACGCTAAAGATGCGAAACTTGTGGAGCAGAGATTAATAAAAAAAAAAAAAAAAAGTCAGATCTTCAGGCAGAAATCTATATTGGACGTTTCGGCTGGACTTTGACAGTTTTCTTCAGCTAAAAAAAATCAATAATAATAATAAAAATAAGTATACACAAATTACAAGTAAGAATAATCAGAAACGTCCAATATAGATTTCTGCAAGAAGATCTGACCTTGTTTTTCCTCCTAGCCTAATCCAAACCATCCCTTGACTTTGTATCTCCGAAACGGCTAACTATCTCCGTCTCATTAATAAAAGAAACATATAGGTAATTAAAAAAAATAATAATAAACATATTTCAATATCGAAGATGGAGATAGTTAGCCGTTGCAGAGATACAAAGACAAGGTATGGTTGGGATTCGGCTAGGAGAAAAACGTCAGACTTTCAGGAAGAAATCTGTATTTGGACGTTTCTGTATTTTAGTCTGACGTTTTTCTCCTAGCCGAATCCCAACTATACCTTGTCTTCATATTTCAATATCGTTCAGACGAGATCCATGGTTATGTGAAGATAGAATTTGTCTGGGTTCGGTCGTGGTATCTTAAAAAAAAACTATATATATTCCAGGCCGACATTTTCTTCTCATCGATAAGCCTATTTTCATCATGTACTTATTAATTTTATTTAGTTTATGGGCCTAACTTTTTCAAAGATTTGCGCGGCCGTTCGGTTACTGTTAATTCTGCTGAGTATGTGAAAATGTTACGGGAGTTCTTGGAACCGATGCTACTGGAATTTGCTGGCTACAATAGTAAAACATGGTTTTAGCAATATGGAACCACTTGTCACACAGCCAACGAGCCCCGCCGTTGGTCAAAGAAATGTTTAGACTTATTTTTATGGTTTTATTTAAAGAGTCGTGTCTACATCCATAAACCAAATTCACTACTTCAACTAAATGAAAAAAATCAGCCAAGAGATGTTGGGGATCACGCAATCACTATGCCGACGAGAATTCGAAAATTTCGATAATCGCTTAGAAGAGTGCAAAAGCAATGTTGGGCAAAACTAAAAACTAAATCTAAAATTAAAACTAAATTCACTTTTTGGAATAAACTAAAACTAAACAAAAAATTGCAACCTAAAACAAAACTAAAACTAAAATTATACTAATTAATGGATTTTAACTAAACTAAAACTAAATCTTTGGAAGTTGACTAAAAACTAAATTAAAGCTTTAGTTTAGTTTTACTAAAATAACATGAATTAATATAAATCATATGTTATTTCGATAATTAAATAAATTATTAAAACTAACAGAACATGTTTAAGAATAAGAAATTGTGGCTTTTTCTCGTAATTTGCAAACATATGTTCTTTGATAAACTAAATTTGTAAACTAAAAACTAAAACTAAACTAAAATCACAAATTTAGGTCTCTATTACTAAACTAATCTAATTACCATACTAAAAACGGAGTCCATATGATTAATAATTATACAAATCTAAAACTAAACTAAAAATACAACATTAGTTTAGTTTTAGTTAGAGAAAACTAACGTTAGTTTAGTAAACTAACGTTAGTTTTGCCCAACACTGTGCAAAAGTACTAACGGTGGTCATTTAGACGAAGTAATTTAAAAAATAATGAATTCCAACTAATTATTAGTCATTTATTTATTTGATTTTTTAGAGGCCGAGGCGATTTGCTCTTGAACCAGTAGGGTGCAAGCAAGGCATTTTATAAAGTAAATAACATGAAATCAATCATTGCAAATAAAAAATCAAAACGAAACTCTACAAAATGGAAAACAAATATGAAATTAAATAAAAATGTAAAAAATTGAATTTATATATACATATATATATATATATATATATATATATATATATATATATATATATATATATATATATATTTAGATGGAACGGCATTTTTCTCCAGCGGTGGTACTCCTCCTCACTTCTTCCCGGAATATTTCGATGGATTCATCTCCATCTTCTTCTGGCTGAAGAAGATGGAGATGAATCCATCGAAATATTCCGGGAAGAAGTGAGGAGGAGGACCACCGCTGGAGAAAAATGCCGTTCCATCTAAAAATACTATCCCAGCGACGAAAAATAACATCAAACATATATATATATATATATATATATATATATATATATATATATATATATATATATATATATATATATATAAAATCACGTGTCTGTCTGTTTGTCAAATGTTGATCCATCTGATGACGTTTTGTAACGAATTATCAACTTTGTTCGTTTTTATTTTGTAGATATTGATCGATAGGCAGAGGTTCTGAGCTTCACTAAGCCAAAAAAAATCATGGAAGAATATGTTAACCTAATATAATAACAAAAATGAAAAAAAGAAATTTTAATTTCTGATTAGGTTGATAAGGATCTAAAAAGCGCGTTAAACTCCGTGGAGATTCTGGAATTAAGTATTTTCTGCTTCACACCTTTTTACTTTTGTTGACTTAGTTCAACTTTTAATGACTTTTCTTGTTGTTTCTCTTTAATTAGATTAATACAAGATAGATAGATTAGAAGAAAGTCAAGAGATGGATAGAGATACAAATATATTATCCCCTGCGAGGCCAGGGATTTGAACGAGGGATAAGCCGTACCATACAGCCACGCCCAGAGTTTAGCTGAAGGCTCACTGGAGATAATCTCGCCTGGAGGGAGGCAGAGCGCGCGCAAGAGGCGGGGCTTAGATGAGAGGCGTGTCCGCGCATGCGCAGTTCACTGGAGTATATAACCCCGGGATAGTGCCCCCCCGCGAGCCAGTCGGCCCCAAGTGACTGTCAGAGGAAGTTGTAACCGTTCGGCGGATGAATTCGACTTAGATCGCGGATCGCGAGCGCGGACATTCGCTTCGAGTAAACCAGCGGATGGACTTCCAAAGTGCTATGGAGACCTTCGCAGAGGCATGGGTCGCAGCCAATACAAAGCAAGAACCTCAATTTAATGCACAGGTCAGTTTATGCATAATTATGTAGTTAATTATAAAATGCATGCCAGGGATTAAATTAATTAAAACCGAACAAATAGCCCTATAAAGTATAACAACAATAATAATAATGCAATGAATATTTACAATGTCATTACATGTTTTGAACATAATCTAATTAGATCAAGATTATTTTCAGTAACTTCATAAAAAAATTTTAATTTAATCCTATTTTTTATTGTGAGTCCGTTTTTATTTGCATGAAATACTCAATTGTCTGGAAAATGAAATTATTTTAATTTAATTATGACATTTTTCGGTGCCATTCCATTTCCATAATTCTCAAATTTATTTTTCTTTACTGGAGTAAATGTCACAATTTGTTAGAAATACAGACTTTACTTATACACACTTATCCATATTTATGATAATTTTGATTTTTCCTCCTATAAACCAAATAAGTAATAGTTGAACAGTTATAAATTCAATTTATTAATAATAACTTTGACAGATTGTGACAAATTTCCTGTGTGAATTCAAATCAAAATTATTTCTTTGCAATTACCCATGAAAAATCTCGTAAAACATAACAAGATAAAAAATAATAAAAATACTTTTAAATATTTTAGTAGATTTTATTTGAGTAACTTCTGCACTTGAGAGTACATGCTATATTAAAAACAATCGATAATTTAATATATATATATATATATATATATATATATATATATATATATATATATATATATTATATATAAATATAATTGTTTACATTATTACATTTATCACAACATTTCAGCTAGGTACTCAATTTCGTTTTCCGTTGTATTATTAATTTATGTTTTAATTCCTATATTAACATATTACAATATTAAACTTTCATATATGCTATGTTGAATTGTGTGTTTGTTTTTAAAATTTAAATTCCTATTAACATATTAATTAATATTTTCTCTTTATTTTTATTTTATGAAATGCTGATGACTTATTCCATTAATGTAGGTAAAACATATACGAATTGTACTTTTAAGCGTTATATATCTCATTTAATTATTATATCAACTACCCTTCCTACAAATATTTATATTTATTAAAGTATATATATTTTGCATTCTATGTTGATAAGTATTTAATAAATTTTATGTTGACTTTAGCTTTTGATAAGCTGGAGATAAGATTCATTAGCATAAATGCCTATGTTCATTAATTATCATGCCTTACAGCAATAATTTACATAATGGAAATAAAGCTAGCTTATAATATGTATTACCAAGTATTAAATATTATTTTCCTAAAGTAGCGTAGATTGTAGGTTCATCACTAAAAATGTTATATAAATTAAAAATGTTACATATTATATTGATATTATATATTGCATAAACATATTTATTCTAGTCAATAAAATAATCAGTATCACCTATTGTACTTATAAAAAATCCCTTTTTATGTGTTCTATTAAGGGTATATTCTGACTAACATTCTTTGACACGTGATTATTGCTCTGATTTTTATTTGTGCTATTTCATAAACTTTATTATTTTTGGTGTTTTGAACTTGGAGTTTGCGATTTGGTGTTATCTTAAAACCGTCGCTGTTATTTAACAGACTAAATAAATAGAAATAAACTGGCAAGTGTAAAATCTCTAGGGGGCTAAATAGTTTAAAAAGTAAAAATATTAATATCACTGTGGGAAAGAATAATAAATAACACATAAACTGTGTTAATAAAATAACTTGCTTTCTTAAGAATGCTCAATTAGAAAATAATTATCTCTTGAAAATTACAAGTTTATAATAAACCAAAAAAAGGTACATATGTTGACATTAATTAATATTTTAGTCAATATACCTTTTTGGCGTGTTTTTCTCGCTTCCTGTAGTCAGGTAAAATATGTGACGAGGGATGCAGGCATTTCAAAAAATAAAAAACAGCACAATTGATTGGATTTTGACAACATTCGTTACAAGATCATGCCTCCTGTTTATAGATTTTTTTTAAAAATATAACTCATAACCAAAATATAATATGTAAAAGCTTTCTCTTTAAGTTGTATTTTGATATTTTAAAATATTTTAAACACACATGAAATCATCTTGCGAGAAACAGTATTACTTTTCATCGTGAATGTGTTGGCCTAAATTCTAGGCCATTTTACAAAAACAAAGTAGAAAGCATTTAATTATTTTTCTTTTATATTACACTTTACACTTGAAACTTTATTTTAAATTAACTTCCAAAATCCGAAGCGTCAAAGTTCAAAGTTTGGCCCCCTATAAAAGTTTTATCACACAATAAAAAATAAATAAAATAAAATGAAATCTTTAAAATAGACTCCGTTCGAATTCCATCATCATGTAAAAAAACAACATTTTTTAGCCTCTGTATCGAGTTATTTTTACTTTGGAACTTTTTAAGAGATAATCTCATTTTTATTATTATTATTATTATTTTTTTTTTTTTTTGCTTTTAACTTCTTCCCCATTTTAATAAATGTTAATGGGAATACACTGCCGAGTATTATATCTCAGAATGGCAAGTAAATTATTCCTATTAATTAATTATCTAAAAAACAAAATTGATTTTGAGTTATCGACGATTCATGCAGGCCTCTGTACAATACAGTCATACAAAGAATCCCAATAGATGTACAAACTCATTGCCTTATCAGACAATAACATTGTCTGACTTCAGATAAAGTGACGCAGTGCCGTCTGTCAATAAATTGACATATTGGGACAGATCATAGGTGTAGCGTTCGAGTGTAAAAATGGGGATTCTGTATTGCCCATACTGGCGATTTCAATTATTCTTTAACTGAAAATTTGAATATATATTTCATTTTTAAAACCTGCTACATTTTTCCTGAGCGATGTAAAAATAAATAATAAACGTCAATAATTATACTGCATTTAGTAATATAAATGGAATAAAGTGGTTTATAGTTTAGGGATGGGTGTAAATTTTCTTACAAACCCTCACAAAGAAACTTTTTCCCGTAGAATAAAAGTAGCTACCCCATTTTTATCGTCATCGTGTCAAGTTAATCTTAAAATAGGTAATAGGAATTATAATTAAAAGGAGAAATCTTTTTTTTTTTTTTTTTTTTTTTTATAAATTAATCACTAATTTCAACAGGAAAACGCTCACAAAAAATAAATGTGTCCTACTATGTCCCTTGACTGCAGTATTATCAAAAATCACTATCACCCCCTCTGAATCCATTTGGACTCTTATCTTGTAAGGCAAATATATATATATATATATATATATATATATATATTTATAAACACACACATTCTTTGTATGATTTGCTCTCTAGCTAGCTCAAAAATTGACAGATTTAAAAAAAAACATGGTCCAAAAATACTTTGTGCGATTTTAAAGGTGAAGTTAATTAACCAGCAGAATGCGACCAGAACTTCAACATTTAGTAAGCATTAAATCTATGCAAATGAAGAGGAAGTTTATTGAGGGATATGTTCAACGATTGACTCCCTTTTGTCAAAAAATGTGGCATGGAGTTTCGTTACTTTCAAATAACTTGTGTGAAGAAATTATTGTTACTCATTCACACATTTTAGTTTTCCTGCAAAATAATTTCTTCACACATGGTATTTGAAGGGGTCTCCCGTGGTCTAATGGCTAGCGCCTTGGATTCATAAGCTGGAGATAAAAAAAAATATTCATAAGCGCCGTAAAAAAAAAAAAAAAAAAAAAAAAAAAAAAAAAAAAAAAAAAAAAGGTATTTGAAAGTAACAAAACTCCATTTTTTGACAAAAGGGAGTAAATCGTTCAACCTATCCCTCAATAAACTTCCACTTCATTTGCATAAATTTAAAGCATACTAAATGTGGAAGTTTTCCTGTAAGTAGTAAATCTTTAGGCCGTTAGGCGGCTGAGGGAAAAATTCGGGAGAAATCTCTGATTAATCGGGAAAAACAAAAGTTTGTTATTGTATTGGGCGTCCAAAACCCGTCTTCTAACTATGGGTTTAGTGAATTAAATCACTGTTTTCCCAAAGGGAATTTTGTCTATTTTATGATGCCATAATTAGAAATTAGTTCTCTTGCATAGTTTTTGAGTAATACTTTCTTATTCAATAGAAAATATGACAACGTTAAAAAAATGAAGAAAATTGTACATAACTGGTTTTCCTTTCGGAATCGGACAATACTTCAAATGAACTTTTTTTGTTGAAAATTATTTCTAGAATTACTCCTAGAGTTTGGCAGTTTAGACCTGAATCATACTGTATCAAGGATTCAAGTTTCTTACTACACTTCGTGAACTTCGACAAAACATGTATTTTTTTAAATTTATTATGATAATAGTAATTTTTTTGAAGTTCAAAATCTGTAAACATGTACATTTTCACAGCTACTCATACCGTTAGATGTAAAATTACTTGTACACCAGCCGTTGTACTAGCCCTTGAAAGGAAGACAGACAGACAGAGAGCGGATAGAGAAATCATTGCCTACTTCCTGGAGAAGCACCGGTCCGTGACACCGTGCTTAGCCCTTCACAACACGCCCTACTTCTTATAGAGATAATCCAATATATCAACGGCATAACATAGCAACTTCTTATAGAGATAATCCAATATATCAACGGCATAACATAACAACTTCTTATAGAGATAATCCAATATATCAACGGCATAACATAACAACTTCTTATAGAGATAATCCAACATATCAACGGCATAACATAACAACTCCTTATAGAGATAATCCAATATATCAACGGCATAACATAACAACTTCTTATAGAGATAATCCAATATATCAACGGCATAACATAACAACTTCTTATAGAGATAATCCAATATATCAACGGCATAACATAACAACTTCTTATAGAGATAATCCAATATATCAACGGCATAACATAACAACTCCTTATAGAGATAATCCAATATATCAACGGCATAACATAACAACTTCTTATAGAGATAATCCAATATATCAACGGCATAACATAACAACTTCTTATAGAGATAATCCAATATATCAACGGCATAACATAACAACTCCTTATAGAGATAATCCAATATATCAACGGCATAAGATAACAACTTCTTATAGAGATAATCGAATATATCAACGGCATAACATAACAACTTCTTATAGAGATAATCCAATATATCAACGGCATAACATAACAACTTCTTATAGAGATAATCCAATATATCAACGGCATAAGATAACAACTTCTTATAGAGATAATCCAATATATCAACGGCATAACATAACAACTTCTTATAGAGATAATCCAATATATCAACGGCATAACATAACAACTTCTTATAGAGATAATCCAATATATCAACGGCATAACATAACAACTTCTTATAGAGATAATCCAATATATCAACGGCATAACATAACAACTTCTTATAGAGATAATCCAATATATCAACGGCATAACATAACAACTTCTTATAGAGATAATCCGTATATATGCCGTTGATATATTGGATTATCTCTATAATGTTATCTCTATAATGTTGTTATGTTATGTTATAACATAACAACTTTATTTAACAGGCTTAAATTTCACCTAATTTGCTAGTAATATATATAGAATAGAATAGAATAATCTTTATTTCCAAAAACTCGTTATCGAGACATCGACACGTCATATAATAATATTATAATACATTTAATAATACATTTGTAGATTTAGGTCAGGATGCCAGTCTGGATGCTAAATATATTTCAAAAAATTCTTGAGTTGTGTAAAACGTTCTTTGTCGGAGTATTCTTTTCAGTTTCAGGATAAGTATTTTGGTCGGCAGGACTTCTCTTAATTCCTGAGGCAGGCAATTGAACAAAACTGCTCCACAAAACTCCACTCCTTTCCTATAAAACGTTGTCATATGTTTCTGAATTTTTATTTTTCCTTTTTGGCGTTTAGAGTAGTAGTGGTCATCTCCATGAATTTTAAATTGGGATAAGTTATTTTTCACATATTTTACTATTGCTAAAGTATACAGCGAGGGCAGTGTTAAAATTCCTATTTCTTGAAAGTATTTCCTTGTTGATGTTCTTCGTTGTCGTTTCAAGATATGCCTTAAAATCCTCTTTTTAATATACAGTATAACTTCGTTTACCCAGATCAACTGGGACCAGGGCCAATCCTAGTTATGAAAATCCGGGTTATCCACAGAACTAAGGAACAATGAAAAAAAAAAAAGAAGAAAAAAAAACCATAAAAATTACCGAAATATTTTTAATGGAGGTTAGAAATTACTATCGACACAGTTTCACCAAAAAACACATACACAACTGTGTGAGTAGTCAGTAGTAAAATAGGCAGTAATGTTCTACTGTCTCAGTTATGGTTTACGAGCAGCGCGATCTCGCATTGACTTTAACATTAGATGTTCATATTGCAAAGTTTCGGATTGGCTCTCGAAATAAACAATCTTTTTCTCAATGTTTGCTACTTGTCAATGTCAAATCTTTTCCTCGATGTAAATTCTTGTCAATGCTTCCATCCTTTTTTCCTAAGTCATAGCAATGATTTTACGTTTCGTCTAAATCTAGGCCAACGAGCAAAAGAAACAGCAAAACGATACTGTACCTCGATCGAGACGCTAGGAAAACTCGCTTTTATTAGCCTAGTAAAAGTACCAGCTGAGAATACCAATTTATTGCCTATAAAACAAGTCTTCATTTACTCCACTAAACAACATAATTTCGTTTTCCAAAATGGTCAGGTTTATTCGGACATCCGAGTTGAAGAGGTCCGGGTTAACTAGCTTATAATCCTTCATTTTCATTTTGTGATGATATTTGCTGAAAATCATGTATTTAATAAAATTTTATTTTAATTGAGAACAGACGTTTGACTCTTGATATGGGGAAGGTAGACATTGTCAATTTTCATATATATATATATATATATATATATATATATATATATATACACATATATACAGGGTGTCTCAGGTCTAAGTAGCCAAACTATAGATTCCAAGGGGCAGCAGTTATGTCCCATTTTCTGTTTTTTTTAACGTTGCCATGTTCTTATTGAATAAGAAAGAATTGCTCAAAAACTGTTAACGATAATAAAATTCTAATTATGCCATCATAAAATAGAGACAATTTACTTTAAAGAAACAGTGATTTAATTTACTAAACCCATTGATAGAAGATACTTTCTGGACGTCCAATAACGCGCTTCAGTTTTTCTCGATGAATCAGAGGTTTCTTGCGACTTTTTTCCTCAGCCTCCTAATGGACTACAGATTTAATACTTACAGAAAAACTTCTACATTTAGTAAGCATTAAATCTATGCAAATGAAGTGGAAGTTTATTGAGCGATAAATTGAAGGATTCGAATCTTTTTGTCAAATAAATGTTGAATGTAGTTTTGTTACCTTCAAATGCCTTGTGTAAAGAAATTATAAATTATTCATTTTTTATTGGCCAAACATCATTACTATTGGATAATAGACATGATGCCCAGAAACAGCTCCTAGAGTTTGGCTACTTAGACCTGAGTCACCCTATATATATATATATATATATATATATCTTCTGGCGGTGAGAAATTACAGATTAATCTATAAACGGGATTGTATTTTGAGTTAAGCGCCCGGTCAGTATCTCTAGATAATAAATTATTTCTGGCTATATTTAAACTGGCTATAATAAAGTATATATTCCTAATTACGAGGAAGGTTATTTATATATATATATATATATATATATATATATATATATATAAACATATATATATATATATATATATATATAGAATAGAATAGAATTTATTTGGCTCAAGTACATAGTCATTGCCAAGGATCTGGCCATTTTGTGTTAGCGGTTTTAATAATTAAGTAAACATAATAATGATAATAGTAATACAATGTCTAAAATAAATAATAATACTACCAAATTAGAAATAAAAATAAAGCTTGAATAATATAATCTAAAAAATATGAATATACATATGTACAATAAATGCGAAAGTAAATAAAATAACTATAGAACACTCTTTAAGAATAAAAATATATTCTGCAGCTTTACAGTACTGTCAATATTTAGCACATTTTCTAGCGTTAATTCGTCCCTGTTTTCCAATATATATGAATGTAAATATTGCTGCCCCTGAATTTTATGCGTTTGGCAGTGCAGCATTAGGTGCTTCAAACTATTATACATCTATCCATCACCCAACAGACATAGGTTTTATTTTTAAGGGATATTCTCGTATATTCAGTATTGCAGACTCTCAATTGGCTTAGGCCCTTAACTTTTCAATAGTTACATAAAATTGAAGATAGTTGGCTGGTTCTGGAGGTGAGAAATTTCTGATTAATCTATAAACTGGATTGTATTTTGAGTTAAGCGCCCGGTCAGTATCTCTAGATAATAAATTATTTCTGGCTATATTTAAACTGGCTATAATAAAGTATATATTCCTAATTACGAGGAAGGTTATTTATATATATATATATATATATATATATATATATATATATATATATATATATATATATAAAACCTTACCTCGAAATTAGGTAAAAAATGAAAATTGACAATGTCTACTTTCCCCTTCTTGAAAGGTCTATTCTCAATTAAAATAAAACTTTATTAAATACACGATTTTCAGCAAATATCACCACAAAATGAAAATGAAGGATTATCATATTATTCACCATTTAATTATTCCAAGGTTATGTGCACATCCTCTATCGGTGATTCTTATAACAGGTGTACGTAATTAAAGATGATCGCTCCTGTTTATTTAGATCACCATCTGAACTAATAGATATCGGCTGTTCTTGCTCTAGGAATTCAAATAGGCCTGAAGAGGACTACAGAAAATCCGAAACTAAAAGTTATTATGATTTAAACAACATGTGTATGTGCTGGAAGGTCATATAAATAACCCAAAAAATGATTGCCAATTCCTAAAAAAAAAATATTTTTTGAGAGGAGATCGTTGACCGTAGATGATGCAAGGTAGGGATTGTCGGGGTTCGGTCACTGCTATTTAATAAAACTACATTTTATCATAAAAATGGTTTTATTGTGCCGACGTTTCGGCTTGAACAGCCCTGATGAAGGCTTTTACAGCCCTGATGAAGGCTTGAAGTTCAAGCCGAAACGTCGGCACAATAAAACCATTTTTACGATAAAATGTAGTTTTAAAAAATATTTTTGTTTATCCAAATTCTCTTTATGTCAATATTTTATGTTGGCATAATGTTTAATCACATATACTCATTTTCAAAACTATTGATTCACATAAAAACGTACTGGCTGCCAGGGTATGAAGGTTTAGGAAAAAGCTCCCTAGCAGATTCACATGCAAAACTTGCTACAAGACAACCTGAGCTCGACCTATCAATCACAAACGAAGACTTGACCAATGCAATCGAACAAAATATTTTAAATCATTGGCAAGACAGCTGAATTCGACCAACCGACAATAAATTACGTACAATCAAAACTACTACTCAGGAGTGGAGATCCAGCTACTCTGACAACAGACGAGAAGAATTTGTACTTGCTCGACTCCGAATTGGCCACACAAGACTAACACACGAATAATTCATGACAGGACTTAACTAACCAACCTGTATTATATGCAATACAGACTTTACCGTAAAACACTTACCTTCGGAATACAGAAGACGAAACAAACTAAATATCCCACATGACATGAAGGAAGTGTTGAGGGACAGCAGAAAGTACATAAACACAATATTCTCCTACTTACACAACAATAAACTATACAATCTCATTTCATGACATCTGCTGAATAACCATTGGCTTTCTGGCATATTACAGACATTTCCATACCTCTGTTTATAGGAATAAGTGAATCGAATTTCTTATCACAATGCTCGTTCATTAGACCATATAGGTACCATCTTGAAGAAGCGAAATCACCATATTAGCGATCACTTATTAATAAATAAATGATCATGTATTTGTCCGGTCGAAGTACTAAAAAAACAAGATTCGTTTTTTAGCCCTAACCTGTCTAGAAAAGGGTGATCACTTGTAGAACACACTTCCTAAAAATCAGTGTATGTATAATTGAACGTTATAATTTGAATAATAAAAATAATTTAAATTTTATTATTGCCATTTCGGTTTCATGTTCTGCGCACTCAGGACGGAAGCTGGTCTCTTAATACGCGCTCTATATACATACATATGTATCTATCTATCTATATATATATGTAATGAGTTACTGTGTGCAAGAAAAGCAGTCAGAGTTTTGTAAAAATCTATATTTAGAACATTTGGATGGCGGAAGATAAAAAATAGAACTTAGATTAACATAGTGAAATAATATGCGTAAAGATCAGAGTAGGGCATTATACAATAAATTTTTTATTCAATAATCATTCAAATAAATTTTTATTGAATTAGAATTTATTCATTGATTAAGTTATTCATCCACTGATTATTTATTTTTCATTCAATGAATGACAAGGTTTACTCAGTATTCAAAAAATGTTTATTAAATAAGAATTTATTCATCGAATGATTTTTTTTATTTAATGAATAATTAATTATTTTTAATTCTTCATTAATTATTTTAATACATTTAAAATAATGTGGTTCGTGAAACAACAAACTCAGATTCTTTTGTAACAGTAAACAATTTCACTTAAATAAATAATTTTCGTTAAAAGTAAGAAACGTTTTAATGAGTGTAGTCATTTTTATTAGAAAAGATTGTTAGAATAAATCAAATGTAGTTAACGAAAAATTTCAGTCAAATAAATCAATTTAAAAAAAAAAAAAAAAATTCATTGAAATAAATAACATTCATTCAATAAAAATTCGTATTCAATAAATCATTGTTATTCAATAATGGATAAAAATAAAAAGGTACGTTATTCATTGAATCGCTGAATAATGAATGAAAAATAATTGTTTTTGATGTTTTCCGGTAGTGGGGTTGCTTAATTCCAGAGGGTGAAACAAAATTCAGTCTTCCCACAATTTTTCTTTATTTTGCACTAGGCCTTTCAACACAAATGTGCCATCATCAGGTGCTCCGTGCAGTGATAGTTGTTACCAGGGCTGTGTTCGGGCTAGGCCTAGTGCAAAATAAAGAAAATTTGTGGGAAGACTGAATTTTGTTTCACCTTCTGGAAAAATAATTAATTATTCAGAATGAAATAACCGATTTATGCGATGTATTCTGAATAACACTGGTAAAGATAGATTTTCACCATGTTCTCCTCACTGCTATCTTCGATCTTCCACCATCCCATAACAGCATGTCGAAACATTCTAAAAAGACATTTTTTCATAATTCTGATTGTTTTTTTTTAGCCGAATCCCAACCACTCGCTGATTTCTTATCACCTCGAAGGCTAAGTACATCTGCTTAGAAGTTTACATCAAGTCGTTAACGTACCTCTCACGTACGATTAGCGTCAATGTAAATCCACCTTCCCGACTGCACGTAGTACGTCACGTAGCCATGTATTCGTTGGAAATCCCACATCGAGGACGAATTAAAAAAACGGAAATGGGTGTCTCTATAGGAATCCTTTGACGTAGAGATTCTACAAAACTCCTTGATAACGTCTTATAATCTCATTCGCCAAATAAGGTAAACATATATATGTTTGACTATTTCTTGATCTGTGGGGTGCCGCACAGTAGGGCCAAACGTCATTTCAAAAAAGGCTACAACCTCCAAATCTTAACCAATTTGAAAGCATTTATTTTTTTAAGGAAAACTTGTAAGAAGAAGTTAAATTTACAATTGAATTGAAAATAAAATAACATTTAATTTTTCATTAACTTAAAATTAGCACTAATATCGTTGAATTTTTTTTTTTTTTTTTTTTTTTTTTTTTTTTTTTTTTTTTTTTTTTTTTTTATACGGCGCATGAACAAATCATGGCTATTAGCGCCGACATCCAGGGTGCAGCCAGGAATTTTATCAGCGAGCCCTGAGATGAGAAAATTTCTGGCGCCGGTGGGGATCGAACCCACCATCTCCCGCTTATGAATCTAGCGCGCTAGCCACTAGACCACGGACCCCATCGTTGAAATTAAACATTAATATCCTCATTAGACATGAAAAAAAGTAAATTTATCTTAATTCAACAATGAGATTAATTGAAATAATATTTAGTATAGATAATAATTGTAAAGAATAAAATAAGATGCTGAAATATTATCAATGTTATTCATTTTGATATAAACTATTTTTTATAAATTATTCTTTAATTAAATTAAAATCTGAGTTGGAACATGCTTCCATTCATTACGAAGACTACTTATATAAGGATTGTAAAATTTCCTGAATTTAACTTCTTTACACGTAATTTAATAAAGAAGGGAAACCAAAAACCTGAAAAATCTAACTAGATAAAGTTGCTCTAAACATTATTAGCTTATTAAAAAAAAAAAAATCATCGAAATCGGTTAAGATTTAGAGGCTGTAGTCTTTTGAATCAAGATATGTCGTTTGGCTCCACTGTGCGCCAGGGATTTGTAGTCTTTTGAATCACGATATGTCGTTTGGCTCCACTGTGCGCCAGGGATTTGTAGTCTTTTGAATCACGATATGTCGTTTGGCTCCACTGTGCGCCAGGGATTTGTAGTCTTTTGAATCACGATATGTCGTTTGGCTCCACTGTGCGCCAGGGATTTGTAGTCTTTTGAATCACGATATGTCGTTTGGCTCCATTGTGCGCCAGGGATTTGTAGTCTTTTGAATCACGATATGTCGTTTGGCTCCATTGTGCGCCAGGGATTTGTAGTCTTTTGAATCACGATATGTCGTTTGGCTCCACTGTGCGCCAGGGATTTGTAGTCTTTTGAATCACGATATGTCGTTTGGCTCCACTGTGCGCCAGGGATTTGTAGTCTTTTGAATCACGATATGTCGTTTGGCTCCACTGTGCGCCAGGGATTTGTAGTCTTTTGAATCACGATATGTCGTTTGGCTCCATTGTGCGCCAGGGATTTGTAGTCTTTTGAATCACGATATGTCGTTTGGCTCCACTGTGCGCCAGGGATTTGTAGTCTTTTGAATCACGATATGTCGTTTGGCTCCATTGTGCGCCAGTGATTTGTGGGTTTTGGCTGCAATGGAAGAAAAAAAAAATTTACATGTTAAACATATACCTAATTAATAGAAAGGTTCACATATATATTGTATTTCTTGCTCAAAAATTTAATTCTCTATTTGTATTGTTAATGTTCATATCTAAAAATATTTAAATTATTATTGCAAAATAATAGCTGTCTTGCACTGCTTGATTAACAATATTTAGTATGATATATACATTTCTTTCTAAATATATATTCTTATTAACACGTAAATAAACTGAATTGATTGTTTTTTTTTTTTTAATTTTTTTTTTTTTTTTTTTTTTTGTTTTTTTTACGGCGCATCTACATCTAGGTCATTAGCGCCGACATCCAGGGTGCAGCGAGGAATTTTACCAGTGAGCCGTGGGATGATAAAATTCCTGCCGGAGGTTGGGAATCGAACCCACCATCTCCCGCTTATGAATCCAAGGCGCTAGCCATTAGACCACGGGAGACCCCTGAATTGATTGTTATTTTCAATAAAGATTAATCAATTATAAAAATTTAGCAATTTGCCTATTTTTCTTGTCTAATGAATTATTAGATAAAAATAATTAAATCTCTTATATACCTACCGTATTAGTTTATTTTTGTAACACATTTTTATCACTACAAGAGCTCGTTTTTTTTTTTTTTTTTCTGCAATATATTAAATGTTTCCTTCGTTTGAGGCATTTTTATCATTTTTGTCTGGAGTTACCTCCACCTTGACTCTACAGATGTACCAATGTTCCTATCGTTCGTTGTCGTACGTAACTTAGTAAATCGTCGCCGACACTATTTACTAAGTTTCTTAGATAAAAATCCAATATGTCCATATATAGGTATTTTGGAACTCTTTCTTCTCCTCTCCTACTTTTTCCTGCAATATTTCGCTGAATTCCCCTTCAGCGTCCAGCGGGGCTATTAGTTTCGCCCTTGGATAGAAATTGGAGATAAACCCCAAATAATTATATTGTATATAGTTAAGTCGTGTTATCATAAGGCATTCGCATTTAGTTGAGCATGTCCAATCCGTAGTGAAACAAGAACTATTTCTGCGCTTTAAATATCTCGATGACTGGATGATCATTCTTTGAATGTTTTTTTTATCGTCTGGAGTTCATTGCCAATTATTTTTGCCCATTTATCGTTCCAATGATATCAGTTTTATACTTGAAATGTATAGCTTTGAAATTCTTCATGTCCAAGATTGACGAACGTGTCTTGTAGACGAATTTTGAAGGTGCCATCGGAAGCTTATGTCTTGTCCGTGTCTTCCAAGCTGAACGATCCAATGGAATGGCTATTAGTATGTAGATATCCGTGAGGAGCTGACGGCCGGGTTATGAGACGGTGAGAGTCGTGTGTTGACTGCAGCACTCACGACTGTCGGGAGCTGTATGGCGTTGCTGGAGACGCCTAGATTCCTCGGTGAGAGGCTCCTGGAGAGGGTCCAACTAGAATCTGAAACGGCGAGATCAAAGGAGCCGACTCACCCATCCCTTGTATTCCGCTTAACCTTTTGGTTAGAAGTCAAGGGATGATGGGGTTACGGAAAATGTATATTTTGAACGTTTTGGCAGCCTTCTTCTTCAACAAATACATTTTGAATGGGTGTTTATAAGGGGGCTGCAGCCCCCCTGGAATTTGGATTTAATGTGTCATATAAACAACATCAGTTGTGAAAAAAAAATTTTTTTGGGGCTAACTATTCCAAGTTCTAGATAGTATTTCATACTCCCCAACTGCTCCATGCTGCCTCCCCCCCTTTCAAAATTATTTCCAATATACGCCCCTGGCATAAGTACTGGAGCGAGACTAACAATACCATTTGGCGACCGTGAGGAAATTGTAGGAATTTCAGGCTTTTGGATATATGAGACGGAATTAGTGCATTTTTTAAATCAGAAAAATAAGTAAGTAAATAATCTTATGATTGACTAAAAAAACAGAAATAGCACATTCTGTTTTGTGTGGTCCGTAAACATCCAAAAATTCTGTTAGAGAGACAAAATAATCTTTTGAGTAGATTGACCTGACTGGACACTTAATGCTAGGCTCTGTTTTCTATCCCTTCCGTAGCATGGGTGCATATAGGAAATAATTTCCATGGGGGACATTTCCGGGGTTTGGAATACTAACAATCTAGAACTTGGAATAGTTTTAGCCAACTAAAACGCTATTAAACCCAAAATAAAATACTTTTTATAAATTAAGTGATCTTATTTAATTTATGTTTAAGGGGTTTATGACACTTATTACCAATATAAGCCCATGTTCCGTATCAACCGCTGTATAAGAAGCAGTATTAACTTGGATTCTACCCAATATTTTGTTTTGTTGGAAAGCTTTACAAAAAACAAGAATCTGACTAGATAAAGTTGTTATACATTTCATTAGCTTTCATTTTTTAAAAATGCATTGAAATCGGTCAAGATTTGGAGGCTGTAGGTTTTTTTTAAACGTCGTTTGCCCCCACTGTGCTTGTCGGTCAACCGATATCGGATCGGGAGAAAAACGGGTCAATTGTAAGAGCAGCCTTACAAAGTATAAGCTATTCAGCCAAATTTGAAGGAATTAAAAATGGTATAGGGAATTTGAATCGATTCATGCAATAAAAGCTCCAGTCCATTTTTCCAAAATGATTAAGTGATGGATTCGTTCAGGGGCGTATATAGAAAATAATTTCGGAGGGGACTGGGAAAATTTCGGGGGGGGGGGGGCTGAGACAATTTCCGGTGTATGGAATACTAACTATTTAGATCTTTGAAGAGTTTTAGCCAACTTAAACGCTATTACACCCCAAATAGAATATGTTTTATGAAGTAAATGATCTTATTTAATTTATTTATTATTTATTTTAAGGGTTTTATGAAATTTTTACCGATCAAATCAAAATTTCGGGGGGGGGGGGGGGGCTGCAGCCCCTTCAGCTCCCCTCCCTTATATACGCCCATGGATTCGTTGTCTCATAAGGTTCATACACTCGAAAGGTAAATACACATTCTATATTAAAAGGACTTCAGTCCAATACATAGTTGCCATAGAAGCCATAGAAACATAGTCATAATTTCATTATTCCATGAAGAAAGGGCTTCAGTCCAATACATAGTTGCCATAGAAACATAGTCATAATTTCATTATTCCATGAAGAAAGGGCTTCAGTCCAATACATAGTTGCCATAGAAACATAGTCATAATTTCATTATTCCATGAAGAAAGGGCTTCAGTCCAATATATAGTTGCCATAGAAACAGTCATAATTTCATTATTCCATGAAAAAAGGGCTTCAGTCTATATTTCTCAAAACTACTGATTTTGGACTGAAGCCTCTTTTACATGGATCTATTCATTATTGGCATAATCTTTAGTTTAATTTTGGTCATTAACTGGATCATTCCTCTACCTATTGTCATGGCAATGTTTGAACTTATTTTGTTTTCTTCAGAAATCCTGAATCAAGTTTCTTTCAAAAAGTTGATTCTGTTTCTCTCGCTTCATTAGTAAATAGCATTCATTTAAAATTACTAAATTCTCTTTACATTTTTTGAGCCAATAATCAGCAAACAGCTCAATCTCCGAAGTATGGGAATCTAAAAGAAGGAAGAAGGAGAGGGATACAGAATCGAGAGAGGATACACTACTGAATACAGATACATATAGGCAGACGGACAGTTTTCGAGAAACCAGCCGATACGTGAGGCCGTGCACGCGCAGTTGTCACGTTCGGGCATAACCACTTCCTGCTTGATGCGCCATTCGCAGGCCGCGCAGCTTTAACGGTCACCTTAGGCCCCAACCTGTCTGCTGGGCTGTGGGTGGGGTCCACCACCAGGCTCAGGAAGTACAGAAAGGGGTTCCGTGGTGATCACATTACTAGAGAACACAGATGAAGTCCGTGTGATCGAAACTCTTGAAATTGGTTCTAGGGAGCAACTTGAGAACCATAAAAGTGACTCTTCTTATCCTATATCAAATATATTGTTAATCCGAAACCAATAGTAACAATATAAAAATGTTAAAATAATTCTTGACCTAATTCTAAACAATTTTTCATACGTAGGCAGAATGTCATTGATTAAAATTCGAAATTAACATAATAGTCAATTTATTAACGTAGCTCTACATGTTTCGCATCATATTAAGCCTCTTTAAGAGCCTAAACAATAAACACAGCCTAATAGAACGTCCTGAAAAACAGGAAGAAAGTGTTGAATAAGAAAATTTAAATAATATATTTTTTTATTTCTTAGACAATGAATAACACTTTTTATTTTTACACTTTTTATTTTTAACAATTAATAAAAATAGTTTTTAATTACATAACCAAACTTTCTCTGGATAATCGAATTTTATGTTTTGGACGCTATCGATTTTTTAAACATCTGGCTACAAACACAGCTGATTGTAAAAAAAAAAAAAATATTAAACCAAATGAGCAGTTTTGATTATTTTGTTAAATATATGGAAAATGGTTCAGAAATCAGGTTAACCAGAAAGTTAACATTTTACTAAAATTTCGTTTTTCATTTATATTTTCTTCTAGAACTAACAACTCAGGTCTACACAATAATTATCATCAGTGTTTTTTTTTTTTTTTTTTTTTTTTTTTTTTTTTTTTTTTTTTTTTTTTTTTTTTTTATTTATTTATTTATTTCAAAAAAACAATTATAATCTGGAGTTGTACAAAACATTAGACAATGTTCCATCCTTATACGAGAGGAGTGGGGTAATCCTGACTCTCCCCCGTTCCCTGTGAAACCGGACTACCCCAGAAATATTTAAATTTCACACACAAATCCGTTATGACTGCAGTAACCCCAATTTTAAGCCTAACTCAAAACCGGCTCTCAAAATAAATTATAGAAGTTACTAAAGCTTTGTTGTTTATTTGTTTTTTTAGGTTAAAAAACTTCTTGGTTATCATTACCCGGACATTTAATGTTCTTTGAATTTTCTGGTTTCCACTTACTTATTTATTTTTGAAATGGTTTATTTTTACCAAATTTCTCATTTCCACAATTTTTAAAGTATTAGTTTCAGGAATGACAAAGAATATAGTTTTTTCCCGTAATATCACATGAAATACTCAATGCCTAAATAGTAATGATTCACATTTTAAGAATTTTACCTGAAACCGGCACTATCGAAGCACAAACTATAATAATAAACAAATAATGTGTCGGTATTTTGCTTATTTTTTATTTTATTTTATCTGAAACCGGCACTATCGAAGCACAAACTATAATAATAAACATATAGTGTGTCGGTATTTTGCTTATTGTTTATTTTATTTTATCTGAAACCGGCACTATCGAATCACAAACTATAATAATAAACAAATAGTGTGTCGGTATTTTGCTTATTGTTTATTTTATTTTATCTGAAACCGGCACTATCGAAGCACAAACTATAATAATAAACATATAGTGTGTCGGTATTTTGCTTATTGTTTATTTTATTTTATCTGAAACCGGCACTATCGAAGCACAAACTATAATAATAAACAAATAGTGTGTCGGTATTTTGCTTATTGTTTATTTTATTTTATCTGAAACCGGCACTATCGAAGCACAAACTATAATAATAAACAAATAGTGTGTCGGTATTTTGTTTATTGTTTATTTTATTTTATCTGAAACCGGCACTATCGAAGCACAAACTATAATAATAAACAAATAGTGTGTCGGTATTTTGCTTATTGTTTATTTTATTTTATCTGAAACCGGCACTATCGAAGCACAAACTATAATAATAAACAAATAGTGTGTCGGTATTTTGCTTATTGTTTATTTTATTTTATCTGAAACTGGCACTATCGAAGCACAAACTATAATAATAAACAAATAGTGTGTCGGTATTTTGCTTATTGTTTATTTTATTTTATCTGAAACCGGCACTATCGAAGCACAAACTATAATAATAAACAAATAGTGTGTCGGTATTTTGTTTATTGTTTATTTTATTTTATCTGAAACCGGCACTATCGAAGCACAAACTATAATAATAAACAAATAGTGTGTCGGTATTTTGCTTATTGTTTATTTTATTTTATCTGAAACCGGCACTATCGAAGCACAAACTATAATAATAAACAAATAGTGTGTCGGTATTTTGCTTATTGTTTATTTTATTTTATCTGAAACCGGCACTATCGAAGCACAAACTATAATAATAAACAAATAGTGTGTCGGTATTTTGCTTATTGTTTATTTTATTTTATCTGAAACCGGCACTATCGAAGCACAAACTATAATAATAAACAAATAGTGTGTCGGTATTTTGCTTATTGTTTATTTTATTTTATCTGATAGCGGCACTATCGAAGCACAAACTATAATAATAAACAAATAGTGTGTCGGTATTTTGCTTATTGTTTATTTTATTTTATCTGAAACCGGCACTATCGAAGCACAAACTATAATAATAAACAAATAGTGTGTCGGTATTTTGCTTATTGTTTATTTTATTTTATCTGAAACCGGCACTATCGAAGCACAAACTATAATAATAAACAAATAGTGTGTCGGTATTTTGCTTATTGTTTATTTTATTTTATCTGATAGCGGCACTATCGAAGCACAAACTATAATAATAAACAAATTCTGTGTCGGTATTTTGCTTATTCTTTATTTTATTTTATCTGAAACCGGCACTATCGAAGCACAAACTATAATAATAAACAAATAGTGTGTCGGTATTTTGCTTATTGTTTATTTTATTTTGATTAGTACTTTCAGTTAATGGCAAAAGCACTAGAGACTAGTTTTTATTTGGGTTGCTTCAATATGCAGAACGGGATAAATATCGTATTTCAGGTTCAAAATTAAAATATTAGGGCAAGATCAGACACATTTGTTTGAGTCAAATTTTACTGGGGCATAGATTTTTTATGTTATCCAAAAAAAAGTCCGGCAAGCAGGAACTTAGAGCTCGGTTGTTCCCCCTCATATCGTTAGGCTTATTATCTAATCAGTTAATATTTTATTTCGATAGTTTGAAAAAAAAAAATCATATCTCGAACTTCCGCTCATTCTTATGGAAAGATCCATTACACACAAGCTATATTGAATTGAATTGGATTCACAAATAATATTGTAGGGGATCTAAGTAACTTTCGAATAATATTGTAGGGGATCGAAGTAACTTTCGAATAATATTGTAGGGGATCGAAGTAACTTTCGAATAATATTGTAGGGGATCGAAGTAACTTTCGAATAATATTGTAGGGGATCGAAGTAACTTTCGAATAATATTGTAGGGGATCTAAGTAACTTTCGAATAATATTGTAGGGGATCGAAGTAACTTTCGAATAATATTGTAGGGGATCGAAGTAACTTTCGAATAATGACATTTCACTTGCCACAATTTCGTAGACCATTTTGAGATATTCAAGGAAATATGCAAAATCTTTAAAATTACACACATCTTATCAATTTGGTTTCCATTTTTTCCTCGACCTCAAGCGACACCAAACTTCATATAGTTGGCACAAATTTCTGAAAAATTTCCAACTTAATACTAAAATGCTAGTTTCCTTCGAAACTATCTCCTTGTAAGTGGTTTTATTCGATTTCATTTATCACAAAACCTTTTAAAAATTCACCTGAAAGGCTATAAAAGCAAAGCCATGAAAATTTTGCCAATAAAACAGTGTTTTGTTAAGATGACTCTTCTGGTTAACAAATTCGAATTAGGCTAAGAATATTTTGACCAATTTTCATCAAAATTGGACTATTTTTGAGATTACTAAAGAGTGATCAGACAAATATATCACACACACATTTCTACACAAATTTTAACCACCTTCTTTTAAACACTTTTAATTATTCCATAAAAGATTCGTTACCATATAAGGTTATAAATTATATAAGTTTTAGTGAATTCCCCAATAGGTATGACGCAGTTATTTCTATTGTTAAAACGTGGCTTGTCAAAATTATCTCTGGGTTAATATTTATTAAAAGTATACATATTAATTTTGAAAAATAGAAATTAATATTTGTGAAATGCTCATTATCAATTCGTATTATAATTAGGCCGAAATGATAAATTTATTAAAATGAGGCAGAGTATAGCTGTTATAAATTCTTATCCTTAAGGTGCATAAGCTAATAATAGGACATTTTTTTTTTTATTTTTAGCATGTCAAATATATATTTCCATTGCAGATTGCCATCTGATGTCATAAATTCTACTAGAGAAACGAAAAACATCACTAATATCAACAAAAGTAGCTCTTAACTATTTGATAAATACAAATCTAGATACTCGTTAACAAAACCACTAATGAACTGTTATTGATCACTTCCTTATTTTCGAACTGATATTAAATTTATAAAGGCAGCTAAATATAATTGGGATTTAAATATAAATGGCGTGAATAATTACTGCAATGCAGAGAAATTTTACATCCGGATAAGTGTTATTTAGATAATTAGTAATCAAGCAAAATAACTAGATATTTTTAGCGAGTTTTCTCTTAGCAAAAATAAGGAACGGTGATATTTCATTTATCCACACGACATACAGTGGGGCCAAACGACATAACATGTTTAAAAAAAGGCTACAGCCTCTAAATCTTAACCGATTTTAAAGGGTTTTTTTTTAAAAAAAAAGCTTAGCCATATTTTTGTTTTTTCTCTTGTTTATTATATTACGTGTAAATAAGTTAAATTCACAAAGTTTTACAATCCTTATATAAATAGTTTTTGTAATGAATGGAAGCATATTCATATTCCAATAATGTTTAAGCACAAAACTTACTTAAAGAATAATTTTTAATTCATTACAATTGTTATCTATACTAAATATTATTTCATTTAATCTTATTGTCGAATTAAGATAAATTTACGTTCTATGAAGATGTGTCAGTCTGTTTTTTCCGAGTCTAATCAAGATTTTAATGTTTAATTTCAACGATATCAGTGCTGATATTAAGTTAGATGAAAAATAAAATATAATTTTATGTTCAATTTTAAAACTTCTTAAATTTAATTTAAAAAGTAATTTAATATACAAGGGGAACAAAAAAAAACACAAAAATATGGCTTGACAAAGTTGTTTCAAATTTCATTAGCTTTCATAATAAAAAAAATGCATTGAAATCGGTTAAGATTTAGAGGCTGTAGCCTTTTTTTAAACACGAAATGTCATTTGGCCTCATTGTGCGACGTGAAACTTGATTCCATAAGTTATTAAAATTTTAATTGACACTTTGAGTAAGCCTGAGAGTAACAATTCTTAAAATCTGATTTATGTGTCTGATACGATTAAATTTCAATTATATTTTTTATAACATAAGAAGAAAGTTTATCAATAATATAAAACAGTTTTAGTTATAAGTGATTTCATTAAAACTGGTATTACCGATTTTACATCCCTTGAAGCCTCTTCAATTTTACTAGTTAATACCTAATTGTCATGCAAACTCTTTGGAGAGCGACTCTTGGGACAGGTCCAAACTCAGATCATCTTTAAGGCATCAGTAGATGTAAAACCGGTAGAACAGTTTAAATGAAATTTCAAATTGACCTTCTAAGGGTAATTCAAATTGAAATATTAAAAATTATCGTAAAGTGTTTAAGTCCGTTATATGAAGAAAACAGAAATGTGTTTTATTAATTTTTTTGCTTCTGAAAGGTAAAAATTGCTAAAGAATTATGTACTTTAAAGATAAATTCAATAATAATATTGGACTGATATACTCTTTTAGCTGTGTAATTTGCAATATAAACGATGATGTTAATTTTTGAGTAATAATAGATCTTAGGCTCTGTAAAATACATAAAATATTTTTCAAATACTCATCGTGAAAATTTCAATCATTCGTTTCTAATTCCAAATTTATTGTAAAAAATTGCCTCACAATGATAACACTGTAGTTAAAAATATAGGGTTGGCAAATAAGTCCTTTCGGTTTTTTAAGTTGAAAGAAAACTATTGTATATTTTGAACATAATTTTTATTTTAATCTACAATGTAATGTCCATTATATTCTATTACTTTACCCCGTCTCTCCATCAGCTGAATAATCCCATGCTCATAGAATGTCTGTGGTTTATTAGCGAAAAAATGATCAAGGTGCTCCCTGACACCCTGTTCGTTTTCAAACCGTTTTCCACCTAAGGAATTTTGTAGAGACCGGAATAAGTGGTAGTCACTAGGAGCAAGGTCCGGTGAATAGGGAGGGTGGGGCAAAAGATCCCATCCAAGGGCTAACAACTTGTTGCGGGTGACTAACGAAGTGTGGGGCCTGGCATTATCATGATGGAAGACGACACCCTTTCGATTTGCCAGTTCTGGGCGTTTTCGTCGAATTGATTCATTCAATTTTGTTAATTGTGAGCAGTATAGAGTGGAATCGATTGATTTACCTTGTGGCAGCAGATCATAAAAAATCACACCCTTGAAATCCCACCATACAGAAAGCATTATCTTCTTTGGGTGCAATCCCGCTTTAGATGTGGTTCCAGGTGGTTCGTTGCTAGGTCTCCAAGATTTTTTTCGCACCACATTATCGTAGACAATCCACTTTTCATCCCCTGTCACAAGTCTTTTAAGAAATGGATCGTTTTCTTGACGTTTTCGCAGGGAATCGCAAATGGAAATGCGTTTTGCCAAATTGGCTTCGGTCAGAGAGTGGGGGACCCAAACATCCAGCCTAGAAACGTAGCCGAGCTTCCGCAAATGATTTTCTACGCTTGCATGTGATATATCTAGGGCCTCAGCAATGTCTCGCACTGATTGGGAAGGATTTTGATCGACTATATCCTTAACATCAATGCTTTCAATTTCTTGTGGACGACGAGGTCGTGGTGCGTCGTTTATGTCAAAATTCCCTGCCCTAAACTTGGCAAACCAATTTTGGCACGTGCGCTCTGTTAAGGCTTTATCCCCATAGATCCCGCATATTTTTTTATGAGCCTCTGCAGCTCGCTTTCCTTTTTTGAAATAATGCAGCAAAATATGCCTATAATGCAATAAATTACCGTCCATCTTCTCAGCTGGATCACAAACGCAATACTGACCTAATCTTAACAAGTGTCGACAGACATAACTGTTTACATATTACAAATAGGATAAACAATCCTCTGTTGGGATTAATTGCATCAGATAAATGTGACATATTGTAAACAAAACATGAATACAAAAACCGAAAGGACTTATTTGCCAACCCTATAAAATGAGCTATATGCACGTATTGTTTAATATGTTCATTGTCTGTAAAACATTAATTCATTAAATTTTATAAATTAAACGTAACCAACATTATGCAATCTACATTTTAGTTTAATAATACAATAAAATAATCAGTCCCGTAACAAGTCACGAATGCCCCCTGGGGCCGAATACGAGAATCTGATTATAATAAAATATACAAGAGAAATAACATAAAATTAACAAAAAAGAAACAAAAACTTTTTTACCGATTAAAAATTTAGCTAACTGACATTTCATTTGTTAATCAAATATTTTGTATTATCCCAATAAAGGTTCACAGACATTTACTATTATAAACTCTGATTTGATGCACCCTTCTTTGCTTAGAATTGATGCAAAAGCCCTCTGCTAAAAACTAAATAAAACACTGGACTTGTTCATAACATTTATAAATTGTTCAGTTGACAATCTGACTAAGTAATATTTTTCATATTATTTTATTTTAGTTTTTTAACCATTTGGTGATAAAACAAGAGCTTTTTCCGGAATCCTATAGGAATAAAATTCGTTTTAGGTATGTGATAAGAATTCTCTATCTAATAATTATTGTGGTTTTGTGTCGACTGTTTTGTATGATCTGTTCCATTAACCCAACAAAAAGAGAGTATCTTTTTGTTGGATCATTCAAGAAAAGCAATTACACTAAATGGCTATGAGTATCTTTTTTAAATATTATTGTATAAGTGTTTTTTCATATTAAAGAAATTACGCAAATATAAGTCCACCCATGTATCACATATAATTTTTTAATATTTTATATAAAATCATTTCGTAAAAAAAAAAAAAAAAAAAAAAAAAAAAAAAAAAAAAAAAAAAAAAAAAAAAAAAAAAAAATCTTCGCTAAAGATTTCTTTTTAGAAAATAAATTAAATCAGTAAATTAAATCCCGAAAATATCAGAAGATATACCTCATGATAGACGAGCATCCTTGTGGAAAATAGATAGCCATCTAGATTTGCTGGAGGATTGCTGAAGATTAAGATAAATTTTTATTGTGTGTAACATGTCATGGAGTTAATTAGGCGTTAGGGGTTCATAAACCTCCAACATCATGGAAGATTAATTAAAAACTACAGTTAAATATCTAGTTAAATTACTTAGGTACTTATTTTTTAAATAATCAAAAGTACATATTTTTTAATTCATAAGCACTATCATAGAAGTTTGTGATTTTTTTTTTAAAGTAATTAACGAATATTGTGCAAATAAATAAATATTTTTTGTTGAGAGGTGATGGTTGACCGTTACTGATGCGAAGGTAGAATTTGTCTAGGTTCGGTCTTGGTATTTTAATAAAACTGCATTTTTTTTTTTTTTTTTTTTTTATGTGCATCTGCTACTGGGGGCCATTAGCACTTCTCATCTTGACTTCGTATTTTTTAATGGGCAATTATATTTGTTTACATCGACGCTTAAGAATTCTCCTTGAGTTAATTCTTTTTGTACTAGTTGTAACATTAAACCTAAACTATGTATCTACATTAGCTCCTTTTTAACAAATGTCGGAGCTAAAGCAAAACTTTTTATCTATGTCTACCCTATATGTTTACACTAACATCTATATACAGGAGTCAGTTCCATTTTAAACATATGTTGGACCTAAACTTACTTCTAAACCTAAATCTAAACTAAATTTATAATTACTAAACTAAATTTATAATTAGTCATACACACGCAATAACTTACTCAGATTATAAATACAGTCGCACAATAAATACAGCCACACGATATATACAAACCTCTTAATGATGATGTAAAAGTTGATAAATATATGTAAAATATATATAATCTCTTATATGAGACTAAACATTTTAATATCTCTAAGGTAATCTGTTCCACTGATTGTTATATCAAACCGACTTCTGAGTTTGACTGAACTAAAGAATAAAAGTTCCCTTTTATTTCGAAAGCTTTGGAAAGATAGGTTGTAAAATACTACAAAAAAAAAAAGGGTATAACTAAATTATAAAAAGAAGTCCGACTCACAGGAAGTGCGAAATGTTAGCGCGTTTCCGTTCTGTCATTTAGAAAGCTTAGAATAGAAACAGTTGATATTTTGTCTTAATTTTAAATATTCAAAATGGAACCTCAAAGCAAACTTACAGTATCCTAAGCAGAATTTACTCCATTTAAGCGGCGGCTTCTCCGAATGATATCACTCTATCAAAAATTACATAGGAACAGTTTTTATAGGAAATTAAATAAGGCTTCGAATAGATGTACTACGATTTCCTAACCGGTTTCAAGATATGTAAGAAAATATCCAAAAATCGTAAGAAAAACCAGGTTTTTTCCTCTTTTCTTCAAAAACGGTTAGATATATGACCTGAAAATAGACGCATTAGATTCCAAAAGTTCAAGTAGTTATAGAACATGTAAAAACGTAAGCGCAACGACTAAAATCGATATTTATGATTGTGCGAATTTCGCCCAAGAAATCATGGACGGAATGAAAAACCTTAACCTTTCAAATTAGACAAAGTATTTTGTTCCAAATTTCTTGTAACGTGGAGATTTTTCATCGGCAACTCCTGATTGCGCCATAAAGCCGACGTCATAAGCTGGTTTCCTTCCTATTGTGTGAGGAAACGCCCTAAAACACTTATTTATTTCTTGTGAGTTCCGCAACGGAGGCGATGAACTCATTAAAACGACAGAATCAAAGGCAATTACATTTGGTCAGATGTACGATTGCTGATCAGTTGTTCGAAAATAAAACGATTGTCCTAAAAATATGAACAAAAACAAAAAGGAAATACAAATATAAAATATTTGCATAAAAAATGTTTTAAATGTGTTAGGAGTGTTTGTATGTATGGGCTACCTTCCGTATGTCATGTAAGTTGTAAGGCATCGTCAAGTTGCTACGTTGTCTACAGTCAGTTTATAAATGTTTGACGGTTAGAGGTCTGTTGCATATTCGACAAGTGGGTAGGTATTTCTTTTCTGTCTAATAAGTACGAATGGGTAAGTAGGGTGTGTCCTATCCGAAGCCTAGATAAAATAACTTCGTGTCGTCGATAGAATTGTTATTTTAGCCAGGTTTTGATCGTATTCTTAATTTCCTTTAGTTTTGAAAGTACTTTTCAACCAATATTGCTCCTATTCGCACATTGTGTTAGTACATAAAGTTTTGTTGAAGTCGGAAGTTGTCAAGGTGTTTAAATCAGGTATGGGTCGCTTTGTAGCCAGTTTTGCCACTCATTGAATAGATGGATTGGTCAAGGTGCCTTAAAACACTTTAGGGACCTTACGTTAGGAACTTACTCCTGAGTGTACTTACACCTGCATGGTCGTACCCAAAACCTTGTCTCAGGGACCGCTCTAGAACTGTAAGCCACGATTCGTGCTTAGATTTAACGCTTACATTCCACCTTGAGAGTAGGCAGCCTTTGCTAAAGACAAGAAGTAGTGTGTAAGTGTGTGTGTGTGTCTGAGTGCGTGAGTGTGTCTGTTGCGGTTCCCAGTAGCCTCAGGCCGTGCTCTGCATGAGGATAGAAGTACCTAGCCGAATACGGAACAGCCTCACAGTCGGGCCATTTCCGAAAACCTGACCACCGTCCGAAATATCAATGAGCCGAGGGCAGCCGGATTTCGCCGAAAAACCGCATCCGGGCACCGCCGTCGCGAATAAGACTCGACACCGACGGGATCACTTTGTATTCATTCCAAGCAGGGTTTTTATTAAGTTTGTTTTGCTTTAGATACATCAAGCAGGTGCAAATCTAAATGTTTAAACCAAACTTACTTGTTTATTTCTGTTGATAATTCGCCCGAAGAAGTGTATACTCATCACAACAAAACCTAAACAAAAATAATTTTGTGTTTATATTATACACATTCATAAGGACTGTTCCACTGCTTAGTTTTGTTCTTTTCAGCGGGTTTTTGTCTCTGTTTACTTAACTTTTCAATTGGTTATTGTTTTTTAATTGCATTTTAATAGTAACAAGAGTATTTTAATCAACTAAGGTAAGAATATGTGTACTATAACAGTGTTATAGTTTTTTTTTTTTTTTTTTTTTTTTTTTTTTTTTTTTTTTTTTTTTTTTGCGGCCCATCGACAAATCTTGGCCATTAGCGCCGAGTGTTATAGTATTTCCAAGAGCGAACGCTGTCGGATTCTTTTTGTGGCGCCTTAATCCTATTTTCTCTTCGAGATTTTATTTTATCTTTAACGAAATATCAAACCCCACCAATAACTGCTACTATTCCTTTACTAATAGCAATAGGGATATGAACGGAACCACGCTCATATGACGCAGTTCCTACTAGTCGGACTTTTATAATTATTTTATCAGCAAGTTATAGTAAATTAAACATCGACTAACCAACCACCTCGCTTAAGCAGGCGACACACGGTCAGGCAGGCCTGTCAGTTAGGCCTGAACAGTCCGCCGTAAAACCGGTCGCCTGAACGTGTATATATTCCGGCCGGTCTGTCAGTTAAGACTGTTCAGGCGGCCGGAATATATACACGCTCAGGCGACCGGCTTTCAGGCGGACTGATCCGCCCTAACAGAATCTTGTCAAGCCTGCTTTAGGAATGTGTTTAATTTTTCGGCTTCTATTTTTCTAATTTAAGCAAAATTCTTTTCATACCACGTTTTAAATTAACTGTCAAATTATTAAAAAAGTCCGATTCGCAGGAACTGCGTCATCTTAGCGCGGTTCCGTTCTTATCTCTAGTGTTTATGAAGGCATAGAATAGAAACAGTTATTACTTTGTTTAGATCAATAGCGAAACACCTATCCAAATGAAATCTCAAACAAACCAGTCTTGAAAGGTCTTGATTTACAATCTTACCTGTATGGGTCAGCTATCCCATAAGTCGGGCAGAAAGGCCTCCGCTCTGAGGCATTTGGAAAGCCTTGGGATCTCTCTCTTTGAACGCTACATTTTTAACAATAAATTGATCTTCTTACTTTACTTAATCTGTTTTATTGTCAAAAACATTATCCGACTATAAGCAATTTAAAAATAACAAGGAATAAAACAGTCAAAAAGAACCGCTCGAATAAACGAAATCAATTACTTTAAAGTTTTAAGCACTTATTTCTCCGATTGACATCGCCTAATTAAAACTTTCTTTAGAACCTTTTTTGTAGAGCATTTAGTAAGCTTTCGAATGGTAACCTTCTGCTTCCCAAGATTGTCAACGGTTTTCGAGATACTAACGAAAGTATACAAAGTTACCAGAACTTTTCTTGTCTGTTAATAAAATATTTTATTCTAACCCTTTCTTTACTCCAAACATAACCAAAATTTCAACATATTAGTGTTGATGAAATTCGAACATGCAGAAAATGTTTCTACTGAATCCCATAATTCTAAGTACCAAAATCAAAGACAAAAAGAACAGTTCGAATAAGCGAAATCAATTACTTTAAAGGTTTAAGCACTTTTTTCTCCGATTGACATCGCCTAATCGAAACTTTTATTAGAACCATTTTTGTAGAGCATTTAGTAAGCTTTCTAATGGTAATCTTACGTTTCGCAAGATTTCAACCTTTTTCGAAATATTAAGGAAAGTATACAAAGTTACCAACATTTTTTTATGTCGGTGAATAAAATATTTTATTCTAACCCTTCCTTAACTCCAAACGTAACAAAAATTTCAACATATTAGTTTTAATGAAAGTAGAACATGCAGAAAATGTTTCAACTGAATCCCATGATTCTAAGTACCCAAAACAAAAACGGTATTCAAAAACTATTTTTCCAATTTTCTCGAAAACGGTTAAAGCTATCTCCTTAAAAATGGTTTCATTCGTTTTCCTTGGCCAAGAAGCCTATAAAAAGAGTACTTAAAAGCTTATGAACTCAAAAACGTAAGCGTTACGATTTTTTTTGCGCGAATTTCGCCCCAAACGCCATCTTCCAGTGGGCGGATTGTGCTGGTTAACGAACTTGACCTTTCAAATTGGAAGACGGATTTTTGTACCAAATTTCATCACAATCGGACCATTAGGGAAGCCAGAAATGAGCGAACAGACAAATATATATATATATATATATATATATATATATATATATATATATATATATATATATATATAAATAAATATATATATATATATATATATATATATATATATATACAAATTTGAACCACCGTTATTTTCGGTCTCTAGGGGTTCTGAAACGCGAAATTTTTTAGTCGGCCCTTCCGGATTGTTTCATTGTATCAACCCTATAAGCGGGGTTCCTCCCTAAAAAAATGGTTCTTACATATCTAATTGGTACGGCAGTGGACAGGGACTTCTGGTGTTATAATTATCGTGCGCGCGCATAGAGGAAGCGTGATAATCGCTCCGAGAGGAAATGATAACTGCTGCGGCTTAGCTATAATCGGCGGAAGTCGCCCAGTTCCGGAAGTGTCTCTCTGTCTCTATACTCCGCGGTGTTTTCCTCATGTCATTAGCTCACCTCTGGAAATATTATTTGATGCTTCGTTAAATATATCATTTTCTGCGGGCATATTTTCTTATCTTCGATCGCCGCCCTCGATGGACTTGATAACGAATTGGGTCAGTACTTTGGAACATGTGCTTCTAAGGAATTTTACGCTAAACGGCGATTGAGAAATCGTGTTCCCTTGCCTTAGGAACAACCAGGGACCGTCCCAGAATATATGGAACATAACACAATAAAACAGATAATATTTGACAAAATTAATAATTATTTCGTAATAATTTAGGAAGCAGCTAGGCCAGAGATTCAGATCACACCACAGATCAAGACAAGGATTTTACAATCATCACAATTTTACATTATACAGCTTCAACACAAGGTCCTAAAAAAATATAGCAGGTGTTGTACCTTTGACCACATTGCAAAATTTAACTTTTCTTAGCTTAAATATTAAGGCTAAATTATTTTTTTTTTTCAATTTATTGTAATTAGTATTATATTGTTTATCATATTTAATTTTTTGGAGGTTCTAGCTTTAAATTTAATATTTTTATTAATTTCTTTAAAAATAATCGTACTATGGTCAAAGGTATAACGTATTGTTGTACCTCTGACCACGTAAAAACAACACAGCAGTGCAGTCAAAAAATGTATTCATCAACATTGCAAATAATTGTAAGTTTAATGTATGCAGGACAAGCATGTAATCATAATAAAAAGTCTATTATTGATAGTATGTAATCCAGCTTAATATGCTGAAAATACACTCCAATCGATAAACGTTTCAACTGACAAGGAGACCCACTACCAATATTAGGGTATGGGAGTTTTGTCACAATGTCTTCAACATCATTAAAATTTTCATCCTCTCTTGTAAACTTGTCTCTTAAAGTTTTTTTTTTAAATACTGGATCTTAAGCATTGGACATTTAATATCACAGATCTCTGCGACTAAATATGTAATGTTCTTTTTACTTTTATTGTTAACAAGAATAAAATTTCCTTTATCTAAGTCATATTTTTCAAATTGTTGCTGGTCATCTACATAACTCACGAAATTTATCAGACAGATCAACGGTCATTTTCTCCTAAAGAAATTTCGGTGTCAATATTAGAATTAGAACAATTTTTTTTTTCACTTACCACTCTTTTAGGAAGGGGTTTATTTGTATGTGGTATCTTACGTTTAGGGTAGTGCTTTTTTTTTTTTTTCTTTTTTAAAACCTTCAATAATTAGCTTTTCAGGACTATCTGTCAGGATACGTGGTTTCCCTTTAGACCAGCCCCTATTTGACATTTTCCTTGCCTGCGCTTTTGGATAAGGCCTTACAACTTCAGGTGTAACGATAAGGGGCGATAGGTTTCAACACTGAGGATTGATAATGTCAGTTTGAACTTATTTCATTTATTAGTTTTTAAATTCTTTATGAGCAATTACAGCAACCAATATTAATTAGTTCTTAAAAATTTGTAGCAGAAGAACATAAAAGTTAAATTATATTACATCCAAATAATATTATCTAAAAATAATAACCTATGAAATTAAAATAATAAATGTTACATATAATAAAAAATTAGAGCTCACCTTTCCACTAGACACTATCATGACTTGCCCTTGATCTCCTTTTGATAAAAACGATAAGAACTGCTTTATTAAACATTCAGACCTGAGTCTATTGTTATGAATTAATCGCAATCAGTAGAAAATAAATATTGCTTATTAATCCTCTCGACAAATTAATTATCGATTAATCTAACTCTCGATTAAGCCGTAAAATACATTACTCCTGACATTATATATCTGAGCAAATAAATCGTAATGGGATCTCAAGTACACTTCAAATAGAGCTGATGTATGACGCTTACATCATTTTAGCACATTTCCTCTCTTCTTGGAGAAGAATATATATATATATATATGCGTAGTAATATAACTAAGCACGTTAATAAATTCAAATGCAATCATTAAGATATTTCTATGGAGTATGTACCTAGATATTTAACTAGTAGCGGCAGACATGTGATCCAGCGCAAATATTGACATAATTGTCACATAACATCTGCTACACTTTAATTGTTATCAATAATATTCCCCTTGAATAGCAAATTTCCAAACACGTGATATGATTAACATTTTGTTGCAATATATACAAATATTACTTATATAAATATATGTGTGTGTGTGTGTGTATGTGTGTAGAGAGAGAGATTGAAGGAGAAAAATTGGAATATGATTTGATAAAGGGCTAAAAATACAAATAAAGATGTATACGTAATAATAATAATAAGTAATAAAGCCAACGGCCGTAGCCACGTTGAATGCACCGGTTCCCGTAGATCACCGAAGTTAAGCAACGTCGGGCGTGGTCAGTACCTGAATGGGTGACCGACCACGTGCTGTTGGCATTATAATATGGTGGCGACCTATAGATAGCCCGGCGCTAATAGCCAAACAGTTGATGCGCCGTTAATGAAAAAAATAAAAATAAAAAAATAAAATAAGTAATAAAGACATGGCTAATGTCTTATAGTTTTTGTAGAGTCTTGTGTGCGAGGTAACGGATGACCTTCGTGCAGAAAAGATGATGGAATCTATGCAAGAAGGGGGTAGGGCGACAGTTAAAGGAAGAGAGAGATACGGAGAGTGTAGTTTAGATACAGGGAGAGAAAGACGAGAGAGAGTTAGACAATAGTATAGACTCACAGAGGGAGGGAGGGAACGAGGGAGTGTCCCAGAAACGGGATGTGAGAGCTAAAGAGAACGAGAGAGAGAGGGGTGACTTGCAGAAAAAGAAAGTGACAGAGAAATAGAGAGATAGAGATACGCTGAGGGTGATATAGAGAGAGAAAGAGAGGAATAGAGGGCAAGAAGGAGGCGATAGTTGGTGATTGATAGAGAGAAAGAGAGGCAGAGGGAGATAAAAAAGGGGGTTGCAGAAAACGAGTGTGCCAGCGAAACAGAGAGAGAGAGAAAGAGAGAGAGAGAGAGAGAGAGAGAGAGAGAGAGAGAGAGAGAGAGAGAGAGAGAGAGAGAAAGTTGGTGTGGCGACAATGAAGAGGAATGAGAGAGAGGCAGACAGGAGATAGGACAAAAAGAGAGAGCGGAGGAAGAGAGAAGAGAGAGAGAGAGAAAAAGGGGTTGATTGAGAGAGAATGAGAGAGAAGGAGGGGAAAGGGGAAACGTTGGTGAAAGAGACAGAAGGTGGGACAAAGAGGCTTTGGGAAAGAGTTAGAGAAGAGGGAGTGAGAGAGAAAGAGTGAAGGGGCAGAGAGAGAGAGAAGAGAGGGGAGAGAGAGAGAGAGAGAGAGAGAGAGAGAGAGAGAGAGAGAGAGAGAGAGAGAGAGAGAGAGAGAGAGAGAGAGGGAGGGATGAGAGAGCGAGATAGAGACTCGTGGAGATGGAAATGAATGATTGTATAAAACTAAATAGGAATACTTTTAGGGGATGTAGGGATAGAAGGAGATTGGTTTGTAGAAAATGAGAGATAGATAAAGTGAATTATCGCCCTAAAAAAGAGAGGAAGAGGGAGTTGTAGAGAGGATTGAAGGATTGAATATTCAGAAGGAACAGCGAGAGAGAGAGAGAGAGAGGATATAAAAACTGAGAGGCGTTGCTAGGATTAACCTCGGCGAGATCCGTAGGATTATCCTGTTTATACCCGGCTCTAATCCTAATCCTAATCCCACATAACAATTACTCCACGTCCTATTGACAGAACCCCCCTAGTCTGCCCCTAGTCTGCTGGTTTATCCAGTCTGTCGTCCGGCTTGCTCGGGTGAGGATCGCTGTGGTGTCTCTCTGTTCGCTAAAAATACCAATTTGCTGGAAATCTGTTGTTTCCACCGATTTTTTTTGTTTGTAGTGTAATATCGTAGTTCATATCATGATCATCTTGTGCGCGTGATGTTATTCATTAAGGCAGTCATACTGCCCAACTAAATAAAAAACTATTTCTGAGCGATGTAAGCCTGATACGTAAGGACATACGTAGTTACAGTTCAACGTCAGAAGTAGTTCTATCGAGGTTTAAGATAGGCCACGTTGTGATTGTGACAGCGGTAGCCACATGACATGTCTTCGACTGCAGTAAGTAATTTTTACTAGTATATCACATTAAAAAATTATATAGCATTACCACTGTACTTGGTAGGCCAACAACTGCAAATGAACTCTGTCATATTCCTATGTTTGGCCTGAGTTACAAGAAATGATAAATGGTAGAAATCAATTGAAAAATTCATTGCTTCAATATTGAACGACACATTTGTTTTATGTTTTAACACCCAAGACTCTGGGTCTAGCTTGCCACATTACTTAGCAGAATATGGTGATTTTAAATGTAGACCTGTTATAGCTTTATTTTATTCTAGGTTGGGGTTGCTTAAAGAATTCACTTCTCCGCCAAAGAAACCCTTGGACAGCTCGTCGAATATGGCCATAGAAGCGTATGTCAATTTTTCATTGGTGTTTCTTGTGTTTTTGGCGCAACCATCCAATAACTAATTGAGCTAACAACAAAACATTTGAAAACTAATCGGTTATCGCTTATAAAATTCTCAGAAATGTATGTAACAAGGACTGATATGTTCTATTCACACACACCTGGCATGTAAACGTCCCAATTCAAAACCGTCATCGGTAAAAATCTTCAGTAAAAACCAAAGAATATCGTTGAGAAGATATCACCTTTTGACGGTTCTGTGACTGATGGTTTGCAACCGTCAAAAGACAATTCTTACTTATTCAACGATATTTTTCCTGAGAATGTGTGAATAGACAGTCAATTCCACTTTAGTCACCGAAACGTCGTGAAAACATATTTTCTGTGACGTGACTGATGTCTATAAAGATACCTTTGTGACAGTTTCTTAGAACACTTTCTTTACAACACTCTTGTTTGAACAGTTTCCAGCAATGAAACTGTGCAAACCTATAAATAGAACATAATTATTCTTCAACTGACCCTTTTCTAAATATTCTTATCTTCGTGGACGGCGGAAGGTCAACAAATAAAATCTTCAACACTCAGTATCACCAACTTTATTTCATCCCTACATGTTTCACACCTTTATTGGTGCCTCTTCAGGGGAAAAAATTACAAAAATAAAACTTACAGCCTACACCTGAGGAGGATAACCTTCCACCAGTACGGCCACGTCTAGAATGATCATGGTCTGAAAGAATTCAATATGGCGAAAAATAAACAGCTGATCGATAATCGATATGTCATACCTTTAAAAATGATTAAAAATGAATTTCCAGAAGAAATATAGTCCTAACAATTAAAACCATCTTCCCACCTTCAACATAAAAACATAAATTTTACTTTTTGTCAAATAAGTTAATAAAAATAGTATTTAAATGTAGTATTTCCGTTTTTTTCAGAATCCTTTCAGACCATGATCATTCTCGACGTGGCCGTACTGGTGGAAGGTTTCCTCCTCAGGTGTAGGCTATAAGTTTTATTTTTGTAATTTTTTCCCCTGAAGAGGCACCAATAAAGGTGTGAAACATGTAGGGATGAAATAAAGTTGGTGATACTGAGTGTTGAAGATTTTATTTGTTGACCTTCCGCCGTCCACGAAGATAAGTATAAATAGAACAGTTTAGTAAACTAATCTTTATCCACCCTTTACAATAGAGAACCATAAAAACTATTTTTCATGAAGGTGACGGGGCAAAATAGTGCCAAGCAACATTTTTAACAAAACTTAACTGAAGCTACGATAGGTTGGATATATTATTATCAGTCAAATGCTACTGAAATATGACTACAAGCTCTGTATGCTACTTAATCTTGTTGCCCCTAACCATTTCAACTGATAGTCCTACATAATATCCAACATATAGCAGCTACAGTAAAGGTTTGTTAAAAATGTTGCTTGGCACTATTTTTCCCCGACCCCTTCATGTATAAAATCAATGAAGTACAGAATTATCAATTGGTCATTTTGTTCTTGAGCAAGTATTTCTTCTTTCCAAGACCAAGTAGTTCTTGAAAAGCACCAACAGGTGTATATATATATGTGTATATATATATATATATATATATATATATATATATATATATATATATATATATACATATATTTGAGTAACCGGATTTTTCATGGGTTATATCGTCGCTACAAATGCAAAGTATCGAATGTGAAAATTACCACTTTTCAGAGTGGAAAAGCATTTATTCATAATTTTTTTTTGACAGTGAAATATTCGGCAGATTTGACCTTTTGATAGTGGAATACTTTTCCTTTAATAGAGTGATCTAAGATTCAAGAATTTGCCGTACATAAGTCCAGCAGAAATTAGTAAAGATTGACAATGAAAGATGCATTTTTTCACATTCGTTACTTTGCACTTGTATCGACGATATGAAGTCTAAATTTGGCAAGAACTTGCGGCCTGCGTCTAAGCCGATTTTTCTACCTATGAAGTGAGAATTAACCCGCTAATGAGGTAATGACAATGTAAATATTGCGTGAACTGCGGCATTTAGCGAATTACTGCGCTTATTTAATCATTCAAAACAGACATAGCCTTTGAGACCAGCGGAGCGAATCTAAACGCATGACGACTCAACCAACAAGAATTCATCAGGCCGACGATGCATGACTCATTCATTGTGGCCGTCTTCATCGGATTAAAGGCTCGTCAGAGGTTTAATAAGATGTGCTGTACACCTGGACGTCGCAAAATACGCTAAGGTTCATCTGAGTTATATTTCAAACTTTTAAGAGGCAATCAAAATTTGTCTACTATATTTCTAATAAAGAACTAGATTTTTGGGAAGATCTAAAATTTAGGTATGTGTCGGCATGATTTTTGGCAGCCTTCTTCGCCTAAGAAATATTTATTTAAATTTTAACGTCCATTTCAATTAACTCAGAATTTTAGGACGGGTTATCTATAGGTCACCAGCCTACTCTAGCAAAGAAAAGCTGCTGCTTTTTCGTTTTTCAAAGAAGAAAAGGCAACGCCCCTAGTGGGAATCGAACCCATGACCCTTGACACGGGATGTTAAATGCTCATGCCTTAACACTCACGGCCACCGGGGCTCCGACAAAAAAATATATAAACGTAGACCATAATCAACACAGTGAACTATTAACCAGATGACAAAAATTGGTAATAAACCATTTTTTTTAAATATTTGTTAATAATCATTTTAAGTATTTATGTATTTCAAGAGCTCCAGAACCACAACGATTTTCTCTAATTTAAATGTTGAATGTTATAATTTGAATAAAACATAGTATGTAAGGCACTTAACATCTTTGTGTATAATATATTCACAGCTAGGTAAGCTTAGTACCTATATTGAACATTAAAAAATTAAGATAGCACTTTTTAAGTAACATTTTTAACTACTTCCTTTTATTTACTCAAAAAATGTTTTGACACTCAATATGTATTTTGAACAAATTTCCTAACTTTTACTAAATTCCTACTTTTACTGTTTGGAATGCTTTGCTTATCTATTCCTTCAAGGAAAAAAAATATTAACAAATCATTCAATTCATTAAAAAAAAAAAAAAAAAAAAAAAAAAAAAAAATATTCCATCACTTCTAAAGGACCAATTTTGGTTATATCAACAATACATACTTCTCTTTAGTTAAGCACGATTTAAACCTAGTTTTTTTGCAATATAACAAAACATTTTTGAATTATTATTTGGAATAACAACAATTCGATTCAGGAGTAATCCCACTTCCAAGTGGAGTGATTTTGCTGGTTAACGAATCCATCCTATCGTTTATTATGGGAGTGCTATATAACAGAAGATTCCGGGCAAAATAACAAATATGCTCTCGTTTGAAACCAAGTGCTGAATAACCAGTTGCGTTCAAAGGTACTATAGACATTTTAAAATCTGCTTTCTAGGCATTAAAGATCCAGTTTTACTAATACATACAGATAAAAGTAATATGAAAAGAGAGTGAAATTTATAAAAAAGGGAAATACTAATTTGATAATATTCATACATATAATTTAAACGATAATTCTTACATAATCATACCGGATAGGCGATAAGCCTCGGTAAACATACACTCATCTCGAGCTCTCAGCTGCTTTTAATATATGTTTGTTCTTTTTTAACATTTGTATTTATATTTTTTACATTATTATCACTCTCTTATCTCGAGTGATATTGCCCACACTTAACTTCCTCATGCAAAAAAAAAACAAAAAAAAACTGTGATTATGTTTGTCAAAGTAAAGACGCACTAATCTCAAACTTAGCCTACATAAGTAAAAATGATAAACACACAAAGGAAAAGGCGTGTGATGTTAATGTTCTCTAACCAAGCTTGATTAGCAAATCCGTTTTTTTTTTCTTGTTTGATTTCCGTTGAGTGATTTCTAAATATAATTATGTGTGTATATATATATATATATATATATATATATATATATATATATATGTGTGTGTACAGGGTGGACCTGAGGGAATTCGCCATAGTTGAGGGGTGTGTACGCCGACTAATGTGTAGTCGAATGCCACGAAGGAAAAATTTTTCCCTAGATATAGGCGGTTCAATTACCATAAAATCAATTTAACGAAATGACTATGGTTATCTTTTCTTTTGTTTAAACCTTTCATTATGATCATATCATTTTAACTATCATATTATATTGCAGTAAATATTTACTAGCCATTATAAATAAATAAATAGAAATAAAATAATAATTTAAATCTAAGAAATCTTCATGTGAGTTTGAGCATAGGCCTTCCATCCAGGAGTCTAGGACTTGACTTTCCAGGTGACCAGCCTACTGGGAAGCCGAGGTTCCTATCTGGATCCACTTCTCCTTTAAGGATGTATATAAACCATGGGTGTCATAGAAGGGGGCGCTGAGGGGGCTGCAGTCCCCCCCCCCCAAACAAAAATCGGTTAAAATGTGTCATAAAAACCTTAAAAATAAATTAAATAATATCACTTATTTACAATAAAATAATTTATTTGGGGCTTAATAGAGTTTCATTTAGATAACTATTCTAAGTTCTAGATTGTTAGAATTCCATGCCCCCAAATGCTCTCAGAGCCCCCCCCCCGAAATTCTCCCAGCCCCTCCCAAAATTATTCCTCCGTTAACTCTTTTTTAAATATTCTTGGATGAATTTATTAGGTATTTAAAATAAGGTAAAGTTCATCGATCTACTGGCTATCATCGGAAAGTAAGTAGAACAAATTGTTGTGTAATTTAAAATTTGTCCTGAGTCTACACTCTGTAAGTATGTGCTTTATTGATAGTTTAGTATTGCAGTATGTACGTTAGGTCTGTCGTGTCTTGACATTATGTAAACGCGGAGCAATATACTTTTTTTTTTCTTTTTTTTTTGTTTGTTTGACGGCGTGTCAACCCATGGGCTATTAACGCCGGGCTATCTACAGGTTGCCACCCTTTTATAATTCCAACGGCATTGAACCCATTCAGGTACTGACCATAACCGACGTTGCTTAACTTCGGAGATCAACGGGAACCGGTGCATTGAACGTGGCTATGGCCGTTGGCTAGGAGGATCATACTATTTTTTATACAATTACACGTGCTGCATAATAATTACTGTATAGTATTAAAAAGTTTTACTGTATACGTACAATATAAAAAGACAATAAAGTCATTAGGAGAGACTGCACTCGACCCTCTAGATCCGTGAACAGTTACTTGTAAAATAATCTCCATTGTCTCGGGGGATAAAATAAATAAATAAAGAAGCAAATAAATAAGAAAAGAAGAAAAGGTCTTATGAGAGACAGAGAGAAGGGATAAGAGCTTTGGGAGAAGGAGAGGGGGGGGGGGCGGAAGCCGATTCTCTAAATGGAAAATAAAGGTAACTTGGAGGAATAGGATCCGAAAGGAAGGACTTTTTTATAGGTTAGGGCTAATCCTTGAATCGGTTTAGGGCGTAGGGTTCGGAGTGCACTGATCGCGGGATCATCTAGGAGAAAGAGGGTTCTACAGGGTTGGTAGAAGGGAATGTAAGTATGACGTAGTAATTTCAAGGGAGTCAAAAAGTCTAAAAATTTCACTGAAATGTTTATCTTGAAGGTAGTTTTTTTCAGCTCAGGAAAAACAAATTGCAGCGACAGCCACACGAATTAACAGACGCAGTCTATAGGACCAGAAATGCACACTCATATTAAATGACTGGCAGCATTACTGCCTACAGACAGACAATAAATTATTTCTAATTGAAAGCGCAGCAAAAGCTTGGACTAACAGAAAATAAATATTAACAAGAATAGACCATGTAGTACCGACCAGACACTCAATAATAATACATAATTATCTCATGGAAAAGAAAGGCAAACCGATATGCAGACTTTGTTACATAACTTTGACAATAAAACATATAAAATACCAGTAATTTATATGCCTCCCATAAACATATATCTCTGGCGTTAATGACCAAAAAAAAAAAACATATATCTGTACCCCGGAGGTAAAGGACACCATGTCCATTTTATTAAAGTGACCTAACATGTTGTGAGGGGGCGAGGTTAGCTCAGTGGTAGAGCACTGGACTAGTAAGTTGGAGGACCTGAGTTCAAATCCCGAGCAAGCACTAAAGATTTTTCCATCTAGTGTCTTCGTTCATGGCTTGAATTCGGCCTCCCTGACCGTCCCTAGGCCAACCCAGCCTTTAATAAATTTATCAATGGGTACCTTGGGTGCTAATGACTCTAGCAGTCGAAGCAGCCAAGGGGAAAATCAGGCGACCGGAGCATAGTACTGACCACACTATCTCCCTAGTGTGCCGTATGGTCATGAATCAGATACCTCTACAGTATCTGCTCCTCAGGGCTCTCGTGGCCTGTTACGGGACTGATTTTTTTTTTTAACATGTGAATGTGGATTTTCTATCCATATAATATACCCTGTTCCCATAAATAACGAAGATAAGACAGTGAAAAATAAAAAAAAATCCTTTTTCATTAGAGGTCAAAGACACCATGTTGAGGTTTTGTTTGACCATGATCAATACTTCAAATTACCTATCAATGCCAAGAGCAATGTAAAACATTTTATTTAAACTGTTTCTATAAGTAACGACGAAACAAATTTTAATAATTCAAATTTATGGAAAATGGCCTCTCCTGAACAATTACAAATATTTGACACGGTGTCCTTTACCTCCGGGCTACAGATTTATTACTGAATGCAAAAAATTGTGACAAACTGCATATTCCACAAGAACTTCTTACTGTATAAATATTACAGTAAAATATATCCCCAAAAAAACATAAAAGTGAAATAGAGGCCAAGTTCCTGCCCCCACAAAGAAACACTCCCTTCCTCAAAAATATCCCCTCCTAAAACCCCCCAAAAACGCCTTACCATTCTACACTCCAAAAAAGTAGTATGAGTTGGTGTATGAATTCAACCAAAAATATTTGCCAATACAAGAGATGATACAAGAAAGAAATGTCCAAGTTCATTACTTGGAAGACCTCATAGTTACTAAGATCAGTAAAGACACTTCAACTGACCTTTAAAAACACCAATAAAAATACTTATATCCAGTTACTAAAATATCACTTTCCTCAACCAGGTATATTCTTAAACTTGGCAGTGTTTTTATTGTGCCGAAATTATCTTTAGAGAAAAACTAAACATTGCCAAGTTTAAGAATATACCTGGTTGAGGAAAGTGATATTTTAGTAACTGGATATAAGTATTTTTATTGGTGTTTTTAAAGGTCAGTTGAAGTGTCTTTACTGTTCTTAGTAACTATGAGGTCTTCCAAGTAATGAACTTGGACATTTCTTTCTTGTATCATCTCTTGTATTAGCAAATATTTTTGGTTGAATTCATACACCAACTCATACTACTTTTTTGGAGTGTAGAATGGTAAGGCGTTTTTGGGGGGTTTTAGGAGGGGATATTTTTGAGGAAGGGAGTGTTTCTTTGTGAGGGCAGGAACTTGGCCTCTATTTCACTTTTATGTTTTTTTGGGGATCTCATTCCTTTTTTCTAAGTATTAAATAGAATTTAGTTGCCGCATACCTACTGGCTTTTGAACTTCATATAAAACCAGGGTCTTTGGATTCTGCATAAGGTTCTCCTTACTGCTTGATATTTGATACCAATAATCAACCTACATACATCTAATCACTAGACTAGAAAAGTTAGAAGCTCTTCCAGATGACATTACACTAGAGGACAAATTGATTGCTGTCTTAACTAAACTATTACACTGTAAAACACAGGATCCTTATCCCGAGGATAAAGATCACAATAGGGAAAGTGCAGATGGCCTTCAAGAAAAATATAAGAAACAAAGACGATACATTTTGGGTTTGTAATCTTAAACTTGGTACTTTAGACGGCTCGACTTTGAAAAACTTAGTATCTGCTTTGAAGTATATTATGCAGTGAACCCCTACGTCTTTATTTACTACATTTAAGAAAGAAGTCACAACTGTGTTTGTTAAGATATGTCGACATGTTTTTTAAAACATCAAATATAGGTTCTCCTTACCAAGACGATTCATTTGATACCCCACATGATGGGTTTCAGAAGGAATGATGGCATTTCGATGGAACAAAAAGCAAAAAACGTCATAGGTAATATGACACTCCCGTATCAAGACCTACCTGCGTGCCAAGTTTGGTCAAAATAGGCCAAACGGTGTGAATTTGTATAAGGAACAAACATACAGACAGACAGCTGAAAACCCTTTTTTACCTAGCCTAGTGCATTCCCCGGACCAAGGCCTACCTGTGTGCCAAGTTTGGTCAAAATCGGTCAAATGTTGTGAATTTGTGTAAGGAACAAACATGCAGACAGACAGCTGATAGACGATTTTGACTAGCCTATGACACTACCCGGAGAAAGACCGACATGTGGGTCAAAATCGGTCAAACGGTGTGTATTTGTTTAAGGAACAAACAGACAGACAGATGATAGACAATTTAACCTAGCCTATGATTCTCCCCGTATCAAGATCCATCTGTGTCCTAAGTTTGGTCAAAATCGGTCAAACGGTACGGATTTTTAAGAGGAACAAACATACAGACAGACAGCTGGTATAAGATTTTTACCGAGCCTATATGCGTCTAATTGTTTCTTAAAACATCAAATATAGGTTCTTCATACCGAGACAATTCATTTGATACCCCACATCATGGGTTTCGGACGGAATGATGGGTTTCCGAAGGAAGTACAAAACTGGAACGCCCCCGCCCCGGAAGCGGAGTCATACACAACGTTTCGCGATTTTTCGATTTTTTCCTTTAATAACGTCTTCATATCTATCTTCATGCAAAATTTCAAGTCTCTAGCATCATGGGAAGTGCCTAATAATTTTGATGAGTGAGTGAGTGAGTGAGTCCTATAAATCCCGAATTTCGATCGCTTATATCTCAGAAACTATTCGATGTAGAATTATGAAAATTTCCAGTTTTTCTCACATCCAGTAGTATAATACCTGTGTAAAATTTCATAATAATCTTTACGTGGTTGAAAGTTATGAGAGGGTAAAAATCGGCTCTAATACCTCCTGTAATATACACACAGTATGCTTAGGCCGGAACTTGGCCTGGCGCACTACCGTGCGCCTAGATTATCAACAGATAAGTAGTTTTTGTATCATTTATTAAATGGCCCGAAATAGTTGAGGGTAGAGGTAAGAGCATGAATGAATTTCGTGCTAAAAAGGTTTGGGCGTAAATTTCAAAAGGGACACCATAAGCTTGCAGTTCATTTGGAGTTTTTTTTTTTTTTTTTTTTTTTTCGAGCTGATGCTTTCGTTCTATTGAAAGCGAAATGTTAAGAGTTTCAATTCTAAGCTTTCCGTATCTCAGAAGATATAAGGATTATTAGGAAAAGCGATTACATGGTGCAGTAGTAGCAATCAGACTTTTTTTTAAAGCCATGAATATAGACCAAACGGTATGAAATGTGGGCTAACAATAACACCACCACATATGCAGGCTAAAATATTCCCGGGTTATATTAATCCCAGAGATTGAGCGGGAAAGATATAGCTAAGATCGAAGAGACCCCTTCATAACCTTCCCAGATCAGCTGGTATAACCCCGGCCATAACCTTCCCCGAGCAGCTGGTATAACCTTCCCCTCACTGTTATACTCCTTCCGGATCATCCCTTCCTACTTATCCCTAGTCCCCGCTTAATCAGAGATTAGGTGGGGCGGGGCTCCTTGGGCTTCCAGCACCCCCAGCAAGTCTTCCACAGAAAATTAATATCAAGCTCTGGTCTGGAATCGTTAAGATTGATGTTGTTTTATTATTTAATAATGAAAAGATTGTTAGGGATTTTTGTTAATAATATATATATTTATTGGAGCATGCTCGGCTAAGGCCATCTGCTCATAAAAAGTTTGCAAATTTATATTTGAACAACCATACTTTTTTTTTCATAAAAAAATAAATAATGACTCAAATCTCAACAATGTTTCTTGTATACGTAGAAGGTCAATGAAATAATTCAAAATGGAAATTAGACTATTTGGAAACTGATGACAATAGACCAATGAGACAAAAATTAATTGACAATTTCTTTTGTATTATATAAGTAGGTAAGTTTAATAAATGAAAATTACATTAACGACAAAATTTTTAACCAACAGACTACTTTAGAAAATGACAAGGAACCGAAAAAAGTTGTTGAAATATTTTACTCATTAAACTAATATCCGGCAATATCTAACAAAACAAAAAGTGTGCGTAGAGGCATCAGAAAATTGACATGGGCATATAATAATAAAATAAAAAATATTTTTGCACAAAATAAAAGACAAAACAACTAAAAAAGGGGCCCAGAGGCCCAATATAATATATATAAAACTAATTGAAAGGACTGTAATAAATGTCTTTATTAATGTCGATGAACAAAATAATAAAACGGCCCTTGGTAAACAAATCGCAAATACAAAGAGCACAAAAAAAGAACGAAAGTTTATGAAATGTAAAATAAAAGAAAATATATTCATCATAAAAAATTGAAAAAAAGTGTTGATTTACAATCAACACAAATCAATTTATAATATGATAAAAAGAAACTAGTCAACAAAAGAATAAAAAAATATAACACAGTAATACCACAATAAAATAAGATGTCTGGCTCCCAAGAACTGCGTCATCTTAGCGCATTTCCATAATTTATAGATAATAATTTATGTAAACAGTAAAAACTTACTCCAATGAAATATTAAAAAAAGTGAGACTTTAGGCATCATTGCACAGAAAACATTGAGTAGTAGAAATTATTAACTCGGGCTCTTTGAATTCCGTTCAGCTCTATCATCAGCAACAACAAATTGTTTCACTTTTAACATAGCTTGATATACAAGCAAATTTATTTTACTGCTAAATCAGTTTCATAACAACAAGCTTTAATAACCAGATAATCAGATTTTCGTAAACATCTGACCCTAGAATGTTTCGGTATGCTCTTTGACAGTTAAAAAAACAAAACGATTATACAGAATTACCGAAGAGAAAAATTAAATATAATAAAACGATATATTAGATCGACAAATAATCAGCGGTTATACATATAATAGCATTAAATAAATAAAAACATAATTTGTGTGCCTAATAATTAACAAAACATTATAAAAAGGCAAATAAACAATATCTTTTCGTATAACTAAGTTAAAAATAAGCCAAAATTGTCGAAGCAACAAACTAAAATAACATTAGTACAGACAAAAAGAGAGATAATAATAATTTTAATTTTTAATAATGAATAAAATACTATAAATGAATGAATGCACAGGGGATAGATTTTATTTATTATTAAAAATATTAATATCTCTCTGTTAATCTCTTTTTATTTTTTTATTTTTTATTTTTTATTTTTTTTACGTCTCATCGACATCTGGGCCATTAGCGCCGACATCCAAAGGGCAGCGAGGAATTTTCTCAACGAGCCGTGAGATGAGAAAATTCGAACCCATCATCTCGCGCTTATGAATCTAAGGCGTTAGCCACTAGACCACATGGAGACCACATCTGTACTTATTACATTTTTCTATAACGAAGTTCAATAAAAAACGTTACAACTGTGCATTTTTACGAAATTCCTGATTTCTTGTTAGATGAAGTATATAACAGCTTCTGTGCTAAGCTATTCAAATTACAGCAGATATAAATATTGCATGTAGTCACGCTAAGATGACGGAGTTCCTTGGACTTAAAACTTGGGTCGGCGACTAAAACCAATGCTGTATGGACTGTTAGCTTCAGATTTCAATTCCTCCTCCTTCCACTTTGGCATTTGGGTGATAGAATTTCTTCGGAAGAAGTCAACAAGAGAAACGGACAAAGTAAAGTGTTTCTCCTGAATGTTGGAGTACCATAAGCCTGCCTAGTCTCTACAATATCCTGGAAACTAAGGATTAGTCAGGTACAAGACGGTTCTGACAGGTTTACTCTGACTTGTAGATTTATAGCTGGCCTTAGCTGGGTGTCTGTGTAGGGTTCATACCTGCTCCTTTTCGGCTCTTGTACCTAAGGTACTACTAGGACAGAAACAAAGGACTCAATTCCGACGAAAGGGAATCAAAGACGGTCTCGAGTTGTACTTGCAAGAATTGGCGTGTGACATTATAAGCATGCTTTCATACAGTATACATAATTTCATAAAATGGGATGCGGACATTTTGACGTTGAAATGATGAAAACTCAAACAATAGTAGTAGTTGATAGGTTAATGTTGTGTAGCATAATTACTAGTATCTATTTGTGTGTGGAAAAACAAATATGGAGAAAGTATATATATATATATATATATATATATATATATATATATTATATATATATATGTATATATATATATATATATATATATATTAATTCTTCTGAATATGACCCAATATATATTTTCCCCTTGTTCTTTTTTCTTTATTTGGCAGAGGGACGATGAAGCAGAACACCATTTGTTTTTGTTCAACTATTTTATTTTATCTATTTTGCCCGACATGTTTCGTGCCTTAATTCGCACCTCTTCAAGGGCTTTCCTATGAAAAAATATTTTTTCGTAAATCCCAAATTCAAATTTTGTACATAATAAACATTTATCATTTCTCTAAATTAATTTACTGTTAAAAAAATATCATTTTATTAAAAAATTTTTTCCTATCCTACCTTATAGGGAAGTCCTCTCGTCATGTGTACTGGCTTGAGTCAGGCGTAATAGTGATAAGTCATCTGAGGTAATGAATATGGCTATATCCTATCGATTCTTTCGGCTCTTTTAATTGTATCGATTATCGGTAAAATAGTTCATGGGGTTTAATTTATAATACTATAGAAAATTTGATGGACATTTTTCAAATCGTTTTTTTTATTTATTGCTGTTTTTGAGTTTTTAATTAAATAAATGCTTTCTTTTATCTTTCTTTTTAATGAGTTCCTTTCTTTTTTTAAAATATCAACGTCGGTAAAATTAACACTATGTTTTTCATTTATTGCGTGTTCCGTCAAAGTCGTCCTGTTCTCGTTAGTGTCTATACTTTCAGCATGTTGTACTATTCGTTTTTGCAAAAGTTGTGCTGATTCCCCAATATAGCTAGCGTTGCAATCATTACAACGAATTTTATATATATTGTTTTTTGTGGCAGTCGGTTTAACATTGTCCTTAATATTCAGGTGTTCTGCTTCATCGACCCTCTGCCAAATAAAGAAAAAAGAACAAGTGGAATATATATATATATATATATATATATATATATATATATATATATATATATATATATATATAATTAAAGCAAAAACAAAAAGAAATCGAATAAACATGTAGTAATTCCATAGCAACATTGTCAGCATTTTTTCCCCCAAATGAAGATTGAACACTTTTGGTTCATGTTTGTTCAACCACATTACTCTGTACACACGAGTTAACCACAGTTTAACGGCGGTGATGACCTGGTAGTTTTCTACACCCAACACAACTAAAGTAAAACAGATTGGCAACGAAACTCATAATATTAAAAATTAGTTAAAAAATACCATTATAATTCACTGACGGTGCGTGTTGTGTATATTAGCTTAGTAAAAATAAAGTGAAGGACATTTTGATTATAATTCAACTCTCTATACTGAATTAAATGAAAGTTCTAAGTTGAATAATAAAAATTAAGACCGTTTTAGAATTCTTCCTAATGAGAACTGTTGAATGTTAACAGTAGTTTGATAGCTGTCAAAAAGAGGGACAGTCCTCAGGGATTATCTGAAGGAATGTTATCTAAATCTGTCAGGTCAGTAGTGACAGGAGAGATAGTGAACTTCTAGGAATGATGATAAGCGAGGAAGCTATCTGGGCAAACAGACTCTAGATTTATCTGTGCTGGTTAGGTTAATCTTCTGTTTCTGCGGGGATAAATAACAGTCGTGTGGAGGGACGAAGGAAGCTGTGGTATACAAAGATGTATGAATTTATTGTAGTATCATTTACACAATATCATATTACATTAAGTGATATTTATTGGACAACTGTTATCAGAAAAAAAATAATAATAGAAGATTCACATTATACAAGGGAAAGACGGAAACTTGAGTTATTAGAAACAAACATCATATACTGGGTTTGTGAGTTTGAGGGCATATCATTAAAATATATATACGATAAAACGGATACGGGAAAATATGTATACCAAAAATTATTTGTTACACAATTTTCTGTAAATACGGGTCGTTCAATCATTTACGAAATTGTTGCAGTTTAAAACCGTTTATTCAGTACAAAATTTGGCTCTTAAGTAGAAGACATACCCCCCCCCCCCTCCAAACTCTTAAACACTTGTCGTTCCTCTACCTTTCTTATGCCACTAAGCAATAAAATTCCTTTGGTAGCTGACGGTTCCAAATTTGACCCTGAATGGTGACTTCTTTGTTACGGCCAAATTTTTTCCCACGTAACGCCTGCTTAAGACGACCAAACATATGGAAATCTGATTGAGCAAGATCTGGGCTACAAGGAGGGTGTGGAAGAATATCCCGGCCCAGTTTTTGAGTTATCTGTGCCATATGCGGCCCTGCATTGTCAAAATTCCATAAATAAAATTTAATGCGAATGGCAGTTTACTTACATTTCCCACGTAACGCCTGCTTAAGACGACCAAACATATGGAAATCTGATTGAGCAAGATCTGGGCTACAAGGAGGGTGTGGAAGAATATCCCGGCCCAGTTTTTGAGTTATCTGTGCCATATGCGGCCCTGCATTGTCAAAATTCCATAAATAAAGTTTAATGCGAATGGCAGTTTACTTACATTTCCCACGTAACGCCTGCTTAAGACGACCAAACATATGGAAATCTGATTGAGCAAGATCTGGGCTACAAGGAGGGTGTGGAAGAATATCCCGGCCCAGTTTTTGAGTTATCTGTGCCATATGCGGCCCTGCATTGTCAAAATTCCATAAATAAAGTTTAATGCGAATGGCAGTTTACTTACATGAAGTTTACCTTGTTTTCCGGAATGTTACAGTTAAAATTGACTGTTTATTATTTGTTGGACGTAGAAAATATTGCCTTTTGAGTCCCCAAAAAGGATAAGGATCATTTTACCTGTTGATGGCTGCGTGTTGAATTTCTTCCACGTTGGAGATTCAAGCTTCTAATGGTGGATCCATGTCTCATCGCATGTTGCAATTCTTTCAAAAATGTTTTTTTTTAGTGAAAAATTGGGCTTGAAATTGACTTTCTTTAAGTTTTGAAAGATCGCTAGGGCGTTTTAATTGGTTGAGTAGGGAATTGACGATATGCCTGACAGGTGTAAAGTAGTAAAGAATATGGAGAAACATGGAAAGGCAGAAAGAGAGAGACAAAGAGATACAGACAGACAGACAGAGTCACTCATAAATAAATTACTTTTGCGCTCTTGATTGGCATTATTATGTTTTTTCAGCAAAGGATTTCTATAAAAAACAATAAAACTAACCGTAGAGGTATATAATAAAAAAAATATAATGTAATTGGACATTGCATTTACTCCACTAACACTGCTAATCATGTGCCTGTAGCACAAAATTTTTGGGTTGCAATGTGAAATGAATAAATCTTTTCATTAGGAGTTGAGGTATAACTGAACATTAATCAGGAGAGTGAGAGAGTTTGTGTGTGTGTGAGAGAGAGAGAGAGGGGGGGGGAGAGAGAGGGGGGGGGGAGAGAGAGAGAGAGAGGGGGGGGGGGGAAGAGAGAGAGAGAGAGAGAGAGAGAGAGAGAGAGAGAGAGAGAGAGAGAGAGAGAGAGAGAGAGAGAGAGAGAGAGAGAATATAGCCATGGAGAGATAGGATACCTCAGCTTAGCTTATATAGGATAATCGGATATTATTAATCCTAGAGAGAGAGAGAGAGAGAGAGAGAGGGGGGGGGGGGGGGTTCTAATCCTAATTCTAAATCCTACAGCTAGAGCTGGGATTGGTAACCCTAGAACTACACGGCTCCTGGGCACTTCAGATTATCTCTACAGGATTCTCTTACGTGGAAGAATTAAAGGGGATAAAGAAAACCTAATTCATCATAGCGGGGAAAAGGATTAAAAATAATTAATAAATAGCATTTCTCTAGATTAATAGATATATTTGTTAAACTTAATTCAAAATTATGATTAAAAAAAAAAAAAAAAAAAAAAATCTGTGTCGCAGTAAGTGTGCAGACTGAACGCGTTCCTAATAAATAATGAATCACAACAAAAATGTTCTTTTTTCAAAAGACAAAGAAAGAGAGAGGGGGAGATAGAGTTAAATTTTCAACTGAGGTTGATTAAAATGAAAAGTCGTCAAAAAGTCGAATTATAAAAATAAGGAATAAATGAAAATAGTGAGGTAAAAAAAAAAAATAGTTAGTAGTAGGGTCTCCCCGAGGTCTAGTGGCTAACGCTTCAGATTCTCTTGTGGGAGATGGTGGGTTCGAGTCCCACCTGCAGCAGCAATTCTTCTGGTTGAGAAAATTCCCCACTGCACCATGGATGTCAGCGGTAATGGCCCAGACGTCGGTACGCCGTAAAAAAACCGTAATATCAAATATTACCCAATTGTATTCAAATTAATTAACTTCACTAATAAATTCGACCCAAAGTAAATTTGATAAGAATCACTAGAAAAATATTTCAATTATCTACCTCAATAAAAATATTTCTCCGAGAATACTTTCTGAATTCCAGTCAGATATTGTAACAAATCCTCAATCACTTTCGGAGAATCACTCTATGAACAGTGAAAACTCTTCCCATTCATAAAAAAGAATTTTTCAGCGATGAATGAACTGAGGTAAACAAGACAATTAATGTAACGTAAGGCCGCGGCAGAGTATTAATTGTGATTAAGAAGATTCGTTTAGTGATAAATCCGACAAACTTTTTAAGGCGGATAATAATGATTTATTGCTAATTATTTTAAAACCCTTTTCAAATTCCTACAGATTCTTACTGTATTTAATAATTATTGACACAAAGTATTAACTGGTTTATATTTTGTAATTGTGGGTTTGGAAAGCAAGGAAAAATAATCACTGTATCATATTTTCTTCAATTTGCAACGAATTATGTTATTTTAGGCGTGGACTAGAATATATAGAAATAGTCCAATTTTAATTTTAGATAGATCAGACTTTTTGGATTTGGGCTTTACAAGCTTACGAAATACCAACATAGGCGGGCTCTAGACAAAATATTCTGGGGAGGCTAATTTAGTAAGGACTTACCGCTATGCCTGGGGGTGTACTATCAAATTTTATAACCAGGCACCTGGAAAACATTAAGGAAGTATTTGATAAACTAAGAACATACATTAATTAGAACTTATTACTATTAATTTTCCTTAAAAAAATTATTTTTCTAACTTAATCCAAAAAGATTGTGAATCCTCATTCTGGGGTCTAAGCCCCCCTCTTTCGTCGCCACTGAATATCAATTATTTTTGTAGAACAACGGAGTGGGATTATAGGTATATTCTTATAATAATAATTCCCACTCCGTTGTTCTCATTGCATATATATATATACATACATTTTGGTACATCAGAAAAATACTGATGACCGAATTCCGATGACTTACACCTACTTAACCTCAACGGTTTACTATATCATCTCAATTGTGGTTGATTAAGTTTTTGGTTTATGGATATTAATTAATTTAAGATTGCGCATCTTAATAACTTATATTGGAGTATTAATGGCTTTATTATTAGGTTTCTGTAAATCCAGCATTTTTAGACAATATCCTGAGGAGGAGGTATCTTCAGAGAGGGTCTCTTGGTCAGGAGTGAATTCTGTGAAAAAGGGACCCATGAGGTACCTAGTCAATAGGATTAACCTGTTAGGATGTCCGAGTCACCCACCCAAAGCCTTTTATATTTGTAAACATGACAACCCTCCGGAGAGAATTCCCACTTAGGTGGGGTCAGGAATTCGTTGCTCTAGGATTTCGGGGTATTGTTTTAGGGTTGATTGACAGGTCTGGGGGAGGGTTTAATGCAGGCGCCTCAGGAATTCGCTCCGGTCACTCAAGTCTTATCCTCATAATGGATTTGATGTCAAATTTGAGAATAAAGAAGAAGGCCAAAACGCGCCTTATTTTGGGCTCACTAAGGGTGCACCTACATTGGTCCCGATCCGATCCGATCCAATAGCCACCGACTGTTGGAAGAAAAAGAAACACAATCATCTCAATGGAGGTGCCTACATTGGTCTCGATCCGATCCGATCCGATAGCCAACGATGTTGGAGGAAAAACAAACACAAGCATCTCAATAGAGGTGCCTATATTGGGTCCGATCCGATCCGATAGCCAACGACGTTGGAAGAAAAGCAAACACAAGCATCTCAATGGAGGTGTCTACATCGGTCCCGACCCAATGTCAAAAAATGTGCTTTTTAAAAATATTCATAAATCAAAACATAATAAAAATACATTTTTAAAAATTTGGTTTTTCAATTATCTTATAGGGTACTATTAATGAGCCAAATGTGGAAAAAAAAAATGTAAGGGACATGTTTTCCTTTATTTTGGATCACTTGATATGGAATGACTTGGAAGCAAAAGTAAGTCGAGTTCGGAATACACACATACTCTCATACACACGCACACACACGCGCGCGCACACACACACACACACACACACACACATATATATATATATATATATAAGTATATATTAATATTCCTGTAATGAGATATCTGCCGAGAATAATTAACTGTGTCATACTATTCGTATAACTGATTTGACATATGAAGACGAAAATACCACATCAGACGTCAATTGGTATAGATAATAATTTTAATTCTGGAATAACATTTAACAAGTTGCTGAATATGTAAATCGTGGTATAATTAGTATTGGTCAAATACAAGCATGTATTTATTATTCAATAATCCTTTAGGTATTGATCGTCTGATAAAAAACTATTTTTATGTTTCCCAATATGTCGATCAGCAAGAGCTATTGCAGTCGATATTATATGATTTATTGGCATACAACGTTTTTTAAAAAGCTATTTATAAAATAACTATTACATGAAAATGTTAGGTTTCCTAGGATTTCAAAAAACTGTTTTTTTGGACACACGTAACACAGAATGGCTCAGTTAATACCTACTAAACATGATTTTTGACCGTTTCAACGAATGCTCCGCTAGAGAAAAAATAATTGGAAGAGTCTATGACTACTATCAAAATTATTCCGGGGGTCCCAAAAATAAACGGCCATACTTCGAGAATCGATGTAGGATGAAAAAAGACCTTTGGCATTCGTTTTTTCTTTGTTTCCGAGAAAAACGTATGGAAGATAAAAAATATTCTTTTATCCAATGTTTTTCAGGCGGAAGGTAAATAAAAGAGAATTAACGGAGTCAATTCATTTTATTTTTACTGGATGACGTGGCCATTGTACAGGAAGGTTCGCCTTAATACAATAAGGCTGTAAGTTTTAGTTTACTGAGTTTTTTGGCTCCTGAAGAGGCACCTGAGGTGTGAATCATGTACAGCAAGAACAAATAAAATTTGTTCATTCTCTTTTATTGACCTTCCGCCTGAAAAATATTGGATTGAAGAAGATTGTGTCACTATAAAATATAAATATACATACACTTTTAATGGGGGGCGAGGTTAGCTCAGTGGTAGAGCACTCGACTAATAAGCTGGAGGCCTAAGTTCAAATCCCGAGCAAGCACTAAAGATTTTTTCTTCTAGTGTCTTCGTTCATGGGTTGAATTCGGCCTCCCTGGCCGTCCCTAGGCCCACCCAGCCTTTAATTAATTTAATAATGTGTACGTTGGGTGCTCATGACTCTAGCAGTCGAAGCGGCCAAGGGGAAAATCAGGCGGCCGGAGCATTGTACTGACCTCACTATCTTCCTAGTATGCCGTATGGTCATGAATCAGATACCTCTATAGTATCTGCCCCTCAGGGCCCTCGTGGCCTGTTACGGGACTGATTTTTTTTTTTTTTTTTTTTTTTTTTTTATACTTTTAATGATTTTTGTATAGGCATTATAAAACAATGCCTTTTCACAATTGCGTTTTAGTTTTTTAGGTTTTTCTCGGAAACGAAGTCAAAACGAGATATATGCCAAAGGACTTTTTTTCTTTCTTTTTTCATTTGGATCGATTTTTGGCCGTTTATTTTGGGGACACTCTTGTATGTGTTCGTGACCCCTGGGTTCACGAACACCCCTCCCCCTCCAAAAAAATAAGAAACACGCCTTGATTTCATCATAGGATTTCAAAATAACTATAAGGTTGATTTAAATCCAAGCGAAAAAAAAAAAAAAAAAAAAAAAAGAAAAAAAAAAAAAAAAAAAACATTTCAAAAGGTTTTCTTTCTTGATCTGAGTGCAAATTTCAAAACGACAAAACCAATGAAACCTCGAGATAATCTCCTTTAAAAGCCACTACAGTAGTCGAATACCTCCGTCAATCTGTTGATAAGTGATATTTCAATCTAATATGAAATCCATTAAAAGTTATTGTGTCCATACGGCACTCCAAATGGCTATGAGAGTGTATTTATATAACAGATAAGTTACTCTTGATCAATATTTTGACAAGATTATCGCATTAAGATTAGCACTAATTGATTTAATGTTGCTAATAATCAAAATGAATTATATAAACTGTTTTAAAACCTCAAATGGGTTTTGATTTAAAACAAATATAATTTTTTGTACCATTAATGCTTCTAATAATTTATAGATTAATCTAATATTTGGCTTCCCCACTGGTATATGACATATAATTATATATATATATATATATATCTTAATTTAAGCTCTAGCTGTAGTTTCTCCTTTTATTTTTTCAGTATATAAATTATTCTAACTCGAGTTGAATTTCACCTCGAAAAGCTTTGTCTATTTTTGGCAAAATATTACAATTATATGTTCTAGGCTTTCCAAATTTAACTTAATATATAAAAATAAGATGAAATGAGTCTATGATGAAGCAGTTCTTTGTCATGAAAATGTTAGGGGTGAACATTTTTATATACTACTATCTGTTACCCGGCATGCCATGCTACACCTACTTTCTGCATAAATAAATTAGAAACACAAAAATTAATATTAAAATCTAATAACGCACATCTGTAACTATTTGGGTTCATTGTTTCCATCTCTTGATCTCCGAACTGTGAGTCACCGACGATTTTAATTATGACTCTCCTCGTGTCACGACCTACCTGTGTGCCAAGTTTGGTCAACATCGGTCACACGGTGTGGATTTGTATAAGGAGCAAACAGACAGACACGTGATTTTTATCTATAAAGATATAATGAGGTGTAGAAAGTTAAGTGACCATGGTGAAAAACATAATCAATTTTGTGATTTTCTTATCACTATCAATTTTATTTGGTCCAATACAAGATACATATTATACACAATTTTTTTAAATGAAATTTATAGGTTTAAAATGTCTTGATATAGTCTTTGTTTATTTGAGACATTCCTATTTGTCCCAGTTGATAAAAGACGGAACTGCTGGAGGCTGGAATTGTCTGATGATATTTTTGCACTAGCTTTCCTGCAAGTCAAGAATCGCTTCGTTGAGTTTGGTACTCTTAGTGATGATCAGTGTGTCATCTGCGTAGGTGTAGAGGGTTGAGTTCATGGTCAAAAGCTTCGGTTGATCTTATGGGCATTTATTTCTGATGAATGCTGCCAAAGAACAAGTTGAAATGTTCTAAATATAGATTTTTAGGGAAATCTTATTGTTGATTCTTAGTGGAATCCGAACTACTGTCCTACGGCTTATTTTTTAATACTTCTAGGATGATACATTTTTACTAAAACCTGTTATTTGGCACTTTGATACTTCAGGCAATCACGTGGCAGTCCAAATGCTCATAGAATGATCCCAAACAGCTCTGAAACAGTGCTCGGCGCTTGTAGCCCAGATCCTTGTGATCGTTCTGAGAAGTGACAGGTACTTGGGAGCAGGTAGATTCTATTAGGCCTAGCATTGGTCACGCTACCACCCTCGGCACTTAGAAGGCTTTTACACCGGCTAACCTGCTCTTGTGGAGTCTTCTTCCCTTGACGCCTACAAATCCCGAAAATAACAAAAGGCCCGCTTTAAAAACTACTTGTATTGAACATATTTGACATTGTAAGCAATACTCAGTTAGTGTTCAATGAGTATGTTCACTCTTTGTAGGACGGGTATCATCATTTTATTCAGAGCACTACCTGAAAACCTTTTGTTGAGTGGAGATCGATTAACGTTGGTGACGTGAACGTAGATTTTTTTTTTTTTTTTTTTTTTTTTTTTTTTTTTTTTTTTTTTTTTTTTTTTTTTTTTTTTTACGCTTACCAGTATTTTTGCAGATATGAGCATTCAAAAATATAGTTCGCAAAAACTCCGCGAACATAGCGGGCTTATATATGGTACTATTAGAAAACTGTAGAATGAAACGAGATCAGAACTTCAAGCTCGGAGTTCTCCATCTGATGTGATCCTCTCAAAAGACATTTTTTTAAGACAATTCATCAGGCTTGTGAATGAATTTCTAATTACAATGATGTTGTATGCATATTACATAAATAATGGCTCATAATACATTTGAGGTCCCGAAAAATTCAAGGTGTTTAAGTGACATTTTTGAAAAAATGTGTTATCTACTGGAATGGGTTGTGATCACCGTAATCTTGTGGGTGGTAAAGAGATCCAAGTGATTTTCTTGACAGTTGCTGCAACAGTTGGAGGAAATTAATGTGTATATGTGCCGGATTCTTCAATTCTTTTGCATATTAATCATAAATCGGATGATGTACCTTTTATGTATCATCGATAATAAACAGATAAGGATCTGAGGATTCTTCTAGTATGAGGAGACCGTAAAAATCTAGTTTTTGCTATTATCACATATGTTAAACTTTGACTCCATTTTCTTAAAACATTGAGTTTGTTACTTAGACGTCTTGGCCTCTGGGGTCCTCAGCCTGGAATGTTGTAAAATCTGCTATAAACTTTCTATGGTTTACAGATCAAGAAGTATCACGAATTAAAAAATAATTAATCCTTTCCCGCTTACGAGTAACTACACCAAACATATTTTGATAGAATGCAAGACAAAAATGTAACAACTCCTACAAAATGATATTAGTACTCGGTTAGGTTTCTCTAAAAGAACCACGGCTCTTACATAAACTGAAACCAAAATGTTTGAAAGCAACAAACAAGCTATGATTCATGTCCTTCTAGAAAGGCAAGATGCGGATAGAGTGCGACCTGGGATAAGATAGGTCGAGGGATATCTTAAGATAAGGGGCGTTCCAAAGAGACAAGCTAATAACTTGGACTATGGGATAATCTTTGACATTAGCCATATCTCTTTGGAGCCCATCAGTCTTGGGTCAAGGTCAGATTTGGAGAGTTTTGGCTCTTTATATTTTAAGATTATATAACATTAGAAATATTATAGTCAGTACCAGTATACACTTATGAGATATTTAATTCTTAGTTTCCATTGATCATAATAATCCATAATAAAGTAAAAACAATAAGTCAAGGAATGGTTCGAGGCTAAGAGAAAACGTAAGGTTTTCAGAAAAATCCATTTTTCGGAGTGCCTTCTTTAGCAATTTTTTGGGAAATGTTAATTTTAAGAGCCACCCACAAGGTTATCATAATGGAAATTCCTAGCACAATGGCAAATCAGCACTTGACTGACTACTGATATAATATACAAAAAAATCAAACAAAAAAAACTCTGTAACAGCTTCTTTATTTATATAAAATATGAGAATTTCTGGAGCAACATTACCTCTGATGATTCTGTAAAAGTGAGAAATAGTAATATTTTTGACATTAAGATAAACCTATATTTATTAATAAAAAGGTTAATATGATCAAAATCAATTCTCTCAACTATGAAAAAAGTTATTAAGCATTAAAGTTGACTGTTTTGCAGGTTATGAAGGATAACATAAAGAATGATATTTGTAAACACACATATTTTATTCCTTTTCTCTCTCTTTTTTGGATCTTTTACATTTATTAAGCATTACATGATATGCGTTTCCGCTCGCTACGCTACGCTCCACTTGCTCAAGAAGATATAAGAAAACTCTAGTCAATCCAACTCGCAATTAATAGAATTATATTAATTTAAGCGACTCTAGTCTATCCAACTCGCTAAAATTAATAGGATTCCATTAATTTTTCCAAGTAAGAAACCAATCCCTTTTTCTTTGTCAGGAACATCACGAACTAATTGTAAAGGCTCATTTTTTCTCACTAACATAAGCAGAGCTTTTTCATAAACAAAAGCTAATTCACTGTTGAAGGTTACTTTACTCCCAGCAAGAACCAATGCAATGGTGAGTCAGCATGAACACCCTCCATCGATGTAGAATACATCGGGGAAGCGCTCATGGGAGTAGCTGTCGTAGCATCGCAGAATGAATCCTCACCATGAACGCACCCTTAGGCTTTCCATCTGCCTACAGCCAACCCCTGATCTAAAAAAGTAAGATATACAATGCCGTAATGAGCCTCACATATAAATACGTCGGACTAAAATGAGATTCCGTTCTACAGTGAATTAAAATGTGTAATTTCTTTAGCTACACTGGCGATGATGATTTGACAGAAACACAGCCAGAAGACGACTGAATTTAGCATTAATTGATTCATTTTTGTATTTTACGTTCTTTGTTAGTATTCTCATAAAAGCTTCCTAAATTAAAAATGTGAATTTGTTCATTTTAGTTCAAAAATATGGAAATTTTCGGTTATTTATAGAACGTGGCATAATAAGGAGTCAGCTCTAAACCATTAAACTTCACACTCTAAACATTGACATACTTTCGTAAGTGGTATGTAGTTTCGAAACTATATTTAAAAACGTGTAGATGGAGTTAGCCGCTGTAGAGATATGAAGACAGGTATAGTTGCGATTCGGCTAGGAGAAAAACGTCAGACTTTCAAAAAGAAATCTGTATTTTTGGACGTTTCGACTGCAACAATGGCAGCCTTCTTCAGCTAAAAAATATATACAACTTATAAGTAAAGAAAATGTACAACTAGTAAGTAAAAGACAGGCAGAAATGAGCGGAGTATATATATCAATACAATAAATTTTAACCAATCTTATTTTTAAAAACAATGAAAATACGGTAGTTGGAAAGTAAACAGCATGTAGAAAGTGTTAGTAAAAACAGTACAAAAAAAAAAAAATTAAACAGTAAAAACAACGAACATTTTTTATGTAGTGAAAAACAAAATCTATTTTATAAGTGAATACAATTTATAACAATTAATATATAGATACATACCACTAGAGAATGCCTAGGGGGGAGGGAGGAAGACCTCGAGGACAACTTAGGTAACCATGGTTGGAAGTATGAACGACAGCAACAGTTGTACATTTTCTTTACTTATAAGTTGTATATATTTTTTAGCTGAAGAAGGCTGCCATTGTTGCAGTCGAAACGTCCAAAAATACAGATTTCTTTTTGAAAGTCTGACGTTTTTCTCCTAGCCGAATCCCAACTATACCTGTCTTCGTATATTTAAAAACGTTTTCTTAAATTTGCCAAAAATGTAAAAAAATGATGCTGCATCCTTATTGCTGCCCGTAAATTGTTGAATAGTTACCCTATTCAAAAATTCCCCTAAGGAATTTACAAAAATCATTGAACTTTAATATCTCAAAATGATTAAATCGTCACTTTTATCCCTTGGCTTCTCTGCCCATCAAATGTAATTCTTATCTAAATAAAAATGTTTATCAGTTCAAATTTTAAACTCCAAATGTATATGGCATCGATTTTTACCCAAGATAGGGCTGATGCCTTTTCATTTTTTCGAAAAAAAAGCCTTCACTCCTAGTGAAAATCAAACCCTCGGCATTGGGAACGGAGTGGTGCTCACGGCCAACAAGCGTTTAATTTAAAGAGGTTTTAAAAATATAACAAATCAATTTTTACATTGATTAAATTAACAAGATTAATTATCATATTTATATTCATTGCTAATTTTTTATCGAAAAAACTATTTAATTAGGAAATCCAATATTGGATAAAACAAAAATTAAATAACTTCATTAATATCTGTTTGCAATCAACATTGTGTATTCCAATTTGAGTGATTAAATAACAAACAGCACAAAACAAATTCTGTAATTTTCCTTACTCTGATCCGATCTGTTTATTCATTAAAAATACCAGATTATAATTGGAACAATGATTGACAACACGGGCAGAAATTGAAGCGGCTATATTGACTTATCGCGTTGACGAACAAGGTCAGCGGGCGACCGCGAGACCAGATTTGTGGGATGGATTTAATAAGGCGTTTTATTGGGTTTTCATCAGCTTGTAATTCAATTCCACCAATTTAGTGTCATATAGTCATGTTTTATTTGTGCTTATCCGAGTTTTTAGTGTGTTTCTATGACGTTTTTAGGCAAGAAACACGGTACAACTTCAATCTGATGACGTGGTCCTGAAGTCCTAAGGCCTTAATCAAGAAAAAACTACTCCCCCCCCCAAAAAAAAATATATAAATATATGCGCCTGTTTACGCTCCACCGTCTATAAATATTGTTGGATTTTGATCAAATTTGGCACAAAAATTCATTGTCTAAAGCAAAACATAAAATTCTGGATCTAGTGGCAATGAACACGTAGGTTATTACGCCAACCAAACATTCTGGGGACATTAGCACGTAGAAAATTCTAGCGCTTGCAAATTTTCGTTAATAGACTTCCAAGTATTTTCTGTACAAGCATTCAGATGTAGCAAATCGAGTGAAAACACTTTCCATCGGTATGAAAATATAGAGAGATTTGTGGTAAAACTACCCATGTCCCATAACCTACTATTTTTTTAAAATTTACTTCTAAAACTTTCAAAAATATATTTGAAAAAGTAATATATACGATAAATTAAATTCTGGAGACCACAATTTTATGTATCAAAAGAGATTGCTTGAATCATCCTGTGTTTTACATCTTAAAATCTTCATTTCTCAAAAAATGATCATTGTGGACTTGTAATGTGTTTGGGCTGAACTATTTTAAAATGGTTCAATCAGAGCCGCAGAAATTAGTTTGACATACAGTATAAGAATTCAGGACTTCGGAAGAGAAAGGGCGAATCCCGAAATCTGGATGCTGGAAAATCAAAGTCTAAGTTCTGAAAGTTTTGTTTGTTTGTTTATTTGTTTTTTAGGGCAAAGAACAACGTGGCTATCATTGCCCGAAGTTCTGAAAGTGCTTCAGGATAGCAAAGGCGAATGTTTTCTCTATAGAATGCTGATTCATAAACATGATTGAAATTCAATGTTTTAATAGTAGTAAGAACAGAAACAAGGCGAACTACATATTTCTTACTTTCTAAAAATAAAATATAAAAAAATCGATTTTTCAGATTCGCCCTTTCTCTTCGAAGGTCCTGAAAATAGAGTCAAAATTGAACATATGTGGTAGTAGTAAAAACTAGATTTTTACAGTTCCGATCATACTAGACGCAGAGTTGGGCAAACGTTAGCGCGCGCTAAAAGCTGATACCTCTCCGCTAATTTAGCGAAACTGTAGAAAGCCAGCGCTAATAATTAGCGGTTAGCGGCGGCAGTGCGCTAACCGCTAATCTATTTATGAAATATCGTAATTGCTATAGTTACAAGTTGTAACTATAGCTTAAGCTATTAGCAATTACGATATTTCATAAATAGATTAGCGGTTAGCGCACTGCCGCCGCTAACCGCTAATTATTAGCGCTGGCTTTCTACAGTTTTGCTAAATTAGCGGAGAGGTATCAGCTTTTAGCGCGCGCTAACGTTTGCCCAACTCTGACTAGACGAATCCTCAGGTCCTTAGCTGTTTATTATTGACGTTACATAACAGGTACATCATCCGGGTTATCTACTATATATTTGTCAAATACCACTCACTCACTCACTCACTCACTCAATCACTCACTCATCTATCAACGCCCAGCCCAAACCGCTCGACAGAAAATTTTGAAATTTTGCATGAACACTCCCTATATAACGTAGGCGCTCGCTAAGAAAGGATTTTTTGATATTCGTATTTTTAAGCATTTTTAGGGGGGTTTAAAGTTTGAGTTGGTTAGAGAAGGCAAGCCTAGGCAGCCTGCGTTGCTAGGACGATAAAGAACAGCTGTTACCTTACATCATCTATCTCATAGTTTTATTTCTAATTGAGGTTAATGTCAACTCTGATGGCAGACCTTGAATTACTAGAAATTAACTGTCCCTCATAGAGTTTTAATTGCGTTTCTTTTCTGCCTTTTCTTACAGCCTTTTCCGGGACATTGATAAAACTGGGCGGGACACCGAAACAATTGCAAAATACCGGGACAGTCCCGGTCAAACCGTGATGTATGGCATATCCTTAGGTTTTCCAGGCGAGGTAATAATATCCGGAACCCTTGCACAGCCTCCTCGCCTATAACCTTGGTAATACTCGTAAATATATTGGGTGTTACCATATGACTTTTGGGAAACATAAACTTTTAAATTTTAACGCCCATTGAATAAAATATAGTATGACGGGAACCGTGCTGTAATAAACTGCACAGAATTGTATAGCAACGTAATTTTAATGAAACATTATTTAACGCAATAAAATAACTACTTATTTGCCGTGACGAAGCACGGGTATTCAGCTAGTAATTAATATGCAAAAGAATTGAAGAATCCGCCCATAGACTACTTAATTTCCTTCTGGACTAAATATTACAAAAGTGACAATACTCAAGAGAACACAAGCTAGGTGGCAGCAACTGTCAAGAAAATCACTTGGATCTCTTTACCACCCACAAGATTACGGTGTTCAATTCATTCCTGTATCTAAATAATTTGTTTCAAAAATGTCACTTAGACTTCTTGAATTTTGGGGCTCTCATTAAAATCATGAAATTATGGCCCTTAGAACTCGGTTGGTATTGTAGATAACTAAGAGGGGTTTCACCAAATGTTTCGTCTATTTCACACCATTTCATGTGCTTTGTTCATTGTCCTTAGTGGCCTATGAACGTAAACTTTTTCTGACGTATAGTGAAACATCTCACTTAAAAAATATGTGATAAAGTTTGGGTGCAATATTCGTTTGAGGCGTCTTAAATGGGTCTTACTATATGTATAGCTTAAATTATTACAAAAGTAGCAAGTTTCACTTTTTGGGTCTTTCCTCAGTACCTTTGAAAGAAGAAAAAACCCGAAGCACTCCCCGTCGGAAAGTACCTTGTACCCGACAATAACCTGTTGAAGGATATTGCCCGTTGTAAATCTCTCAGTAAGAGCTTCGGATCCTTCTAAGAACACCATGGACAGCTGAGGTCTCATTCTAAGGTTCATCTACCTCGGCTGTCTAAATACAACATTAAATAGAATTATTTATTATTTTAACTGGACAAGAGTGATGTATAAACATTCAAACGGATAGCTTCACCTGATAAAGCCTTGAAAAAGGGGCCGAAACGTCGGTACAATACGGACTGTTTTCCTATTGTTCAAAGTTTGTTATTATTCGTTCGTTTCACACATTATATATTTTTTGGTTTGTGTGGATTTTGTGAAACTTTTTATTTTAAGTTATTCTGTGTTATTTTATTTTATTCGTTGTTACTGTGTTTTGATTTTATTTATTCATTTATAGTATTACAATAATCGGGTTTGTAATCATTTAAAAGCTACATTCTTTTCATCTGCAAATATTTATATGTACAAAAAATCAAAATTGATTTTTTTTAATTTAATTTTTTTGCTATTCAATGGTATTGTTGTCTACGGCTTTTTCCTAAGCTGGGATTGTGATCTCTATTTCAGATAAACCTAATTTCCATAATATTTATAAAAAAAAAGAGGTCTCTCAGTGGTCCTGTGGCCAACGCCTTGCGTTTTCATGCGGAAGATGCGGGTTCGAATCCCACCTGCAGCAGGTTGATTTTTTCATATTAGGGCCCGTTGGAAAAATTCCCTGCTCTACCATGGGTGTTTAGGATTGGAGAGCGCTAATGGCCTAGATCACGAAAAAAACACTGTATCTCAATTATCATTATTAATAAACCTAACCAAGGGCTCTTCCCGTATATCAGAACATAACCAAGGCAACAAAATTAATTCTTACAGAGGAAAAAAATAAAAATGACTATATTAATAGAATGAAAAAAAAGTAAAAAAAAAAAGAGTTAAATAATTACCAAAAATATTTTATTTTGGTTCAAATTAAAATAAATATTTATGATTTTACAGCATGATTTGACTATTTAAACAGAAATAACTCGATAAGTTAACACATGTAATAATAAATTGGCTAAAAAATTAAAAATTTCGATTTTTCTCTAAAATATCTTTAATTAATGTAGAAAGTAAGAAATAAGATTAAATTTATTTTAAAAACACATTCGGTAAACCTTCACTAATATTAGACTGATAACTAAAACAAAAATAAAAAGACTCTCTTCTTCTTATCTTGCACTTCCTCCAATAAAAAGTCAAATTCTAATCATTATCTAAAAACTAGTTAAATCCATACTAATGAAATAAAAAAAAAATAGATTATTCTTTATTAGGAAAAAACTATATTCTATTAGATAATCCTAATATTTATGAAAAGGGATTATTTATCGTAGATAAGAGATTTTATTTTATTAATTGTTTTTATTTTTAGGAGCAATGCAACACCAAAGGGATTTGGTTTCCAAAGGGAAAAGTTCAAAACTGCTCATGTTGGTTGATATAATATTTTTTGTAATACTTGAACTAATCCCAAGTAAACATATCACAGTTCTAATATAAGACAAAATACAACTACTTATAATAATTTAAATCAATTTAATTTAAAATACGTTTATCATAATTATTTATGATATAGATACATTCTTAGCTATCTTTAGGATTAATGCATCAGAACCCATTAAAAAAAAAAAAAAAAAAAAAAAAAAAAAAAATCAGTGCAAACAGGCCAGAGGGAGCAGATACTGTAGATGTATCTGTTTCTCGACCATAAGACACACTAGTAAGATAGTGAGGCAGTACTATGCTCCGGCCGCGTGACGTTTCCCTTTGCAGATACCCATTAATAAATTAATTGAAGGCAGGGTGAGCCTAGGGACGATCTGGGACCCCGAATCCAACCCTCTAACGACGACACTAGAAGATAAAAATCTTTAGTGCGCCCCGAGTTTCGAGCTCAGGTCCTGCAGATCATTAGTCGAGCGCTCTATCATTGAGCTAACCTCATCCTAAGAACCCAGACTTTACTGCAAATCCATACAAAAATTCTGTAGAAAAAAATTATTTCCTAAAGTAACTAATAAAGCACAAATCTAATAATACACAGAGCAGCTTTAAAAATTTAAAACATACGCTAGACTATACATAGCTGGACTAAGCATTTAAAACGTACGCTAGACTATACATAGCTGGACTAAGAATTTAAAACATACGCTAGACTATACATAGCTGGACTAAGAATTTAAAACATACGCTAGACTATACATAGCTGGACTAAGCATTTAAAACGTACGCTAGACTATACATAGCTGGACTAAGAATTTAAAACATACGCTAGACTATACATAGCTGGACTAAGAATTTAAAACATACGCTAGACTATACATAGCTGGACTAAGCATTTAAAACGTACGCTAGACTATACATAGCTGGACTAAGAATTTAAAACATACGCTAGACTATACATAGCTGGACTAAGAATTTAAAACATACGCTAGACTATACATAGCTGGACTAAGAATTTAAAACATACGCTAGACTATACATAGCTGGACTAAGAATTATAACTACAGAATTGGATAAACCGTAGGAACTAAAACAGAAAATACAAATCATCATTATCGTAGCAAAAAATGACAGTCAACAAATGTAAAAAAACAGCTACTTACACAAATGATAACTAAAAAACATTAATACATCTGACAAAAATATAGAATAAACATTTGAACATTTAATATATTCTTGTCTACGAAGGTGATCACGCACACGGCATGTGGACACTTCATGTCTCTGACGTGATTCTGAAAGACATAAACGTTTCTAATAAAACCATAAGAAATGACGTCACAGAACAATGGTATTCCTATAAACCAAATGAGAAAATTAAAAAAAAAAAAAAATGTAAGCGTATACAAAAAATACAATTCATTTATAATTATTTATTCTAGCTTTTATTTTAAGATATGTTTTCTCTTTATAACAAGTCAAGGAATGGTTAGAGAAATCTACATTCCGAGCGTTTTGGCTACTCTTTGGTTACCCTTGTCACCTAAATAAACAAACCAAAATTTAGAATTACCAAAAATACTAATTAAATCCAGATTTCTCTAAAAATCTGACGTTTTTTCAACGGCTAACTATCTTCGTCTCATTGTGTTTTCAATTTGTTTAACAACAACGAAATGGCCAACGATTGGCCAACGTTGAATGCACCGGTTCCCGTTGACCACCGAAGTTAAGCAACGTCGGGCTTGGCCAGTACCCGAATGGGTGACCACGTGCTGTTGGCTAGCTATTGATAGTCTGGCGTTAATATCCCAAGTTTTGATACGCACAAAAGAAACAACAAAAGTGCCCAAAAAAGTGATATTTTACTTGTACTCTTTATTTATACTTATTGCTTTTTTTCTAATAAATCTTGATGTTTTGTTATAAAAGAGCATTAAAGTACACTTAATTTTAAAACTTTTGACCTCGGGATAGTTTCTTGCTTCAATTCGTTCGGGGTTATGATCGAAGTAAGTCAAAAAGAACCGCGATTTTTTTTTACTAAAATAGAAATTGTCAGAGTTCGCTCGTGGTATCTTAATAAAACTACATTTTAAATAGGAAAATGAGACTTATTGTTTGCCGACGTTTCGGCTTGAAATTCAAACCTTCGTCAGGGCGACGAGAAGATGGATAAACTAATCACATTATTACACATCCGTGAGTCATAGTTCTCCTTCTTCTCATCGCCCTGATGAAGGCTTGAATTTCAAGCCGAAACGTCGGCAAACAATAAAACTCATTTTCCCATAAAAAAAAAAAAAAAAAATGTAGTTTTATATTAGAACCCAGACAGTTTCTACCTTTGCATTACCAACGATAAACGATCTACCCTCAGGGTTTTTTTTTTTTTTTTTTTTTTTTAACTTTTAAAAAAACAAATTTCTGGGAATTTTTCGGTTTATGCATATCTCATTCTTATTGTTATACCGAAGATATTCTCCCAAAAATTAGCATGCCCAATAAAATGGCCACATAACCAGATAATATTTATCGGTTGTGGCTGTACGTCGTCATAGCACAACAAATTCACTATTGCGTCGATTAAAATAATCTCAAATCAAGTTGAATAGCTACTAAATTAATCCTTATCTCTCGAAAACCTTCAATGTCTACAAATAACTACTAATAAAAATCTAACACAACGTATTAATTAATTAATAAAGAACAATACTTTTTTTTTTTTATTACAGCTCTCTGATAATGATTGTTGCATCACTTTAATCAAAAATTAAGTGTTTAAAATGGAAAGAGGTTTATTTATAAATAAATTGTCAATTAAAGTTCTTTTAATTAACTGTTTACGCCTCTTGACAATTACAGAACTTTGAATGTAACTGAGTAAAATTGCTCAATAAGTGTTTATATTCTTTAAGAGATTATTGGTATGGAATGGAATGATGAATGAATCACAGAAATATTTGTTCAAATCTAAGTCTACCCTATAAATTGGTAATAACAAAATATACAAATTAAGCGTTGATTAATTAATTAACAACTCAAAAAATAAACTCAACTGAAAATGTGTCACTCTTGCCTATGTAGGGGCATAGCAACAAGACAGGAAGAGTGACACAATTGAAGGGCTCAGTGCCAAAGGTGACTAACCCACTTTTTTAACAAATTTGATTTATTCACTTTTCCTGATAGAGAATTTTAAGTTTTATAATTGATAAAAATGACCAGCCTTTACACCTCATTGATTAATACTGACTTCTGTTAGTTTGTTCTGGAACTTACTGCAAAGCTAAATCATGTGAGAGGCAGACTTGACCAACCCACACTAGGTATGGCTTTGTTAATGGTATACAGCAACATGAGTTATATAGTTGAAGCTTCTGAAGGCTCTGTGGAAGTTCCTGTCTGATTTGATGGTAAAAACTTGTCGTAAAACCCTTAAAAATAAATTAAATAAGGTCAAGTAGTTCATAAAAAATATTTTATTTTACGTGTAATAGCGTTTTAGTTGCCTACAACTATTCCAAGCTCTATATGTGTAGTATTCCATACACCGGAAAAGGTCTCAGCCCCCCCCCCCGAAATTTTCCAAGCCCCTACCGAAATTATTTTCTATACACGCCCATGCTTGTCTATGAACTATTTATTTATTTATTTATTTATTGTGTTTCGTATTTTGTACGATAAACACACTGAGTTAAGTCTTCTAAGAGATCAGGAATTGATTATAAATTTATATATTATTATGAATCCAGGATGTATGGATTTAAATCAAATATATTAAAGGCTTAAAAATGATTAGAGCTTTAACTTTAAGTCATAAAAGTAATGTACTTTATCATGGGATAAAAATGTGATTGCATCAACGAATCTTCTAGGTCTTCATATGAGATCGTATAATCCTGTATTTCGTAGATATGTTAAGATACTGTCTATGAACTATCAAGGAATGTTCATGAACTACGCTTGGGGAGGACAAAACCGCAATATTAAGATTGCACTCTTCCTGTCCCACATACAACAGAACTCACCTAATCTGGAAATCATTGTTTTGTTAAATTATTGATACATAATCATAGAAATCTAAAGAAAAATAATTTTTCATTAATTATTAATCTCCGGATATGTGAACATTATTGTTTAATTGTACGTTACTTTGTATTCATGTAAGAGCCAAACATGACTATACTTTTTGTTTTTCCTTATCATGTCTAACTATAAACTTTTTATTACTATGGTATGTACATAAGAATTGTGTGTATATAATGAATAAAGACCAATTAAAATCGTTTCTGTCGCCAACACCAATTTTTTTCCAAAGTCTTCTAAACTTTAACCTTAATTTTCTCAGTTTGTTCTAATTGTGGGTTGGTCACCTTTGGCACTGAGCCCATCAATTGTCCTCTGGTATACAAGCTCTGAAGCTAGGTGAGCACAGTATTGATGGTTGATAAAGAGATATTTACCAATGTTATAACTGACACATATATATGGCTCTCGACTAGTGTCGTCATTCGTGGGTTGGATTTGGGGCCACAATACGTGTGTAGGCCCGCGCAAGCTTTAATTAATTTATTAATGGGTACCTATAAAGTGGAAAATCAACTGGCTGGAGCATAGTATTGACCACACTATCTACCTCGTGTGCCGTATGGTCAAGAGTGGTGTTTAAATGACTGATGAATGATTTATATATATATATATATATATATATATATATATATATATATATATATATATATATATTCTCTCGTAACATGATCTCTTCCATATATATTTTTCGTCCTCTTTTAATAAAGGCCTTATAGGTCAAAAAAATGCTTCAAAACCTTATTTAAACCATTTCACTTATGTCGACTAGTTTCTGGCAAACTTGGCCAAACGTTTCTGAATATATTTTTTAAAAACATTACAATTTTGAATTCTTAAAATATTCTGACTGAATCTCTTTTGTACGAGACCAGCCCTGGCTGGTGATTGTTATATATATATATATATATATATATATATATATATATATATATATATAAAAATCAGTCCCGTAACAGGCCACAAGGGCCCAGAGGGGCAGATACTGTAGAGGTATCTGATTCTTGACCATACGGCACACTAGGGAGATAGTGTGGTCAATACTATGCTCCGGCCGCCTGATTTTCCCCTTGGCTGCTTCGACTGCTAGAGTCATTAGCACCCAAGGTACCCATTATTAATTAAATTAATTAAAGGCTGGGTGAGCCGAGGGACGATCTAGGACTCTCGAACGGCAGCACTAGAAGAAAAAATCTTTAGTGCGCGCTCGGGTTTTGAACCTGGTCCTCCAGTTCATTAGTCGAGTGCTCTACCACTGAGCTAACCTCGCCCCCATATATATATATATATATATATATGCATTATTGGCCTGTATGGTTAATGCAACATCAGCCTTCGACCGCATAACAAATCTAACTGGCTAGTGATTCACATTTTTATAGAAACTTCTAAAAGAACAGCAAACCTAAACTCGATTGGTTGCTCTGTACACTTAGTACGAACTTTGAAAAAGTTCAAATCACTCGATGGCTAGTTTTGGAAATCAAAATATTATTTCCAGTTAGGAATCAGTCCAGGTTAGATTGGCTACATCTGTTGTTTTTCCTCGGGGCGAAGCCTGGAGGATTGAGCCGACCCCTTGTGCTTGCTCGCATTGTCTCTGGCAGAAGGATGACAGAGCACTGACATGTGTCAGCATAGGCCACAAGGGATGCCCCTCCTACAAAGATAAACACCCAGCTATCTAGCCGATAGCCTAGATAGCAACTTCATTAGTACAGCTATGCTATCTTCAGCTGGCTTCTGACCACATTTCTAACAGGAGATTATGGTTAAGGCATCGGGGGAATTGGGTTTAGAGATAAGATTGTAACAAACCATGTAGGGCTGTATTATGACTTGAAATAAATAAATTAAAAATTTGACATGTGTACATCTTTATTTGACAATTATTCAACGCACAAAGTACGTTTAGTGCATTTCCTCCCTCCCACCATAGGGAGGAAACCCCCTTAGAGGTTGACATCATGATGGCATCTCGAAGTGCCGACTAGAACACTTCACGTTTCTTAATGCGTAAATCTCGAAAGTAACAGTGGTTTATTTCTCTTCATCTCAATACCTTTAATACTAGATTCACCAGACCTGGTACTGGTATAAATGTCAATAACAAAAATATATTTGTTACTAATGTATATAAAGTAACATTAAGTTCATTAAATGTATTCTCTACTTATAGCTACAAAAGTCATAACATCATTTAGGAAAATAAATTGCACGACCAGTCAAAATGACTGGTCCGGTAAATCTAGTGTTAAAATATCTAAACACAATATTCGATAGAGGTAAAGATAAAATTCGATTATCTGGAGAAAGAATAGCCACTGAATTAAAAATAGTTCTATTTTTGTTATTTGTAGATACAAAGATTTATTCATTGCCTAATAAATTTTTTAAAAAATTACTATTTAAGTATTTAATTTTGGTTTTCTTATTCATTATTTTTTTTTTCTATTGCTTATGAGATATAAATTTTCTTTTATTTTATGTGTCATAAACGTTTGTTCTTTATTTATATAAAAAATTAAAAAATAGGACTTTTAGCACTTTCCTCCGAAGGAAAGAGCTATTAAGGTTGGACTCATGACGGAATTTTTGAAAAATTTCTTCAAATCTTTATCGATCCTACCTAGTAGAAACCGAAAATGACCCCCGTTAAAATTTATACATAGCTATATATATATATATATATATATATATATATATATATATATATATATATATATATATTATATATATTATATGTGTCTGTTAACACGATAGCGGCCAGAGTTTTTGTTTTTTCGTCACGAAACTTGGTATATAGCATTCAATTAGCAAACGATTGAACGAGTTCGTTAACCACCAAAGTCGGTCCACCGGAAGGGGGGAGGGGTTGCCCCGAACCCAAAACACTAATTTGACCATGTCAGCCGTAATATTTGTTATATTTCAACGAAACTTGGTATTCGTAGTGATAATATAGACAGAAAAGTGAGATATAAAAATGAACTAAATCGGTTCATTAGGAGGAGGGGTTTACTCCGGACCCACAATACCAATTCACCACTACCAGCCGTGATTTTTGGTATATTTCGACGAAACTCGGTATTCGTAGTGGTAATCCACAGGTAAATATGTGTTGTAAAAATAAACTAAATCGGTTCATTAGGATGGGGGGTTTACTCCGGACCCACAATACCAATTCGCCACTACCAGCCGTGATTTTTGGTATATTTCGACGAAACTCGGTATTCGTAGTGGTAATCCACAGGTAAATATGTGTTGTAAAAATAAACTAAATCGGTTCATTAGGATGGGGGGTTTACTCCAGACCCACAATACCAATTCGCCACTACCAGCCGTGATTTTTGGTATATTTCGACGAAACTCGGTATTCGTAGTGGTAATCTACAAGTAAATATGTGTTGTAAAAATAAACTAAATCGGTTCATTAGAAGGGGGTGTTTACTCCGGACCCAAATTCCTAATATACTCATACCGGTCGTAATTTCTGCTGTATTGAAACGAAACGCGGTATACGTCCTGGGTAACTCATGAGAAAGAAGTGTTGTAAAAATGAGCTGAATCGGTCAATCGGAAAGCGGGGGTTTACTTTGTAATATATTTCAATAGAAAAGCCCGCCAGACGTAGGTTCACAAAGCCGCCGCAAGGAGCGCTTTCTACCACTAGAGTGACTGTATCCTGTTCCTGCGTTAGATCAAAATACGATAATATGAGGTTTTTTGTATTTATTACGTAGTGTAGTAGGTACCATGTGTAAACATAACTCCGGAAGCAAATTAATAATTGATCAGTTACTCGTTACAAAATTAAAAGAGAACTATTCATGTTTTTATTTTATTTATGTAGGATATTTTAAGCAAATTGTTCTGGAAAGCACTCTACGCTACCCAAATTCTGAGGAAAGTGCTTAGTTATGCAGCTCCTGCGTGACGGACTTTGTATTTATTTATTTGTGGAGCAGGTGATATATTCCATGAAATGTCTTACAAGCAAATTCGTCTTCAAAAACATAACAATAAACACAGAAAATGTTAAAAGAAAAGGAAAAAATAAACCTAAAATAATAAAAATAATTTCAGAACTCAGAAACAAACGAAATAAGGTAGAACTAGTGCCTCGTATAAAAATAAATAAAAAAGTTATATTTTTCCTAGCCGCATAGTTCTTCGATCTTTGAGGTTTTTGAGGTTGACTTTGCTGCAAACATCTTTTCATTTTTTCTACATCTTGATTTTCACTCGGATGCCTTGGACTTTAAATTCAGTGACGACTCTTGCTCTGGATAATGGAATTTTATGTAACATAAGTGAATGTAATACATCATTTTTATTAATCTAATTTTTTAATTTGTTGACTTTTCGCCTGATATGCTAATAAATATATTTTGTAGATTTCTCTTTGTTATATTGCTTAGACAAACTTCAGACACGACTCCTTCTTCGTGTAATTTACTAGTCGTTATGAATAAATGAAATGTATATCTTTGCGATTCGCCTAATTATAAAAATGAGGCTAGCCGATTAGCGGGAGAGATATTAAGTTTTCCACGCTGCTAAAGTAGAGCACATCTATTGTCGGTGATGTAGATAGCGTTTCTCCGCCGGGGTATCTCTAGCGATAAGCAGATGCTCGGCTGGGATTAGCTTGGTATGCTCGGCTGAATTCGGCCACGTTCGTAGCAGCATTCATCTCACAGTTAACTATCCTTGTCTTCATGGCTACCGAATATTCCTGTACAGCTATATTTTTTTTTTTAATTTTAAAAATTTATGTTATTATTCGATATAATGCTTGTATCTTTTGTAATTTGGGAAGCGCATATATATATATATATATATATATATAAACTCAATATTCCGCCTTTCCTATCTAAATTTACGCTTTAAATGTTTTTGTAGGAAATATGTTCGGCTATTCAACATTCTCCTTGCCCTCCTGTTTAGACCAACTTATTTATGTACCCATAAGCTCTCAATATTTCGCATTTGATAGAATGAAACCAACTTCAAATTCAAGTAATGTTTTCTCCGACTGTGATTGTCCAATCGAAATTTGAGCGTTAATCTTTCCTATAGAAATTAATAGTATTTCAAATGGTAACTGTCTACGATTTCGAAAGAATATTCAAGATATTAAAAAATATATATATATATACCAATAGCTGTAAACTGCCCAATTGCCCTGTTCTTTATTTTTTAAACTCACTCAGAACGTAACGAAATATTAAATACCTTAGTTTGGTTGAATGCAAAAAAAAAAAACAAAATAAAAAAAAAAAATGAATCAATAGAACGAGGAATATATTTATTCAGCATTTTAAAAAATACTCATAACAATCTGATAACTACAACATTAGAAACATAATAATGTTTTAAACACAACGTTTCAAACATTATTCTAGTCTCACTATATAAGGCGGTGAAGGCCTAACAGTATTCTGCCCTTAAAACTAAACCTTCTTTCCTCTCTAATATACTTTTATTTCCCATTTTTTTTTTTTTTTTTTTTAATTTCTAAAATTATTTATTATTTTTTTTTTTTGAGGAATGATTCTCTATGCTATATCGAATTAATTGCTAATGCTTTTAGCATAAATATGCTTTAGCGGCGACTAAACTGGAAAAAAGCGATAAAAAGCGTGTCCGCTGGCGTTTGCGCATGCGCATTGTTCATGTACGAAAAAGAATACTGTATGTGTCACAAAAAAAGTGTTCGCTGGCGTTCGCCCTTGCGTAGTGGTGTTCGCGCATGCGTTGTGTGCGTCCACGCATGCGCAGTGTATGTTATAATGTACATTACATGGGCTTGTCGGTTGTTCCTAAAGCATATCTGTGTTCCTGAATTTGTGCGGAAGGCTCTAAACGAAATATTTTTATTTTATTATTTGAGTCTCTCAAGAATCGTCTTGAGTAATTATAAGGTTTGCCCAGAAAAATGTGCAATCGTCCACCTAAAATGTATATCTTTAATGTTTTTACGAAATATATTAGCTGTAATACCAACCAAGGTGAGGAATAACCCTTCAAAGCTCCACAACTTACTTTTATTTTACCAATACAACGTTTCGGACTATTCGTCCATCTTCAGGAGAGTAATTATTTTAAGTCCGCTGACACCAATGTGTAGTCATCATTGTTGGTTTCAAAGGTTATGAAAGTTTTAATCGTCCCAATCGTTGGAATGAAATACTGCAGTGAGTGTAGTAAAATGATTCTGTACTTTTCTTGCACTTATCTGATGATAATTCATCAAGATGACGGCGCGATGATTGACACGCCCGATGCTTACAAACACATCTACAATCCATGAATTCATTTATAGTAATGGACTAATTATAAATTCTAGCACTTATACAATTAAACTTACTTATGAGATACTTATTCAGTATCTCATCTCGACTTATGTCGGACGCTAGTTATTCCGACGTGAGCTTCGTTACACCATGACTTATTAGTTAGGTATTTTTTTTTTGTATTTATTTATTTTTTCTGTTTATCACGATGCATTACGGTCCGCCGAACTCGTTTCGTCCAGGGGCTTGATATTTAATTTGTAATTTTAAACCGTCCGACAATTATCTGGGTTCCAGGCCATCATGAGATAAGAGGGAATGGAACAATTACAACTACGAATTAATTAACGAGATAATTCTTAATCTCTCAGCCGGAGTCGTAAATCTATAATATATCGTATATTCTTAATTCTCTACGCTTTTTCTGATGGGCTGGCAAGGAGTAATTTATTTAAAATTCAAATGCCAAAGCGTTTAATGGCCCCTTAGTATTGCTTTGTCATTTCATCGTCTTGCTTTTAATCTTTAAGGTGGCCATACACGTTCAGTTCAGCACTCAAGGCCAAGACAGTTTGGAATGAACGGATCTATCACACACACGACAAGTTAATAAACCTCAAGGCAGGGACTGCACAGTCCAGTTATAGTAGACCCACTGAATGTGAAGCAAATGTCCTCTTGTCCACACACGTCAGGCCTGCACAGTCCCGTCCTAATTGGACTGTTCAGTTAATCTATTGGTTTTCTTAATTCTACTTCGATGGACTGTACAGTTCAACTCTGGCCTCAAGGACGTCCCATGAGAAATATCTCAAGGTTTGAACTCCACAGTCCTAATCTTGAGATATTTCTTTCCCTAATATAGGCACCCTTAAGATGTTTCGAACTTTGTTGCACTCAGCCTTGTTTTGAACTAAATGTTTCGCAATGACTATGCGATGCTTTGTACCTTAAAACTATTTATGCCCAAGGTGTCTGCTTTCGTATATAAGCATACAAATATCCTAATACCATTAAAGAAACATTTGTTGTACTTACGCAACGAAATTCGGTGAGCAACTTATTAATGTGCCGCTAGAGGCCAAAATTTTTGTTTCCTTGCAAAGAAACTTGCTATTCGATATTCGCAGCTAATGTGAAAAGTGTATTTCATATATAAGCAATATCGGAACATTACAACTGCTGACAAAATCTTCATTTTTCCCAAGAAGGCTTTAATTGTAGGTGTTAATTGCAAATAAATTAGGTACATAACGTCCCCAAACATTGAGTGAAATGAAATTTGGAAGTAACCAACCTCGGACAGACAATCCTAACTCAAATGTGAATGGGCACTTACGGGCCTTAATTTTTGTTCTCCTTCATCTAAACTATATAGCATCTGAAGGTAACACATAAGATTATTCTGAAAATCAGCAAAATGTGAGGGGTAGATTAAAGTATTTGCAAGAAATGAAACGGGTTATTACAAATTTAAATATCAGCGTTATATTTCCAGTAGGCTTAATGGCTTTTCATTAGGAAAAAGAGACTGTATCATCCCTAACCTGGCTATAAAATGTTAATAACCTGAAAATAAGCCTTCCCAAAAATCTATGTATAAATGTATGATAAACTTAAAATAAATAAATAAAAGAGCAGCACTTTATAAATTAATGTCATTGGTTGCCTTGGACGAGAATCATAGGTTATGATAATAAATAGGGCAGTCTCAAACACATAATCCCATGTTTAAACACATAATTCTATGTTCGAACGCGATAGAGTGCAATAAATTATAAAGCGCAATTAACTGACTGCTGACCGCATAAAATGGCGGCAATATCACAGCTGTTTCATGAGCGATCACGCTTGTAATTAACATGTCAAAATGTGACAGCTATCATTGGTAATTATGTTATTTTCTTCTTGTCAAAAGCGTGTTTCATGTTTTTCTTAGTTGATTGCGCTCGTTGTGCAGTGTTTTTATTTATTTTATTTTATTTTTTTTTTTTTGTTTTTTTGCTCTGTTTAAAGAAATTATATATCTACAACATTTTACATCTAATAATAATCATGTTAATAGATTTAGTGTCTTTTAGTATTATTATTATTACAAGACTAATAAGGAGGAAGGATCTCCCCGTGGTGCCTAGGAGATGCGGGTTTCAGTTCCGCCTGGAGCAGGTTTATAGTCCGACAAGGAACAAAAGAACCAGGAGGGGCGTGGCCGGAGGGGGAGTTAGGCATTCCTCCACATGGGCTGGTGGCAGCGCGTGTGCACTACCTTTTTCTTTTCTTCGCGGTACACCTATAGTTTTCAGGGCCTATTAAAAAATTTCCTTGCTCCACCAAGGATTGTTAGGAAGAATTGTGATCTTATAGATAGCCCGCCGCTAATGGCTCAAATGTTGATATGCCGTTAAAAAAAAATAAGATATTCTTAGTCTTCGACCAATACTTCGACGATGGCCTGAAAAGACCCATTTTGCCGAGTCCTAGAATCCCTTATTTTCATATTTTTATTTTCAAGATATTTCAGGCATTCGATAAACCGCAACTTTTGATATTTCTCGAAAACACCGAGGCTATGTTCCAGGATCCTCTTCCTGCAAAGAGCATTCCAGTCGAAGAAGCCATGGGAATTTCATCCTCCTCCCTAAGAACTATCTACAGCGCAGGTGGTTCCTAAGTTTGTTGTGCCTAGTAATAATTTCACTTTAAGAACCAAAAAAATCAAGAACATGAGACACAACCAACCAGTAATGTTTTCGGCCGAAACACTACTGCTATTCTAATTAGAAAAAGTTAAAAATCTAGAAGACTTCTTCTTCGGCTAATGTTCTTGTTCCATGTTAGGTATAACACGGTAATCTATTGACTCCCTCTAAAATTATAGTAAATGATCCGGAAGTTATAGCTCCCTGAACATTTACAGGGAAGATATTAAACCATAGGTCTCCACATGGTCTAGAGACTAACACCATAGATTCTCATGCGGGAGAACGGGTTTCGAGTACCGGCTACTGCAAGGATTTTCCTCAATTCAGAGCCCATTGAGAAAATTCCCTGTGGCACCATGGATATTTATCGGTGGATACCCCAGCACTTATGGCCTAGAAGTCGGCGAGCCTTAAAAAATTCACATAAAAATCCGTGAAATGAGTCTGAAATCTTGTGGTGCAGTCGTGCATAAGTGGAGACTTCATAGGTTAACGAGGATCCACTCGAGGGCTGGACACCCGAAACCAGGAGAGCCCCGTAAATAATAATGATTTTGGCAGACGATGCAGAGTAAGCAAAAAATGGGAATGCAGGAGGCAAAAGGGTAAGAGCATATTACCTGCTATCAATTTAATGTAGTATCGTAAAAATAGTGATGTATTCTAACAATAATACTAAAACTCTAAACCTTCTCAGCCTTCTAAATCCAACAAACTTGAGCGTTTGTGACCAACTTATCAGAATCCCAGTGTACCTAGAACAAACAGTTTAACCCTTAGCCCTGATAAACCCTAACCCTACGGCTCCTGTTAAACAAATATATAAACTACCACCATAAAACAAGGTCTTTATGACCCAAAAAAAAACAAAAAAAAACAAAAAACTGGATTATCACTTTAACCACAGATAACCTTCAGTACACAGTTATTCTCTACTGCCTTTTTATTTAGGCATTTCACTTTGTTTGTTAAATAAAGTTTTTGTCTACGAATTAATCAATTTAATGTTATATTTTGTTTGTCGTCACAGAAAAATCCTCTCTAAAAACACAATTCAGCCTGATTTCATGTCCACTAAACTTTATTTAACAGGGACTCAGCACCTTCGAAGTTTTGGTAATACATTTTAAGTTTCCTTGACATGAAATATGTGCTTTTAACAAAAACAGAACATTGAGTAGAACCAATGCTGAGCTGTCTTCAGTTTTTCTTTGAATTTTCATTTTATGCTCCCTTTTTAAAGATACAGATTTTTCTAAAGATTACCGCCCTTTTTAAACAGAAATTAGGGTTTTTGGTGACACCTGATCACTCACAAGGAATGTTCAGTAATTTGAAAGGGACAACTGTTGCTGCAATAGACACTGGTTGCTAGGGAGGGACCATAGGAATCACGCAACAAACCGGCTATATTAGTATTTTTTTATTGAGATTGTTTTGCTTACAGTGTATGATATCTACCCGAAAGTGATAGCGAAGATTTAAATGTAAAAATCTTATTTTAATTAGAACATTTTATTGAATGCTCAGGACACTAAATATGTTTGAAATTTAAAAATCCATATTAAGAAATTTCATTCTATCTAGACACCAAATTCATCCTGCATACATTTTTGGGTGTTTGTTAAATTTAGCTGCGCCCAATATTTTATATTTGTAATTTTTTCAGTTTTTTTTTCTATTAATATTTGATTTAAAACAGATGCTATAAATTGTAAAAAGAAAAATTAACTAGATTCAAATATATAAATGTTTAAGAACTTTTTAGTGGCTAATTGGCTCAAAGATATCTTGGTGACACAAGTATTCGAAACCGATTCCACGTTACTCTACAACGGACAGACCAGTTCAAGGTTTTCAAAATCCGCATTTCACACCATAACCCCACAAGGAGGGGGCGAAAAAAAACCACCAGCAACAAAACATATCCTTGTAAAAACAAATCTATCGTTTAAGGACTTCTGGATATTAATCTAAAGGTGTGGTGGACGTTTTTTCGCTCGACATTCTGACAAAAGAAACTTTAGAAGACTGGAATGTGTGGCGAAACCTCACCAAGTTGATACGATCATTTCAGAATACCTTAAGTGGTTGAATATCGTGGACCTTGGAAGAAAATAAATTATCAAATTTTTTTCGTCTGGTGTATCAGCCAATATTAGATATATGTCAATATGAATACTTACATTTCAATGGAAATTCCTCATTACGCTTTACATTGAACATTCTTATGAAACACTGATGATGATGTCAAATAAGTACCAATTTAGAAAATATTTAAATTCATTCATAGCGTCAGAAGACTTGAGGAATTCGTAAAAGTCAGTCACTAAGAAAAATGCTCAAAATTATACTTGAATGAACATTCTTCTCTATTGTAAACAATAGCATTCTTATAAGGTCTTGATGAAGGCAAATAATGGACAATTAAGAAAATATTTCGATTCTTTGACAGCGCCTGACATCTTGAAGATGTGGCATTGCCCAACCCTTCGAACCACCTAAAGTATTTCAGCTTTTGTATTGAGACGGAGTCTTGTTGATTGCTCGTATCTTCATATGCTAATGAGGATCAGCTGGCGACACCTGTAGGATTCTGTCAATATTTGCCTGTATTACTACACTCTTATCCACACGTGCCTGTTTCCTTGTGGGTCCTCCTTGTGCGTTATACTGACAATATTCAACATTTAATGTCTGACTTTATGGGTAAAATACAGATTTAAACCCCCACATCAACAAAATTCGACCAAATGTATTTGAACTGCAAAGTCAACACATCATAGTGTCTGGTCCCGTAGGACATACAGCAGACATACAAGCAAAACTAGCAACACCTAGTCACCCGGTGTTAGACCCTGAATATCAGATATGGTTACTACATAAACTAGGAATATTGTGTGACACGCAAACCCATTTAAAGCCTGTTCAGAAAGACGGAAAAGTTTGATTCCTTATGCGCGAAGTTCTGAGGGAAATATTCCCTTGGATTCCGACATTTGCAACTGATTATGTCTCGTTTATGACTAGCTAAGGCTTCGAGAGGTCAGACAAAGGATATAGTGTTCAATATTCACGAATACTTAGCAAAAGATAAGGATAAAAACATTTTTAATTTTCTAGTGCTGAGGTTAAAACAGAGGGAATTCTTATCGCGCATTTTACTGCAGCGGGAATATAGGCATTATTTGAACAGGCAACGTTGTATTTTAAAATGTTTTCAGCCTTAGCTTTGGCTAAGTATTGATAAACATTAACCTTCTAACCGCTAACTTTCGTGCGGGGCGAGCATCTCCACAGGTGTGAAGGGAACTTTGTCCGCAGGTTATAAATAGGGTTGCGTGCCACATTCTAGTCAACCCAAATCTGAGATATTGTAGTGACCACACCTGAGACTCCGAGACCTTGTGTCAAGTGATGATCTCTGTGTTGCTAGTTTTTTTTTTAATGTATACTCAAGCGGGATCCCAACTCGACCGGGTAGGCTAGGCATCTAATCGTTCATTTTAAAATTTATTTTCCTCTGTCTGCTCAATTATTTCTTATGCCTTCATTGGCTTTATACATTGCCTATGTCGAATTAGCACCCTTGACAAAGCTAGGATGCGTTAGTGAAAAATAAATCCGCTCCAGCCGGCTTGCAAGCACTTCCTCTTAATGTTTGTATAATGATCTTTTCCAAGGTCCCTGCAAATCTTGGGTTTTTTCGGTCCATTCTGGCTCTGATAAGAACAAAAAATCCTAGATACCGTTGAGGTCCATATCACTGCTCGTATCACTAGGAAACCAGGGTAGATAGAGTGGAACCTACTCCTTCTTGGGTGGGCCGAGGGAAGCCAGATCAGCCATTATCTTGTTCCTTCGGGAGAGGATGTATTACACAGATATCATATCATTAGATTTTTATTTATAATTATTCTTTCCTCAAAACAGTAGCACTTTTTACAAGCTCTCTAAGATAGGGGTAACCTTCCTCAATTTTAATCTACATTACAGAAGGAAAAAGTCGTAATCCGATGAAATTCATAAGTTTTGTAGAATCCTATAAAAAATTAACTCGCTGAGATTTGAAACCAATGTCTCCGCTTTCCTTCTAGGTATCACAGGACAACAGGGTTCATATCATAAGTACGTTAAATAATTTAGTGTTGTGTACATCTGAAGCCAGACGATATTATTGTAATATATTAGGACCTTGGAAGAGTAAGGGCGAATCACGAGTTCCGGATGTTGGGAAGTCGAAGTCAAAGTTCTATAAGTGCTTCAGGATAGCAAGGGTGAATGTTCACTCTATGGAATTCTGATTCATAAATCTGTTTTAAATAAAATTTTTACCAGTGATTTATGGGTAACAAAATAATAGGAGTGGAGTTTCAGACCCGGTATTCGCCCTTGAAATAGGACATAGAATATTTCACGAGTATGGTGCTATTCACTTTAACTTGAAACTGTGAGAGAACTAAAGGTGAACCAGAGAAACAAGGCGAAGCGTCTTGTGTACCTTCATCATTCTGACTCAGAAAATATAATAAAAATAAAGTCGATTTTTTCTGATTCGCCCTTACTCTTCCAAGATCCTGATATGATACTTACTAACATTTTTATTTATTAAAACAGACTAGACTACACCGGAAGGTGTTCATCGTTTGTGAGTTAATTTTGAAACCATTTTTCGTTTGTTTTGTTTTTTTTTTTTCGTTTTTTTTTTTTTTAATCATACGCCAGGATGAAATTTGAATTCGGTTCCTCTCTTCTGGCGTCTTAAGCAAGTACGCTGAAGGGCTTCTTATAATGTCTCTTTTTTATCTTCTTGGTAGGCGGAAGGTCAAAAAATATAAAATCTTCACCACTCCGTCTCACCAACTTTATTTCGTCCCTACATGTTTCACACCTTTATTGGTGCCTCTTCAGGGGAAAAATTACAAAAGTAAAACTTACAGCCTCAACCTGAGGATAATAACCTTCCACCCGTACGGCCACGTCTAGAATGATCATGGTCTGAAAGAATTCAATATGGCGAAAAATAATCAGCTGATCGATAATCGATATGTCATACTTTTAAAAATTAATTTCCAGAAGAAATATAGTCCTAACAATTAAAACCATCTTCCCACCTTCCAATTAAACCAATTATTTTTCGCCATATTGAATTCTTTCAGACCATGATCATTCTAGACGTGGCCGTACTGGTGGAAGATTATTCCCCTCAGGTTGAGGCTGTAAGTTTTACTTTTGTAATTTTTCCCCTGAAGAGGCACCAATAAAGGTGTGAAACATGTAGGGACGAAATAAAGTTGGTGAGACGGAGTGGTGAAGATTTTATATTTTTTGACCTTCCGCCTACCACGAAGATAAGAAGATTGTGAGAAAAAGGGTCAGTTGAAGAATAATTATCTTTCTTTTTTTCTTTTTCTTTTTACTTACGTTTATTACAAATAATTTATTACTTACTTGTTTCCAATTTATAATTGGCCATTAATGTTTTCCTTTTTTTTTCTTTCTTTTTTTTTTTTTTTGGAAGGTAACGTGCTAAAACAGAAAGTATACTTATTTATACCGTTAACCAGCGAAATCGAACCATTTAGTGTAGATTAAATTTTTCCTTTATATTCCACCCATGCAGTAGTTTAAAAGTTAATTATTTTTGTAGTTTTGTCAAAGCATGAAACGCGGACTGAAGAATTATAGTGCTTTGAGTCCTAGAAATCCCATCAAACTCTTATGAATTTTAGGTAATCTATGTACTGAGCTTTCCGTAAGTGCTAACTGCCGGCAGGGCCAAAGCACCCTTCTTTCTTTCAAGTACCACAAACGCCAGGAGAACATGCCAAGTAAGTTCAGGGTACAAGTATTTTTTCCTTTGCATAAATATAAATTCAATGGGGCATTGTAATTGTTACACAAGACACATTATGTTTGTATTCTTTGGCATTAATTTTTTGGGTCTTTTTGCGAAGACCACATCCAGTTACTTTAGAAGTAGCAGTAGTGATTGTATCAGTGATTTAGCGCATGCGCATAACTCCTTTGCCTTCCTATTGGAGGATTGGATGACCAATTGCATTCGTTCTTGCTGGGAGTAAAGTAACCTTCAACAGTGAATTAGCTTTTGTTTATGAAAAAGCTCTGCTTATGTTTGTAAGAAAAATGAGTCTTTTACAATTAGTTCGCGATGTTCCTGACAAAGTAAAAGGGATTGGTTTCTTACTGGGAAAAATTAATGGAATCCTATTAATTTTAGCGAGTTGGATAGACTAGAGTCGCTACAATTAATATAATTCTATTAATTGGGAGTTGGATTGACTAGGGTTTTGATATTTTCTTGAGCGAGCGGAGCGTAGCGGAGCGTAGCGGAGCGAGCGGAAACGCATAGCATGTAATGCCTAATAAATGTAAAATATCCAAAAAAGAGAGAGAGAAAAGGAATAAAATATGTTTGTTTACAAATAACGTTGTTTGTTATCCTTCATAACCTGCAAAACAGTCAACTTTAAAGCTTAATAACTTATTTCATAGTTGAGAGAATTGATTTTGATCATATTAACCTTTTTAATAATAAATATTGCTTGCCATTATCTAATATGAATTATAACCGTAGATAACGAGTCAAGAAGTAGTAGATAACCAGCAAAGAACCTATAAGCTAATCAGTAAGCTTATCAGCGAGTACGAGTAACTGTTATAAATCACTACTGCTACTTCAAAAGTAACTGGATGTGGTCTTCGCAAAAAGACCCAATTTTTTTTTTATTAACACACAATTACTTTGAGATATTACAATATCAGAAACAGTGAGTATCTTATATTATCGGTTCAATAAACTAAGTTTCGACCAAAAATAGTAGCTAATAAAAGAACAGAAAAAGTTTTGATAAAATGTTGAGCGAAGGGAAAGTGACGGCTGCTCCTTGATATAGATTAGAGTGGAAGCAATTAAAAGAAATATCCACGGAGAAGGTTGCTATTAAACCCACAGGACTTCCTGAGCTACTGTCCCGCGCTGATCAAGATAGCCGTGTAATGGAGGACAGGCAGCGCTATCTACCAAAATACCATTGTTAGTAAAAATCAACCAGGTGTCTCTGATACAATTCAGTTTTATTAGAGTTCCATTTCAGCTGCATTGTTAGTATTATGAAAATATCGAAAAAAAAAAATATATTTTTCTGGTTTTTCTCGTTCGTGAATTTTCGATACCTCAACCGCATTTATAATTTTTGTGTATAAACAAAAAAAAAAGAAGGAATTATCTATCTAAAACAATTACATGATTAGATCAGCCATTTTCTAATTGGCTGAGAAAAGCAGTCAATTCATCAGAAAAATCTATACATTGAACGATACGGTATGTTCTGTGGCATCCCACTTCAGTAATATCAGCCTTGGAGTTGAAGAAAACAAATCATACATGTTAAATTTTTTTTTTTTTTTTTTTTTTTTTTTAAAGCGCTAAACGTCTAGGTTGTCAGAGCCTGGATTATTTTTTATGGGTGTGTTTAACGGCGTATCAACATTAGGGCTATTAACGCAGGGCTGTCTACAGGTTGCCAACCTTTTCTATAATGCAAAGAGCACGTGGTTGGTCACCCATTCTGGTACCAACCACGCCCGACGTTGCTTAACTTCGGTGATCTACGACCTGGATTATTATTTTATTTTTTTTTCCTGTTAAATGTGAAATTTAACTCATAATCTACTATCTAACTACTATCTATAGTCTTCCTCCAACCACTAGGTTTCCAATTGCTGAAGATGGCTGCCAAAACGCCCAAATTATAAAAACCTACTTCTTACCGCGATAGATAACTATTTTCATTACAATAGGAACCAATATTAATTTTATTTCGAAATTCCACCCCTATTAACACTACCTTATTGAGTGATGATGCCCGTAATTTTATTTTTACCATGTGTTTTGCACTAGAACGGTGTAATCTGAAAAATTAAATAATTTCTTTATTTTAATATTATTTTAATTATTCTGCCTCTACACTACTGGGTCATTGGCAGTTCGGTCTTTTGTATGTATTTCTAAATGTCGATTTGTCTAATGAGAGTGACCAGTTTTTGGATTGTTTGTTCGTCATCTCCTAAAACGTCCTGTAATGTTTTGGATATACCGAGTATATGTCTTATGTGGTCGTAATTGTTGCATTTTGTAAGGATATAATCAACTGTGATTTTTGTGTTGCATGTTGGGTGATGGAGGTTGTTAAGTAGCTGTGGGTCAGTGCAGTGTGTCCTATTCGTAGTCTCATCAAAACGGGTTCTTCTCTTCGAGAATGTCGTCGTCCTGCTGTCAAATTGTCTGTGTTCTTTTTGATTTTAATAATGTGAGTACGTTGAGTTCCAAACCGTGTCTCGTTCCATTTTTGTCTTGTGATATTTTTTAATTGTGTTTATAAGTCTTCTTTTGTTGTTTCGTTTACTATTTCATTTTCTGTTCGGGCAAAATTCGCTGTTCGTCTATAATGATGCCGCAATGGAATGGTACCCACATAAATATTATTTCTTTCAACCTGCAGTTCTTGAATGTTTTGGACCTGCCATTATTGCTTTTATTTAACTTATTCAGTCGGTTACGATCAAATTCTTGGCCTGTTTGGATTCTTTCAATACTTCCATGGCTTGTTAGATGGCACAGAGTTCACCTGCGAATACCGAATTTATTTCATGCAGCTTAAGTCGTTTTACAAAGGTGGAAGATTTGACAGCACACCATGGTCTGCTTTGGACTCATCAGTAAATAACTTGAAATGATTCGAGTGTTTCTTGATTTCTTCTAAATACAGTGATTTGTACACAAAATCATGTGTAGAGTCATTCCAATGCTGTGCTATTGCAATATTGCTAAACAAATTTGGAATCATGTAGGTAAATAACTAGGCCGACCTTCACTAGTTATAAAAGTTTTATTTTACATAGCGCTTTCGAGATTCAATCTCATCATCAGTGCCTGTTGACAACAACATAACAAATAAAAAAAAAAACAAATCTACAAACTAGAATAAAATTTTAAACAACATTTTGAGGGGGTCTCCCGTGGTCTAATGGTTAGCGCATTGGATTCATAAGCGTGAGATGGTGGGTTCGATCCCCACCTCCGGCAGGAATTTTCTCATCTCATGGCTCGTTGGGAAAATTCCTCGCTGCACCCTGGATGTCGGCGCTAATGACCTAGAAGTAGATGCGCCGTAAAAAAAAAAAAAAAAAAAAAAAAAAAAAAAAAAAAACATTTTGAGAAATTTTTTAGTCACTAGAATAAAAACAGTAAAAGTTAGAATTCTTAAGAAGAATGAAATAAATAAAATAAAAATTAAATTACAAGATTTGACGTCCAAGAATGAATAAAATATATAATTGAAGGGTTAAGCCTTAACGACAAAAGATAAAAGGAAGCAAAAACAGGAATAAGAAAAAATTAGTGATGGGAATAAAAAATAAAAAATGGAAAAAGTAGGTGGGATAGAGAGAGTACGGACCTATAGATTGTGTGGCTTTACTGTTTCAATCTTACAAATATGGAGGAGCAATATATTTTCTTGGCGTAAGTATTTCATCACTCTATTTTTAATTTTTTTTTTTCTAATATATATATATATATATATATATATATATATATATATATACATATATATATATATGTATATATTTATATATATATGACTTCATATTGGCTATACTTCATGTAGTCAAACTCGAAGATAATACTAAGCACCATATCCGATGGATGGGTACCGCCTTGTGAGAGGTGACGTCACCACATCCAGTTGACCCCTGTTGATCCCCCACGTGTGTACCCGGTTAACACAATTCAACACCCTTTTCCTAGCCTAGTCAATAATTAGGGGTTAGCCCCTATCATGGGACTCTCATAGTATTGATTAAGATCATTCCCACATCACTCTCGCGTCTCCTCCTTCGCATCTCTATGTTTGTATGTCAAGAGGTTTCCTCCTAGGCCATAATTTCTGTATATATATATATATATATATATATATATATATATATATATATATATATATATGCAGTAAAACCTCGTTTACCTGGATCAACTTGGACCAGGGCCGATCCGAGTTAAAGAAAATCCGGGTTACCCGGAAAAGGACGGATAAACGAAAAAAAAAACATATAAATCACCGAAATATTTTTAATGGAGCTTAGACATTATTATCGACACACTTGTACCTAAAAAACATACACCGTACGAACCGTTATGAGCCTATGTATTTGCACTGTACTCAATATTGTTAAAAAATGCAGTGAGCTTCAGCTGTCACAGTTTAGTGTAACGCATACGAGCAGCGAGATCTCGCATCCGCTTTAAGATTAGAAGTTCCTTCGGCAATGTTTCGGCTCTCTAAATACACCATCTATTTCTCAATGTTTGCTATTGGTTCCGCGTGTACCATAAACTCTCCTTAGAAATCATCTTGAAACAAATGCATTAAATGAGTTTTCCGTTAATTTTCCATTTAGATACGGTCGACGTTCCTACTCCAAAAACAGCTGGGACAACAATGTTTCCATCCTTTTTTTCCAAAGTCACAACAATGTTTCAACGTTTGGTCTAAATCGCGGACGACGAAAAAACGAAACAGCAAAACGATACTGTACCTCGGCCGTGACGCTAGGAAAACTCGTTTAATTTACCTACTGAGAATAGGAATTCATCTTCTGTAAAACACGTCTTCTGTTAATACACTGAACAACATAATTTCGTTTTCAAAACTGATCTGGGTTATCCGGACGTCCCACAGTGTAACGTCCAATGGACAAAAACCTAAATTTTTGTTTTCTTATATTTAATTTTTAATCCTCTTGCCAAGTTTAGAAACTATTCAAGGAATTAAAATCGTATAAAACTAATAAATATTAGTTTTATTTTGATCAACAAACACATTAGCAGTTTTAAAAACTAGGCAGTCTTAAAAACCTGCTTTATACCAACAATCAGTTTGAACGTCTCTCGTTGAAGATAGGACAGTGCTTTTATTAAGTCATCCGAAGGAAATTACGTCAAAACTATTCTTTTTCATCTGATATAATTGATTTTGGGTAATTACTCCCTTATTATTTATCCTGAATTATTCTTCATTGATCTTTGAAATTTTTTTTAAGCACAAAACTTTGATAGGCCATAGCAAAAAAACTTCATCTGAACACATCCCAAGTTTTTTAGAGGTTAAAGTTTACCTCAAGTATAATGTACTGAGGGCAATTTAGTTTGCCAAAATTTGCCGATTCCAAAGATTTTTATTTTTAAATCCATCATCATTTTTTTCTTCCAAATTTGAAAAAAAATGTGGATAAATCCAAGAAGACGGTATTAATCCTTGGGAAAATCATTCAATTCGATCTGCAGGATGATCCTAAAGAAATATTAAGCAATACTAAAAAAACTGCCAGTTTATTCCTATATTATATGTAAAAAATGTGGGTACGTGTTCACCGCAGAGATAAAAACTCTTATATAAATACTGGTTGAAACAATATATCAACTTAGAAGAACTTGTTATTAATTTTCATCATAGAAAATGGTAAAATATGATTATTCTATGGCAATATTATTATAAGTATAATTTACTACTATACTATTACTACATACAGTTATAATATATTTTATAATATTGTTATTAATGATATTATTTCTATTAATGTTACAATTAATATTATTGTAGCCGTATAGTATGCATTATTATACTACTGTTACATTGTTTTGAGTTGATTTCAGTTAATAAAAATGCTTATTTGAAAATAACTAGAGGTAAATGATTTTTGTCCATAATCTCCACTACTTCGTTACACTGTACGTCCGGGTTAAAGAGGTTTTACTGTATATATATATATATATATATATATATATATATATATATATATATATATATATATAGAGAGAGAGAGAGAGAGAGAGAGAGAGGGAGAGAGGGAGAGAAGAGAGAGAGAGATATCCACTCTGGCTAGGATTATCTCTATCCTGGGATTAAGGAGAGCTGGATTTAAGCCCAGGATAATCCGAACGGCCCTGGCTCTCAGCTTTTTTTATATTCATCCTCCCCCCTCCCCACTCTTCATCCAGTCCTCATCTCCCCATTCTACACACTTTTATATTACTCTTATCCAGCGTCGTTCTGTATTAAGAAAATAACAAAAAAAAATTGTTATCCATATTGCCTCTGAGGACAAAGCGATATACCTCAAATTAATTTTCTTCCATCGAGATTTCTTCAGAGTTAAAGACAGTTCAACAAATAAATCTTGAGGATTTGACCTATCCATGAGGATTAATATACGACATAAATAAGCATTAAAAAAATAAAAATATACTATAAGATCTCCGAGAAAATAGTGATAATTCTCCAATGGCTCATATTGATGCTATCAATGAATTCTTCCTTTGTGTAACAGTTAGTGATTATATAATTATTTTTAAGTCCAAACTGAAAATTTTAATTTTGATTTCGAAAGTAATAACAGTTTTTTTCAAAGTTCCATTAGCCTCATGTGCACCTAGGGAGCATAATAGAATATTTTCCTCACGAAAATTAATGGAAGTTTTTTTAAGTATATGAACTATTAAAACTGGTTTATATATATTATATTTTATGCTGTATAGTTGCCAGATTATCTTCACGAACAATCAAAAAAGTAATTAAAAAGTTTCCTACATAGCCACCGCGCATGCGTGAAAAATGTCAGCGGACACTTTTTTGTAACGCTTTTTTCCAGTTTAGTCATTGCCATAGCATATTTATGCTAAAACCTAATTTTGAGACTTGGTTTTCTAGAGGTCAGCCCCTTTTGTAGCTAGAATGGGTTGATGATTTTATTTCTTCCGAAAGAAAAGCCAACAACCCAAGTAGGAATCGAACCCGTGACTTTATGTGCGGAGTCAAGACCAGCGGGATTCCGCTTTAGCTTATTTACCTTCTTAATGAGTCTATACATGCATATTCTATAGGGAATATTTGGTTGACATCTTATTTTAATTTTGATGCAGTTCGTTTTCAGACGACTTCGAACTATTGTCTATCTTTTGATAATAAAAAAAAACAGATAAACCTTGGATTATTGAAATTTTAAACTTGTTTGTGCTAGTCACTGACCTGTTCGTTGAAGTATGTCTTCAGGTAGATTGGTAGGTAGTAGAGATTAATATAGTCTGGTTGGCCATCCTGGGGCGGTGTCGTGGCAGGCTGGCCAACCGTGTCCCACCATTAGGGTGTTCTGCCTAAACAATCAAATATAAAAAGGCATTAAGGGGGGGTCACGGTCCCCTGGCGGCCCAGCAGGAAATATACTAATTTTATGGCGGTCTGCTCCTGTCCTCGCCCTAGGCCTATCTTCGATCCACGATCAAAATCAGGAGCAAAGCTTTTACTCTTGCACCTTCGACGAAAATCATAAGCGTCGTATTATCTATTTTAGCTGCGGTCCATCCCTCCTTACATCGGAAAGTACTCACAAAACAATCAGATACCTCTATATTATCTGCCCCTCTGGGCCCTCGTGCCCGATTACGGGACTGATTGATTACTTATCCTTAAATTTATATTTAAAGACCAAACGACTATATAAACGTAACGCAGATTTTAAGGACGGGTTACTACCCTGTTGTATCCAGGATAGAGCTCCATGTTTCGAAAGAAAACCCAAGATGGGAATGGAACCTCTGACCTTAGCATTCACGACTGTAGGGCCATCTCCTCAATAATAGTTTAGTATAAGCTTATATAATTTACTAATACATGCTTTTTATTACAGAGTGAGCCACTGGAGCTGACCACAAGAGAGCGGGTAGAGCGAAGCGAAGATCAGCCTGCCACTAGTCCAAGACCTCCCCCTTCCACACCGCCACCAAACAATTTCGACGATGGACAGTCATCAGGTAAGTCTTCTTCAATAGATTCAAGAAAACAATTTTTTAATATATTATTCATAATGTGTTATTTTTCGTTTTTGGTTTCCTATAGTATAATAATGCAAAAATTAACTCAAATTAATTTAGTGTATAAACAATCCATTTTCTTGTTTATATAGTCTAGAAAAGATTAAATACTTTATATAAATTCCACAATACATGTAATTCTTTCAACTAATATCAACTTTTTGCCTTTTGGGATTAGAGCTAGTAAATTGTTAATTAGCAATCCTACTTGTATTAGCAACACAATTCTCTTGAAGATTTTATTTTTTGTGGATATGGTCTTTTCGATGATAATAAATATATATATATATCACTCATAAATGGATGGGGAACGCAACCTCGCCTAACACAGACCGTATCAGGTCTACCACATGTATGTGATGTCATTCCTCACTGAAATATCCAACATTGTAGCAATCATGAATGTATTACATAGAAAAGGGTGGTAACCTACAGATAACCGGTCCAAAAATTCTGTGTTATTTCAAAGTGGACAGTAAAATTTTAAATTATGTAAAACTAATATATTTGGAAGAAATAGTTTTTTTTTTTTGTTTTTTTTTTACAGATTTCTTGCATGTAAAGCCTTTTCACACTTTCTTTAGCCTGTAAAATGTTCACGATTTAATTTTTATTCAGTCCTTGATAAATTAAGGATAATTGGGAATTTTAGAGTAATTGTTAATTTACTGAAATTCTTTGGAATGTACAGTGAAACCTCCCTTAACGGACACCTCCCTACAGCGGACACCACTATTAACGGACATTTTCTCACAGTCCCGAATTTTTCTATAGGTAAAATAAACCTCTTAATTGCGGACACCTCTGTACAAAGGACACGGACAGAAAACCCTGATTTTTTACCTCCTTAATACGGACAATTACAGCTAATGTTATTTATAGAAGCGTTCCCATCGGCGAAGGTTTCCAGAAAAATGCGTTAACAATAACAAACTCTTTGTAAGAATAAAATATATATACAGAATAGTGACTAGTAATATCTTCCTAGGAATTTCACTACACGAACCCCATAACTCTGTTCAGTTCACATTCCTTCCGCAGAACTTCCCTCTCTTCACTTTTCAGTTGGTTTTAACGAGTAAGTATCGTGCTTTCTCTTCAATATGTCTAATCGGAAATCTCTGACACTTAAAGAAAAAATTGACGAACATTTTCCAATCGCGAAAAATGTGGTGTGTGTCAAGTTGCCGAGTTTTTTAAGATAGGGAAAACACAAGCAGCAGAAATATTGAAAAAGAAAGATGAAATTTTGAAGAAATGGCCGGAAAAATGTTGTCCGAGAACTAAGAACTTCTTTATGCTTTAAACTTTTTAGAATAAAAACTTTTTTTAAGTTTATACTTATTGAACTTCTTTCTATATACTTAAAAAAAAACTTGTTATGGGTAATTATTAAATGGTTAATTAAAACATGAATTAAATGTACAAATTCGGTACGCATCCATCTGGACCAACCCCTCTGTATAGCTGACACCTCTCTATAGTGGACAACTTTGGTTCTCCCAGAGGTAGGTTTCACTGTACATTCATCCTGGAATTTAGAGCATACATTTTTGTTTGGTTTCATTGCCAATTGCCACTACGTGGTTTTAAATATTAAAGGACATGTAACTTCTATTTGGTTGTATCTTATTTGAGCCTTATTTGACAACAACATAGCCTGGCTTCAGGACAACATGACGCTACGTCATTTATCTAAAGATTTGGCGCTTTTTGATGAATTACCTTGACAAGGTGTGACCTGTAGCACAGCAGCGTAATTAGTAACGAATCCAAGCGTAAATCGTGAAATTCTGCAATCAAATGTAGATTTGATAAAAAATAAAAAAAAATTCGTTGCAGTAACTATTGTTGCAAGCACAAAAGAAGTTTGCTTTTTATATTTTAATCCATAACATGACTCACAAAGTTTGTGCTTTTAATTACTTCATCATAGCAAGAAAGACGTATGAACCAAGTGCCTTCAATTTGCATACAATTCCTAACAGGATAATCGCTCGAAAGTTCTCTCTTGACGTCAGTACTTTCAGAGAGCGTTTTTTTTTTTTCTTTTTTTTTTTATGAATGAGAACGGTCGGACGTGCGACAAAAAAAACTCGGGAGTGTTTGTGTTTGCTGCTGACCGGCTGTGAATGGTCTAATACAGGCTCCTTGATCGGGTTACGAAAGCAATTAGCCACTTAGAACGACCAACAATGTAGTTCGTCTTCGTTAACGCTTTCTAGCCTCGACTATAAATAGAGTAAGCAACTGGCAGGAGAAGGATACAAGAGTAGTCAATACAGGATAAGGAGGGTTTTACTACATCTATATATATATATATATATATATATATATATATATATATATATATATATATATATATATATATAAATCACGTGTCTGTCTGTTTGTCCGTATGTCTGTTTGTTCCTTATACAAATCTACACTGTTTGACCGATTTTGACCAAACTTGGCACACAGGTAGGTCTTGAAGTAGGTCTTGACGGAAAATCTCCTAGGCTAGGTCAAAATAGTCAAATATCAAAATTTGGTCAAAACGTCAAAAGTTTTGTTCAAGAAAAATTGGCTACACTGAACCATTCAGATTCTGACGGACATTTTAAATCGACAGACATTTTGAATAATGTCTCAAATTTATTTGTTGGTGTTCTTGATAATTAAAATAACTCGAACTCATTGATGACTTTACATCATATTATGTAATCATGTAATGCAGTTTATTTCAATTTTATATAAACAGTCATTGTCTAACTAAAGAGCGCTGGCCTTTAGACCGATATGCAGGTAGATCTTGATACGGGGAGAGTCATAGGCAGAAAGTAGGTATAGCATGGCATACTGGGTATACAGGTAGATCTTGTTACGGGGAGAGTCATATGCAGAAAGTAGGTGTAGCATGGCACACTGGGTATACAAGTAGATCTTGATACGGGGAGAGTCATAGGCAGATAGTAGGTGTAGCATGGCATACTGGGTATACAGGTAGATCTTGATACGGGGAAAGTCATAGGCAGAAAGTTGGTGTAGCATGGCATACTGGGTAACAGCTAGTAAACTATATATACAGGGTGTACCGAATTTAAATGGCAAAACATCAGGAGCGTGTAGAGGGCCAAAACACTAACGCAAAAAGCCCTTTAGAGATTTGCTCGTTTTTGCTTCGTTTTGGAGAAAATCGCAAAACAAATAACGAAAAAAGTTTTCATTCTTGTACATATTTATTTCAATTATCAATGGAAAAAAATTGTCATTGTGAATTGTTTCGAGAAACCAATTACTAAAATTCAATCTCTTGATGCTGATATAGTTTTCGTGTACGGTTTCTGCAACGGTAATGCTTTAGAATCGGTGCGAGAGTATGCGCGCCGATTCGCAAATAGAAGAGTGCTTATTCGACGAGTCTTATAGCTTGCATTTAATAGACAACGTGAGACTAGGTAATTTTACTTATTTACATTTTTTATGTTAACATCTATTTAGTGTAGTTATTGCTTAAAATGTTGCCCTCTTGCAGAAACGTAACCTTTACATCTAGCACTGACCTGATAAATTGCAGTTAAACACTGTTCTGATGATATTTGGTGCACTTCATATATGATTCGGTCTCTTGATTGCTCTCTTGAGTTGATTGTCACCAAATAAACTTCCTGCTTCAAGGTTCCCCATACGAAGAAACCAATTACTAAAATTCAATATCTTTGCTTAATTTTGAAGTAATAAATTCTGCAATATTTCATACATATATACATATATATATATATATATATATATATATATATATATATATATATATATATATATATATATGCATTCCTAATGCAAGTGTTGGACTAAATTTCTTCTCCGACAATCTGCTTTTAATGCTTCGAAGAATTGGTCGCCTTCATTATGAAGTAAGAATGGCCCAGTCTCACATAGTCTATTAAAAGTTATCAAAAAGACTCGTCGATTAAGCACTCTTCTACTTTTGAATCGGCGCACATACTCTCGCACCGCTTCTAAAAACTTGTTTCGTTTCTTGTTTTTGCGATTTTCTCCAAGACAAAGCAAAAACGAGCAAAAGACTTTTTGACTTAGGTTTTTTGGTCCCCTACACGCTCCGGACGATTTGTCATTTAAATTCTGGACACTCTGCATATATATATATATACATATACATGGAGGCCGGCCCAGATTGACGTTGGCCTCATTTTCTTGCCAACCAGTGAGAATGAATGACAGCCAGAACCAGAGACGAATATCTCGCAGAAATGAGGAGCAAGGTTGCTGGAGAAAAAGACCCTGTCACAAACACACACACAAAAACTCTGTATATATATATATATATATATATATATATATATATATATATATATATATATATAAATCAGAAGATCACAGAGGAAAATTCAATAGGAATTCATTAAAGGGCTTGGATTTTAGCTTACAGGAAATTTCCATTGCATGACGTTTTTTTATATCACGTGTGCGCTTGGCGTGCGATCAAATGTTTGGATTAGCAGATGAGCTCGTTGTTTATGTACATTATAATAATTGGAGTAAATAAAATTTAAAATTAAACAATTGGTAAAAACAGAACTTCGGTGTGTTCAATGTCATTCTTCTTGTAAGGATCTATATTTGATTGTTTTAATAATAATATACTATCTGTACAATTTCTGAGACTGTTTAAGAATAAATTATGCTTTATTAAACATATTTTTTACTATCTTGCTAAGAATAATTTGGCGATCAATTAATTTAAAGATTTTGAACCTAAATATCCAGATTATTTCAAAACATGGTTATATTTCGTTGAATATTCACACCTCAAATTTAATTTAAGCGTAAAGAAATTTGAATAACATAGTAAAAATAATATATCTATTTACTACTTTATTCAAAAATTTCTTTACACGTGATAAATTAGGCATTAATATTTTAGTAATTTTGGCAAGGGAAAGATTATTTTGTATCACGGCGATTATTTGAAAGAATTTGAAAAAAACGCGTACTTTAAAGAAAAAAGGCGTACTAAAGCATTTTTATTTATGCGAAAAACTAATATCAAACCACCCTCCTTATTTCTCTCTAATAGGAAATAATGTTGATAATAAAAATATCATCTTTTGGGAAGTAAATAAAACCAGTCATTCATTTCCCGTTATGAATTATTAAAGGAAATAATCTGATTTAACAAAAATAATCCCTATTTTAATGTAATTTCTTAAAGATGCAAATTTCCTTCAGAAAATATGAAGGGTAAAAGAAAAAAATGATTAATTATAATTGTCTTAGTTTAAGATAATAGTTATAATAATTTGTAAGTTTTAAGATACATCAATTTTCTATATTTAAGACAAGATTTATTTAGTCTTAGTTTAAATTATGTTTCTCTTAGTTTATTACAATAATTTGTATTAGCCAATTAATATTTACAGCAGTGAGGTATTAATAAGAAAGTAGCGATATAGAGTATAGTATAATTTAACAAAAAAATTATATAGAAAAAAATAAAAACAGCCCAAAAAACTACACTTATTTCAGAAACTTAAGAGACACCTCAAAATCTAATAAATGTTTAAGAGCGAACCTAAACTTTTTTAACTAATATACTAGAAGGCGCGAATAACCTAGTAGTTCAGTGCCAAACCGTATATCCTATCCTATCCGTAATAAATTGTACACTAACAATAACCATTGTTATTCGTCTGTAATATTTAAATATTACAGGGGCCATAATTGTTTCAAACAGGGAATTTCAAAGACAAAATAATATTTTTGCAGGGAGAATGAATGACATATGTGTTTTTAGAAAGCTTGTTCTTCAAATTACACTTGAAATTAATTTTGTTTTATTATTATTATTTATTTAAATGTTATATACCGAGTTCAATTTTGAAAAACATTTTGATGTAGTGTAACTAAACACACAAATATACATTTTAATTGAAGAATATTTCTGGTAGGCAGGATGAATACTTTCGTCGAAACAGAAGAAAATTATAGAGTTATCGAAAAAGGCGGAAGGTCAATAATACTACACCACACACTTTTTATTTTAACTTCCCTACATGTTTCGCACCATTTTGGCGCCTCTTCAGGGGAATATGCTTTAAAACATTAGCCTCAACTTGAGGAGGAGAACCTTCCACTAGCAGGGACTCGTCTAAACTGGTCATTGACTGAAAGAATCCAATATGGTGTAAAATAGTCAGCTGATCGATAATCGATCTGTTATATCTTTAAAATAAATTTAAATTTCCAGATGATATATAGTCATATAACCTTTAAAAAAATCTAAACAAAAACAATCCTCCTTTTTCATATTTTTTATCAAATAAATTAATGAAAATATTATTAAGATGTTGTATTTTCGTTTTTTTTTTTTTTTTTTTTAATTATCACTTTCTTTCTGTTTTTAATTATGTGCATGTTTCCTTTAATCTATCTTCTCATTCTATTTCTTTCTGTCCGTAATATTCTTATGGAGGCCCGGTGGCCATACCGTGTTAAGGCGTGAGCACTTAATACTCTGTGCCAATGGTCGTGGGTTCGATACCTCCTATGGGGTGGTGGCTTTTCTTTAGAAAAAAGAAAAGGCATCAGACCTGTCCTGGCTAGAAAAGGGTGGTAACCTATAGACACCCCGTCCTAAAATTCGTAGTTAATAATAATGGTCATTAAAATTTAAATAAATATTTTCATTATACTGCATCAAAAAACATGTGTTTTCAATACTCCGTTTGAGTCCGTAAAATAGTACTTTTCGGGCCTAGGCCCGAAAAATCTTTTTGGTGCGCTAACCTTACCTGCTACTCATAAACATGTGTTTGAAGGAGGTTACTTTTAGATACTGTGATTCATTCTAACATTTGTTTACTTATAATAAGTAGCGTGTTTAAAGTGCAATACAACATGGATATACCAGAAGATGTTTTAGAAGAAGCCCAAGAAGCTTTAAACTGCATCAAAATAATTCCTCTAATCAAAAGTTATCTTTATTCCAAAAGGCAATGCCAAACAAAGGTTTTAATATAATGAATAATCGGAATTGTACTATAAATATTAATGTAAATGTATAAGTATTTTTCTTCCATTATAGGTTAATAAACAGATGTTTTTTTTTCAAATAAAAAAAAGGTGTCAATTTAATTTCTTTTACTGTATCTTTAAGTTATTAATGAAATATAAAAGGGTTTTGAAAATAACTATCTTATGTTTTCAAAATCGAAATCATGACCATATTTTATAGCATGATAAAGTTCCGCCTTTTTCGATAATTCTGAGCAAAGGGTCAGTTTATGATTAGTTAGAAAAAAGTTACAAAATTTAACACTTTAAGTTACTTTATGTAACAACCAAATTAAAAAGAGCTATTATGTTAAGATAAAATAAATAAATTGATTGTAGAAATCATGAAGAAAGAAAAACATCTATACCGACTTGTCCATTATCGAACCAATTGTTCATCAACGAACAAGATTCATAAGTTCTTGTCGATGTCAGTGGTAGTTAAGAAGGAAATCTGAATAGTTGAATAAAAAAACTCCATGGTTATGAATGTCAAAGAAGCGGGTGCTGACCAATTAGATTGAGTTAATGGAAAGAAATATGCCCGATACTGCATGCTGTTGGTCTCTGGGATAGGGGCGTTCGATAGGGTTGTTAGGGTGAACAGCTTGTCACTGTCAATTTAGCTGGATTTGGGTGATTCTGCTCGGGTAGCTCTTCAAACTGTAGTCTTCCAAGATTTATTTCAAATTGGTCAAAAACCCTATAGTTCTAGGATATTTTCATTGAACTGATTCCAAAAAGTGCGAACAGACGAATATATACACATGAATTTGTCTGTTCGTTCTCAGACAATTTTTTTTTTTTTTTTTTTTTTTTTTTTTTTTATTTATTTTTTTTTTTTTTTAAATAAAAAATAAAGAAAAACAAAACAAAAATAAAATATATAAGCATATATAAGCAGCAAGGTTTTGTACCAATTTCACCATGCTCTACTAATGTGACCCCATGTTACCATAAGTATGGGTTCAAAATTAAAAAAAAAAAGGAGAAAAATAGTGTACCTATTCTGTTCGTAAATGTTAATAATAAAAAAAATCCATTTCCCTGCGGATTGAAGATTCTACAAGTCATTTTCTAATGTCCTCGCCTGTTTCAAGATAAGAAGATCAGCTCTTCTTAATCGATCTTTATTGCATGGGCGTATATAAGGCTGCAGCCCCCTCAGCCCCCTCAGCCCCCCCCCCCGAAATTTTGATTTGATCGGTAAAAATTTCGTAAAACTCTTAAAAATAAATTAAATAAGATCATTTAGTTCATAAAACATCTTCTATTTTGGGTGTAATACCGTTTAAATTGGCTAAAACTCTTCCAAGATCTAAATTGTTAGTATTTCATACACCGGAAATGGTCTCAGCCCCCCCCCCCGAAATTTTCCCTGCCCCCTCCGAAATTATTTTCTATATAGGCCCGTGCTTTGTTGGTGCTTAATACTAGACTAAGGTGCCCCGGTATACCGGTTTTTGTTTCCTAAACCAATGTATCTTTTTTCTTACAAACAAATAATCAACATAACATATTAACCTTTCAAAATAACTTAAAACAGGATAATAACGTCCGAAATGTCGCAATACGAATTAAATATATAAATTTGGAAGGGACCTCACCTCCTTTGAATTCTATCCATCTTATCCCTTCCACTATCTTCATAAATTTTATTAATTAAAAAAAAAAAATCATATTTCATTTTTAAATGTATTATCTATAATTGATTTATAAATAGACCTCTCTAGGAAATTAAAAGTACGTTCTCTATTCTAATATATGTGTATATTGTTAATTTAATACTGAAATATGTGCATAGTATTAAGAATGCACTTATGCATAACCACTAAGAAGGTAATAATGAGGACTGGAGTTTTCTTTTATATACAGTTATTCACCTCCGGGATTCCATTTTCTTTAATAAATAAAAAACTTTTAATAATTTATATTTCCAAAAAAGGTACTATAATTGTCTAAATACTATTTCATAAAAATATATAATAAAGGAGGAAACTCGGGCCATGGTCAGATGATGGACAGCTGGCGCATGATCACTGGCTCTCATAATCTGTTTCCCGCCTAGGATTTGGCGGCAAATGTGACAGTTCATCCACTTAGTCTATGCACCGTTACATTCATAGCTGCTTTACATAATGTTTTAAGATGCGATAAAACAAAAAATAATAGTTATTTTCATCACTAGTACCAAAAGTGGTTGTTTTCGGTGCGCGGCCGAGTTCAACATTGGAAATTAGACCAAGCACCGAAAACACACTTTTGGTACGTGTTATGAACAATTCTTTTCATTATACTGCTCATACTTGAGTACATTAAACCCCTTTTATATTTCATTAATAACTTAAAGATACAGTAAAAGAAATTAAATTGACACCTTTTTTTTTATTTGAAAAACAAAAAAACATCTGCTTATTAACCTATAATAGAAGAAAAGTACTTATACATTTATATATTTATAGTACAATTCTGATTATTCATTATATTAAAACCTTTGTTTGGCATTACCCTTTTGGAATACAGATAACGTTTGATTAAAGGAATTATTTTCCAGTTCTGACTCATCTCTAAAAAGGTCGTCTACAGTCCAAACATCATCACAGTATCTAAAAGTAACCTCCTTCAAACACATGTTTATTAGTAGCAGGTAAGGTTAGCGCACCAAAAAGATTTTTCGGGCCTAGGCCAATATTTTACGGACTCAAACCGAGTATTGAAAACACATGTTTTTTGATGCAGTATGATGAAAAATAATTTTTAATTTAAAAGAATAAATAATATATGTAGCCATGATGGCCGGTTCGGCACTGGACTCATATTCTAGAGGTGCCGAGTTCGAAACTTGGACGCAGGCGCACACTGAATATTAGTGTTTCAATTGTCGTCGTCCAAGGATCGAAGTAGAGGTCTCAGACTTTCCTTAGGCTTCACCTAAATTGGACCGCGGCCGACGTGAGTGCCTACATTGGTCTCGACTCGATCCAATCCTAGTCACAGCTCGTCAGAAATGACCTCATAGTGAAGTGAAAATGAGTGATTAATTTAAAAAAATGCCACCTAATAAGCATAGAAACTTTTGATTAGGTTGTATGTTGGAGGTATTCATATTTTAAAATTGTTTATAAGAAAGGTAGCCAGAAGATTATAAGCATTGGAAGGTTATAAACATTGCATGGTTATAAACATCTTTCCACGTAATTTAATAAACAAGGGAAACAAAAAACAGAAATGTGAATTGGCGAAGCTGTTCTAAATTTTATTAGCTTTCATTTAATAAAAAAAAAAAAAAAAATGCATTGAAATCGGTTAATATGTACTTCTGTAGACCTTTTTGAAACACAAAATGTGGTTTGGCGCCATTTTGCTTCGTTGGTCCGAATTCGGTCTAGAAACAAACAAGTTTGAACGGAATGTGATGCATGAGTTTGTATTTTTTTTCAACAGACGGTGGATATCAGATCGGATCGGATCGAATCGTGTCCAATGTAGGTTCCCTCTTAGGCTCACCCAATCTGTAACGGGAAAATCAAGCGGCCAAGGCATTATTATAAATTTTCATCATGTTCTTTTTATTTGAGGGGGGGGGGGGGGTTATGGGTTCCATAATTATTATATTTTATTTACATATTATTACGTCATTGAACTCTGTTATTTATTTACCTTTCCGGGATTAACATGAATACTTACGGAACAGGACCCCGAAGGAAGACCGAGGCACGTCACCTGCTGAGATATTGCCTCAGAGCGCGCCACCCCTCGATAAACTTCCCCGCCAATATTTTGGCGCGCATTATTTGGATTTACTGGACCAGACCCCATTGTCGGTCCCCCATCCTCCGGGCATATTTCAGCCCTATCTCCCGCCCGGCTTACCGCCTTCCTATATTTACTCCCATATAAGGTGTACATCTGATCTCCGGCGATATTAACATTTTCGCGATAGCTAAAAAAAACGGTAGGCAGGAAGCAAAACCTTAAGAACGACTAAACCGGAAAATCGTTAGTTTGTTGTAACTTTTTTGATAAATGGACGTACGCCGAACATTGGAGGGCCGTAGTGTCAAAGAACTTATTTATATTAACGGCCACGCGTGAGATTGTGCTATTTGTCATTGATAACGTCTGCGAGTGCAGTTTTTGTTCAATTATTTTAATTTTGACTTATTTTTTTAATATAAAAGTTCGGGTAATAAACACAAACAAACAACAACAACTTATTTGTTTGTTTGGCGCTGGACGTAAAAAGGAAAATGATTGAGTAAATACACAGTAAGCATAAAGTGAGTGTGATATTAACCGTTGTGTACAATATGCTTCAGTAACACACACTTAGTAAACTGTAATCTACGCCGAGAAAAATGATTAAGTGAAACCACAGTAAGCATAACGTGAGTGTGCACACACTTAGTAAACTGTAATCTATGCCGAGGAAAATGATTAAGTAAAACCACAGTAAGCCTAACGTGAGTGTGCACACACTTAGTAAACTGTAATCTACGCCGAGAAAAATGATTAAGTAAATCCACAGTAACCATAACGTGAGTCTGCACACACTTAGTAAACTGTAATCTACGCCGTACGTAATCTACGGTAAGTAACGGTTTATACGTACTATTAAAGAATATTATTGTGTGCCTTTATATGAGAGAAAAACGAAAGCCCCGCCTCCACACAAAAAACTAAAATGTAAATGCTCCCCAGAGTGAATTCAGTAATCCTTCAAAAAAATTAATTTCAACATCCAATACAACATATCAATCTTAATTTCTGAAAATACGAAGAACCGTAGCTGTAAAACTACGTTTTACCCGCGAGAAATTGCTCTTATGAAGGTACGTGGTTAATAGTAGGCCTACATGAAGGTAATAGAGAAGAATAGGTAAATATGTGAAGATTAACAACTGGTAAACATTTGTTATAATTAGTGATTAAACTAAAATTAGGTGGATACAGATTTGAGCATAGATAGGAACTGAGTAAATTAATACAAAATCACAGGTTACCTACCTCTTTCCTGGAGAAGAAGAAAAAAAAAACGCACAACAAAAAAAAAAAAAAAAATAGGCTAAAGGGGGTCTCCCGTAGTCTAGTGGCTAGCGCGCTGGATTCATAAGCGGGAGATGGTGGGTTCGATTCCCACCTCCGGCAGGAATTTTCTCATCTCAAGGCTCGCTGGGAAAATTCCTCGCTGCACCCTGGATGTCGGCGCTAATGACCTAGAAGTAGATGCGCCGTAAAAAAAAAAAAAATAAAAAAAAAAATAAAAAAAAAAAAAAAAAAAAAATAGGCTAAAGTAGTTAGGACTGATGGAGGCACTCAGTGGTTTACATCGACAACTAGGCTAAAGTAGTTCGGACTGATGGAGGCATTCAGTGGTTTACATCGACAACTAGGCTAAAGTAGTTAGGACTGATGGAGGCATTCAGTGGTTTACATCGACAACTAGGCTAAAGTAGTTAGGACTGATGGAGGCATTCAGTGGTTTACAGTGACAACTAGGCTAAAGTAGTTAGGACTGATGGAGGCATTCAGTGGTTTACATCGACAACTAGGCTAAAGTAGTTAGGACTGATGGAGGCATTCAGTGGTTTACGTTGACAACTAGGCTAAAGTAGTTAGGACTGATGGAGGCATTCAGTGGTTTACATCGACAACTATGCTAAAGTAGTTAGGACTGATGGAGGCATTCAGTGGTTTACATTGACAACTAGGCTAAAGTAGTTAGGACTGATGGAGGCATTCAGTGGTTTACGTTGACAACTAGGCTAAAGTAGTTAGGACTGATGGAGGCATTCAGTGGTTTACATCGACAACTAGGCTAAAGTAGTTAGGACTGATGGAGGCATTCAGTGGTTTACGTTGACAACTAGGCTAAAGTAGTTAGGACTGATGGAGGCATTCAGTGGTTTACATTGACAACTAGGCTCGTCACAAACATTATTTTACGTAGTTTCCCTTGTCACCTCGTGTAAATAGCACAGCAAATGTTTCGCGTCAAGTAAGTCTGCCTACATTACTGGACGGACCATACTCAAGGCAACTCGACAAACAACGTGCCAACGATCACTTGTCAACGGGCCAGCTTAGTGAGGTAGTAAAACACTAATGTGAAGTCCTAAGCTCGCATAACCAAGGTCTTAAGATTGAATTACCTATACCCGAGCGACGGGGAACAACACCTTCCTATCTTTTGCCGGGTATTTCTGCGAAGACCACATCCCAAGTATCTCTAGTGATTATAACAGTGATTCAGCGCATAACTCATTAGCATTTCTATTGGTTGTTACTGGTAGGAAAGTAACCTTTCAACACTCTTTTAGCGAGTTGGATTGACAAGAGTTTCGATATGTTTTTGAGCGAGTGGTCCGAGCGGAAAACCATAGCACGTATGCCCATAATGCGAAATAAATGTAAAATATAAATATGTTATAGAACCACCGGGCAAAAAAATCGGTGAGCAGGCCCCTAAAATTCACAATTACCATTGATTTTTATAATATTAACCTTTGTATTAATAAATATTAGTATATTTAGTAGTGATTGCAGTGATTTTAAATACTATTCATTACGATATTTATATAATATGGTTTCTAACCTTAGATAACCAGTAAAGTAGAAAATAGGTAACCTGCAAAGAACCTGTAAGCTAATCCTTAAGTACCAAAATCACTGAAATCATGACAGCTACTTCAAAGTAACTGGATGTGGTCTTCGCAAACAGACCCTTTAGCCTGTCAATATTTCGAGATGTATACGACGCATCGAAGTGCGATCTTCATAGGACCCAAGAAGAATGCACAGATACATTCCCAGCTGCCAGTAGAGACGAGTAGTATGTTTTCTGCCCTGCTAGTAGCGACGCCGACGAGGGACGGATTAGAGTAAAGCGGATTATCTCTTCATGATTGATGAAGGGCTTGTACTAATCCCAGGCCGGGCTAAACCCGTGGGGGTCGGGAGTCCATTCAATAACTCCTATAGCTTCGGGGCTTTGATCTAGAGAGAGAGGGAGGGAGAGAAAGTAAGAGAACGAGAGAAAGAAAGAGAATGAGAGAGAGACCGTATATTTCTCTCACTCTTCACTCTTTAACGCGGGAACATTCGCAAACGCTCATCATTATCGTGAGCCACTGTGAGCGATTCTACATCTCCCCACCAATCGGGAGTCTCCCGGGGAACCTCGGGTAAGCTGAGTTGAAGCGGAATCTGTGGTCGAGAGAAAAGGGACACATATATGCAGGATTAACTGTCATAGGGTAGCTGTTCCCTCACCACCCCTCTCCACCTCTCTCTGTCTGTCTCCCTCTCCCTTTATCTCTCTTTTTCTTTCTCAGAGCACAGTGCCTAACACAATACTTGAATACTCCAAACCATGAGCTCCAAGAGGCACAAATCATTGGAAAACAATTGAAGGGCTCAGTGCCAAATGTGACTAACCCACAATTAGGACAAACTGAGAAAGTTAAGGTTAAAGTTTAGAAGACTTTGGAAAAAATTAGTGTTGGTAATTGAAATGATAGTCATGGTTTGGCTCTCACGTAAATAAAAATAACTTGCACTTCAACAATAGTGGTCACATATCCGGAGATTAATAATTAATGAAAAATTACTTTTTCATTAGATTTCTATGATTATGTATCAATAATTTAATACAACAATGATTTCCATATGAGGTGAGTTGTGTAGTATGTGGGACAAGAACAGTGCAATCTTAATATTGGGGTTTTGTCCTCCCCAAGCGTAGTTCATGAACATTCCTTGATGGTTCATAGACAGGATCTGCCACAGAGTCATCAGAAGCTTCAACTATATCACTCATGTTGCTGCTTACCATTAACGAAGCCTTACCTAGTGTGGGTTGGTCGAGTCTGCCTCTCACATGATTTAGCTTTGCAGTAAGTTCCAGAACCAACTAACAGAAGTCAGTACTAATCAATGAGGTGTAAAGGCTGGTCATTTCTAACAATTATAAAACTTAAAATTCTCTATCAGAACAAGTAAATAACACAACTTTCTAAAATTGTGGGTTAGTCACCTTTGGCACTAAGCCCTTCAATTAACGCCCAAAATTGGATTTTTTTTTTTTTTTTTTTTTTTTGAGCAACGTTTCTGGAACATATTATTTCAAAAGAAGGATTTATGCATATAAAACATGTTGTTTCAAAAACAGACTTCAACAAACAATACTTAAACCAACAACACCAAAAATTACAATTATTAATGGCATGATTACTAATTATTGAATAGACAAATTACTCCGATATAAAAGTCCTGATTGCTAAATAAAACAAACGCACGTTACCGATATTTGTGGTGTTGGAATAGCTGTGCCAAGTAGTGTCGCCATTTTCATGTTGTAGGCAAACATACCTTGATGTGCTGTTATCACTTCTAACTATGTGGCTTCTTTAGATTATACATGTTTACATTCGAATATTTGCACGGATCGTTGTAATGAACAGTTGCTATGCGGCCTTAGACAGTGTGCTGGTATTAAGATGCATGTAATATCATTTACTAATATATATATGTATATATATATATATATATATATATATATATATATATATATATATATATATATATATATATATATGTATATATAATATGAACAAAAAGCTCTCCCTTCAAGAAGGATATGCGCCCTTAACAGCATTCCAACATAAATAAATTCAATAGTTTCATTTACAAAGCAATACAAACTACAGATAATTAATTATAAATTAATAAAATTCATTTTATTTATTTTTTATTTTTTTATCTTTAACTTTATTTATTCTACTTAGTTATTTGTTGTTGTTTTTTTCATATTTTACTGTGGATTCTATATTACTGTCGTGGTATATCACTATGAAAATAATAATAAAATTCGTTGAACTGTAGGAGATTCCTCAATATGTTGGATATTCAAACATTATGTTATTTACTCTATTTTTCCTAACTTGTTTATTCCTTAGTGACTTTCCACCAACCATCTCCCAGTATGTTCACAAAATCATCTCTCCATCTACTCATTTTTCCTAACTTGTTTATTCCTTAGTGACTTTCCACCAACCATCTCCCAGTATGTTCACAAAATCATTTCTCCATCTACTCATTTTTCCTAACTTGTTTATTCCTTAGTGACTTTCCACCAACCATCTCCCAGTATGTTTACAAAATCATCTCTCCATCTACTCATTTTTCCTAACTTGTTTATTCCTTAGTGACTTTCCACCAACCATCTCCCAGTATGTTCACAAAATCATCTCTCCATCTACTCATTTTTCCTAACTTTTTTATTCCTTAGTGACTTTCCACCAACCATCTCCCAGTATGTTCACAAAATCATCTCTCCATCTACTCATTTTTCCTAACTTGTTTATTCCTTAGTGACTTTCCACCAACCATCTCCCAGTATGTTCACAAAATCATCTCTCCATCTACTCATTTTTCCTAACTTGTTTATTCCTTAGTGACTTTCCACCAACCATCTCCCAGTATGTTCACAAAATCATCTCTCCATCTACTCATTTTTTTATTTCTTGGTATCCACTTGCAGCTTATTTTGGCCCATCTTTGTGAGTTCATTCTTTCGACGTGTCCACTTGTAAGTGGTTGGAGGTTGTGTTTTCTTGCACAAAGAACGTGCTATACTGCATTCTGAGCTGCTGAAAGAGACCTGTTATGATTAGAAACAAACCCAGTTCCTAACAAGTGGTCTATTAGAACGGAATCAAAAATTTTCAATAACAATTTAATAATTTGAATGATGTGTTGAAAAAATAAAGAAAATGGGTTCCTTAGGAATAATCGTTTTGCCTGAAACATAAATCAAGCTGAAATCCTTATATTTTTTTATCTGTTGAGGTTGATTTTGGTTTTCGTTCAAAGAAAATAGTTACAAAGTGTCCGAAAGATAATAATCCAACTAAGCATTCTAATTACAAGCAATAAGTTTTTATTATTATTATTTTATTTTTTTAATATTGATGTCGGTTAGTTTTTGGATAATCCTAAACTAACAGGTTTCTGAGGAATGTGCTGAATGTATAGAACTCCGCTAAAACAGATCTTCATGTACTGAACAGCGAGATAAAAAATATGAGATACATCATGAATAAATTTATTCATTCACATTTTTTTATTTGTTTTATGATTTTATCATTTTTTTCGTATATTTTTTTTATATTATCTTTCGTGATTTTTTTATTTATGTTTTATATTGAAGCATTTATTATATTTTTATATTCTTATCCCCCTCCCCCTATGAAGTTTCATCATTGCTCCTGCCTTTTTCATCCACCCCATGCTTCCGTATCCTCAACCATCTCCATATTCACAACCTTCTTTGTTTTAATAAGTAGAGATATATTATTATATTATTTAATGTTTTGTAAATAGCGTTAGACATTTTCAAAAATAATGTTAAGCATTTATTTTTTAGTTTATTCTATTATAAAAAATTAATTGTTATTCTGTCAATGTCCCAAAATAAAGTGTTATTTTTTTCCATTCATTTAATTTTAATAATTTACGGAATAGATGGTTGTTCTTCCATTTATAATTTTTTATTTCATTATTATTTTCCCAGATGTGTATATAATTTTAATATTTGAATTTAAATTATATTCATCCGTGAAGGTCACAGAATAAATATTATTTTTTACTAAGTGATAATTGTTAGCAAAGGTTGTGAATAATTAGCATAAAAAAAACTGTACTCAGAAAAGGTATAATTATGCAAAACTTCATTTGTTTAAAGAAACCCACATAACTAAGGAAACAATTTCGAAGTGGGTAGTATTTAATTAAAAGTAAATTGATTTTTAATAACTTACTAGCTGAATACCCGTGTTTCGTCACGGCAGATAAGTAGTTATTTTATTGCGTTAAATAATGTATCATATAAAATTAACGCTACTATATAATTTTGTGCAGTTTATTACAGCACGGTTCCCGTCATACTATATGTTATTCATCAATTGAAAAGTAACCAAAGTATGATGTTTCTTGACATTGGGGCGTCCCGGACTGGTCTCAAGAAACAGATAACGTAGAGATAACCCGTTAGGTTAGCAGTAACAGCAGTTTAACCAGTACAGGTGAAAATTCGTTGTCAATAATAAATGTACGTTAAAATTTAAAACTTTATGTTTCCAAGATGTCATATGGAAACACCCATTATATTTGCGAGTATTACCAAGAAGTGTTCTGACTGGGGATCCTGATGGGTGAGGAGGCTGGACTTGGGTGTGGAGGCTGTGCAAGGGTTCGGGATGTTATTACCTCTGATGGACCATCACCAGGTACAGCGTAAACTCCATGAGGGACAAAATCAAAGTTTATTTCTAGAAATTAAAGGTCTGCCATCATAGTTGAAATGAACCGCAAATAAAAATAATATTATGTACGGTAACGGCTGACCTGTTATCATCCTAGCAAAGCATGCTGTCTAGGCTTGCCTGCTTTAACTAACCAAAAATTCAAACCCTAAAAATACTTAAACATTTGAATATCATAAAATCTTTTCTTAGCGAGTTCTAAAGGGAGTGTCCATACAAAAATTTCAAAATTTTCTGTCTAGTGGTTTGGGCTGGGCAATGATAGGTCAGTGAGTGAGTGGTATTTGGCAAATATATAGTAGATTGTATTTTTTATTTGGTCTCTTGGATGCCATACTTAAATTATACATTCAAGAAGCAATAAATTATTATTATTTATTGTTATAAATGCTCTTGAGCTTCCGTTATCCGGGAAGCTCCTCATGAACAAAATCAATCAATTCGTCGAAGAAAGACAAAAATTCCTCAATCGGAGAAAATCAGGCGGGCGGTGGCCAATACTGACCACACTATCTCCCTGATTAGCAGAATGGTCATGAAACAGATAACGCTATTGTATTCGTCTCATAGCCTTCCTGGCCAGTTATGGTACTACAATTGAACGACCTGTCATTAAAATCTTAAATACCGAGATGCTAAGTGGGTGTTTCTAGATTAGATATACGGCTTTCGGAATATCATGAAGATTGTGTCGAGGTTTTATTAACATTCGTCCCTATCACGTACCAGATGTCGCTGGGCGTTCCTCTATCATCAAGGCTGGACCGGGTTTATCTCCTATTCTCGGATCAGAACTCTAAACAACACTTACAGTAAAACACATATTGACAGAATGCAGACAACGTTGTCATCTTGACATGCCTCACGACATTCAGGAGCTATTCACACACTGACAGTATACACATAAACGCTATACTAGAATATCTACAACATATTAATGAACATTAAACTCAACACTGGCCATAAAACATTTACTGACAGAATGTATACTTAGACAAAACTATGACTTACCGTGCAATATGACAGACCTACTAGCCTTAACTACCTACAGACTTATTTGGCAAATTATAACATGACCTCTATGAATAAATTGGCAACAACACATCAGCATGAAAAAGATAAGAGAGAAAAGGTTCGTTTCAACTAACTATCAAGTACTAAAACCTTATTGACAGACACACAAACCATTGTAACAAGACCTATACTAATACCATACATCATGGACAAGTTGACATAAAACAAATTTGATATTTTCATGTTATTATATATATGTTGATTTAATATTTGTTAAAAGTTGAATCGCCTAGCCGCTACAACTTATTAAATAATAAATAAATAATGTCTACAAAAAGATTTAACATACCCGCAAATCAACAAAATTAAATAATACATACAAGAATGAAAATATGTCCAAAACATCTTGTTGCAACTATTTTAATTTATTTAATTATTTATTATTTTTTTTTCTCTCTTATTTTTATTCCTCTCAAATTTGTTCTAGATTTACTCAATATTTTTTGTTTGGTATTGGTTCATTTCCTTTTATAATTTTCATTCCCTACCACATGTTATATATATATATATATATATATATATATATATATATATATATATATATATATATTTATAGAATATTACAATCTACAATTGAACTGTACTTTGTAATTTGATGTTAGTTACTTGACCACGCCTCAGGTGCCCCCAGTTGTCAGCCGAATACCTTCCTTAGGAAGGATTCTAGGGTGACCTGGAGTTACCTTACGCCATCCAACCACACCCTGCGAATAGCAGGGAGGATTGGAGGCGAATGAGGCATGGACTGTGATATCACGAGGAGAGAAAATATCCATCGATATCACTCTCACTTATTATAATTTCACTGATTTTTTCACTCCACGACACTACACTACCTTAGTAGATCCCGGAGCCACTTTCTATTAAGACGTATTGGTGGAGAGGAAGGATGATTAGTGCTGGATAAGGATTGGGCTATAGGATTAGGATGATTGATTAGTTTACTATGGAAGGATGAGAAGCGGATAGGGATTATATCTTGGACAAAAGGGATATTTAGGTCATTATGGAGGGTGCGATTTGTAACATAATAAGGAGCATTGACTATGGTACGTAGGACTTTGGATTGAAATGTTTGGATTCGGTTGATGTTGGAATGCTTGGCTGTCCCCCAGAGTTCTATTCCGTATGTCCATATAGGTTTTATTAGTGAGTACCACATGTTAGAATAAGAAGTTTTATTTTTATGAAAATTGCCTGACCATTTGTAAGTACAGTATAATCGCCTATAATATTTATTAATATGTAATTTAGCCGGGACGTTGTAAGGAGCTAAGCAGTCCAGGGTCTCCAAGGAGGTTGTAACAGGATTCTAGGAGGTTCGATTGTGTTACCTTTCATGTTATTATAATATTGTGAGAATAAATGGCTAACGATAAAACGAATGAAACATTAAAAAAAAAGTTGAACGTATAAAAAATGTATTACTACGACATTATGTTTAAGAAAAATATGTGATTGTATGCAGTTTTGAATTGTGAGATTACAGAATCAAAGAATAATTTCCTTTGTATGCTGATGAGATACAGAAATAAAAAAATCCTGTGGATTTCCCTAGTCAAGGGAACCCGTTGAGAAATATTCTCAGGTGCCATTTGTAATAGAAACTTGTATGAAATTATTGTAAGTGGCACTTAGAACGAATTCGAGGCCATCGGTGTGTAGAGACAGAATCTAGTTTTATGGAGCACAGGACAAGAAGTAGTGAACTTATTTGAGAAACTAGGTGTTATCGCTAGAATGTGAGTTGCTGGGCAAGCAAGCCTCTGGTGTTATAGGATAGCATAACATTTTCTGGATGAAAAACTATAAGAATTAGTGGATTGGTCTTCGAATATTTGTTTTAGCTCACATTTATAATATTTATGTTTGGTAATATAATTCTGAAGTGTAAACAAGTTATTCATTGTATATTAGGAATCCTAAATATTTGAGTTAGACCCGAAAAAAAAACATAATCATGCATACTTTTTATTCATAGAATATAATGTTCCGATTTTAATGCATATTTGTTCACTTATTTAACTTTTTTTTTTATACACAAGGTCCCCCATGGTCTAGTGGCTAACGCCTTAGTTTCTCATGCGAGAGATGGTGGGTTCGATTCCCACCGGCAGCAGGAATTTTCTCATCTCACGGCTCGTTGAGAGCAGCTTGGATGTCGGCGCTAATGGCCCATATGTCGAAGCGCCGTAAAAAAAAAAGAAAAAAAAATATATTCACAAATTTCAAAACCTTAATAATACAAACTATTTTAACAAACCTAAACTATATATGGAAATAAAAATGATTGAGTGAGACACTGAAATCTCTACACAGAAAACTTGATTTTCTCGCACGCATTACATACTTACTTAATTTACTACTGACTATTACTAAAATATTTATATTGACGTTTTTTTTTTCATTATCAATATTGTTGCAGTTTAATCTCCTCAGTTGCGATGAACTGTAAATAAAATATTTATTTATTTAATTTTTAAGTAATTTAAGTTTTTTTTTTTGTTATTGATTTTTTTTTTATTTCAAAGCTTACCGTTTACCATACACACTGTATTGACATACAAAGAACTGTATTGACACACACACATACACTTCTTCAAACAAATGTAAATATTAAGGCATTATAATCTTATTTTTTGTAAATTTATTTCCTTCTTAGACGAAAAACACTTTTATATATATATATATATATATATATATATATATATATATATATATATAGGGGCAAAATTGGCTCAGTGGGAGAGAACTCGACTTATGTTCTGAAAGATCCAGATGGATGCTCCGCTATTAATATTTTATCGTGTCGTGATTAGAGGGATGTAGGCGATGTCCCTTGCCACCTGGAAACGTGATAAACAGGCTGACGGAGCATAGTGCTGACCTCGTCTCCCTAGTTTGCCATGTTTTTCAAGAATCAGATACCTCGACAGTATCTCCCCCTTTTGTAACCTCTAATGAGACTGGTTTTATACATAAAAACGGAATAACCTGTTTTCGTGACCTGTGGGGTATGAAACTGATAGAATTTATTACATTTCATAAAACACATCATAAGGTGGAAAAATAACGCTAAAAAGTACCCCAAAAACAAAGAGCAGCACAATAGAATCAAAATGCTTTCCTTCTGTTTAGACTTAGCCCACGTGACCAGATGACAGTCAGCTTTGCTGATTTCTGGCGGTCTTTCTAAGGGGAAGCATCTGACTGCAAAGTATTTACGTCAAGGATCACCTTGGTTTTGTAATTGTCGACCGCCCAGCTGACTAATCTGTCGCGTACAAATTAACATACAATGAACATGCTCCGGACACTTCAGCAGACGATTCCGGTCGAGCAGTAAAATACTTAACGGGATAAGTGAGTAAGGATCAAGTCAAAAATAGATTGCTTATGGAATTTATCAATATACTTATAGCAGTGAATCATAAAAGAAAGTAAGGAAGAAGGTGGGCGATGTCAATCGGAGAAATAAGGATTTGAAATTTCGAAATTGTTAGTTTGCCTAACGTTTTAATTAGTTGTTGCTTATTTTAAATGCATTTATCAATAAAATGAGTATATTACTAAAACAAGGTAAGGAAATGTGAAACAGTGACATAGCGAGTGTTGAGAAGGTTGGGGGAGTGGCTTATGATACTGTCAGTTTCCTGTTTTGGCACCTTAAATCTATTTTCTCTTCGAAATTTTAGTTTATATTTTTCACAAAAGATCAAACCCCACCAATAACTGGTACTATTCTTTTACTAATGGCACTAGAGATATGAACAGAACCACGCTAAGATGACGCAGTTCCTGCGAGTCGGACTTTTATCAATTTCACATGAAATCCATACTCCTATGTTTATCCCTATAACTCTCTTCTATCGTAGTGTGTCATATTTTCCACCTGGAGCCCTGTAATAAAATAATGAGTCCTTCAATTTTATACAGATAAGGGGGCACTTACATTGGTCCCGTTCCGGTCCGATAGCCACCAACTGTCGGAAGAAAAATCAAACACAAGCATCTCAATGGTCCCGCCCCGATCAGATGGCCACCGATTCTCAGCCGTTCAAACTTGTTCGTTTATAGACCGATTTCGGACCGAAAAGCAAAATGGCGCCAAACGACATGTTTATTAAATTACGTGGAAAGATGTTTTTAACCATCCAATGTTTATAACCTTCCAACGTTTATAACCTTCTAGCTACCTTTCTTATAAATCATTTTAAAATATGAATACTAATCTAATTGTTAAAAATTAACTGTTACACCAAGATTTCTTTTTCCGGGATTGATATACTTCCGGAAGATTGATCGGCCTCTCAACTCCTCCTTTATACCTCCAACATTAACCTAATCGAAAGTTTCTATGCTTATTAGGTGGTATTTCTTAAATTATTAACTCATTTTCACTTCACTACGAGTTCCTTACTGACGAGCTGGGACTAAATCGGATCGGATAGGGTCGGGAACAATGTAGGCACTCACGTCTGCCGTTTTCGGTCAAACAAAATCGGATTGGATCGGTTCCGGAGAAATGCGGGTCCAATGCAGACGCAGCCTAAGGCGATAATCTGATTGGAAGAGGTGAGACAGAAAGAAAAAACAACTTTTTTCCTTAACTAATATTAGATTATCTTAATAAGCCTTTTCCTCTCCCCCTTCCTTAGTAGGTTCACCTTCCCAGGAAATCACCCGGTCACCACCACATTACAGCTGCATCTCTAATAACTCAATTGTTGATTGGAAATCAATTAATACAATCTATTTAAATTTCATAACAACAATTCTCCAAACAACGGAAATACTTACATAGTCCTTATTCTATAAACCTAGAAACTCTTCTTTATATCAGTTTCTTCTTAATCCTATATAAAATCATCCCTTTATAGGCTAATGTTTCCAGTTTTAAAAATTTTGGTTGGTAACCTATAGATAACCCGTCCGAAAATTCTTAACAATAATGGACGTTAAAATTTAAATTAAATTAAAAATACAAACCTGCCTCACCAGACTCTCGAACTCTTCAAGCTTTTTTGTTAAAAAAATAACCTTCCACATTGTTATGTGTATAGGATTTACAACTTACAAGAATAATTTGCAGTTTTCAATTGCGAGAGAACACTTAATAATGTTTTATTTATTTTGAAAACATGTGTTTTCTTTTTTGGGGGTTATCTGATAACCGCTACAGGATTCCCCTCCCAGATGACGGAGTCAGAGAAGCTGACTGTGAAACTCGTTTCACGGTTCTCCCGGAACGGGTCCTGTAGGGCTCTTGAGTTGGCGGTGGCGGTTGAGACTGCGTTTTTGGGAGAACTGGTGGTGTGTCCTGAGTCTGTTCGGATGGAAGAAACGCAGGCTTAAGCCGGTCTGTCGATATGGTGGCTTGGCGGCCTGGGAGTTGCACTTCGAAGTACTTGTCGTGTCGTTGGAGAACTCTGTGTGGTCCGGAGTATGGTGGTGTCAGCGGACGTCGGGCACAGTCTTCCCTGATGAACACATGCGTGCAGTTCTGCAACTCCTGGTGTACATCGGTCTTCTTAGTGCTCTCCTTATACTCGGCTGGTCGAAGGGTGCGAAGATGTTCCTTCAGCTCCTGCAGGAGTACGTGTGGATCTTCCGCGGTCGTGTGTTGCTCCAAGAATTCGCCTGGCAATCTTATGGGACAACCGTAGACTGCTTCAGCTATGCTCGATGAAGTATCATCTCGCAGGCTGGCTCTGAGTCCTAGGAGTACGGTTGGCAATATGCGGGTCCAGTTGTTGCTGTCAAGGTGTGCTGTAATGGCGGCTTTGAGTGTCCGGTGCCATCGTTCTATGCATCCGTTAGCTTGGGGATGATAAGCAGTTGTGCGACCTTTCTCGATTCCCAGAAGCGAAGTCAGCTGATGAAAAAGCTGGGATTCATATTGCCGGCCTTGGTCGGTGGTTATTCTTGAGGGAACGCCGAATCGGCAGATCCAACCAGTGTAGAATGCGCTTGAGACGGTTTCGGCTGTGATGTCACGTAATGGTATTGCTTCTGTCCATCTGGTTTGACGGTCTATCATCGTGAGACAGTAACGGTGGCCGTCGGAGGGTGGTAGTGGGCCAATTAAATCTAAGTGGACATGCTGAAAGCGAGTGGCAGCTGGGAATGTTCCAGGAGGTGCATGGGTATGCCGGTGTATCTTACTCTTCTGGCAAGCGATACAGCACTTAGCCCAATCAGCTACTTCCTTATTCATGTTTGGCCAGAAATATCGCTCTGCTACCATTTTCCGTGTTGTCCAGACGCCAGGATGACTTAAGGTGTGCACCTTGACGAAAGCACTGTGCCTGAAGTTCTTCGGGAGATATGGCCTTGCCTTGCCTGTTGACATCTCACAGAGAAGGGTCTTGTCGGTGCCAGGAATTTCGATAGCTCTAAAGGTTAGGTTAGTTTGTTCCTGGAGTCGGCTGATCTCATGGTCTTCTTGTTGGGCTAAAGAAAGGGCGACAAAATCGTCTGGAGTTTGGATTTCAGCAATCCTTGATAGGGAATCGGCAACAATGTTTTCCCTGCCTGGACTATAGATGATCGTAGTGGTGAATTGGCTAATGTAAGTTAGCCAACGGATGCGGAGAGGTGAAGTGGATTCAGGCTTTTGAGTGAAAGCATGAGCTAATGGGCGATGATCTGTGATGATTGAGAAAACTCGGCCTTCCAGTTGAGGTTGAAGATGTTTGATGGCCTTGTATATAGCCAGAAGCTCCCTGTCGTAGACAGAGTAATTCTTCTGCGCTTTATTGAGTGCTAACGAGAAAAAGCTTAGAGGATGCCATTTGTTATCCTGTTTTTGTTGTAAGACAGCGCCTAGACCGACGTCAGATGCGTCGCATGCGAGTGAGATCTCTGCGTCTGGGTTCGGATGGACGAGCTCAGTTGCTTCAGCAAGGTTCTTCTTGGTGTCTTCGAAAGCCTTGAGCGTTTCTTCGTTCCAATTGATTGGAGTTTTGTCATTTTTCTTGACCTGATGGAGAAGTCCGTTGAGAGGTTGTTGGATTGATGCTGCGTGGCGAAGACAAGGTCGGTAGAAATTCACCATGCCCATAAAGCGCCGAAGTTCTCGAACGTCCTTGGGAAGTGGGAATTCTAGGACAGCCTTAACTTTGTCTTCCAGAGGTGTGACGCCAGATGGTGTTAGATGGAATCCAAGGAAATCGAGCTCTGGGACACCGAAGACGCATTTCGATGGGTTCACAGCGGTGCCGTTCATGTCGAGACGACGAAGTACTTCTCTGATGTGAGCTTCATGTTGTTCCTCGTTGTCCGAAGCGATCAAGAAGTCGTCAAGAAACTTGAAGAGAAAGGGTAGGTCTCGGAATTGGTTGTCGACGAAACGCTGGAAGCTTTGACCTGCGTTCTTCAGTCCAAAACTCATCCTGTTGTATTCAATAAGGCCAAATGGGGTAATAATGGCAGTTTTCTCTCGATCTTCTACTGCTATCGGTATATGATAGTAAGCCTTGCGGAGATCTATTTTGGAGAAGATCTTCTTGCCATGTATCTCCATTGTGAAGTCTCGAAGATTGGGTATTCCATATCGATCGGGAATAGTGATGGCGTTCAGGGCTCGATAGTCTCCACACAATCGGAGAGTACCATCTTTTTTCTTCACTACGTGGAGTGGACTGGACCATGGACTTTTGGAAGGTTGGCATATTCCGCTGTCGATGAGCTCCTGGATCTCCTTTTTGACTTCCTGGTAAATTCCTGGAGGCAAACGGCGGCATTTAGCCGTGACAGGTCGTCCTTTGGTCTCTATATGATGCTCCACTGTTGAATTGGATGGTCCACGGATGGGAGTGACCTGAGTGACGGTAGGGAATTCACCTAGGATGCGGGCAAATCGATTATCGGCTGGAAAGATGGAGAAGGTTGGTATTTCTGCTGAGGATATGGTACCTACAATGCTACGTCCTGAGTGCTGGTCGATCAGTCTCCTGTTTCTTAAGTCCACAGTAAGCTGATGCCAGTAGAGAAAATCAGCACCTAATATAGCCTTGGCGACGTCGGCTAAGACAAAGGTCCACTTGAGAGGTTTTCTGAGTCCTAAGTCGACATATCGAGTGATTTCACCGAAGGTTGGAATCGGGGAGTTGTTGGCTGCTATTAAGGTGAAATCAGATGGAGTCTTACGCCGTCCTTTGGGCACAGGGAGAAGAGATATGCATGCTCCTGTGTCAATGAGGAAGGGCTGACCAGTGGTTCTGTCCGTCAGAAATAGGCGGCGGTGCTGCTGGGTTGTGAAAGTTTCCGCCGCAACTTTCACATTTCCGAGTTTAAAGCTGGCTCTTCGGATTTCCAGTTGCAAGGTTGTGTGCAGCGTCGGGCTTTCTCGCGGAATCTCTGGTGGTAATAGCAGGTATCGCGCGACTGGGATCGAGGGAGATTGTCTTGATTCCGGCTGCTGCTGGAGCTTCTTTCGCGGTTCTTCATCTTCAGAAAGCGTAGGATCTCGTCTACGTCGCGGCGTAGAGCTCCGAAATCTTCGGATGGGTGCTCGCATCTGTTCGTGACTGATGTGGTAGTTGCGGAAGACTTGTTTGGGCGAGGTTCTGACATGTCTCGAATAGCGTACGTTTCAGCTGACGGGGATACCTCCAAGATCTTGTCGGCTACTTCTGCCAGTTTTTGGATGTCAGTGTGGCCTGTGGAAATGAGGATGGGACGAATTCGTGGGGGTAAATTCTTCATCCACAGGGTGCTAATAAATCCGTTTGATACATCGGAGCCAGCCAATTGCTGTATTTTTCTGAGGAGCTGTGAAGGAGTCTGGTCTCCGAGTGGCATTTCTTCTAACAGCTTGCTAATTCTACGTGTTTCGGATTCTCCGAACGTGTTGATGAGGCTAGCTTTAAGGTCCTCGTATGGTTGCTCAGTCGGTTGGAGGACGATATCTGAGACTTGGCTAAGAACATCCAGATCGAGATTCGGTATGACGAGCTGGAATTTTTTTAGGCTCGATGTAACGCGGGATGTCGCAAATACAGCCTCGATCGTCGCGAACCATAAAGTCGGTTTCTGTTTCCAGAATGTCGGTAGTCTTGAACTCGGCCCTTGGTAGAAACTAACCTCAGGCTGGGTTTCATGGAGATCTGTATCGGACGTAGATGAGTTTTTTTTGGACATGACGAACGGCGAGAAGTGAAATCAGAAGTATTGTTCAATATCAGGGGTCACCAATGTTATGTGTATAGGATTTACAACTTACAAGAATGATTTGCAGTTTTCAATTGCGAGAGAACACTTAATAATGTTTTATTTATTTTGAAAACATGTGTTTTCTTTTTTGGGGTTTATCTGATAACCGCTACAACATAATCTATATGTGTAAAAATTAGGTGCTTGTTAGTGTTTCTATTTGTTCGTTACAGGCACACATGTATTAGGGATGGGCGATAGTCGATAGTCGATAGTTGAGCACTATCGATAGGCCGATACTATCGGTTGAAAAATATCAATACTATCGATAGTTATTCGATAGTATCTTCCTTTATTCCTTACATACCTGTCCAATGAAGAATTTAATATTATTGAATTGAATTATCTATTAAAACGAAAAACGAATTTATCTAAATTTATAAAAAGCATTTACAAAGATAAAAATATCAAGAGGCACAAAAAAGTGCTCAGTCTGTTCCGCTGCTCATAAATGATTTTTCCAGCGGTTGAAAATAAACGTTCTGAGACTCCAGATGAGCCTGGAACACAAAAGTATTTCCTGGCTACATTATGTAGTTGGTTGTTCACACCAGACGGTTCCTTTTCAGCATTTAATTCACCAGACGTGTCAGTATTTAATACCACAGCCCTCCAGATGCTGAGAACTTCAATTCTAAAAAAAAAGTAATAACTCTATCGTAGTACATGACTATCGATAATTATGAACTATCGATATATCGATAGTAACTATCGACTATCGCCCATCCCTAACATGTAGGTCTTGATCTGGGGAGTCTTGCAGGCTAGGTCGAAATCGTCTAGGACTGTTCGGAGGTCACATGTTCGAAACTGTGATCCCGAACAGTTACAGATTTTCGTTATTATATTGTAATACTGGGGCGGGGTTAGCTCAGTGGTGGAGCACTCGACTAATGGACTGGAGGACCAGGTTCAAAACCCCAGCGCGCACTAAAGATTTTTTCTGCTAGTGCTGCCGTTCGAGGGTTGAATTTGGGGTCCCAGATCGTCCCTAGGCTCACCCAGCCTTTAATTAATTTAATTAATAATGGGTACCTTGGGTGCTAATGACTCTAGCAGTCGAAGCAGCCCAGGGGAAAATCAGGCGGCCGGAGTATAGTATTGACCACACTATCTCCCTAGTGTGCCGTATGGTCAAGAATCAGATACCTCTACAGTATCTGCCCCTCTGGGCCCTTGTGGCCTGTTACGGGACTGATTTTATTGTAATAATACTTATTTTTGCTTTTATAGATGGAGAAAGTAGGTTTAGCAGCGCACGCCAGTAGGTTAATAACAATAATAAAAGAAAATAATACTTTTACTTATTAGTCATTTTATTGAAATTACAGAAGGTTCTCCTTCCTGTAGTTAGGCCGTAAACTTAACTTGTCTTATTGTTTGTGATAGCAGAATGGTTTTATAAAAATCGTTGGAAAAAGAGGATTAATTTTTGGGAATCATTTTGATATGTATGTCAAACTGAACTCCTAGTTAAGGAGATGCAATTTGATATCCAAAATAGTATGCTGAAACTCTTAGGCAATGATAGCCAGTACATAATCAAGTTACTGACCTTCCTCAAGAACAAAGGACTATACAACCTTATTTCATGAACTTAAACATTCCTGGCTTAAAAATATTATATTTCCATTGATACTAAGCACTATTTATTGTCGAACAGTTACATTAATAAATAATACTAAAATGAATCGTGATAATATTCCAGATTGACAAGATTCAGGGGTTACCATCAGAGTTGGGCAAACGTTAGCGCGCGCTAAAAGCTGATACCTCTCCGCTAATTTAGCGAAACTGTAGAAAGCCAGCGCTAATAATTAGCGGTTAGCGGCGGCAATGCGCTAACCGCTAATCTATTTATGAAATATCGTAATTGCTAATAGCTTAAGCTATAGTTACAACTTGTAACTATAGCTTAAGCTATTAGCAATTACGATATTTCATAAATAGATTAGCGGTTAGCGCACTGCCGCCGCTAACCGCTAATTGTTAGCGCTGGCTTTCTACAGTTTCGCTAAATTAGCGGAGAGGTATCAGCTTTTAGCGCGCGCTAACGTTTGCCCAACTCTGGTTACCATATTACCTTCATACATCGAAATCTGAATAAACCCTTTTTTTTTAGTATTTTAATTTTTTGTTTTTAATTTTTGTTTGTATATCGTCCCTACCATGTCGAACTATCGAATATGAAAATCGTAACAAACTCGCGAACGAACATATTCATTGACGAAGTAATATATTAAAAAATGGTCTTCTGTTATACTTTATTTAAGGCATTAAAGGCTATTCTAAAGGGGCTAGAGTTGCGACAATTTACGACAAGCCGTATCGTCCACAATCCAAGAGAAAAGACTGGAATCCGAAAAACGAGGTTTTTCATATTCGATAGTCTGACAAGGTAGGGACGATATCAATTCTTTTCAATCACAATTTCTCGTCTGCATATTTTGTTATGAAATATTTTATTTCAGTATTCTCTTGTAATTTAGAAATCTTTGATAATTTTTTTTTATCATTGAAATAAATGATATTTTTTTAATTGTTATTTATTTTTTTTACTTGCTCTAAAATAAGGCACTAATTTTTCTTTACTGTCCTTTTAATAATAATTTCACTTTAGATTGTGGCCCCGGAGATCATTAATGAAGAATTTCTTCAGTCTTGACTCTTGGCGTACTGCAGGGCCAACATCTTGGCCCTATCTTCTTTACGCTGCGCCACGGCTACGTAGAGCGCTTTCCGGCCGACGAACTTTCCGTTCATCTCCCTGAAGACATTCTCAGCCGCTGCGTCCGACTCGAAGGAGACGAATCCAAATCCTCTGCTCTTACCGTTTTGGGTCATCACTTTGGCGCTGATTATTCTGCCGAAAGGCGAGAACAGCTGTCTGAGCTCCATGTCCCCGATGGACTCGTCCAAGTTTTTGATGTAAACATTGAGGCTTTTAGGCATGTCTTGTCCTGAAATCAAAAGCATATCACGATATAATGAAAATAATATTCAAAAATAGAAGTAGCATATTTCGAAACTGATATACAGTATGTTTTAACCATGCTAACTGGGGGAAACAGAGCATAAAACTCCCTCTATTAAAAAAAAGATCTAAACAGCCGGAATGTCGGTTTAAGTCTGAAATAAAATCACCACACAAGCGTGGTAAACAAAAGAAATTCCGGATGCACAGCAAATGAAAATCAATGAAAATTTCGTAATAAATCAATTGGAAAACGCAAAATGTCACATATCTCTCAAATGAAAAACTTTGCCAACAATTTCTTTCAGATACTTTTTATTGCTTTCGGACTGGATTCCCACAGTTTGCCCAATAAAAAATGAGTAATCCATAATTTCTTCGTACGAGGTATTTGAAAGCAATAAAACTCAATTCCACATTTTTTGACAAAAGGGAGGCAATCGGTCAACCAATTCGTCAACAAACTTCCACTTCATTTGCAAAGATTGAATGCTTACTAAATTTAGAAGTTTTCCTGTAAGTAGTGAATCTGTAGTCTATTATTTAATAAAAAAAAAATGTCTGCGTTAAAAAAACAGAAAATTGGACATAACTCCTTTTCCGTCCGAAATCGGACCATGCTTCAAATGGAATGTTTTGTTTAAAATCACTTCTAATGTTTGGCTACTTAGACCCGAATCACCCTGTATATATATATATATATATATATATATATATATATATATATATATATATATATATATATATATATTTTGGCGTGTCTGCTTATTAGCCATTAATGCCAGTGAAGTGGGAGCATACTTATGAGTATTGTATTGTGAAATTGTTTATTTTAAATTGAAATATTGACATGTATTTTATGATTTTATTAAAAATGTATTTTAGCCTAGATCAAACTGGGCACCTAGATGTAATTAGGTTCAGGCAGTACTTAATTCTTTTACTTATGGCTAGGATAGGAGGTCAGTAGGTAGTATGCTATGGCTGCCTAGTACCTAGTTTTTGATAAGTATCAAAAATCAATCACAACCGTTCAGTAACACTATAAGGAAAGGTCATGCGCACTGGGCTCGCCATGAGATTACAAATGATAAAATTCAAATTAATGTGCGTCCAATACCACACTTTTCCGCCAATCCATTAAACTCTGCTATGCAAAATAAATACCACTCATACTGCAGTGATGCATTAGAAATTTAGAGATTTAAAGCATGTTAACTTTCCAAAAGGTGGACAAATATAATTTGAAATATTTTATGGATTGTTAAATAGAATAATCATAAACATAATTTGTTCTATAGTACCGTAAAAGTAGCAACTCAACAAGTTCTTGATATAGGAATGTAATCTTCACAAAATATATTTACATTAACCGAAATTATCATATGTTCCTTTTAAACATATGACTTCAGAAAAACTAAATAAGTGAATGCAGATAAAATCTTTGTCAACCTTTACATAATATTACTGATTGTTTTTGATAATGCATACATTATCAGTAATATGTTTTAATTAAATTAATTAGGATATTTTTAGTAAAAATCGTTCACAAATCCTAAAGATCATCGGTACGATAAACGATTAAATCATATTTTAATTCAAGCCTACAAAATACATATTAATTTGGGTGGCCCTGAGCACAAAGGCGTGAGCAATCCGTCCCTAAGGTCGTGGGTTCGATTCCCACTACGGGTGGTGCCTTTTCTTTGGAAAAAATGAATAAACATTGTCCCTATTCTACGTACAAAAAATTCTATGCCAGTTATAAATAGATGTTAATTTTTTTTTATTAGTTTTTGATGCTCCGCATCTTTGGTACATAGCAATTCGTTAAAATTTAAATAAATGTTAGTTTGGGAGGATCTAGGTATGCACACACGTTTGTGGGCGTGCCAACAATAAAATAGTACATAGGAAATGGACTACTATTCTTTTGACCTGTGCCATATATATAAAAAATAAATAAACATACGTAAATAAAGGTCAGAAATACGTGGAATATAATATGAATAACTCCAAGGCGGAAAAAAGGAGGGACGAAGAACTCTACTTTGAGATTCTGAATATGAAAAACGGAATGAACAAATTGTTGGGCGTGCCAACAATAAAATAGTACATAGAAAATGGAGTACTATTCTTTTGACCTGTACCATATATATAAAAAATAAATAAATATAAGTTTTTAGAAAATTATACATATATTAAGATAAATTGGACGTTTGTGTTTTTTAGTAATTTCTTGATTCTTTGTTGTTTTGAGTCTAAATCAGGACAAAGTGTCCTTTATTTTATTGATTTTTTTTTTCAATTTATATAACATTTTGTTCAAAGGTGTTCGCCAATTTAGGTGATCCCAAAATTATCTCTCTCTATATTTGTGCTTTTACTGGACAACAATCCGAAAATGCATTATAATCGAAGGAGCGAGGGAATTCAGGGATAAATCTACTTAATCTTCTAGTAATAATTTTTGGTCATTAATTCTTTTTTAGCTTGTTTTATGAGTTTATATTGAAGAACGTAATAATCTTTCCACATATTATCATTATCACATATATAAATAGCCATTTTCATTTTTTTTTATAGTATTTATTTACTAATTCATTAACTATTTAAAATACATTTTTCGATGCTGTCGTTGCATAGAAGTTGCACGGAAACCTTGTAAGATGATTCATTTTTTAATAGTTATCAATAAATAATGAACAAGATAGCTGAATCTTGATGGCAAGATCCAGTTAATGAAGGGAACTTCAACAGTCCTTTCATTAAGGAAAGAGTTTGGGTGGGGATCAAAAAGCAATGTTGCAAACGGAGTGCCAATGTGGAAGAGAGATGGCTGCAAAGGGAGGATAGGAGAACACATATAGACAGAGAAAGAGAGGTGAGAATAAAAGTGAGATAAAATGTCAGAAATAGAGAGAGTGAGAGAGAACGCGCGAGAGAGAGAGTTGAGATGGAAAGAGAGAGAGATAGAAGAAGGGTGAGAGAGGCGAGAATTAGAGAATGATGGGGAGAGAAAGAGAGGTGGGCGCGGGGCAAGAGAAGGGAAGAGAGAGTGAGAGAGAGAGAGAGAGAGAGAGAGAGAGAGAGAGAGAGAGAGAGAGAGAGAGAGAGTGAGAGAGAGTGAGAGAGAGAGAGAGTGAGAGAGAGTGAGAGAGAGGGAGAGAGAGAGAGAGAGAGAGAGATACTAATGCTAAGCGGACTGAGGGTAAGGTAATCTGGATTAGGGTATCATCCCCCAGCTATCTGTAGAGGGTATAGAAAAAGCAGGGATCATCTCTAAGTCGATACGGCTGTGGTCCTGCACCACTCCATGCACCAACAGATGCACCAATTCCCAACAGTATGAAACATTTTTAGGTTAGAATATTTATATATGACATTATGTAAAGATGCCCTTCATTTGTAAATCGAACAAGAGAAAAAGCATAGGATATTCATCGCTTCATTTTATTCTTACCACTAAAAATTGTCCACTCCTCCAACTGGTATCCAATGCTTGTTTTTATAGACACACGAAAATTCGTGTTATTCTTTCATCACAATTCATAATCATTAATATAAAAATCTTTCCATTATATTGTTTATATATCTAGCGAAATGCTCTGCTTAGGGTTGTATACAGACAAATACCAAACATTGTGTAAGACCCTACCGGCCACTGTTGATCAACAGGAATCGGTATGTCCGAAGAAATTAATATTCATGAATACTTCGTATAGTAATTTTTCTTTAGTAAATGAGTTATAGGGTCATCCATGATAGATGGCCACAATGTCTCATTATTACGCCATAAGTCAAGAATCAGATAACGAAGGTATTCTGACAAAAAAAAAAAACGCCACTCGTTGGGATTTTATTCAATGTAATAGTTACCTTACTACTTGTAATGGCGTACTCCACTGGGGAGTGGGGAATAGGTAGAGAGCAGAGGAGGAGAAGAGTGAGAGAGAGACGAAAAAAAATGTGTCCGTAAACCCCGTTCGCTAATCCAGAAGCAAAAGAGTCCACGAGCCCCCCAAGGCCGCTAGAACTGACGGCTGAACCCCGTGTAACTCGGTAAATCGGTGATAGCAGCTATTTTCTTCCAAGTAGGCTAATGCAGCTCTCCTGAAGGATAAGTCGCTCCTTACTAATCCCACCACAATCCGCGACCAAGGTTCTGTATTCACCTCAAGACGTAGGAAGGGCAGGATTAGCTGGGATTTTAAAGGCTATTTGCAATTGTGTATTTTAATCTAATCTTATATTACTTACTTCAGAAGGTCGGGATAATCTGAGTTTAGTCCTTTGTTCAATAAAACTACATTTTACACAAAAAAAAATAGTTATATTTCTAACTAACGTTTCGGCTTGACATTCAAGCCTTCTTCAGGGCTTAGAATGAACAGTTCCGATTTTTGGAGGCTACTTCTTTTCTCCAGATCGTGGTATTTGTGCCAATTTTATTGCAGCGACATTTTAATTCTTGTTATTTTAGTTCATGCATAAAAATATGCGCATGTCCTACCAGGGGCCTATATAGGAAATACTTCAGGGAGGGGAGGGGGGGGTGGTTCTGGCAGCACCCGGAGATATGTTATATGGAATACTAACAACCTAGAACTTGAAATAGATAGCCAAATAAAACGCTATTACACCCAAAAATAACATTATTTTTTCTGAACTATGTGATCGAGTTTAATTGCTTTTTGAGGTTTTTATGACACATTTGGACCAAAGTAATCCTAATTTGGGGGAGCAGCCGCATCAGCTCCCCCTTATAGCCATGTGCTACACCATTAAAATACTTGAGAAAAATATGCTTTTAAATTGTATTTTTTTTTTTTTTTTTTGTTATTAATTTTTCTCGTTTTTAATGAAAAAGGAATTGGAATGAAAATATTTATATTCTTATTTCGCTAAGACGTCTCTTAAGAACTTTTTTACTTTTAGAAAATTCCTACTATTATTAATTTGCTATAGTTTAATGGTTTAAGGTCTAAAATATGCCTTGTGCTTCTCGACATTGGGTAACATTTGTAGCGAGAAGAGGTAGTAGAAGAATCGGTAAATCGAAGATGGGAAGAAAGACACCATGGTTGATTGACATGGATAGGAAATTCCGTAATCAGGTGTCACAAATACAAAAGGATTTTCCGATTGAATTTGTCGTAAGGGAGGGGGGGGGCGGTAATAAATATCGGAAAGGCAAAATATCTTAGTAAGTGGAAGGAAGCCATTCCAAACATAATTATTTTCCAACAGAAACGTCTGTTCAAATTTTCGATAGGACGATCTACGTCGACTTTACCTGTATTATTTTGTGTAGAGCTTTCCTTGAGAACGGGCGGTCCTCAAGGACGAGTGAGTAAGTTATTTTTACTTGAAGTTGGCAATAAAATTAGTCAACTTTTTGTACATTGTAGCCATCCAAATAACAAAAATACAGACAAAATTCTAACATTTCCTTAGCCAACATTTGCAAATGACACAAGGGGAAACGCGCTAAGATGACACAGTTCATCCTGTTGACAACAAGTGCGTGTTCTGGAAGCTGGACCCCTTAATAAAAGAGAGGACTTGCGCTTAATTTCAAGACTCCAATGATGAATGATCCAATCAATTACCAGAATGGATTACGACATAATTACTCGTAAAGAGAGTGATTCCGTAGGTGGGTGCAATCCTTGCACAGGTGGGTGCAACCGCAGTTTGCACCTGCACTGGTGAACTGGCCCGAGGCTCCTTTGTTAGGGTGATTTAGAACGGGGGGTAACGATCCGTGCAATTTGTCCCTGTCCTTTGTGTGCGCGCTCGCGTGTGTGTGTCTTTTCACCCTCTCCTATCTACCAAAAATTGCTCTTTTTAATAAACGTCGTAACAAAAATATATTGTCTAAAACCAGAGATGGACTTCGTTGGCTAACAGAATCCGAAAACCGAAAATTGATTTTTGTCGTAATTCGAGCGAATAAAGTCGTAGCACTCACGATTTTGCGTTCATATGAATTTTGTATATGTATTTTGAAATGGTGAATCGAATGACATAACTTTCACAACAATGACTTTAAGCGTTTTTGGGTAAGGTAGTAAAAACTATACTTTTAATTCGAGTATTCAAAAATTCCATACTGACTTGAAACGTTTCCCAACCTACTTTACTTTTATTAAAACTGCGATCTGTTAACTTTGGTTGAACGTGTAAAATGTTTTTGAAACCTTGGGTCAATCAAGGCTTATATTTGTTAATAAATTATTTCAAATATTAGCAATTACGTTTGTTCTGTTTTTTTCGCTGAATGCTCAATTGCAAAATTATTAGGCAAAAACTATGAAACAAACTTCGGCGGGTTATTTTATTCTATAATAAAAATTGTATTCCTGGAATATGAAGGGCGTACAATTCAGTATTAAATTGTAATTTTTCCAAATAATGAAACATTATAGGAAATTTGTTTGCAAATCTTTTAATCCTTTGGGAGTGTCTCTAGCATGAATTCTTTTGGATTGCGACCCAAAGAAGTGCATAAAAGTTTGTAGATTTTCTTAAATTAAAAAAAAACATTTCCGGATTTTTTTTATTTACGTATACATAATTAGGGTGCTCCCATCGAAGATTGAACTCAAAATTGATACGCCATGGAGTCTAGAAAGATTCTTTTAAGCAGAGATGTTCACGAATCAATTGTTCAATATTTATAAAAATACTTGGAGCAGAAAAGCCAATGATATTGACACATAAAGATTCTTTCTGTACACACATCTAGTCCATGTAGAAAACTCTTGTTTTGAGATATGTCCTCTCCAAAGAGGTAGAAATATCAACATAACATAGAGGTATATCTGTAGGATAGGAAGGATAACGGCCTGCAAATCCTGAAGGTACACAAGGATTAAACCTTATCCACTAATCCACATCCAGCTTGCGCCAATATCTAGAGCTTAGCTTCATGGCTTCATCGGCATTATCAAGTCTTATCAACTCCCACCAATCAGGTGCACTCTATTATTGGAATATTTCTTTATTATATAGCAAATAAATTTAAAAAAAAGAGTATTCATAGAGTATAATAGGGTTATTCTGCTGTACTAAAAAGATTTCAAACCCATTTCCTGGCATATTGGTCTTTGGCAAGCATATTTTGGAAACTTGTCCTTAAATGTTTGTCGGACAAAATCTCATTTTATGGAATCTTATATTATTATTTTTTTTTTTTTTTTTTTTTTTTGGACGGGCCATTGAAATCTAGAATATTAACGCCAAATTATCATTAGGCTGTCAAACATCCTAAACAACCATGGTGAAGCAGGGAAATCTAACTTGCGCTGGCCCGACTGGAACCCACTATCCATCCAAGAAGCTCTTCTATTTTATAAGAAAATTCCTTTAAAGTACTGTCCTTGATTCTAGATTATTTTATTTATTTACTAGCCGTTACCCGTGGCGTGCCATGCTACACCTACTTTCTGCATATAGAAAAGCCTAAATAAATTAGAAGCCAAATAAGTATTATTAAAATCTAATAACAAGAATCTGTAACTGTTATGAACCCGTGGCCTCCTAACTGTGAGTCCTAGACGACTTTGACCTAACCTATAACACCCCCATATCAAGACATACACGTATACCAAGTTTCGTAAAAAATGGTTTAACGGTGTGGATTTGTATAAGGGACAAACATACAGACAGACAGCTGGTAGATTTTTTTGACCTAGCCTACAGCACTCCCCAGATTAAGATCTACCTGTGTACCGAGTTTAGTCAAAATCGGACGAACGGTGTGGATCTGTAAAAGGGACAAACATACAGACAGACAGCTATAACACGTTTTTGACTTAGCCTACGACACTCCCCAGATTAAGATCTACATGTGTACCGAGTTTAGTCAAAATCGGACGAACGGTGTGGATTTGTATAAGGGACAAACATACAGACAGACAGCTGGTAGACGTTTTTGACCTAGCCTAGGAGATTTATCGTATCTAGACCTACCATTATTCCAAGTTTGGTCAAAAGCGGTCAAACGGTGTAGATTTGTATAAGGAACAAACAAACAGAAAAACAGACAGACACGTGATTTTTATATATATAGATTTAAAATTTATTTTTCAGCTTAGACCCGGCCAGAGCTCTTTCGACAGGGATTTAAATACCTACACTCAGAATTGTATTCTTATTTGAAAGTAACTTATTTGTATTTTACAGGATAGTGGGCTTTGATATATTTTGAGACGCGAACTTACTGACTTGTTGAGAGGCGCCCAACCAATTTTTGCGGGATCAACTCGTACAACAATAATTGAAGTAAGCTTCAATCGTAAAATTCACGGACATGCATTTGCTTTTAAATATACGGTTTTTATTTGTATTTCTTTCACTCATAATTCCAAAAGTATTCACGCTAGAGATTTTCCCAAGGGGTGTAAAAAATTCTTAATTAAACCTCCTATAATTTTTCAATATTTAGAAATATTAATATGTACCTAATTGCTGCTTTGCAAGAAAACAAATCTAATCATTTTTACGGCTGCTTAAAATTCATTTAGGACCTCCATATTTCAGCAGGACAATGATAATTATACAGTAAAACAACGTATTGAATTTCGTTTAAATATGTTTGACAGTTTTTAAATCATAATAATAAATTTTGCAATTAACGTGTAGTTTCAAAACCCAAACATGTCTCGAAAATTAAAAAAACAAAACCAAAAAAATAAGACACTCAAGCTTTTAAAAACATTTTAATAATTGAAAATCGGTCAATTTGGGTGCGAAATAAGTTCCAAAAAAAATATATTCTGGGAATTTTTCGATTTACGATATGAATTATTGTGGTATGAATTATTCCAAAGATATGCCTGCACAAAACTGCCTTGCCCCTCTCAACATCACAAAGAATAGCTACTTTTTTACAGATGCGCCCTGTTCTCTATTATAAGGGAGGGTACAGGGACTCATGACAAATATCCACTCCTAGGAGGGATTCCGAATACAAATACCCGTGCCTTGGGGTATATCCGCCGAGATACCCGCTTCTTCTGCTTGTCCCCGTAATCCCGGGTCAGGAGTAATCTCCATCAGTCAGTCCTGGTCGGGACAATTAGTCATGTCTAGGCCGGGGCGTCCATCACGGACACCTGGACACTACAGGACTATTCAAGGCTTCAGGATTTGGATGGTAGGGTGGACAATCTTGGCGACATTCGGAGAAGAGATTTAGTTTTTGATTATGATAATACGATGATTCAGAGCACAACTAGACCAAGTCAATTTTTGGCATATTATGTTGTAATGGGATAGAGGAGTATTACTAAAATGATTCCTTTCAGTGCTACAGGAGACTATGTCCTAACTTCATTATTTTTTCTCTTGTAGCAGTTCTTGCTACACATCTGGAAGTCATTCTCATTTGTTTTCATAGCACAAGTAAGCCAAGTCCAAACACAAGTAACTATTTTATAAACAAGGCTATACATAAATAATGTCAGTTTTTAAGTTCAAATCTTTCTAAGACTTATACTGGTCAATAGGACTTATAAAACGTCTCTACAATTAAAACGCATAATAATCATTTTCTGAAAACTGTATAACATGGACTTGGTCTAGTTGTGCTCTGAACCCTCCAATTATTGATTACATCAGACCCATACATTTCCATTATTCAGAAGTTACCTAATAAAAAGGTCAACACTTTAGGACCTGAAGTAGTTGGATTATTAAAACCACCTGAAATTACTGAAGATGATTTTTTATTCAACTATTCAAAAGGATCGCAATCGGAATGCGAATCAAACTCTGCTGATGAAAATTACTTCTGTCATTAAAAGCAATAAAATGAAACACATAATGTATACGATCTACTCTCTATGTATTAAAGATATAGCACGCATACATCGGGTCTGTTTGCGAAGATCACATCCAGTTACTTCTTCAGGTACTTGTGAAGTATCTGGAGCGATTACAACAGTGATTCAACGCACGCGCATAACTCATTCGCATTTCTATTGGTTGTTGCTGGTAGTAAAGTAACCTTCAACACTCAAGTCAATGCAACTCGCAAAAATTAATAGAATTCTATTAATTTCAGCGAGTTGGTTTGACTAGAGTGTTGATATCTTCTTGAGCGAGCGGAAAGGCAAAGCACGTATGCCCATAATCTACTATATATTTGTCAAATACCACTCACTCACTCACTCACTCATCTATCAACGCCCAGCCCAAACCGCTCGACAGAAAATTTTGAAATTTTGCAAGGACACTCCCTATATAACGTAGGCGCTCGCTAAGAAAGGATTTTTTGATATTCGTATTTTTAAGCATTTTTAGGGGGGTTTAAAGTTTGAGTTGGTTAGAGAAGGCAAGCCTAGGCAGCCTGCGTTGCGAGGACGATAAAGAACAGCTGTTACCTTACATTATCTATGCGTTATCTAATTGCGTTTCTTTTCTGCCTGTCCCCGTCAGATAGGCTTGCCATATTTTTGGAGAGTTAAACCGAGACACATTAATATGGGATGGGCATACCAGGGAGGGTTGGGAATAAAAACAGTACAAATTAAAAATTAGTCTACCCTAACCTTAAAAATAAGAACGGAACTTTTTTTGCTACTTGATTTTCTTAAAACAATCTCTCAGCCAAATAGTAGTGTCTGGCAGCTGGCAGCGGTGTGCAGGTAGTTCCAGCGCTTTACAGTTAGATTACTTCTGATTTCTTTGACACTGTGAGCAGTAGTAACAATGTTAATTGTAGAAAAGTAACCGATTTAAAAAAGATTCTTATAAACATGAATTCATTACTTTTTACATCTTACAGCCTTTTCCGGGACATTGATAAAACCGGGCGGGACACCGAAACAATTGCAAAATACCGGGACAGTCCCGGTCAAACCGTGATGTATGGCATATCCTTAGGTTTTCCAGGCGAGGTAATAATATCCGGAACCCTTGCACAGCCTCCTCGCCTATAACCTTGGTAATAGTCGTAAATATATTGAGTGTTACCTTATGACTTCTTGGAAACATAAACTTTTAAATTTTAACGCCCATTGAATAACATATAGTATGACGGGAACCGTGCTATAATAAACTGCACAAAATTGTATAGTAACGTAATTTTAATGAAACATTATTTAACGCAATAAAATAACTACTTATCTGCCGTGACGAAGCACGGGTATTCAGCTAGTGGGAAATAAATATAAACATCTTATAGAACCACCGGACAAAAAAATCGGTGAGGAGGCTCCTAAACTTCACAATTACCATTGATTTTTATAATATTAATCTTTCCATTAATAAATATTGCTTGCTGAAATATATTCTGCTTATTTTCATTTATGCTTTACAAGCCTAAAACTATTACTTGCAAATAGAAGTTATCTAACGGTTAGTTAGAAACCATATTATATAAATATAGTATTAAATAAAAGTTACTTTTAGTATTAATTGCAGAGATTTTAAATACTTTTCATGACTATATTAACTTTTTAGTACTATATTTATATAATATGGTTTCACCTTAAATAACCTGTAAAGAAGTAATAGATAACCTGCAGAGAACCTGTGAGCTTATCAGTAAGTACCAAAATCACTGTTAAAAATCAGGACAGATACTGTAACTGGATGTAATCTTCGCAAACACACCCTAATTTCGTTATATGTCAAAAGATTTATTCTCAACTATCCTTTTAACATCAGCTGCTCACCATACTTCAAGACTTGATAATATCCAATCTTGAAGTATACATATTGTGTGCCTAGCAGCGGCTGTCAAGGAAGAGTACTAATGAAAACAGGAAATAAAAGCTGTATCTATAGGAAAGGGTCGACTCGTTCCAACATGGAGAGATGACCGATCAGGAATAGGGGATTAGGAAAGGAGATAAAGGAGAGAAGCAGGTTGTATACTTCCTTTCTCCAACTGTAGTAAGCCCAGAAAGATTTAGTCACAGCGAAGAAATGAAATGAAATGAAAAGTTTTATTCTTATTCCGGGACACAAATCCCATAGGAATAATTTTGAAATTACAAAATAATTGTGAATTTTATGTATAAACTTAAGAAGAAGAGCTGGAAATAAAAAGTGCTCTGCCATGAAAATGATTGGTGCTGTGACCTCTAGACTAGGCTTGAGCAACAACTGAATGGGTCCTATAGCAACAAGTCTGGTCCGATCCAAGTAAAGGCCTTTGATTGGTTTGTTATGGCCGATCAAAGGCCTGAATACAAAACATTACCTTACATAGCAATATCATCATCCCTTTCCACGAAATACGTTGGGGTAGGAAAAAAGTCCGACTCGCAGGAACTGCGTCATCTCAGCGCGGTTACGTACATCTCAAAGAAATGGAATAGATTAGCATCACAAATCACAGGAAACTGACAGTAGCCAACTTACACAGAAGCAGATAATTCTTAATCTATATAAGTCAATACAATTATGTACTGAAAACGTACTAACTCTTCGACTACAGCTGAGAAGGCACTATTCTAAACAACCAAAAATTCGTTGTCATTTTAAGTATCTTGTTTTACTAGCAAATTCGTTTTACTGTTATAATCAACTGTAAATATGTGCTTCATGGCGAATAAAATTCCATTCTGTCGTAGGTTAAATCTTTCTATAAAATAAGAAATAACGATAACTTCAGTTGGAGGCTATGAGGAAGGTTATATAGATAGGAGAATTCAAAACAAACTATGCATACCTCATCATGATTAGCCACAGCCATCTTGATTACCACAGCTACTCCAAACTTATTACCAATACCTTTCGCCGTTTCTTAGCTTATTTTACTACAATACTAATTTTACTGGTAAATGCAATATAAAACAAAAAACAACCAATTAAAAAGTGAGATAAACAAAGAGAAAAACCCTTTCAAAACAAACAATTTTTAAGTTTTAAGCGCTTATATCTCTGATTGACGGTACCCCATCGAATATTGCTTCAGAACCTTTTTTGTAGAGAATTTAGTAAGCATTCGAATGGTCACTTTCCACTTACCACGATTTCCCAACCATTATCGAGATATTTACGAAAAATGTATGAAGATCCAAAAACTTTTCATGTCTATTGATAATTTTTTTTTTTTTCGCATACTTCCTTAACTCCAAATATAACCAAAATTTAAACATCTTAGTTGGGATTAATTTCCGAGATATAGAAAATATTTCAATTGAATCCCGCGATTATAAGTATCCACAAAAAAATAATGACTTACAAAAACATTGATTCCACTTTTCTCAGAAACGGTTACAGATATCGCATTAAAAATGGTTTCCTTCATTTTCCTATGTTAAGAAACCTATAAAACAAGTACCTGCAAGCATATGAACTCAAAAATGTAAGCGTTACGATTTTTTTTTCACGAATTTCGTCCCAAACACTACCTTCCTGTGGGCGGATTCTGCTGGTTGACGAACTCGACCTTTCAAATTAGACGACAGATTTTTGTACCGAATTTCATCAAAGTCGGACCATTTTTGAGCTCCAACAAGGTAGCTACTACTACAGGGTAGTTGTATTTAACCCTAGTTGTAGCTTCAATTGTTCCAGCTCCGTCTAGGGTAGTTGTAACTACGCATTGGCGTATATAGTGAATAATTTCGGGGGGGGGGAGCAATTGTGGGGTATGGAATACTAACAATCTAGAACTTGGAAAAGTTACCCAACTAAAACGCTTTTAGACCCATAACAAATTATTATTTCTGAACTAAGTGATCTCATTTAATTTATTTTTAGGGTTTTTATATTTTTACCGACTAAATCAAAATTTCGGGGGGGGGGGCTCCAGCCATTCATTAAGCAGATGATAAATCAAATCTACCTAAGTGCACTAATAGTCCTTTAATATTTTTTTAAAATCTACAAATACATAATTATCTAAAAAAAACATTGTATCTTTTGCACTTTCGAATTATTAATACAAAAATCCTCAAATAATTTTGGTACTTCTTTGCATAATACTCTATTATGTAACTGAGGAAATGTAACATACCTCTCTGACGTCTGTACGTGTTGAAGGGTCAAGCTGGACTGTTACAAGGGAAAAACAGCTGTGCAGGGCAGGACGGACGTGATAAGGACGCGTGGGCAGCCCTTCGATCGTTATATATATATATATATATATATATATATATATATATATTTCTGAATGAGTTACCTTGAAAAGAGCGAATTTATTGTTGCTAGCACATTTCGTCTCACTTGCATTTAATATAGTTAGTAGCAGAGCACAATAGCTAGTATATCGTCGCTACAAATGCAAAGTATCGAATATGAAAATCAACGCTTTTCAGAGTGGAAAAGTATTTATTCATAACTTTTTTTTGGACCGTCAAATATTCGGCAGATTTGATCTTTTGATAGTGGAATACTTTCCCTTTCATAGAGTGAAGTCAGATTCAAGAATTGGCCGTACATAAGTCCAGCAGAAATGAGTAAAGATTGACAATGAAAGATCCATTTTTTCACATTCGTTACTTTGCATTTGTATCGACGATATGTCCTGTGTTTTCAGATATTGTAAAATATATTTTAATTTTGTTCAATATTTTATTATAACAAACAGGCTAGTTGGGAACTTTTTGCAGCAGCATGAATTGCCCTGTCAGCCATTTCGTTTCCCAAATTTCTAGAATGTCACAGAATCCACTAAATCATATAGTATAGTCTCGCTAATCCGAAAATCCAACTAATATGAACAGAGCTACAGGAAAAAAACAATTCTTATAATATTTCAGAACCGGGTAAGGAAAACAGGTTTTACAAGAAGCCTAACTAAAAATCCAAAATACAGCCTGACTAAAAAAATTGACACAAGTTCGAATTTACTCACATTTGTAGAATCCAGCATTAACAAAAATCGTAAAAAGCAAATTATCTAAGTGAAATGTGATCAAATCAGTGATCTTCTTTAGGCCAAAAAAACTAAATCGTCTTCAATAAATACCTTCCGTCAAATCGATTTTAATTACGATCCCAATATACATCAGTTAAGTTTAAAAAACAGTTTACTAGAATATTCTACCATGAAGATTAAATAGTTAGCCGTCGAGGTGATAAGCAAAGATGGAATGGTTGGGATTCGGCTAAAAAAAAACCTCAATACGACTTTTGTAAAAAAATCTATATTCAGGACGTTTCGGCTACTCTTTGGTAGCCTTTGTCCATATAGTTTCAATATGGTTACTTGAGTATTAACTTTGGTCTTCCTCTGCCTCCCGGCACTTTCATTGCTGACGAAGGCTACCAAAGAGTAGCCGAAACGTCCTGAATATAGATTTTTTACAAAAATCGTATTGTGTTTTTTTTTAGCCGAAACCCAACTATTTCCTGTTTGCTTAGAATATTTAACTTCTTACCAATGATTGTTGACACATCAGACGCCTCAAAATGTCAATATTTTGCATTATGTGACAAAACCCCGCATTTCCTAGTTTTTGCTAATCCGAACGCGGTTGGGTCCTAATTATATATATATATATATATATTTCTTCCATTATTGACCTCCAACTTCTAATAGTATTGTTTTTGTAGCCAATAGGTCATAAATACATTCCTTTCACTTCATCTATTTTAACATGAAGTGAAAGGAGTGTATTTATGACCTATTGGCTACAAAAACAATACTATGTATATATACACAGTAGACTCTCCCTAATCCGGCTTTGTCGGGACCGGGGTACAGTCGGATTAGAGAAAATGCCGGATTAGAGAATTCAGTTAGAAGCGGTCACTTGGGTAATAGAAAAACATTATTATTTAAGGATATAATAGTATGTACCTTTTTTAAAATTGCATATTTAAGTAAAATATAGGTACCGAATTATATAATAAATTCAAAATATGTAAATCCTTACTGCTGTATTATTTACATGTGCATATGCATTTATAAGTTTAAAGGAATAAAAATATGTAGAAAGTTAAACTAAATAAAAATTAATTATCTACTAACTAAATCACATATGTATACATGTATTACATCAAAAACTAGTTACATGGAAGTTCATGCGTTCCAGCCACGGTACGTTTAGTAGAAACATTCATTTTCTTAGTAGAAACACTGCCTCTAGTTTATTTTTTTAGAGTTCCTGCCTCTAAAACGAAACATATATGCCTTCATTGACATCCATTCAATGAAATACCTCGTAACAAATGTTTGGCTGGCTAGGAAAGGAAGGTTTTCCAGGACCCTCGGGCCGGTCTAGCTCCGGCGAGTTTCCAGATCCGTCCCTCAATTCTCACGGAAACCTCTGGTTTAAAGAAAGCGACGGATTACAGAACGCCGGACAAGGGAGAGTCTACTATATACAGATCAACGGTTCAACAAATTATTAAAACATTTTCCTGCAACCTCCCTTCGGAATTTGCAAACGAATATTTAAGACATGGAAAGAGGTTCTAACTTGTGGTTTACATTCTTCGGTACATCAGTGAATAAACAAGAATATTACAAGACATAAGCATAATGAGCTTAAGAAAAGGCTGCATGGTATTACACATTTCAGAGAGTGGTGGGGGGGGGAGGGCAGAGGATTAAAGGAGAAACGCCTGGCTAAGATTGCACGGGCACTGGCAACACTGCTCCTGTAAAAAGGGAAAGAGAGTTGGTAACCCTGGAGCAAGGGGAGGTAGCAAGGATTAAGGTTAGAATAACAGCCCAGGTAGATATCCTGATGAATGTCGCGAGGATTAGCATAGGGATTATATAGGCCAGTGAGGATTATTTATATTTATCTTATAATAACTCTTTAAACTCCCCATATCCTATAATACGGGTTTATTAATACAGTCCGCCCGTGAATACATTAATAGTAAAACCTGTATACCTGATCTCCTGGCTGAAAGGATTAGATAAACCATAAGCTTGTTTTTTTTTTTGAGTTAATTCAACTGTGCGGGTTATTTTTGCTAAGGTTGTGTTTTTTCCATCACATATTAAAGCGTTTACTCGCTCCATCCATAGGGAGGAAACCCGCTTATAACATGGGCGTATATAAGGGGGGGCTGTAGCCCCCCCCCCCGAAATTTTGATTTGATCGGTAAACATTTTATAAAACAGTTAAAAATAAATTAAATAAGATCATTTAGTTTATAAAAAATATTTTGAGTGTAATAGCGTTTTAGTTGGCTAAAACTCTTCCAAGATCTAAATAGTTAGTATTCCATACACCCGAAATGGTCTCAGCACCCCCCCTCCGCAATTTTTCCAGCCTCCTCCGAAATTATTTCCTATATACGCCCATGGCTTATAAGGTTGAACTCATTATGGAATCCGGATTTTTTTTTCACGTTTTAGAACACATAGATCACGAATATAACAGTGGTTCAAATTTTGTATATATATATATATATATATATATATATATATATATATATATATATATATATATATATATATATATATCGCATGTTCAGACCATTCGCTGAAAAAAAGGTGCATAGTGAGTCATTTCAAAATTGAGAAGCGGCTTCAGAGTGTCCGAATTCAAAATCAGGATAGGTACATTTTTTTGCTGCAAGTTATCATAATTTAGTAAACAAAGTCAACGAAGAGGTTTCAATAGGTAATGAATTCTTCAAAAAACATTGATTAATGATGATTAGATAGTTAGCCGTCGAGGTGATAAGTAAAGGTGGAATGGTTGGGATTCGGCTAAATAAACCTCAATATGATTTTGTTTTTAAAAAATCTATATTTCAGACGTTTCGGCTACTCATTGGTAGCCTTCGTCAGCTAAAATGACAAAAAAAGAAATTAATACAGAAACAAAAAAAAAAGTTTACAATTGTGATAGGTAACAGAACTATAAATACAATTAACTTATAAAAGAAAATATCGGCTGAAATTCTTAGAATGAGTAGAATGAAAAAGTAAATAGGTACAATAATTGATTTTAATAGTAATTTGTAACATTAATTGATTTTACAAAGAAATAAGAAACTACTCATTCTAAGAATTTAAGCCGATATGTTCTTTTATAAGTTAATTGTATTTATAGTTCTGTTACCTATCACAATTATAAACTTTTTTTTTTGTTTCTGTATTAATTTCTCTTTTTGTCATTTTAGCTGACGGAGGCTACCAATGAGTAGCCGAAACGTCCGAAATATAGATTTTTTTAAAACAAAATCATATTGAGGTTTATTTAGCCGAATCCCAACCATTCCATCTTTACTTAACATTGATTAAGTTTTCCTTAATGGCAAAAACCCTGAAAATTAATGATCAAAAAATTAGCTTTTCCTCAGAAGCAAATTTTAGGTTTCCCTTACTAGCGACCTCCACGCACTTCGACGAGAATAAACCTCGCAGATAGAAGGAATGTCGTCACAGATACCCAGACCAATAATATCAAGACCTTACACACAACTGAATGCGTGTATATAGTAATAATGCACTGCGAAACTTCAAACGCGTTTTTCTGGAAAACTCGTTTTTGTACCTTTTTTCGGCGAACGCCACGTATATATATATATATGTATCGATGGTCACAGGGGAATAAGTTGGTAAGTCGAAAAATGGGCAAAATGAGTCAAGTGCTCCATGATTATCTCCTACGTGTCGTGGATAATGTGAAGAAGTCACTTTACTCACAGTCTTGATCGTTTCAGACTTATGGGTTTCTTAGCATCTCGTAAAATACCATTCTTTTTCTGTTAAAGGACTGCTTTCAAAAGTTCAGATTTTAAATTGATCAAGTTGCTCCCTGTGACCATGATATGTGTCTTCGCTCTGTAGCTGCCCCGATAATAGTTCGACTTTAATAAAATCTGGTACAAAAAAACTTTCGTACAATTTGAAACGTCAAGTTCGTTAACCAGCAGAATCCTTCAACTGGAAATAGAGGTTTTAAAATGTCTAATATGCTTGAATGTAATTTATTATTCAGAAGATGTCTTTAAATGAGATTGTACATTTATATGTTCTGTAGGTAATAAAATAGAGTGATTTTGTCCTGACTATGTTTCAACAATTTATTCATCTTATTTGGAATATTTAGTAGATGTTTCAATAAAGTCAATACTGTATATGCATGTAATTGGTCAATTATGTACTCATATGAAATAATTCTAAGTCGAGAAGCACATACTCTTCTCGTCTGTTGTCGCTGTCCACACTGGTCCGTGGTTACCTAAATGTTAGTGTGGCCTTTTTTCACTCCTAGCCATTTAGTGCTCAAGATGGCTGGTAAATAGCAAGCCGAAATGTCCAAAATAGAGATTTTTCTGAAAATCGGCCTTTTTGTATTATTCGATTCTCAACTGCCAACGATGGAGTCGACTGAGTCGTTCTCCACACCGGATGTCGTACGGAAAAAGAAACCAGTTCCTGTTATAGTCTTTCATTAGTAGGAACGGATATCGCTAATTAGTTCTCGATGCTGAGAATCCATTTCAAATCGATCGATGCAAAAATACTTGAATTTTAGTAACGGGGCCTCAAAAATGACAGACTATCAATGGGCTTGTTATATATATATATATATATATATATATATATATATAAAATCATAGATAAAAAAAAATACACTTACAATAACGTTATAATCCCTTGGGTGAAAAACATGTAGTATTTAGGAGCAAACCTAGGCAAAAGCTTTAATTTTGCTCAGAATGTAAATTATACTTGTGTTAAAGCTAACAATACTCTATGTTAAATATATCAATATTTCAACCAGTTTTGGGCAAAAACACATTCATTCAGAAAAATGTATAATAAATAATGAATGACTTACGGAAGACATTCAATAACTAACGGCAGTTTTTTATTTATATCCATTATTGAACATAAAAATGATTAATTTGAGCGATAATTAATATGGAATAAAAACAGAGTTGGGCAAAAATTAATTAAATTGACCGGAAGTGGCCGAGCGATGGGTGTAATAAACCAGAACTAATTATGAAACCGGAAATGCGCATAAAGTGAACAGGAAGTGATCCAGATTCACCCGGAAATGAGCCCTAAAAATACTGTATATATAAATCCTGAACCCGGAAACGGCAAAGATCCCCGGAAGTGACGAAGGGATGAATATAGTGAGTCTAAAGTAATTATGGGATACCGGAAGTAAGCCGGAAGTGAGCATTTAAGTGGCATGTTTGTTAAAACAGTTTTCTTAATTATTTTTATGTGAGCAAATCACCTTGCCGTTGTGAAGGTCCGTGAATAAATAAATAAATAAATGTTTGTTAAAATTGATAAATAATGGATTATTTTTATTTTTTATTTTCATTTAATTATCTGCCTCTACTCATGAAGTCATTGGCAGGTCAATGAAATGGATTATTTATGATCATTAAATAACTGTATTAATAAATAAATTCTTATTCAATAAAAAAATATTTAATAATGAACTAACCCTGTTATTTATATAATAAAAAAACATTGGATGAATAACTTCATCAATGAATACATTCTTATTCAATACAAATTTATTTGAATGTTTACTGAAAATAAATTTATTGAATAATTATGCGTTCCCAATTTTATGCGCTATATTTAAAACAAATATGCAGAATATAGACTTTTTTTCAAAAATAGTGTCTCACAGTAACAAGCACCAAGAATACCATACATCAAAAAATATATCTATAAACTTACATTTAGTTTTTCCTAAGATACAGAAAAAGCAGGAGCCTTTTGGTTAAAGATGTAGGGAACTACGCTATAAGAACAGGATAAAGATATGAACACAAACTTACTAAACATATCCTTTTGAATAACAATACACAAAATTAAGCGTTTAAGATCTGAAATAAACAAGTATACTGATTAGTAACAATACAAACATAACCCGACTGTCAACATAGGGAAGGTTACGCCTGGTGAGTCAGTGTTGCCAGTGCAGAAATAATTTATTAATTAACATAATTTATAATTTTTTTGTTCCCGCAACACTGTGGTAACTAGAAAATATTATTTTACCTTCTGGCACTTCTGGACTGTTTATTTATTTCGAAGGGATTTATTTTTTTTTTTTACAAAGAAATTTATTTTATTTTATTGAGACTTCTATTTTTTTTAGACTCATGTCTGCTCCTATTGTCTCCTACACCTAGGCCTAGCAGCTCTAGAAGCTATGCTCTAAATATAAATACAGATCTATAATTGAATTTACTTTTTTTGAAGTAATTTTATGGCTATTTATTATTTACTATCGAATAATAAAAAAAAATTGTAAGGTTCATTTCTGCAAAAAAGTTTCTTTTATTATTTATTAATAGCCATATTGAACTTACAACTCGTACATGTTCCACTCCCTAATTAATGTAATACCTACGTTTTTGTAACTTACTGTTAATCTATATATATATAAATCACCTGTCTGGTTGTCTGTTTGTTCCTTATACAAACCCACACCGTTTGACCGATTTTGACCAAACTTGGCACATAGGTAGATCTTGATCCGAAGAGTGTCGTAGACTAAGTCATAAACTTGCACTAGCTGTCTATCTGTATGTTTCGTCCTTATACACAAATGCACACCGCTTCACCGATTTTGTCCAAACTGGGCTAACAGGTTGGTCTTGATACGGGGAGCGTCATTCACTAGGTCAAAAACGTCTAGGAAGTATAGTTCAGAGGTCACGGGTTCGAAACTGTGAATCCGAAAAGTTACAGATTTGCGTTATTATTTTTTAATATTACTTATTTGGTTTCTAATTTTTATTGTTTTGATTTTCTAGATGCAGAAAGTAGGTGTAGCATGGCACGCTGGGTAACAGCTAGTTTAAAATATAATTAACAACATTTATTCAGACATGTTTCTACTTAAATCAGGTGAAATTGAATACTCATTCAATTGAGGATCTTGTGAAAAAATATATATTTTTCAATATTTCATCCTATACCACATTTATTCTGTTATCTCTGCGAATAACAGTAACTGTTATTAGTATAAATAAAACAGTAAGTTTCCCTGGCGGTCAGTTTGCGGGTTGCAGATGCTCAGTCGGCCGAACAGAATTGTGGTCGGAGATTGTACCCCGCCTTTTTTTTTGGCGGGAGACAGACCTTCCAGTGTTGTTTTACCTCAGATATCCAATTCTACGACATTTCTTCTCTGGGCTCACGGCTTTTTTACGGTTTCCCCAAGCCGCCATCCGATTGCTAATGGGCTTCGGACATCGGTCCGGGAGTCACGTCCTGCGGTTCGCCCGTGTTCGGCTTCCTGTCAGCCTCTTGTGAAATGTGGAGCGAGGATAAGGGTTTTCTGGTTTTTCCTTGTAATTTTAAACGCGCGTTTCTACGACCGAAGGACAAATGTTGCATAACGCACTGCAGAAATTACGACTCAAAGGATAATTGCCAAAATATACAGAAAGGAACCGACACTGACAAGCAAGCAATCTAAAAATCATTTGGTGCAAATGAGATACAGTTCTGTATCCTGGAGTAACATGTTTTTTTTCTACTATATATTTGTCAAGTACCACTCACTGACCTATCATCGCCCAGCCCAAACCACTCTACAGAAAAATTTGAAATTTTGCATGTACATTCCCTTTGGGATGTAAACACCCATTAAGAAAGGTTTTTTGATATTCAAATTTTTAAGTATTTTTAGATTTTAGTTTGCATTTTTAGTTGGTTAGAGAGCAGGGACGCCTAGGCAGCAAGCGTTTCTAGGACGATAACTGGTCACCTATTACCGTATTAATTAAAAGCAAACCTGATTGAAGATGACCTAGACCATATCAACACAACCTCCTACAATACCATATATAGTGCAATTCATACCTACAACAGCTACCTTCTAATAAATATGAACATAAATAGACAAAGAATCATAAGTAAACTAAGATTAGCGAACAAGAAGACACTTTACCTCAGCATCCACCGTCAAAGGTACAAAATAGAAACGAACAAAATATGCACCAACTGTGAATTGGAGGAAGAAGACTTGGAGCATCTGCTGTGGCGATGTCCTGAATACTCCAATCTCAGAAATACTCTGAAACCTATTATTGATGAACACACCAACAACTCCGCAACATATTATTTCCTGACTACCTCTAACATCACCGATATAAACGCCTTTTGCATTTACTTGGAGGATGTAATGAGGAAAAGAGGCAACCGCAGCGTGTAGTAAACGAACCGAAATATCAGTTCTTAATTATTCTGTATTATAAAAGCTTATTTTATTTACTTGTTCTATAAGAGTCTACTCTAATTTAATTTTCATGAATTGTATATATTTACCCCGATCATATTTGTAAGGACAATGTTCAATTACAAATAAATATTATTATTATTATTATTATTACCGTATTGTATTTATTTCTATTTGAACTTCATTTCAACTATGATGGCAGACCTTGAATTACTAGAAATAAACTGTGATTTTGTCCCTCATAGAGTTTACGCTATACCTGGAGATGGTCCATCCGAGGTAATAATATCCCGAACCCTTGCACAGCCTCTTCACCTACCAGTCAGAGCCCTTCTTGGTAATGCTCTGAAACATAACGGGTGTTTCCAAATGACATCTTGGAAACATAAATGTTTAAATTTTAACGTACATTTATTGTTGGCAGCGAATTTTAACCTGTATAGGTTAAACTCCTGTTACTGTTATCTCTACGCTATCTGTTTCTTGACACTGGTCCAGAGCACCCCAATGTCAAGAAAAATTATACTTTGATTACTTATCGATGAATAACTTATAGTATGACGGGAAGCCTGCTATAATAAACTGCACAAAATTATGTAGTAGCGTTAATTTTGGTGATACATTATTTAACGCAATAAAATAACTGCTTATCTCCCTGACGAAGCACGGGTATTCAGCTAGTTGGTTACTAAAATATTTTCTATGAAATATCTTTGCTGTGAAACGATTACTGTCCCAAAGCAGTAGCAGTGATTCCTATCACCGTTATTCCTTTACAGTGTAACGCGATTTGCTTAGCCCACTTAGTAAAATAAGCATTTCCTCAGATTCTGTTCCTCTCTGCCACTTTTACAACTCTTATAACATTAATTTTTTTTTCTTGCTATCCAGCATTTCTTTCTATCCCCCTTCCGTTTGCCGGATGGTTTAGCAGACGGGGCGGTATTTGTTTAGTCCTAGAAAAGCGGAGAAATTGAAAATCTCCGACGGAAAACCTACAAAGGAAAGGTAATCTTCGCTTCTGCTTAGACAGCTTGACGGGCGGCACGACTGATGTCTCACGTCCGGAAATGGGGAAAAAACTAGCGACCGTTTGGTGAGCGATCTTGATCTAGCTTTAAGGAAAATGCTGCTGGTTTTCCTTCAGTAAATCAATTGAAAATTTCCCGAACAACCTTTTATAGTAACAGAAAATGGGGCAAAATTACTATATGGAGGGTTTAGAGCACAACTAGACCAAGTCCATTCAATATAATATAATAATAATTCAATATAATACACTTTTCAGAAAGTGTGTAATATGCGTTTTAATTGCAGAGGCGTTGTATAAATCCTATTTAACAGTTATTTTAAATATCACTGACAATATCTATGTATAGGCCTGCTCATAAAAGAGTTACAACTTGGACTTGGCTTACTTGTGCTCTGAAAACATATAGAAATGACCTCCAGATGTGTAGCAAGAACCTCGTCCCCATATATATATATATATATATATATATGGGGGCGAGATTAGCTCAGTGGTAGAGCACTCGACTAATGAACTGGAAGACCAGGTTCAAAACCCGAGCGCGCACTAAAGATTTTTTTCTTCTAGTGCTGCCGTTCGAGGGTTGGATTTGGGGTCCCAGATCGTCCCTAGGCTCACCCAGCCTTTAATTAATTTAATTAATAATGGATACCTTGGGTGCTAATGACTCTAGCAGTCGAAGCAGCCAAGGGGAAAATCAGGCGGCCGGAGAATAGTATTGACCACACTATCTCCTTAGTGTGCCGTATGGGCAAGAATCAGATATCTCTACAGTATCTGCCCCTCTGGGCCCTTGCGGCCTGTTACGGGACTGATTTTATTTTATATATGTATATATATATGCTGTTAGATAATGACTTGAAGTGAGTCGTAATCCATAACAAAAACTATTTCTGTATCTAAACATAACTAATTTTGTGTATCTGTTACCGGCAAAGTGTAGAAGCCAGGCATTCTATATAATGCCTAAGCGGTTCATGCAAAGTATAGAAAGTATTAGTTTTTACAACATATTACACATATTGCCTAGGAATTGTATAAAATGCCTAAGCGGTTTAGGCAAAGTAAAGAAAGTATTAGTTTTACAACATATTACACACATTGCCTAGGAATTGTATAAAATGCCTAAGCGGTTTAGGCAAAGTAAAGAAAGTATTAGTTTTTACAACATATTACACACAATGCCTAGGAATTGTATAAAATGCCAAAGCGGTTTAGGCAAAGTATAGAAAGTATTAGTTTTTACAATATATTACACACATTGCCTAGGAATTGTATAAAATGCCTAAGCGGTTCAGGCAAAGTATAGAAAGTATTAGTTTTTACAATATATTACACACATTGCCTAGGAATTGTATAAAATGCCAAAGCGGTTTAGACAAAGTATAGAAAGTATTAGTTTTTACAACATATTACACACAATGCCTAGGAATTGTATAAAATGCCTAAGCGGATTAGGCAAAGTATAGAAAGTATTAGTTTTTACAACATATTACACACATTGCCTAGGAATTGTATAAAATGCCTGGGTATCATAAAGAATGCCTGGTGCTAATTTGGCATTGTATAAAATTAAAAAGATTTTGAGTTTGCTCTATACACTTTAAACTAGGTAATTTGAATAACTTTAAAAAACAATTTATTTAAAACAATATATTAAGTTAGATTGTTATTTACATATTTAGAGCTACTTGTTGGAGCAGGGCTGAGTATTGTGACACTTAGAATTGCATTTTCTTTGGTCTTTAACAGATTTACATTTACATGAAGGCCCCCGCCGTCCGCCGTTAGTTACTCCTACAACCTACAAATCCTGTCTTTCATACTTTGCCTAAAGCGCAGTAGGCATTCTATAGAATGCCTAGGGAAAGTATGAAATACGCTTCATTTCATACATTGCCGGCTGGATTTAGGCATTCTATAGAACGCCTGATTTTATACTTTGCCGGTAATAAGTGGATACTCAAAACTTAAGGAACGCTGTACTCCGATCCTGAAAAAAAGTATGAGCTTCCGGTAACCGAAAATATAATAATGAAATTATTAATTATGTTGAAATAGAGGACGCATATGCCTTATAAGATTCATTAAACCTCGTCGGATTGATGGTAACCCCTAAACTCGGTACAGGGAAGATGAAAGAACCACTCATAGGAGAGGTTATCCTCTGACCGCACTCCCCCTTCAAGTGTTTGGGGTGGAGGTTATTCTAATGGATAACCAAATTAAAGGAGGTTTTCCGGACGTCGAAACCAAGTTAAACATAATCAATTTGAGCAGTTAGTATAATTTAGTGGGCGAAACCTTAGCAGGGGGGTTTTCGGGTGGGTGGGCCTCTTTCATTGGCCCCTCGGGAATAAATCACATTTTAGGGAAGGGGGAGTCAAAACTTCTTAATTATCCCTGAAAGGATTTTGAGTGGACAGTAGGACGGAAATAGATGAAATTGGTAAGCAAACATAAGGAAGAACATAAGGTGCAAATAGAAGAACTTGAGGTGCAAATAAGCTCCGTTCTATCTCGGTATTTACCCTGTTTATAAGTCCAACCTTAAATAATATATCGCACTAGCATTTCTAAAGTGACACAACAACAAAAAACTGAAAATGTGCAACTCGTGCCTATGTAGGGGGGACAGTGATGTGATATTCCCGGGTATTTATTCTTCAGGGTAAATACCCAATTTCATAAATACCCGGGTATTTAAGGTATTTAACTAAACCGATCTAAAGTAATCGAATATTTTAAAATGTGATGGATCTCACCAGAGGTGTTGCAACAATGAGAAACCATTAAAACAACAATAAATTATAAAATAAGACCACAGAGAGGTTAATAAATAATAAATTCCGACTACCAATAAAACAAGTTGTTTGCCTAAATTTGATACTACTCTACTTCATTCACAAAAATGTAGCCTCAGCTAAAACTTTGGACTAGGATTATCTCAATTCCTCAAAACATCAATTAAGTTACCTACTCATTGATCATTATCTTTATCAAAGTTTGTTGTAGCCTAAGGCTAAGGTGTTTTTTTTATGAAACATTCTGTCATCAAGAAGCTATATTTTCATTTCTGGTGAGATTTCAGTTTCCTGTAATGTTGATATTACTGAATGAGCATAATTTCAAATGATATTAACAAGGATCACAAACCACTTAAAATGGTTTTGAACTATTATAATAAACTATAAAGCCTGTTTTTAACACCTGATAAGTGTTTTTTTTTTTTCTTCTAACACGTATAATTTCTTAAATTTAAATAATTCCTTAATAATTGAATAGGCTTCATTAAAACAATTTTTAAATTAATTAACCTTCTCCAATGTAAAAGTAATCAAGACAATTCATGGATATTATAAATTTGTAAATACCCATAAATACCCGGACCGACTTTTAACTTTCTTTAAAATATTATTTGGTTAATATTAATGTTTATTTAGTTCTTATAGTCAAATGAGTTAGTTTTAGTCCTTCATTGCACCAATAAATATTCAAAGAAGTTGTATCACGCCCAAAAACTGAAAATACCCTCTTTTTGGGTATTTACCTTCCCTGTGGGTAAATACCCGGGTAAATATCCAATTTATATTTACCTACCCACTGGGTATTTACCCACCCCACATCACTGAGGGGGGATAGCATTAAAACAGGAAGAGTGACAAAAGTGCCCTCTGGTGTACAAGCTCTCAAGCTAGGTTCATACAGTTTTGAAGGTTGATTAAGAGACAATTACCAATGTCTTTCATAGTCAAACACACCAGGCAAAAACACCGATTTTTGTGTTGCGTCACTTGAGAAAAACTAGTGCGATATGTACAGTTGATCGTTAAAACAACCCCAATGCGTTGGCACTGTTAAGGCGGATATTGTCGAAGTTCGCCGATTTTCAATCTGTAAAATGTGTTTTAAAGGTTGAGAGCCTTAGTTTTCGTAAAAAAAAAATATTCCAAACATGTAAAGCAATTTTGCAACAATTTGAAAACTTTCAACTTATTTTATGATACCACAATTGCAAAATTATTACCCCAAAACAAATTAACTGATTTAAACGAATTTCGGTAGGCTATTTTGTTCAAAAATAAACATTTTATTCCTAGAATATGAAGTTCCTAAATACGTTTTAAGCTGCCGAAAAAATGATATAAAAAATGTCCAATGTTTCTTACTTTTTACTAAGTGGCAAAGTTTTATTGGTCTCTAGGATGAATTCTTTCGAAGGTATGAGCGAAAGACGTAAAAAAAACTGTGATTTCGGACTTATTTTGATTTATGCATACCGAAATTATTGGTATTTCAGTTCTTCCGAAGATATCCCCGCAAACATAAGTTTGCCCCTCTCAACATCCATCTTAAAACAGGTGACAAAGTAGTTTTTCGGTACGTAGAGCTCTTGAAACATAGGCTTTTTGTGTTCAGGACCTTCAATCCGTTTTTATCCAGGTATTAGAAAAATAAATATAACAAAAACAGCTAATTATTATACTAAAACAATCATGAATTTAATTTTTTTTTTTTTTTGTACAGCTCTGAAATACTTATTTTCGTATAATGTATAGTAACTTTGAAGTACCAAGACCTCTACCATGGCTTTTCTCCCTTAACTCACCCCCCACCGCTAAATGCTTCTAATGAAATGCAACCCTCCAAGTGCCCCAGCACAAGGCGATTACTAAAATTCACTCTGATCATTTGATAATTACTAGAAATTTTTAAGAGCTCCCCATCTCCTTGTTTTAAAGGCCCGATTTCTTCTTTTTTGTCTTTCTATTCTATACCTCGCCGAACTCCTTTGCCATTTTTCCCGAAGGAGGTTCTTGACGTCAGCTTAATTATTCAGAAGAGGACGAAGCCCCGTTTCTGTAGGATTACCGGAAAGACTTTGTGAAGGTATTTTTTTTTTTTCTTGGGCGCTTTGTACCGGTGGCAAAGTCCTCCTCTTGGCTAAACGTGGCTATAACGACCTTTTGAAGAAAGATTATTTCTTACATTCTGCTTGCTGGGGGGGAGGGGTTCGGTATCATTAATTTTTCGGCTTTTGAAGGTGAAGATCCCTTAAGAAGTTCAATGACGTTCGAGTCCATTATGCCTCTGTCAAGATAACCATTTCAAAGTTATTTTTAGTCATCAGAAAAGCTTATATAAAAAACATATAGGACGCTCAATTTTATTGTACATAGCATGCAACGAACATAGCACACAGGCAGGTTGTGATACGGGAAATCTCCTAGGCTAGGTCAAAAAATTCAAATTTCAAAATTTGGTCAAAAGGTGAAAAGTTTTGTTTAAGAAAAAAATGGCTACATTGAACCATTCAGATTCTGACGGCCATTTTGAATCAACAGCCATTTTGAATAATGTCTCAAATTTATTTGTTGATGTTCTTGATAATTAGAATAACTCGAACTCATTGATTACTTTACATCATTATATAATCATGGAATGCAATTTATTTCAAGGTAGGGATTGTCGGGGTTCGGTCACTGCTACTTAATAAAACTACATTTTATCATAAAAATGGTTTTATTGTGCCGACGTTTCGGCTTGAACTTCAAGCCTTCATCAGGGCTGTAAAAAACAAGTAGGACGGATGTAGTACTGAAATATACACACACATATATATATATATATATATATATATATATATATATATATATACATATGCCTACAAACATAAATACACATACATATATACATACATACATATTTGGAAAAAGACAAAAACATAAAATACTAGAACATAATATATAGAAGTGAACATAATATATAGTGTTTGGATTATTAGGAAAACAGATATAAGAATAACAGATTACATATTAGATTAGATATAAGAATAACAATATGGGCTTACCGATGGGAAGATAGAGAACTATTCCTCACAAATGCGGGATCATTTCTCACAGTTAATACAGGGAAATATAGGAAGAAAGGAGTTGGTGAGGGGGAGGGGGGTTCTTGACCACCCAATGGACAGAGAACATAGAAGATGAAAGAAAGAGCGGCAAAATACAGTAAGGGGTCATAAAGTCATAAAATGCTGTGTTAATGGAAAGGGAGGCAGGTATAAAGGGCTATATTGCAGGCGGTATAGGGGATTAGGATGGAGTTTTTAATAAATGGAAGATGTTGGAGTAGGTAGAGGAGATGACTTCTTTGTCAATTTTGTCATTAACTGGATTATTTTCTAGGTGGATAAAAATTGATTCGGAAAGGAGGCGTTTTTCTTCGTTGGATTCAGTGGAAAGGATGGAGTATTGGTCAAAACCAAAGTCATGTCCGTCTGTGATGGCATGTCTAGTTAAAGCTGTCTTTATGTATTTATTCCGTACATCATTTTTGTGGTTGTTGATACGTTTTCTTACTGGGTTTTTAGTCTGTCCAATGTACGCACTATTGCAGTTGGGTGTGATGCAGGGGATTCTGTAGACTACATTGGTCCTGTCTTTTTGTGGGATAGGGTCTTTAAGAGTCGTATGTAAGTTTTTCAGTTTGTTCTGTGTCGATAGTCCTAGTTTTAGAGTGGGGAAAGTATCGCGTAGGGATTTTTGGATTTTTTCTGTGAGGTTTGGGATATATGGGAGGCCTCTGAATTGAGGGACAATATTATCTTGGGTAGTGGGGATGGGTTTAGGGTTATTAAAAGAATTTATGAGACGGGTGATAATGTTCGTAGGAAATCCATTGGTAGTAAGAATATCGAGTAGTCGGGATTTGTTGGCAGGGTGAAATTTGGTGTCGGATAGGGAGAGGGCTCGATTTATTAGGTTGCTGGCAGTATTGAGGATTTGGTGTTTGGGGTGTGAGGAAAGGTAATGGAGAAGTCGTCCCGAGTAAGTGGGTTTGGTATACCAATCAGTGGATATAGAGCCGTCTGTATTTCTAATAAGGAGTATGTCAAGGAAAGGGAGGGAGTTGTTAGTTTCGGTCTCGATGGTGAATATTAACCGGGGGTGGTAGGGGTTAAAGGCTGTTAGAATTTCTGGAATCTTATCAGGATTAATTATGAGGAAGAGGTCGTCAACATATTTTTTAAGGAAAATAATATCGTCGGGGAACATGGGGAGGATTTGGTCAAGGAGGTCATTAAGGGTAATATTGGAAAGGTCAGGAGCGAGGCAGTTACCCATGGCGAGGCCAGAGATCTGGTTGAAGAATTTATCTTGGAATAGGAGGTATCCGGATTTGCAGCAGAGGGATAGGGATTCAAGATAGGAAGATCGAGATAGCTTGGTGTGTGGTTCGAGGGTGGTCCAATTCTTGTCAATAATTTCGAGGGTTTTATCTATGGGAATGTTTGTGAAGAGGGACTGGGCATCTAGAGAGGCTAAAATGAAATTAGGGGGGATGAGAAAGGAGTGTAGTTGTTTTTTAAGGTCGTGTGCATTCTGTACGTCATAGGGGTTATTGTGACTTAAGGTCTGGAGGGAAGTAAGGAGAAATTTGCTAAGTTTTGAGGAGGGGGAGTTTATATCCAACGAAGAATCCAACGAAGAAAAACGCCTCCTTTCCGAATCAATTTTTATCCACCTAGAAAATAATCCAGTTAATGACAAAATTGACAAAGAAGTCATCTCCTCTACCTACTCCAACATCTTCCATTTATTAAAAACTCCATCCTAATCCCCTATACCGCCTGCAATATAGCCCTTTATACCTGCCTCCCTTTCCATTAACACAGCATTTTATGACTTTATGACCCCTTACTGTATTTTGCCGCTCTTTCTTTCATCTTCTATGTCCTTTGGGTGGTCCAGAACCCCCCTCCCCCTCACCAACTCCTTTCTTCCTATATTTCCCTGTATTAACTGTCAGAAATGATCCCGCATTTGTGAGGAATAGTTCTCTATCTTCCCATCGGTAAGCCCATATTGTTATTCTTATATCTAATCTAATATGTAATCTGTTATTCTTATATCTGTTTTCCTAATAATCCAAACACTATATATTATGTTCTAGTATTTTATGTTTTTGTCTTTTTCCACATATGTATGTATGTATATATGTATGTGTATTTATGTTTGTAGGCATATGTATATATATATATATATATATATATATATATATATATATATATATATATATATATGTGTGTGTATATTTCAGTACTACATCCGTCCTACTTGTTTTTTACAGCCCTGATGAAGGCTTGAAGTTCAAGTCGAAACGTCGGCACAATAAAACCATTTTTATGATAAAATGTAGTTTTATTAAGTAGCAGTGACCGAACCCCGACAATCCCCCGTACCTTGCATCATCAACGGTCAACGATCTCCTCTCAAAGCAATTTATTTCAATTTTATATCAACAGTCACTGTCTAACTAAGGAGCGCTGGCCTTTCTTGATAAGAGCTATCTACTCGCAGGCTATGGTACTGGCCTCTGTCGGCTGTTTCATGAATTGCTGTGGTGCTGGCCTCTGTTGGCTGTTTCACGAATTAAATAAACAAATTCACACCGTTAGACCGATTTTGACGTAACTGGGTATACAGGTAGATCTTGATACGGGGAGAGTCATAGGCAGAAAGTAGGTGTAGCATGACACACTGGGTAACAGCTAGTAAATAATAAAAAAAAATTACGACAATAAATTTAGCTTAATACAACATTATGAAAGCATACTTTTTTTTTTTTTCTTTTTTTTTTTTTTTTTTTTTTTTAAGTTTTAGTGTCAGATGTCTACAAGAATTATAAAACAGAAATGAGAAATGATTGCACATCCATGAGGCATAGTTCTCCCTCTTTTCATCGCCTTATATTATTTTCAAATATTTCACGAAAGACTTCCTCCTTATAAATGCGAGATTTGAATATTTATATGTAGAACAAACCAAAGCCATTTTTCTTCCACTCAGGGGTTTTCCGAAATAATGCTCCATCAATAGAACCATAATTTGAGATTGTTTGGCATTGTACAAAGAGTGTCCAGCATACCATTGCACTGTCCAACAAGCTCTAACTTTGGACACTGATTATGTAATTAAGTTTTTGAAAGCGAATTTCTCTTATCAATAAAGTCAAACGATCAAATCATTTCCATATTTGAATCGATTCATGCAAAAATGGTTTCAGTCCATTTTTTCTCAACTTGAGAAGGTAAGTACTCATTTCTAAGTTAAAAGGACTTCAGTCCAATACATAGTTGCCATAGAAACATAGTCCTAATTTTATTATTCCATCTAGAAAGGGCTTCAGTCTATTTTTCTCAAAACTACTGATTTTGGACTGAAACCCTTCTTTCATGGATCTATTCATTTACGATTGGAGGTGGGCTACGTCGGGGATCGGCCGAGTGTATAAAAGAACTTAGGACGAGAAAACGTTAATTGCAGATAATTTATCCGCCGATGCCTTACAAACTAACTGTGCATAGACTACGTCCGTGGCAGTAACTGGTTTTCTATTTGGGTGTTTTGGTGTATGTTACAGAATTCCGCTCGACCGAACCTCGATGACACCTAATTTTTTTTTTTTTTTATACAATATCAACAAATATAAATACATATCACATATTTAATAGTGCACCTACAGGACACTTCAGTTTTATAATAAAAGATAAACAAGATTTACGGGAAATAAAATAGGCATCTACCATTACAATCACAACGGTCAGCGATCACCACACTAGTTCCGTGTTTATAGTGAAGCTTATATTTAAAGTAAGAGTTTTGACGTGGTCATTGCTGGAGAAGGTTCACCTTCAAACAATATGACTGTATTTTTATTGTAGTGAGTTTTTGGCTCTTGAAAACGCACCTAGTGTGGCGCGAAACTTGAAGAGGAGAATGTAATAAATGAATTGACTTTCTTAATTATCTTTTATTGACTTTCGGCTTGGGATATATTTGACCCAATCATTGGTAACCCAGCTCCAGGATCAAATAGATTAATTTTTGTTCCAATTAAAAAAAAAAAAAGGAAAAGGATGTCCTTGTACATACCAAGACTTGATCCGAAACGCATCAAGAGGAACGTCAGACCCAAAGATGTTCGTGGGAGGATGTCTGGAATAGAGTATGCATGACACATATGTGATGGGATCTCATAGACATCACCCATGCCCGTCACGTACTAACACACAACTAAAACGGAAGACCAATAAATATTCATATTCCTATAATATAATACAATGGAAGGGAGCAAATCCTCTAAGATAATCCTTAAGGAAGGAATATTGTAGAATTACAATTAGAAGTGGAAATTCACCTTACTCATAAATTATACATATGTTCTTGTGAATATCATAAAATGCTCAAGGCATTTTTTATGGCCTCCTAAAGTATGAATGAATAATTGTACTGTCTTCATCCCATTTACAGCATCAATTTTTACAAAATATGTTTAAATACTATAAAGTGCGGTTCCTCCCTCCCTCCATAGGGATGGCTCATGGGCTTAAGAGGTTGACTTCATGACGCAATCCGAAAGTGCCGAATAGAAAATTTTATGTTTCAGAGCCTATAGATCTCAAAACTAACCGTGGAAATCGTTTAAAGTAAAAGAAGTAGTAGTGTAGACTGCATTCCTGAATAATTTGCTTAAAATAACCTAAGTATATTAAAAACATGAATAGTTCCGCTCTTTTAAATTTGTAATGAGTAACTCAAAGAAATTCTTTTAATTATTAATTTTTTTAAATAAATTCCTTGCAGAGTTTTGTGTATGCTTGGTACTAAACTACTTAATAAAAACACGAAAACTTCACGTTTTCGCCTGAGGCAGGAACGGGATTCAGCCCCCCGTAAATTTGCGGTGTCTACTAGGTAGAAAGATTTGCAGAAATTTTTCAATAATTCCGTCAAGAGTGCAACCTCTATAGCTACTTTCCTTCGGAGTAAAGCGCTAAAAGGAGACCAATCCCGTGAGGGGGGGGGCACCGCAACAAGCACACGAGGTAACATTTCAACGAAGAAATAAAATACAAAAGTATATATATATATATATTTGTATATATTGAATAAAGGTAGGTGGATATTAATTATTGCCAGATGAGACTCCTAATATCATTATTATTTAATATTATTACATGTTTTCGGCGTCTCGCATGTCAAAACAATATTTTATTGCTGTCATTATCACTAGCTTTATCAAAGTGTTTTTACTGTCACAGGTAGTGGCACAGACATTACATTAGAGCCCGCAGACTAAACATGCGCCCAATGTGATGGGCGAAGACAATAGACAAGACTATGTACTTTTATAGCTTCTGATGTGTCTGCTACCTTTGTTACTCGCCGATGGGAGTGTTATTGTCTTTTGACAGACTGTCTTATTGTTTGTTTTTTTTTCAGATACATTTTTTTGCAGTACGAACAATCAAGCACAATTTTAAACTGCGATGCCTGCGTGAGTGGAAATGCATTGCTACCGCGAAATATCTCACGGATATACGTACAAATTATGAAACTCGTCAAGATGTAACGGCATATTGCACTCAGAAAATTCAGTAGCAGACAGTATGGAACAACATCAACAACAATAAACATTGGAAAATCGAACAAACAAGAGTAGAGTGACTATTATGCACATTAAACATTTTCGTGAAGTCAAAAAATAATGATTTAATAATATATATTTTTTTTTTTTTTTTTTTTTTTAGTCCTACAACTAACCTCATTTTTTTATTTATTATTCCCTTATTGGGCGCTAATGGTCTACACGCCGAAGCGCCGTAAAAAAAATAAATAAAAATTCAGCAGATGGCCTAGATCCACCAATATAAATAAATATATAAATAAAATGAAAATATTCCTGTAGATATGTTTCACGTAAAATAATTATGAATGAAGGCTGGCATTATTTGGCATTCGGCATGACCCTAGATTTACCTCTAATTACTTGCAGCACTATGCCTGAAAAAGGACAGTCCGAAAAATAGCATTTAAATTGGATAATATAAAATAATTTGGAACGTTCGTTAACCAGCTCATATAAAAATAACCTTACACAATGTTAATAACTATGTTTATTAAAAACTAGCTGTTACCTGGCGTGCCATACTGCACCTAAGTTATATTATATAAAAAAAATGGAGACAAATTTGAGTAATAATGTAAAAATCGGTCTACAAGAGACTATAGAGATAGGGTGTTTCTTTCAAAACACCCTAATTACACACCCAGCTTATAACTTTAAAGTTTTGTTGGAACAAAAAAAAAAGAAATTGCTTCTAGGAGCAGCCTTGCCAAACTTCTTTGGCATCAAGACATTACCTGTATGCCAAGTTGGGTCAAAATCGGTCAAACGTTGTGGATTTGTAAAAGGAACAAAAGAAGGATATTCCTTTCCTTTTTTCTACTTTTCTGTAGCATTTTTAAATCAATAATTCTCATTTTGTGCTATTATTTTTTTAAATAGCGTTTTTCATAAATAGAAGAGCTATTGCCCTTTTTTTTGCGGTGCTCCAATATATACTATACGTTTCAATATAGATATTTCCTCTGAGATCATATTTTTATTTATAAAAACCTATATTCAACCTACGCGTCATGGTTTATATTTGTTTGGATAAAAATGAACGACACAGAGATAAACGAAATGGATTAAGTCAAAAGATTTTCAGAGCAGGAAAGGCTGCTCTTGAAAACGTCAGATTTAATTCCACAACAATCATGGAATTAAGCCTTCACTTAATAAAATTATTACTCGTTCTGATGGTGGAAGGGGGGGGGGGAGAGCTTAAGAGATTAAAGAGGTGAAGGGTCATAAGAGTTTGTGAATGGCCGAGAGAGAGTGAGAGAGAGAGAGAGAGAGAGAGAGAGAGAAATAATCGTTCTGTTGGTTGAGCAAGAGTAAGATGTTAATTTGCTCCAAAATCCCCCTTCTAATTGTGCCTTTTTCCGCCGGTAGGCAGCGCCACCTAAACAAAGCGCTAATCCCCCGAACCGAGTCTCTATGTATTTTCGGGATCAGGGAGGCATTGTTTCAGCGGATAGGACGCATGCGCTCTTCAGGATTAGCCGCGAGGAAAGGTAGACCGTCAAGTGGGTAGGGGGTGGAGTGGGGGTACGCTCTTATTATTCGGGGTTTTAAACACTTAATTCTCAAGATGGGCCTTGGGGAGGCGGGGGAGAATTTGAGGGGCCGATTACAGACCATCGCAGCCCCCCCCCTCGAGTATAGGGCAAATTTACATTCCAGATAGAGGACCTTGCCAGTGTTGATCCAGTCGGGGATTAACTTCTGTTTTCTTATATTTTCATTAATCCTACTCTAAAAGCTTAAAAAGTTCATTTTAATTTAGTCTCAAGCCCTTTCAGCTTTCGCCCATTAAAGATCCCCCCCTCTCAATCTACAGTTCTTCATTATTTTATATTCATTCATTGACATTTTTTAGCACATTTCGAAAGACTCATGCTATAATTATTGAGTAAAGCCCCTTCGGATAGACGAAAAAGTTCAATTGCGCATATACAAACATTGACGAAAATTTTCTTTTAACTCTCCAAGTCCAAGGCGAATCTGTTATGATTTGGATGTAAACAAATGAATAAACTAAATATATTTTTCTTCTAAGATTTACATAAATTCATCTGCATAGCAATAGTTTCTGCAATAGAAGTATTAGCGAAAAGAATTAACATTTTTCAAACTATTGAAAAATCCACACGAAACGCTTTACATATTGAAATATTTGAGTTATTAACAATCTTTTTTGAGATGGAGATAGTTAGCTTTTGCGGTGATAAGAAGTTGAGGGATGGTTGGGAGCGGCTGGAAGAAGAAAACGTCAGATCTTCAGGCAGAAATCTGTATAGGACGTTGCGGCTGCACTTTAGCAGCTTTCTTCAGCAAATGCCTAGGGGAGGTGGGGGGAGACCAAGAAGGCATTTTGGTGACCATGGTTAAATGTTCTCTCTGCCCCCTATGTATTTTTTAGTACTGAAGAAGGCTCCCAAAGTGCAGCAAAACGTCCAATATAGATTTCTGCCTGAAGATCTCACGTTTTAGCACTTTCCTCCGAAGGAAAGTAGCTATTGAGGTTGGACTCATGACGGAATATTTGAAAAATTTCTTCAAATCTTTATATCTTCGGGGGTCCGAAAATGACCCCCGTTAAAATTTATATATATATATATATATATATATATATATATATATATATATATATATATATATATATATGTGTGTCTGTTAACACGATAGCGGCCAGAGTTTTTGTTTTTTCGTCACGAAACTTGGTATATAGCATTCAATTAGCAAACGATTGAACGAGTTCGTTAACCACCAAAGTCGGTCCACCAGAAGGGGGGGTTTACCCCGAACCCACAACACTAATTTGACTATGTCAGCCGTAATATTTGTTATATTTCAACGAAACTTGGTAGTCGTTGTGTTAATATAGAGAGAAAATTGAGATATAAAAATGAACTAAATCGGTTCATTAGGAGGGGGGGTTTACTCGGGACCCACAATACCAATTCGCCACTACCAGCCGTGATTTTTGGTATATTTCAACGGAACTCGGTATTCGTAGTGGTAATCCACAGGTAAATAACTGTTGTAAAAATAAACTAAATCGGTTCATTAGGAGGGGGGGTTTACTCCGGACCCACAATACCAATTCGCCACTACCAGCCGTGATTTTTGGTATATTTCGACGAAACTCGGTATTCGTAGTGGTAATCTACAGGTAAATATGTGTTGTAAAAATAAACTGAATCGGTTCATTAGAAGGGGGGGTTTACTCCGGACCCAAATTCCTATTATACTCATACCGGTCGTAATTTCTGCTGTATTGTAACGAAACGCGGTATACGTCGTGGGTAACTCATGAGAAAGAAGTGTTGTAAAAATGAGCTGAATCAGTCAATCGGAAAGCGGGGGTTTAATTTGTAATATATTTCAATAGAAAAGCCCGCCAGACGTAGGCTCACAAAGCCTCCGCAAGGAGCGCTTTCTACCACTAGAGTGACTGTATCCTGTTCCTGCGTTAGATCAAAATACGATAACATGAGGTTTTTTGTATTTATTACGTAGTGTAATAGGTACCATGTGTAAACATAACTCTGGAAGCAAATTAATAATTGATCAGTTACTCATTACAAATTTATAAGAGAACTATTCAGGTTTTTATTTTATTTATGTAGGATATTTTAAGCAAATTGTTCTGGAAAGCAGTCTACACTACCCAAATTCTGAGGAAAGTGCTTAGTTATGCAGCTCCTGCGTGACGGACTTTTCTTCTCCTAGCCGAATATCAACCATCCCTTGACTTCATAACAATCTTTTTTGTTTATTTAACAATCAGTAAACAACGGTGGAAAGCGCTCAAAAAGACGCTTAATTTGACGCTTTAGCTATTCAATTCCGTCCACTGGACGATGATAACCTTTGACGTTCTTCGTCCTTAAACCCTGCCCATACATACATATCGTCGCTACAAATGCAAAGAATCGAATGTGAAAATCACCACTTTTCAGAGTGGAAAAGCATTTATTGAAAACTTTTTTTTTGGACAGTCAAATATTCGGCAGATTCGACCTTTTGATAGTGGAACACTTTCCCTTTAATAGAGTGATCTAAGATTCAAGAATTTGCCGTACATAAGTCTAGCAGAAATTAGTAAAGATTGACAATGATTTTTTCTTAATTTTAATTTTCTTCCAAAGAGGATATATTAATACATTTTTTATTTTTTTTTATTTTTGAGTCTTCTGGAAAACAAAATTATAAGATCTAAACGGTATTTATGTATGTGTACATATTCTTCTTTAAAAATCTTTTTTTTTTATTATTATTATTTATCTTCAAAATAATTTGATATGAAAAGTTTGGTCTGATAAGATATCTTGATCCAAATATCAGACTCTCCTTCACATTTAGGTCAATGGAGTTTTAATTTCTTTCATATAAATAAGCTACAATGACCAAATTGGTTGAATTACCCTAAAAAAAAAATGTAAATGTACTTTCACTGCCATTTTGTTTAATAAAATAAACATTCATTTCATAGAACATTTCCTTTCGAATAGGACATTTAGAGTCAAAGTAGGGGGACAGCTGTCGGACTCATTTATCCAGGAAAATGGAGTACCACAGGGTTGCGTTCTGAGCACGACCCTATTCAAGATCGCAATAGACACCATCCGCGAGTGTATCACGCCAGAAGTAAGGTATAGCCTGTATGTTGATGATTTGCTTATTTACAGCAAGGGAAATGACATGAAACAAATGCAAGACAAAATCCAGGAGGTAATAGGCAACCTGCAAAATTGGAGTTCCCGTAATGGGCTCAAAATCTCAAATGAAAAAACACAATTTATTGTGTTCACTAAGAAAAGAATTATCCCGCAAATAGAATTGTTGCTACACTCCAACCGTATACCTGTATCGGACACAATAAAATTCTTAGGGATGCATTTTGATTCAAGGCTTACTTGGGCACCTCACTTGAAAAGAATCCTTGAAAAATGTAAAAAGTCTTTACATTTCTTGAGGATCCTTAGTAATACCCAGTGGGGAGCTGACAGAAGCTTAATGCTAACCTTCTACCGAGCGTACACCAGGTCCATACTGGATTACGGAAGTATAGTGTACTCATCTGCCAGACCCAGTACCTTGAAGATGCTAGATCCCGTGCATAACACTGGGCTCCGTCTAGCCACCGGAGCTTTCAGGTCAAGTCCAGCAATCAGTTTGTATGCTGAATCGGGAGAACATCCATTGGAGTATAGACGTATGTTAAATTGTATAAAGTTCACATTAAAATCTAAATTTTTAAACTGCCCTTGCACCCCAAACAACATTGACGAAAGAATACTTAGAAAATACCAACAGCACCCAAAAAGACAAAGACCACTACACCTACGATACCTGGACTACACGAATGGTACATTAATAGCAACAACGCCTGTTCTCATGAACCCTTTATGTAAATATATCCCGTGGAAAATAGAAAATTTAAAAATTAATCTAACCTTGTCAAAATTCAAAAAGAAACAACCAACTTCTAGGCATTTTTACACTTCGTTTTTTCAAGCTTTTCTCATAGAAAATAGTGATTCCCTTTTTGTATACACTGACGCGTCAAGAACTCCACATGGGACAGGCGCAGCTGCTATTATTGGTCAAAACTGCTACTACAGAAAACTTCCAGACGACACTAGTACGTATTCAGCTGAACTGGAAGCCATAAAACTAGGACTGAACAGCCTACCAGACACACAACATAAGAACATTGTACTATGCACGGACTCACTCAGTTCAATCCAATCATTACAAGACTATTACAGTACACACCCAATAGTACGCGACATTTTTGAAATAATATATCACACAAACAAGAAATTCACAATGTACTGGCTACCCGGCCACGAAGACATCAGACAAAGTACTACAGTAGACGAACAGGCTAAACTAGCCACTCGACGACCAGGACCAGACGTACATTACATGACATACCAGGATCTTCAAGCCTTATCTAAGAGATTCATAACTGATAAATGGCAAGAATCCTGGTACAACACGACTGACAACAAGCTTCGAGAAATCAAGCACACTGTACAGGAATGGTCATCCAGTAAAAGACCAAATAGACGAGAAGAAGTGGTGTTATGCCGTCTAAGGATTGGCCATTCACGACTGACACATTCCTACATAATGACCAGACAAGAGAGACCGACATGTACATACTGCAATACTCACCTAACGATAAAGCACATACTGACAGAGTGTAGACTCAGGACAAATTTTAAATTACCCTACAATTTGACTGAATTACTTTCTGATAATAGCCAGTACATTGTTGAAATTATTAAATACCTCATACATATACATTTATACAACAACATTTGAAAAAGTTAAAATAACAACAGCCATTTAGTGAATTGCGTTTTTGGGGAATTAATCCAACAAAAGATATTCTCTTTCTGTTGGATTAATGTAAGAACACAGACAAAACATTTAACAATACACACAATATTCAACAGACAGAACATTTATTAATCAACAGACAGACACTTTTGTTTGTACTTTTTGAATTGTGAATTCAGGAACAGAGCCGAAGTTTTGTCACCAAATGGTGAAAAAACTAAAATATATATATATATAATAAAATAAAAACTATTTTAGACAATTTTTTTTTTTTTTTTGCAATGACAGCGCAGAAGGCTCCTAAGGCGTGACTATAAAATGCACACAAGGGAGCCTAGCTTGAATCTAATTGTTATGTTAATGCTTGCAACATTGTCTGGTTTATCCTCACGGGCATCCATGCGCGGTATCCATGCTCTAGGTGGAGGCTAAACAATGCTCTCTAGATTATCCAACGAGATAGGTTAATGCCGCCAGGAAACGAGATTAAAAAAAAACACCCAGCTAAGTGTCGGGCGGGGACCGACATGCTTCTATCTATGCGCGGCAATCTAAGCAAACGCACCTTCCGGAACGACTCGCCTAGGGTGTCAGCTGCCAAGATATTCCGATTCATTCCTCATTGAGGTCTTGATTCCTTCTGTAATATCTATGTACGATGCATCCATATCCCTTATAATTAATATGAAGTAATAAATAACTTTGATATTTATTCTAAACAAACGTTTTAATATGCCCCCTAAGTTCTATAGCACATATCGTTCCTACCATGTTGAACTATCGAATATGAAAAATCTCGTTTTTTAGATTGGAGAATTTGCTCTTGGATTTTGGACAATACAGCTTGTCGCAAATTGTCAGAACTCTAACCCCTTTACACAATAGCCTTTAACGCCTTAAATAAAGTATCGAATAAGACCATTTAAGAGTGTAACAGAAAAAACAAACAATTTGCTAACCGAAGCGCTCTGCGGGAAGGCTGGAGAGCCGGATTTTCGCGTTTGTTGGGCGTTCAGTTTCACTAAAGATTGTTTTTTTTTTCTCATCCACCATTAATGTTATGGCTATCTTTAGGTTACCAACATTCTTAAACATCCCTGGAGAAGCATAGAATTTTTTTTTTCAACGGGCCCTTAAATGACAAAAAAATTCAACCATCCCATGAGTTAGCCCTAAGTCCGGAAAGACCCGGAAAGTGGAGGTATACCTCAATCAAGGAATAGTTAGATTTTCGTTAAGAAAAACAGCCAGAGTTTCGGACATGTATATTTCGAACGATTCGGCATGCCCATTGGCAACCTTCTTCAGCAATGAATGCCTAGGGCTTGGGAAGACTACCCATACCGATGTGCATGTATATGGACCATACGAAGACGGATCGAAAGTTAGCCGTTGAGGTGATGGGTCTGTAAATGGGTTGGGCTTCGGCAAAGAGAAACGTCATATTTTCCAAAAAAATCTATGTTTCGAATGTTTCGCTGAGGACTTAGACTTATCCAAGGTCACCTAAAAGCAATCGTGGTCAACATCCATCTCCTAGGCATTTGTCGCTAAAGAATGCCGGCAAAAGCACACCGAAATGCCCAAATTCTGTGTATCTACTTCTTAACAGGTCTTAGCAAGCGCATAAGTGGACAACACAAATAAAAATATCGGAAGGCAATCCAGCTAGCCAACCGATGAGGTGATAGTATGCCAGCGTTTAATTGGAATTCGGCATATAATTTCATGAGTTGTTATCACACTACAAGTCCCATATTCCATAATACCTCCGAGATAGTCAGGCGTACTGTCGCCAATAAGCATGACAGTATGCTTTCCTGTCAATCAATTTGATTGACAGTAGGCAAAATAAGTACAAATTAACTCAATAAAGGAGTGTTTTAATGTAATACTACCCTTGCGACTAAAGCAGAGTCAACACTCCCCAACAAGCAATAACCCAAACATTAATGAGCTTGACCCAAAGACTTGGAGTCGATTAGAGGCTTAAGCCCTCCTTGTTTATAAGCGCAAAGGGGCTTTGAGCCACCGAGCTGCATCATGTATGAAGACGCAGAGCGGTGACTTTATGAATCGACCATTGTCCGGCAGAGGGCATAGCTAATCCAGGCGAAGGTAATTTAATAGTGCGGACCCGGCCGATAATTACTGTCCCAGGGTAATATAGGAGGGTGTGGCCAAGGCTAAGCCGCGCTAAGACTACCTAGCCCCGACTAATCCAGGCCGGCCGCAGACTTACCCATATACAAAGGAAGACATTATTAGTGGGTCCTCGCTCTCTCTCTGCAAGACAAATCCGAAATCCAGCGGCTTGCTCTGGATCCAAGTTAACAAAGGTCTTGTGGTTTTCTTCGCCCCTGACCGAGGATTAACTCTCTACCTTAGGGGATTTTAGGATGAACCTGGAATTTTTTATTAGGATCCGGATTAAGTTCTTGCGCAGATTTTGTATTTAATATTCTATTGTCCAACTATTTTCCTTTATGCTTTACCCATCTACTGAAAGAAAAATGATTTTTTTAGTTTTCTCTGCTAACGAAGTCATACGTACTTATTTTCCCTTCAATAGAATCCTATAACATAGACAAATACTTTATTTAGCTTTCATAAAATGAAGAAAAGGCCAATCAGGTCTCCCAGTTCCACAATTTATATTTTATTCATTAAAATCAATATTTCGGCTTAGTGCCATCATCAGGATTCTCTGGAAAAAGAATTAAAAAAATCACTGAACATCAGCATAAAACTAAATTCACATTACCTGTATCACAATATCTCTCGCTCACTGAATAATTTCACAGTTTAAAAACAATCATACATTAAATGATATATCACTTTTTGATGTTATTCATTCCAAATATACAAAGACATAGTTGAATATAGTGAATATGGCACTTAGAGACATACAAGATCTCAGGCAGTAATGCATTTGATAACCCCCTGAAACTTCCGGTGATAAATAATTTAAAATATAATAATTTTTAAACTGTGAAATTATTCAGTGAGAGAGATTTATTGTGATACGGGTAATGTAAATTATGTTTTATGGTTATGTCCTGTGATTTTTTAAGTCTTTTTCCAGAGAATCCTGATGATGGGATTAAGCTGAAATATTGATTTTAATGAATACAATTTGAATTTTGGAACTAAGAGACCCGATTGGGCTTTTCTTCATTTTTTGAAACCTAAATAATTTAGTGGAGGTCTCTTATAAGTGGTAGCACTTATTAATTTATGTTTAAAGCAGGCCATTCACGTTCCGACTTGCAGTACGACTTAGTAGGACTAGTTGGATTGTCGACTCCACTAACGCTCCGACTTGCAGTAGGACTAGTTGGATTGTCGACTCCACTAACGTTCCGACTTGCAGTACGACTTAGTAGGACTAGTTGAATTGTCGACTCCACTAACGTTCCGACTTGCAGTAGGACTAGTTGGATTGTCGACTCCACTAACGCTCCGACTTGCAGTACGACTTAGTAGGACTACTAGTTGGATTGTCGACTCCACTAACGCTACGACTTACAGTACGACTTAGTAGGACTAGTTAGATTGTCGACTCCACTAACGCTCCGAATTGCAGTACGACTTAGTACGACTAGTTAGATTGTCGACTCCACTAACGATCCGACTTGCAGTACGACTTAGTAGGACTAGTTGGATTGTCGACTCCACTAACGCTCCTACTTGCAGTACGACTTAGTAGGACTACTAGTTGGATTGTCGACTCCACTAACGCTCCGACTTGCTATCCAAATAGCGATCAACGTTAGTCCTTGCCTGTTTTCAGGACTATGTAAGTTGTTACAATCCAAAAAAATATATCGAGTGCAGACCGAAGATTCCGACTTGGAAGATTTGGACGACTTTGATCCGACTACCCCACTCACGCTCCAACTCCACCGCCAGTCGGATGTCGGACCTTCGAGTCGTCCCACTAATGTTCCGACTAGTCCAACTAGACTTCCAACAATCCAACAAGCCCAACCACGATCCCACTTGTTGTCCAACTTCAGAAGTCGGACCTCTTGTCGTACACAGGCCGAACACAGGAGGATTCTATAAACTTACGCCAGCTTAGGGATCTTCAAATCTTATCGTTTCGTCTCACGCAATTGTAAATCAATATAAAAACAAGACAAAAAATGAGTTATAATAACAATATTTCAAGAATAATATGCTTCTAATAAAATTAACATAATATAAATCATAATAAAGTAAAAATAAACTTTGGGATACTTTAAAATTTAAAATTGTTGTATATGAAAACATTTGAAGATTATTAATTTTGAATTATTGTAATTTAAACTCAGTTATTTTCATGTTTTATACAGATCGACAACGCCATCAGCCGGAACCTCTCAACGAAAAATAAAATAAGATTTGAACACCCATAAGCTGGCATAAGTTAATTGACAAATATGTTTTCCCACGCCATTATTAAACAAACTGGTTGTATTGCCTTGGATGCCAACATTTATTAATTGCGCTTGACTTTGTGCAATGAGAAAAATTGTAGTTCGCTGCTTTATTACGTAGAATGTTAATTCTTGTTTTCGGGTCTGACTACCAACTGACTCAAGTTAGGAATCAAGAAGAGTACATTGGATGTCAACGTTTGACATACTTTGGAGCCCATCCGAGTGAGTAGAGAGAAGAAAATCTGCTTTCTTTTTCAATTTATTTATTGTTATTGAAGCTCTTCGCAGCTTTGACGATAAGAGCCTTACATATCGTCCCTACCACGTCAAACTACAGAATATGCAAATCGGAGCAAACTAGAGAACGAACACATTCTTTCCATTGACGAAGTAATATATTGAAAAATGGTTTTATTCCATACTTTATTTCAGGTATTAAAGGCTATTATAAAGGGAATAGAGTTATGGCAATTTTCGACAAGCCGTATCGTTCACAATCCAAGAGCAAGTCTCAAATCCGAAAAACGAGATTTTGCATATTCGATAGTTTGACATGGCGAGGACGATATGGTAAATGTTTACGTAGGTTGATGATAGATTTTCACTTATGATACAATGTTGCATTTACAAATGATAGAATTTCACATAGATCGATGACAGCACTATCGGACTGTATCTTCGGGTAGCTGCCATAAGCGAGCCCTCACTTTGAGGAAAGAAGAAACTCGCTAAAATAGTTTAAATAACATACATACTGAAATGAATAATTTATACGATAAATTAAGTTAAAAATTAAAACTACATTTATCAATAATTCTTTTAGAATGGAATCAGAGCTATTGGTGTATTGCTAGTGGTGCCGCTACCGGAAGCAGGTTTTTGCCGCGACACTCTAACCGGAAAGGGAGTAATTTCTCGGTCGGTGAAGGTGCTCGCTTTAAGCTGCCGCTCTAGAACTCTTGGGGGAAGCTAACTAATTCTTAGAATGGAGAAAAGGAGTTCTACTATATACATATATATATATATATATATATATATATATATATATATATATATATATATAGGGTCGGGAAAAAGTAGTACTTCCTTGTGTCACACCACATTATTTTTTCTGCCCTACATGTTTCGTGCTCAATTCATTCGCACCTCATCAGGGGCACTTCTGCAACCAAATCCATTTTTGTACCTCCCAATATTAAACATATTTAAAATATACACAATTTTTTAAAAGTCCAGATTTTAAAATAACTTTAACACACATTTTTTAAAAGTCCTACCTTGCTAAGAAGTCCTCTCGTCTCCTCATGTATCTTCTACGGAGGCAGGGGTAATACTAGTCATGTCCTAAGCCTACCAATATGGCCGCGTCTTTATCTATATGTGGTATTTGTAAAGTCCGCCCGTTACAAAAATTAGGTCTTAATGTATTACAGAATGGAAAATTTGATGTACGTTTCTAAGATCGGTCCTTTTATTAACAGCTGTTTTTGAATTTTTTAGAATGTAAATATTTTCTTTAATTTTTCTTTTCAGCGTGTTTCTTTCTTTGTTAAGTATTTTAACTTCTTTGAAATCAAAACAGTGCTTTTTTGATATTGCATGCTCCGTCAATGCGGTACCGTTTTCCTGTGTGTCAATGCTCTTTACGTGTTGTATAATTCTTTTACCTAATAATTGTGCAGATTCCCCAATATAACATTTGTTACAGTCGTTGCAGTTAATTTTATAGATATTATATTTTGTGTTTGATGCATTAACCCTGTCTTTAATGTTACTAAACATATTCTGTATCTTGTGTTCATATTTCCAACTAATTTTACATATACCTTTACAAATTGTTTTTAGCCTATTCGCTATAAGCGGGTGATGATTAAACGTAAAATATCGATTTATTGGATTTAAATCTTTGTCATTTTGGTTTTTTACAAATAATTGCTTTCTTTTTTGAGAAAATAAATGTTGATTTAACATGGTTTCTTCCATTACAGAGTTATTTTTAGTAAAAAAATGTTTTATTTCTGTTTGTACCAATAATCTTTTTCTTTTGTGTGCTCCTACCGAATTATCAATGTGTTCTCGCTTACGCTTATTATTTTTCCTACCTTTATCTTTCAATTCATTATCAATTTTAACTTTTTTAGAAGGCCTTGAGTCTACAATGGATTGAGAGCATTTTCTTTTTCGAGTACTTTGCAGATCCTTAAAAAAGTCATACGCTATATCAAATAGTTCGCGGTCATATTTACATTTATCATTATTATTCGGTCGATCATTCAATCTTTTTGAATATATTATGATTTTTTCTGCTCTTTTTATTTGAAGTTCAATTAAACTGTTAGGGTAATTATTTTCTTTGAAAACCTTCCTTATATATATATATATATATATATATATATATATATATATATATATATATATATATATATATATATATACGAAATAAAAAACATATTGGTTCGAATGCACTTCGATTTTTTTTAGTGGTGAATAAGTGGAAAATATTTTCTACCCTCTCCAAGGATGATTTGAAATGGTGTACTCCAGTGTAAAACGAGGCACTACAATATCGTCGATACAAATGCAAACTAACGAATATGAAAAAATTCATCTTTCATTGTCCATCTTTAATAATTTCTGTTGGACTTATTTACGGCAAATTCTTCAATCTGACTTCACTCTATTAAAGGGAAAGTATTCCACTATCAAAAGGTCAAATCTGCCGAATATTTGACTATCCAAAAAGAGTTATGAATATATACTTTTCCACTCTGAAAAGTGGTGATTTTCATATTCGTTAGTTTGCTTTTGTATCGACGATATGATGACTTTAAAAAGCGCCGAAAAAATATAATTTGTTACAAGCAAATTATTATTTAAACAGGTATTAGCAACTTCGTTAAATATTTGATAAATGGTTCAGACATTGTTTTGGACAGAAGCTGATAAAGCCCTTAAGAAAATCTTTTAAGCGCACATCTCGACCACACCATGACATACAAAAATCAAAGAAAACGGTGCTTCAGATTTCGGAAGCTTCCGGATCTGCTAAGACGGAATGTTAAGAACTCATTAAATGTGTTTGGTATAGTTTTATCCTGCAAGGACAATAAAAGTCAATGCTATTTTAATTCTACGACTATGCAACGTCCTGCTCACTTTGTAATGTTATCTTTAACATTATTTTATTTTTAGTTATTTCACGTAATATTTTTTTAATTTTTTTATTTATCTTTATTGAAATTTACAACCTGTACAGACAACAACATGTAAATAGTACTGTAATAACTCATGGATACATAGGAGGGGAGAATACAACCATTGTTGAACTCCCTATTAGATATATATATATATATATATATATATATATATATATATATATATATATATATATAAAACAAAACGAAAAAGATGTAATAATGTTTGGCTCTTTTTCTGTGTTTAAATTTTTCACTAGCTTAAGAAACAATTTATTTACAATATTTACAACATATACAAACATATATATACAAACATATATATAATCCTATTTACAAGAGAAAAAAAAAAGAAAAAAAAATTCAGTGTATATGGAAGTTATGTTATAATGTTGTCTTGGGGCCAGCGCCTTTGGAGACGACGTGGAGGAACTTCAGGGATTGTATCAGAGGAGAGGAGATTTCCAAGAGGATTCGGATGAGCAGAGAGTTATGTTATAATGTTGTCTCGGGGCCAGCGCCTTTGGAGACGACGTGGAGGAACTTCAGGGGTTGTATCAGAGGAGAGGAGATTTCCAAGAGGATTCGGATGAGCAGAGAGTTATGTTATAATGTTGTCTCGGGGCCAGCGCCTTTGGAGACGACGTGGAGGAACTTCAGGGGTTGTATCAGAGGAGAGGAGATTTCCAAGAGGATTCGGATGAGCAGAGAGTTATGTTATAATGTTGTCTCGGGGCCAGCGCCTTTGGAGACGACGTGGAGGAACTTCAGGGATTGTATCAGAGGAGAGGAGATTTCCAAGAGGATTCGGATGAGCAGAGAGTTATGTTATAATGTTGTCTCGGGGCCAGCGCCTTTGGAGACGACGTGGAGGAACATGAGGGATTGTATCAGAGGAGAGGAGATTTCCAAGAGGATTCGGATGAGCAGAGAGTTATGTTATAATGTTGTCTCGGGGCCAGCGCCTTTGAAGACGACGTGGAGGAACATGAGGGATGGTATCAGAGGAGAGGAGATTTCCAAGAGGATTCGGATCAGCAGAGAGTTTGGTGTGGAATGTTAGGAATCGGTATTTGGCTAGTTCTTGTACGGTTGGGATTTGCAGGTCTCGATGGATAGTAGAATTAGAAACATAAAAAGGAGCATCAAGGATTCTATGGAGGACCTTTGATTGGAAGCGCTGTATTATATTGATATTTGATGGTTTCGCTGTTCCCCACAACGTAAATATTTAATAATATAATAGTAAGGTATAATATTTTGACTTTAATATTCACCACTATTAGGTTTTCCCCCACCTATGTTTTATTGTTAATTGTTAATGGCAGTCCTTAAGAAATGTAAAAGCATATCACCCTTGTTGCGGTGCTCCAATAAATAAATACAATTTAAAAAAAGAAGTATATAGGCCCATGTAGTTAGTTTGCGAAGTCTCCGTGGTCAGTTAAATACGTCTTCAGCGCATGAGGCTTATAGATGCAAAACCGCATCTATCCAATTTTCAGCTCATAACGTTTTGTTTTTTTTTCAAATCTGTATATAAAAATCACCAACGTTATAATATAGTACAGTATAATATTCTGCATTATACTGTTCTATTTTATAACGCTGGTGATTTTCGATATCAAGTAGGTAGGATTGGTACAGATTTGAAAAAAAAAAACATTATGCGCCATAAATTGGATAGAAGCGATTTTGTCTTTAAGGTTGTATTGAATTATTAGATAAGTGCTTAAATTTTTGTTATTCCTATTGCATTGTATCATTTGGTTTTCAAACCTGAAGAAAAAAAAAAAAATGCAAAATCTAAAGTGCTTTATGATACAAGAAACCTTAAGCGTACTCCCACCCAACTTATACAATATGTTATGTTCTTGTTGGCACAGTCTCTTCGCAATCCTTCAGCAGACTATAAAACACTTCACCTTATTCTAGTTTATTGATGTATGAGTAATTCCCCACAGAAATTCCAATTCGGAGCAGTTTAATGTGACATTAAGGTATGTTTGTTGTAAAGGACCCCGAGTTAAGCACGCCGTGGAGGGCGAAACGGCGAAGGGGGGAACATTGTCGAGGAGTTGGGGGATTATATTTGGCCCGGAGATATTCCAGGAAAATGGCTGCCTTTTGTTCCAGCGAAAACCCTAGAGACACACCTCAAGCCGGGTATGTAGTCAGCCGAGCGTGGTAGGTGAGTTTTGTAAAATATCTCTAAGACCGTTCGAGCAACACAACTACTTTACCTAATAATGTGTGACGTAAGCAGGTTTTTGGCCAAGGGGTGGGGCCTCGAACCTCGCCGGGCTCCGAATCCGATTTCACGCCGGATTTAAACGCAAAGATCGCGAACGTTTTCCCCCAACCCACCTTGCTCGCTACAAACTCTCCTTCCTCCTTGTTTTTAGTTAATCGCCCGACAACTTTTGATTATTCCTCCGACGATGAATCTCCAACAACTTCGACATAGTGTCCCCGGAATCCTCTTATTTTTGTAAGGCTTATCCCCTCTCACCTGGGAGTTTGTCGGGAAGTACTTAGCGAACTCTAGCCGCAGAGCTTCGAACCCGAGACAAAGACTTTACAGTGAATTTGTTTTCAATTTAGGGAGGCACCCTGTGGTCTGTGGGTTGAATTATTACAATGGAGGGGGGCGCTTACCCTCATTAACCCTCACCCCAAGGATTAGGAACGTTAAAAACATCCCTCTTCTCCTTCCACTTGACTCAACCTTATACAGCCTTATAGGACTTTTACCAATGAATCACTCTACGTTTCTTTTACTCTTAACTTCTTTAAGCTCTGATTCCAAAAGAAAAAAAATTTAAATACTTAACAACTGTTTCGTTGAATTTAAACAAAAGTCCAAGTCAGGACAGACCGCAGGCTTCATAAAGTTTTCATTTCGTTTATTTGTGTACAAAAAATAATATTGTTCATTTCATTTTCATTTTTTTTTCTCAACAAGAAATAAAATTGAACCTACTTGGGCGCTCTTTCGTTTCGGGATAGTTCTTAAGTCTTGCCCAGATGGACAGAAAAAGTCTTATAGCTCTGATACATGAGAGAATTGTCAGACAATGACCCTCGACATTTAATAATGTGGACTTCGTATGAAACGTCTGAGAACAATTTTCTTTCGATTTTTTTTTTCGTTATTTTTTCATTTTGAAAACGTGCCCCTTGGCAGGATAGCTACTTCGATGATCTCCCATTTAATAGATGCGAGTACGAATCCTGCTTGTGGTAGATTTAATTTTTCAGCGAGGAAGTTGCTAAAAAAAACATTTTCAAGATCTGGCATGCAGGTGTTGTTGTTGATAGATTTTTACACGGCAGTGTTTGCGGAAAGTGACTAACGCCACTATAAAATTAGTACTTAAAGATAAATATACTAAAGAAATATAAAAAGTGTTCGTGGGGGGATTTGGAAACTCGAGGAGTCTTCTAATTTCAGTGTTGAAAGTAAATTGCCAAAGAAAACGAGATAATTCTGGAAAGACTTTACGTCCCCTATTTGACGTTACCCCGAATATTGCTTGGACGTACTGAAAGTGTACAGGTGGACACACTATTCTCCATTGACCAGAAAACGGGGCGTCACAATTAACCTTAAATTTGGTGTAATGGTTCCTCTAAGTCAGCTTTCTCAGTTTTATAGTCTAAAAGCTGATTGAATTCTTCGAAATTGCTTTGGTTCAAATAGATAATGTTTAGGAATCTAGTAAAATCAACGTCTACGCCACTGTTTTTTCATTATCCAAAATTATAACAAGCAGCGATCCCAACAAGGTCACACATTTTTAGCAACAAATGATGGACAAGGTATTCGTGTAAATACCAAACGATTTATTTACTTTGTTTGGGTTCATGTCTTTATAAAGTCTCTTGATATTTTATCCAAGTTTGTACAAAGCTTTAAGTCTTCCTGTAGTTATTCTCTGGATTGGTTACTGTCTTTGAATAGGATTTGGATCAGATTGCTAACACAAATTGGAGCTTGACTTATTCGACATCTTTGATATTAAAAGGTAGACGTATTTTTCATGATGTGCATATTCAGGATCATTTCCTCCCTAATCCTCCATGCTACATCGAGGAAGCGTTGTAAAAAATTAGACTTTGCCTTGCAAGGTGAGTTATTTAGCCTCCGTGACAGAAGTGGAGATAAGGCCTAGATTAAGAGAGCCCCGCTTGGAGCGCTGCTGTTCCACGGTTAGGTCGGTTAATAGCGCGTGTCCTCGTTTGTGCGTCGCTCTTCTGGAACCCCCTGTCACATTCTGACAGCCTCCGCCGGATTTCGTACACCCTCTGATGAGCTTTTCACAGCTACATGGATCTTTATGGTCTCTGGGAAATTACTGATTATTATTATCATGAATTTGCGGTTCCTTTGATGTTTTTGGAACTTACAAAAATTACGCTTTGTCCCGTAAATTATGAAGTTAATTACTATGGCATTCGAAGGCATTATGGGTTGTGGAAAGACAAAGAGAAAAATTTGTCTTTTTTAAAGAAGTCTTTTAAGAGGTATTTCCAGCAGTTATCTGCTATCAGAAAATACAATCTGAAGCCAAATAAAATGCCTTTAAGGGCAGAAAACTGCCACTAATCACCATCATTGTATACTGCTGTTACCAGAGTAGCAATATAGTAACGGTTATCAGGTACCTGTTCCTGAATAACAGTTACTAGGAAGGAGGTAACAAGCACTCAATAAATACTAGGTCGTAAAATTAAAGTAATTTATTATTTCAGCAAACAAGACAAAATAAATAGACCTTCATGCATGATTAAATGATAAAAGGCTACTGTGAATAATAAATAAAAGTCTTCTGCTTGAAGCTAAATATAAAAAAGAAAACATGACAGGCAAAAATAATAAAAGAGAATATTCAGAATAAAATAATAAATAAAATAGGAAATCTTTATAAATAATTAACATTCAATACTTGCTTAAATAATATGGCGAGTGCACTCATTAAATAAATAATACTCATTAACAGCTAATGGCCATAGATAAAAGTCGTTTGGGCATGCCCCCATGGTTTGTATTAGACCATAAATTGTCCCGCACAGTGTAACTTGGCAATATAACATTGTTCGCTAAATAAAAACACGAGCAACTGCAAAAACGTGCGATTCCTGGAATCCGAGGAGCAGCGGCTTTATCCAGCGCACAATGAAGCCTTACTTCTCAGGCTCCTACAAAGAGGTACGGGCAACAGATGCGATTATTCGCCGATGACGGTAGCTCCCGCTACACTCCTTTCAGGTTACTGCTTAGTTTTTTTTTTGTTTTTTTTAAGGGCTATCAGCAATTGGGCTATCTACAGGATGTCACACATTTATAAGGCCAAAAGCACGCGGACAGTCCCCAATTCAGGTACTGGTCATTGGATATAAACTCTTAGTCCTTTATGTAGAGCTACACTCTTTTTCTAGAAATCTACCATTAAAAAACCTTAAGCGCAACAACTTGTTTCACGAATTTTGCTAAAAAAGCAATGCGGATGATCCTGGTTAAGGAACCTGACCTTGCGGTTTTATGGTAACCCTAAAGTCGACATTCATCGTCGGATTGTGAGATTGATGTCCACCACGCGCAAGGATCAAAAACCCTAAAACGTCTAACTTACAATTATATAATCTTTGTGACTGTCAGAAAATCGTTTGAATAAATATGGCCTTCGCTGAACCCGAAGAAAGTCGTGTCTGCTTATTCCGAAGGGTTTTATAATGTTGTCTAAGACTCCGGATCGACTCTAAGAGAGAAACGACGGCCAAAATCGTCTTGACACAAATCCTCAACCGGTCGATAGGCGAAGGCTAAAAGGTTTCGCTTCCATTACGTATTCGTCTTTTAGAACACAACCCCCCCCCCTCCCTCACTCCATCTCTCTCTCCCTCTCTCACTCACTCTCTCACTCTCTCTCCTCTGTATTTCTACAGCATAATCTCGTTAGTTGAGGTTTTAGCAGAAGCCTGAGAGTTGTTGATTCGTCTTGAGCCACCCACCCCCTCTCTCTCTTCGCCGAGTTGCTATTTCTTCCTCGGGCTCAGAGCCCCCGCGGGGGGTGGAGTCCTAAGACGCTTACCCCGCCTACGGAGAGGGCGAAGACAATGGTATTAAATGATAATTAATTAATATGTGTGAACCTTGAATAAGGTCGAGTTCTCATGGTTGGGATTTCACAGATCCCGAGAAGGGTATTAGCTGACGTGTGGATTGAGGAGTTGGAGATATGGGGAGAAGAGCTTTCCAACAAAGCACCTGTTTAAATCCCAAAGCATTAATTTATACCAAAAACAAAAATAATTCCCCTAACAGGGTCTCCCCGTGGTCTAGTGGCAAACGCCTTGGATTCAACAGCAGATAATGGCCACTGGGATGAGGTATCTTAGGAGAGTAGCAGGCAAAACTAGGCGGGACTGCGTGAGAAACGATAGTATCCGAGACAACCTAGGCATGAGGCCAGTAAAAGATACTCTCTGGGAACGCAAGCTAAGGTGGTTCGGTCAAGTTAGCCGTATGGAAGATGACAGGAAAGTGAAGTGGCTGATGAAGGCAAGACCGTACGGTAAGCGACCAGTAGGCAGGCCAAGGCATACTTATGAAAGCCATATCGAGAAGATAATTAGAGATAAGGGCAGTTCTATACCTGAAGCAAAACGAACGGCCCAGGATAGACAGCTTTTCAAGAGATGGGTCGAGGCTAATCCACTCCACGCTTAAGGGCACAAAGAAGATAGAGAAGGAAGTCTAGAAAACGGTTGGGCAATCGTGGTAAGTGGACAATATGCATTCGAAAGCTTTCTAATTTTCCTACAAGAACGGTTTTGAAGTAATATTTCATAGGATTTCGTTCTTTAGGAAGGTTCCATTTGTCTCTGTTTGCCTCCGTTGTGTTTTTTTAATAGCATTTAACAGTAAATGAAATTTTCGCTAATAATGTCAATTTTGTGTTGTTGTCCCCTTGAAATATTGCATCTCTTTGGGATTTTACTTTCCCTTTTTTACACGTGTTTACATCGAAACGAAATATTAACTGTTTCTATTATAACCTTAGTGTACTAAGAACGGAAACGCGCTAAGATGACGTATTTCCTGTAAAACATTCCTCGCATGTTCACCTAATATTTCTTCCCCAAGCCTCCTCACCAAAAAAATATTCGTTAAATTTCCTGCGGAAAACATCCGCACGCAAATTTAGATATGACGATTTGAGGAGAAGGACAGACTGTCATAGAGATAAGTCGGATGATCCGTTCTGTCGGAAGTAGCTATTGTTGTTTGGGGGGATTCAAAGCTCGAGTCCTTTCCGGTGGGTGTTATGTCGCTCTGGGGGGGGGGGGGGGGGGGTTGAGAAGGGTTCGTTTCAAAAGGGTCCAGGTATGGTAGACTGACACATGGCAATGTTTTGGCGGCAAGTTATGTTGTTTCCCGCCAAATCCTCAGACATTAAAAGGCAGCATAGCTTTGAGGAATATAGTTTTATAATGTAAGAAGCCGCTTACAAAACAGGGAAAATATTGTATAAAAATGATATTTCGAAAGCCAATTGTTCTATACTTCACAAAAATTATATATACCTACCACTAGAAAAAGGGCTTTGATCTGAATCCTCATCTTTCTCAGGCTAGTTAATAACACACAGGGAGTTTCGATCCAAGGAAACTAAAATTACCAATACTTTTGCCTTATATCAATTTTGGGCATCAAGTCTGCAAAATTATCATCACTATTTAACAATTTTTCAACTTGTATTAACCTAGTTCAAAAAAATAATACAGCAAAATACTAAATGTTTTTTGCAAGCTTTGCGAAAGACTTCAGAGATAAACATGCAAATCGGGCTCACAATAATGGAATTATGATTTTTGTAATGCCTTCTGTAGTTTCCAATCTTTTAAATTTTCGTGTTATTTAATTGGTTTCAGCAATGTAAAAATAAATAAATTTTAAAATACCGATCCATTTTCTGTGAAAATGTTTTTATGTGAATATTTTTGCGACTCCACCAACACGAATAACGTTTTTAAAAACGTGAAGGCTTAATTGCTCTTAATGTAAATAATTATGTATGTATATTTTTATATTATGATGTCGAATTTTGGGTTTTTATAGGTTTAATTGCTCTTCTTCGCCATTGTTTAATATTTTTCATGTTCTGTGCTATTATAGTTTATGAATATAGTGAACATATGTATATTATTAAGTACGCATGTTCGTTTGTGTGTGTGTGTATATATATAATCATAAACTTTTTAATAAATTTAGTATAAACATTAAAGCCAATTACGTAAATATATGGCATAATAGAATAGTAACAAAATAAGTAAATAATAGAATAAGAATAAATATATTAAAAAAATAAATAACACAGGTACAAAAGAAAAAGTAATTTTTTTCCAAAGACACCTTATATATATTATTATGTATTTTTACAAGCTGAATCCGAATCCCGTGCCTATTTAACCCCATCGCGTCAGGTTTAAGAGCATTTGAACGTCAAATTTCGTATGAAGTCGTTTACGAAGAAAGAAATAGAGCTTCCGTGGTTTTGAGGGTCGCTGAATTTGAATCCGAGGTCTGTTTAATCCCATGCGCAAAAAATAAAGGTCATTTCAAGGGAAAAAATGTATATTTTGCAAGAAATGAATCAGCAGTTAAAATTCATTTCTTGCAAAATAAACATTTTTTTCCTTGATATTGCGCCGATGTGCTGAAACAGACCCCGGATCCGAATTCAGCGACCCTCAAAACCATGGAAGCTCTAGTTATTTCTTCTTTAAAGACTTCATACGAAATTTGATCTTCAAATGCTCTTAAACCTGACGTGCTGGACAACAGACAACGGATTTGCATTCAGCAGATCGAAATACATAAGAATATATTCTGACGGATGTCTTTGGAAAAGGCCACTTTGTTTTGTGTGTGTGCTAATAGGAATAGATGACAACCACTATTTATGTTTATATATATATATATATATATATATATATATATATATATATATATATATATATATATATATATATATTATTATTATTATTCTTGTAGATGACCCAAAATATTTCTTAATGCGTTTTGTTCTTTTAGTCTTAGGGTCGGAAAAAGTAGCACTTCCTTGTATCACAGCACTTTATTTTGCATGTCCTACATGTTTCGTGCTTAATTCATTCGCACATCATCAGGGGCACTTGCTAAGAAGTCCTCTCGTCTCATGTACCTTCTGCGGAGGCAGGGGTAATACTTATTATATTATGATTATACTCAGCATTACCCCTGCCTCCGCAGAAGGTACATGAGACGAGAGGACTTCTTAGCAAGTGCCCCTGATGAGGTGCGAATGAATTAAGCACGAAACATGTAGGCCATGCAAAATAAAGTGGTGTGACACAAGGAAGTGCTACTTTTTCCGACCCTAAGACTAAAAGAACAAAACGCATTAATATATATATGTATATATATATATATATATATATATATATATATATATATATATATATAGAGAGAGAGAGAGAGAGAGAGAGAGAGAGAGTTGCGTTGTTCAATTTTTGTTTTTTGGACTTTCTACGTTCCGACGCACTAAATAAATGAGCTAAATAAAACTTTAAATGTCAAGAATGATTTATTTTACCGACTAAACGATTGTACCTTATTTTCTTCTAAAGAAGGATAAGATAAAATTCATTTTAAATATTTCTTCCAAACGTAAACTTAGAGAACATAATGAAATAAGCTAACAAAGAATTACATTCCTATGGCGGGATAGAAAAAAAAAAAAATAAAAAAAAAAAAAAAATAAATAAAAATAAAAAAATTAAAAAAAAAAAAAATGGAAAAGAACAACGCACAAATGGAAGATCTACAAGCACACGAAACAATTGCTTAAAGTTGACAAGGTTTCTTCGAGCGAAGGTTCTTTTTAGTAAACAAAGATTATGTCTTGTAAATCCAGTTATGAAGGGTTTCCTTCGAGAAAGGCCAGGCTTAGATAACCTCAACCGCCGTCTTATCTTGTTAAGTTAGCTAGGTCAAAGACCCACAAATATAACAAGGCTAGTAGAGCTCATATTGATATTTAAATAATACTTTTAAAAAAATGGAAGCTCTTCATAAAGCTATGAAAACAAAAACAAAAATTCTGAAAACTAAAAATTATAATATTAAAAATGTAAAGAATTTCATGAAAAGATTGCAACCTTCACAAATTTTCTATTAATTTATTACAAACTACTTGCAGTGGATTACGTCCATCTTCAGCGCTATTCGAATATTATCAAACAATTTTAATAATCGCACCGAATGCTATGGCAAGTGTGGTCAGTTATATATTCCAAGAAGCATGACGGATAAAAGGCTAAATGAGTGCGACTCAGTTGGCAAGCCTGAGTTATTAAACAGCTGATAGATGAAAGACAAAGCCGCCCCGGGGTCAATCGCTTGTAATTGCGAGATCAAATGTAGGTGAAGCCGAGGGCCTTCAGAGTCTATTTCTGGCAAGGATGAGAAATTGAGATGGTTCAATTCCACTAAATATAGGCTAGTTCATGGCGGTATAGTCTACCAACAGATATTAAACGCTCTTCAAGGAAGGCTTAAGACGATAATTAATTGACGAAAATTAGAGTGGATTTTATATTTACTTATAATTGTATATCTCGGGCCTGTTTGCAAAGATCACATCCACACTTCATACTTGTGAAGTATCTTTAGTGATTACAACAGTGACTCAGCGCATGCGCATAACTCATTCGTATTTCTATTGGTTGTTGCTGGTAGTAAAGTAACCTTCAACACTCAAGTCAATCCAACTCGATAAAATTAATAGAACTCTATAAATTTTAGCGAGTTGGATTGACTAGAGTTTTTATATCTTCTTGAGCGAGCGGAAACGCATAGCACGTATGCCCATAATGCGAAATAAATATGTTATAGAACCACCGGACAAAAAAAAATGGGTGAAGAGGCCCCTAAAATTCACAATTACCATTGATTTTCATAATATTAACCGTTTTATTAATAAATGGGGAGCGAGGTTAGCTCAGTGCTAGAGCACTCGACTAATGAACTGGAGGACCAGGTTCAAAACCCGAGCGCGAACTAAAGATTTTTTCTTCTAGTGCCGTCGTTCGAGGGTTGGATTTGGGGTCCCAGATCGTCCCTAGGCCAACCCAGCCTTTAATTAATTTATCAATGGGTACCTCTAGCAGTCGAAGCAAGGGAAAAATCAGGCGGCCGGAGCATAGTATTGACCACACTATCTCCCTAGTGTGCCGTATGGTCAAGAATCAGATACCTCTACAGTATCTGCCCCTCTGGGCCCTCGTGGCCTGTTACGGGATTGATTTTTTTTTTTTTTTTAATATATTAATAAATATTGCTTGCTGAAATATATTCTGCTTATTTTCATTTATGCTATACAAGCCTAAAATTATTATTTAGAAATAAAAGTTATCTAACGGTTAGTTAGAAACCATATTATATAAATATAGTAGTCAACAAAAGTTACTTTTAGTATTAATTGCCCAGATTTTAAATACTTTTCATTACTATATTTATATATTATGGTTTCTACCCTTTGATAACCTGCAAAGAAACTGTAAACTAATCCGCAAGTACCAAAATCACTGTTTTAAAATCACGACAGATACTTCAGAGTAACTGGATGTGCTCTTCGCAAACAGACCCTTTTTCTCTTTTAAATATACACATACAAACATCCTAAAATGTATGATATCGTCAAACCAGACCAATATGAAAAATTACGTTTTTAGATTCGAGACTTTGCTCTTTCATTGTGGACGTTACGACTAGTCGCAAAATGTCGCAACTCTAACTCCTTTATAGAATAGTCTTTAATGTCTTAAATTACGTTTTTAGATTCGAGACTTTGCTCTTTCATTGTGGACGTTACGACTAGTCGCAAAATGTCGCAACTCTAACTCCTTTATAGAATAGTCTTTAATGTCTTAAATTACGTTTTTAGATTCGAGACTTTGCTCTTTCATTGTGGACGTTACGACTAGTCGCAAAATGTCGCAACTCTAACTCCTTTATAGAATAGTCTTTAATGTCTTAAATTACGTTTTTAGATTCGAGACTTTGCTCTTTCATTGTGGACGTTACGACTAGTCGCAAAATGTCGCAACTCTAACTCCTTTATAGAATAGTCTTTAATGTCTTAAATTACGTTTTTAGATTCGAGACTTTGCTCTTTCATTGTGGACGTTACGACTAGTCGCAAAATGTCGCAACTCTAACTCCTTTATAGAATAGTCTTTAATGTCTTAAATTACGTTTTTAGATTCGAGACTTTGCTCTTTCATTGTGGACGTTACGACTAGTCGCAAAATGTCGCAACTCTAACTCCTTTATAGAATAGTCTTTAATGTCTTAAATTACGCTTTTAGATTCGAGACTTTGCTCTTTCATTGTGGACGTTACGACTAGTCGCAAAATGTCGCAACTCTTAACTCCTTTATAGAATAGTCTTTAATGTCTTAAATTACGTTTTTAGATTCGACACTTTGCTTTTTCATTGTGGACGTTAAGACTTGTCGCAAAATGTCGCAACTCTAACTCCTTTATAGAATAGTCTTTAATGTCTTAAATTACGTTTTTAGATTCGAGACTTTGCTCGTTCATTGTGGACGTTGCGACTAGTCGCAAAATGTCGCAACACTAACTCCTTTATAGAATAGTCTTTAATGTCTTAAATTACGTTTTTAGATTCGAGACTTTGCTCTTTCATTGTGGACGTTACGACTAGTCGCAAATTGTCGCAACACTAACTCCTTTATAGAATAGTCTTTAATGTCTTAAATTACGTTTTTAGATTCGAGACTTTGCTCTTTCATTGTGGACGTTGCGACTAGTCGCAAAATGTCGCAACACTAACTCCTTTATAGAATAGTCTTTAATGTCTTAAATTACGTTTTTAGATTCGAGACTTTGCTCTTTCATTGTGGACGTTACGACTAGTCGCAAATTGTCGCAAGACTAACTCCTTTATAGAATAGTCTTTAATGTCTTAAATTACGTTTTTAGATTCGAGACTTTGCTCTTTCATTGTGGACGTTACGACTAGTCGCAAATTGTCGCAACACTAACTCCTTTATAGAATAGTCTTTAATGTCTTAAATTACGTTTTTAGATTCGAGACTTTGCTCTTTCATTGTGGACGTTACGACTAGTCGCAAAATGTCGCAACTCTAACTCCTTTATAGAATAGTCTTTAATGTCTTAAATTACGTTTTTAGATTCGACACTTTGCTTTTTCATTGTGGACGTTAAGACTTGTCGCAAAATGTCGCAACTCTAACTCCTTTATAGAATAGTCTTTAATGTCTTAAATTACGTTTTTAGATTCGAGACTTTGCTCTTTCATTGTGGACGTTACGACTAGTCGCAAAATGTCGCAACTCTTAACTCCTTTATAGAATAGTCTTTAATGTCTTAAATTACGTTTTTAGATTCGACACTTTGCTTTTTCATTGTGGACGTTAAGACTTGTCGCAAAATGTCGCAACTCTAACTCCTTTATAGAATAGTCTTTAATGTCTTAAATTACGTTTTTAGATTCGAGACTTTGCTCGTTCATTGTGGACGTTGCGACTAGTCGCAAAATGTCGCAACACTAACTCCTTTATAGAATAGTCTTTAATGTCTTAAATTACGTTTTTAGATTCGAGACTTTGCTCTTTCATTGTGGACGTTACGACTAGTCGCAAATTGTCGCAACACTAACTCCTTTATAGAATAGTCTTTAATGTCTTAAATTACGTTTTTAGATTCGAGACTTTGCTCGTTCATTGTGGACGTTGCGACTAGTCGCAAAATGTCGCAACACTAACTCCTTTATAGAATAGTCTTTAATGTCTTAAATTACGTTTTTAGATTCGAGACTTTGCTCTTTCATTGTGGACGTTACGACTAGTCGCAAATTGTCGCAAGACTAACTCCTTTATAGAATAGTCTTTAATGTCTTAAATTACGTTTTTAGATTCGAGACTTTGCTCTTTCATTGTGGACGTTACGACTAGTCGCTAATTGTCGCAACACTAACTCCTTTATAGAATAGTCTTTAATGTCTTAAATTACGTTTTTAGATTTGAGACTTTGCTCTTTCATTGTGGACGTTACGACTAGTCGCAAAATGTCGCAACTCTTAACTCCTTTATAGAATAGTCTTTAATGTCTTAAATTACGTTTTTAGATTCGACACTTTGCTTTTTCATTGTGGACGTTAAGACTTGTCGCAAAATGTCGCAACTCTAACTCCTTTATAGAATAGTCTTTAATGTCTTAAATTACGTTTTTAGATTCGAGACTTTGCTCGTTCATTGTGGACGTTGCGACTAGTCGCAAAATGTCGCAACACTAACTCCTTTATAGAATAGTCTTTAATGTCTTAAATTACGTTTTTAGATTCGAGACTTTGCTCTTTCATTGTGGACGTTACGACTAGTCGCAAATTGTCGCAACACTAACTCCTTTATAGAATAGTCTTTAATGTCTTAAATTACGTTTTTAGATTCGAGACTTTGCTCTTTCATTGTGGACGTTGCGACTAGTCGCAAAATGTCGCAACACTAACTCCTTTATAGAATAGTCTTTAATGTCTTAAATTACGTTTTTAGATTCGAGACTTTGCTCTTTCATTGTGGACGTTACGACTAGTCGCAAATTGTCGCAAGACTAACTCCTTTATAGAATAGTCTTTAATGTCTTAAATTACGTTTTTAGATTCGAGACTTTGCTCTTTCATTGTGGACGTTACGACTAGTCGCAAATTGTCGCAACACTAACTCCTTTATAGAATAGTCTTTAATGTCTTAAATTACGTTTTTAGATTCGAGACTTTGCTCTTTCATTGTGGACGTTACGACTAGTCGCAAAATGTCGCAACTCTAACTCCTTTATAGAATAGTCTTTAATGTCTTAAATTACGTTTTTAGATTCGACACTTTGCTTTTTCATTGTGGACGTTAAGACTTGTCGCAAAATGTCGCAACTCTAACTCCTTTATAGAATAGTCTTTAATGTCTTAAATTACGTTTTTAGATTCGAGACTTTGCTCTTTCATTGTGGACGTTACGACTAGTCGCAAAATGTCGCAACTCTTAACTCCTTTATAGAATAGTCTTTAATGTCTTAAATTACGTTTTTAGATTCGACACTTTGGTTTTTCATTGTGGACGTTAAGACTTGTCGCAAAATGTCGCAACTCTAACTCCTTTATAGAATAGTCTTTAATGTCTTAAATTACGTTTTTAGATTCGAGACTTTGCTCGTTCATTGTGGACGTTGCGACTAGTCGCAAAATGTCGCAACACTAACTCCTTTATAGAATAGTCTTTAATGTCTTAAATTACGTTTTTAGATTCGAGACTTTGCTCTTTCATTGTGGACGTTACGACTAGTCGCAAATTGTCGCAACACTAACTCCTTTATAGAATAGTCTTTAATGTCTTAAATTACGTTTTTAGATTCGAGACTTTGCTCGTTCATTGTGGACGTTGCGACTAGTCGCAAAATGTCGCAACACTAACTCCTTTATAGAATAGTCTTTAATGTCTTAAATTACGTTTTTAGATTCGAGACTTTGCTCTTTCATTGTGGACGTTACGACTAGTCGCAAATTGTCGCAAGACTAACTCCTTTATAGAATAGTCTTTAATGTCTTAAATTACGTTTTTAGATTCGAGACTTTGCTCTTTCATTGTGGACGTTACGACTAGTCGCTAATTGTCGCAACACTAACTCCTTTATAGAATAGTCTTTAATGTCTTAAATTACGTTTTTAGATTTGAGACTTTGCTCTTTCATTGTGGACGTTACGACTAGTCGCAAATTGTCGCAACACTAACTCCTTTATAGAATAGTCTTTAATGTCTTAAATTACGTTTTTAGATTCGAGACTTTGCTCTTTCATTGTGGACGTTACGACTAGTCGCAAAATGTCGCAACTCTAACTCCTTTATAGAATAGTCTTTAATGTCTTAAATTACGTTTTTAGATTCGACACTTTGCTTTTTCATTGTGGACGTTACGACTAGTCGCTAATTGTCGCAACACTAACTCCTTTATAGAATAGTCTTTAATGTCTTAAATTACGTTTTTAGATTCGAGACTTTGCTCTTTCATTGTGGACGTTACGACTAGTCGCAAATTGTCGCAACACTAACTCCTTTATAGAATAGTCTTTAATGTCTTAAATTACGTTTTTAGATTCGAGACTTTGCTCTTTCATTGTGGACGTTACGACTAGTCGCAAAATGTCGCAACTCTAACTCCTTTATAGAATAGTCTTTAATGTCTTAAATTACGTTTTTAGATTCGACACTTTGCTTTTTCATTGTGGACGTTAAGACTTGTCGCAAAATGTCGCAACTCTAACTCCTTTATAGAATAGTCTTTAATGTCTTAAATTACGTTTTTAGATTCGACACTTTGCTCTTTCATTGTGGACGTTACGACTAGTCGCAAAATGTCGCAACTCTTAACTCCTTTATAGAATAGTCTTTAATGTCTTAAATTACGTTTTTAGATTCGACACTTTGCTTTTTCATTGTGGACGTTAAGACTTGTCGCAAAATGTCGCAACTCTAACTCCTTTATAGAATAGTCTTTAATGTCTTAAATTACGTTTTTAGATTCGAGACTTTGCTCGTTCATTGTGGACGTTGCGACTAGTCGCAAAATGTCGCAACACTAACTCCTTTATAGAATAGTCTTTAATGTCTTAAATTACGTTTTTAGATTCGAGACTTTGCTCTTTCATTGTGGACGTTACGACTAGTCGCAAATTGTCGCAACACTAACTCCTTTATAGAATAGTCTTTAATGTCTTAAATTACGTTTTTAGATTCGAGACTTTGCTCGTTCATTGTGGACGTTGCGACTAGTCGCAAAATGTCGCAACACTAACTCCTTTATAGAATAGTCTTTAATGTCTTAAATTACGTTTTTAGATTCGAGACTTTGCTCTTTCATTGTGGACGTTACGACTAGTCGCAAATTGTCGCAACACTAACTCCTTTATAGAATAGTCTTTAATGTCTTAAATTACGTTTTTAGATTCGAGACTTTGCTCTTTCATTGTGGACGTTACGACTAGTCGCTAATTGTCGCAACACTAACTCCTTTATAGAATAGTCTTTAATGTCTTAAATTACGTTTTTAGATTTGAGACTTTGCTCTTTCATTGTGGACGTTACGACTAGTCGCAAATTGTCGCAACACTAACTCCTTTATAGAATAGTCTTTAATGTCTTAAATTACGTTTTTAGATTCGACACTTTGCTCTTTCATTGTGGACGTTACGACTAGTCGCTAATTGTCGCAACACTAACTCCTTTATAGAATAGTCTTTAATGTCTTAAATTACGTTTTTAGATTCGAGACTTTGCTCTTTCATTGTGGACGTTACGACTAGTCGCAATTTGTCGCAACACTAACTCCTTTATAGAATAGTCTTTAATGTCTTAAATTACGTTTTTAGATTCGACACTTTGCTCTTTCATTGTGGACGTTACGACTAGTCGCAAAATGTCGCAACACTAACTCCTTTATAGAATAGTCTTTAATGTCTTAAATTACGAGAAATTAAAAATACAACGAAAGCCTGGTCAAAGGAACACTTCTCTCGAGGAGATGATGTTATTTTAACCAGGCTTCGAATTGGACACACCCTACTTACCCATTCGTACTTACTAGAAAGAAAGGACAGACCAACTTGTAAATACTGCAATGAGACTCTGACAGTTAAACATTCTTACAAACTGCAGACAACTCATTAACTTAAATATGCCCCACGACTTACACGACTTACTGACAGAGGGTAGCCCACACATCCATACAATCCTCAAACATTTGAAAAACACACATTTATACACCAAGCTGTAAATAGTTCACTTAACTTTCACATCCACTATTTCAAAATGTTATGTTTACATCTAATTATTACTTTAGTGTTACTATTTGTTCTGTTTTTATTTTATTTTATTTTTTTTTATTTTTTTTGTTTACTTTATCTTCTTTTTCACGTTTTGTTAACATTTAAGTTCTTTATTTATTCATTTACCTTTTCTTTTTCTTTTTTTCTTGACGTAACAAACATAAAATGAGTTTGTCGCCAATGTTGCGATGCTCAACCATGAAATAAGATAAAAATAAAATAAAGTATGGAAAAATACCATTTTTCAATATATTACTTCGTCAATGGATAGAACATGTTCGTTGTCTAGTTTGCTCCCATTTTCAAATTCATTACTTTGATATGGTAGGGACGACAGCAAAATAGTTTTAACTATCAGTAATGCCATTTTCTATTGAAAATGGCATTACTATTTCAATTGAAAATTTAAATAAAAAAGTAAAAAACGAAAACTTGTTTTGTGTCCTGTTTTGCGATTATCTCCAAAACGAAGCAGATTCGAGCAAATCTCCAAAGGACTTTTTGTCTTAGTTTTTTTAGTCCCCTACACGCTCCTGAAGTTTTGCCATTTAAAATCGGGACACCCTGTATGTTTGTGTGTGTGTATATATATATATATATATATATATATATATATATATATATATACATATACATTTTATATATATATATATACATTTTATATATATACACTTTATATATATACATTTTATATATATATATATATATACATAATATGTCAAGTGCTAAACCTATTGTGGAATTAAAGAAGTAAAGTGTGTTTGATAATTAATATTATCAGAAAGGCAAGAGCTACTGTAAAAGAATAATTACCAAGCATAGAATTTTATAATTTACATTACTGTCGAGGACATGCGGCAAGTAGATTCAACATGGAAATCTCAAAGTGATTTTTTTTCTTCCATTGTGAAAGATGCTAAAAAAAGAAACAATGACATTGAAATTAACGTTTACCTCTTGCAATGTTTTTTAATATAATTCTAACCTCTACTACCTCTTAATAATTACATATATGTGATTAAATAAAAATTTATTGTTATACACATTTTTGAGTACCTCAACCTTCGCGAAAGTCAGAAAAAAAATATTAAAAAAATTAAATAAAATAATGCATAAATAAGAAATATTGGGAATTAATGCAATATTTCTTCTTTATACACAAGAAGAAATATTTTTTATTTCTTTGGGATGAGCTCGATGGAAATAAGTTAAATAGATCTATTATTAAATCGTAACCCAAATTAAAAAAAAATATTCATAATGATGAGTCGGAACTTTCATCATATTGCAATTAACTCTTTAAACCACAATTAAAACTAATAATTGACGCGATGATTTTCAATATGGGATTAAATCCAATAAAAAAATAGGAAATGAATGTTAATGTGACCTATTAAATATTAATTTACTAAAGAAATGATACTAGCCTAGACATTTTTTGCGTCCCCTGAAAGCTTGTACGATTTGGATATATCCTGTTTTGAAAGTCTACTCCTCAATTCATTCGTGTTATGAAATTAAGCGAAAAGGATCCTTTAGGAGTGGGGATACAAATTATTATTAATCATTATTAATAAGTAATTTTTGTATGGTTGGAAGCAAACCCGGTTGGAAGTAGTCTTGTCACCACTGAGAACTAAAATTTCAGTATGCCGTTCTGATTGACTAATTTTCAATTTGCAAAATGTTTTTCAAAGCTCGAATGCATTTGTTTATTTTAAAAAAAAGTTTCAAACATAAAACTTTTTGAGGGTTTTAAAGGAACTTCAAAAATCACAATTTTTTCGGTTGCAAAATTATTGAGCAAAAACCATAAAACTGGCCTAAACAAAATTTGGTTATAATTATTCTTCAATTGACCATTTTCTTAATCTTCGTATTTTCGCGCTAGACGGAAGGTCAAAAATACGAAAATTTGGTTAGTTAGGGGTCTCCCGTAGTCTAGTGGCTAGCGCGCTGGATTCATAAGCGGGAGATGGTGGGTTCGATTCCCACCTCCGGCAGGAATTTTCTCATCTCAAGGGTCGCTGGGAAAATTCCTCGCTGCACCCTGGATGTCGGCGCTAATGACCTAGAAGTAGATGCGCCGTAAAAAAAAAAAAAAAAAAAAAAAAAAAAAAAAAAAAAAAAAAAAAAATTTGGTTAGTTGTTTTATTGTATAATCTACATTTTCTTCCTGAAATATGAAGGTCCTAAATGGACTTTTAGTTTAAAAACAAATACACATATAAAAATGTCTATTTGCATCCTCTTTTTATATAATATGTTTTTAACGGCGCATCAACTATTAGGCTATTAGCGCCGTCTTTTTATAGTTATTGCTATTTATAAATAATGGCACATTTTAGGAACGTTCATTACAAATGTCGCCTTGGGAAAGTCTCTGGCGTGAAATGAATTATGAGCAAAAGAAGTCCATAAAAACCGAGGTTTTTAATTTTTTTTTTTTTTTTTTAATTCTACTTAAGTACCAAACACGAGATTTTTGATTTACACTTACCTAAAGTATTGTTATTTGAGTTGTTCTGATGATATTCCCGAAACAATTAGCGTGGTTTCTCTATACATCGAAGTATAACTTCTCTTTTAAAGATGCGCCCAGGACTTGTGGGAAATGAATAACAATCACGGGAGTTATTGGTAGGCTTGCCATATTTTTGGTGAGGGAAACTAGGACACATTTATGGGATGGGCACTTTTGGGGAGGGGGGTCCCAAAATTTTTAAAAACATTAGACGCAAAATAGTGAGTTTTAAGCCTCGCAATTAACGGGACAGGGGGATTTGTCAGTCTATCCACCTAAAAATAAAGAAAGTTTTGCTACTTTATTTACTTAAATAAATCGCCCTGCCAAATAGTAAAGGGGCTGGCGCTGGCAGTACAGTGCGAGTAGTTTCAGCGTTTCTTCACAGGTTAGAGAATACTCGGTGGTTACTTTTCTACAATCAAAGTTTTTGACTACCACCGTGCAAAGTGTCAAAGTAAGAACTTTGAACCATAATAACTTATAACCACCGATTCATAAGATATGCTTAAAAACATCAATCCATTACTTTTTACATACGACAGCCGTTTCCGGGACATCCATAAAAACAGGCGGGACACAGAGCAAAATACCGGGACTGTCCAGGCCACACCTATCGGGGCGCCTGTTGAGTTTTATATATAAAAAACAAAAACAAATATATAATGAAAATAATTGAAGGGCTCAGTGCCAAAGATGACTAACCCACAATTAGAAATCGCTAAGAAAATTGGAGTTAAAGCTCAGATGAAAGTGAAAAAAATTATTGTTGGTGACAGAAATTATTTCAAAAGGACCAATTAATTCCATTTCTGCACAAAAAATAATTTTTTTCATATTCTTCTTAACTTTAACTCCAATTTTCTCAGTTATTTCTAAATGTAGGTTAGTCAGCTTAGGCACTGAGTCCTTCAATTCTCCTTCTAATTTTGTTTTAAATGTAACGATATTGTTTTGGGAAAGGGGTCTCGATTTTCTACTAATAACTTTATTCTTTATCTTGAAACTTTCCTTCTTGGGTAATTAGTGTCAACATTTCAGGAAGGACGACTCGTCCTTTGACTGGGCTTAAGTAGGTTCTGGAGTTGCCCGTAGTTCGGGACAAGCCTCGACACCTTATCTTGTCAGGAGAGCAGCGCTATCTATCCGCCAATGACAAAATTAAGTCTCTTCCCTCCGACATTGCTGTCAATCTTATCACGGCCGACAAAAGGTTTTATCAAGAGGCTTCCAAACTCCGCCAGGACCACCTGACACCAGGCAGGTCGAAAAGCCCCGCAGAAACTCCCTGATTAATGATGAACTTTTCCACTGGCGGCATGTTTTGGAGTTGGTTTTTCGCGGAGGAAATGAACCCAACTGGAACTCGATGAGGGGGAGACCCCACCCCTACTCTCTGTCGCTCTTTCTCGCTCACATTCCCGTTTTAGCCCGAGATAAAGTGTGCCCAGGGGTTGGACACGTCTTCTCCAAAGGCTATCTCCTCCCGTTACAGCATTGTCTCCTTGGCCGAGGCCCTTCCTTCCCGGAAAAATCTGAATAGATCTCTGCAAGGCGATATCGAGGCAGCCCGACCCCCGGCACCGCCTCCCCTTTCCACTACTTCAACAAAAGGCCTTCAGATAGCAGCACCGGTCGACCGCACATTCCCAAAACTTCTTTCTTATCTCTATGGACAATGTTAAATTGTAACCCTTCGTTTTGGTAATTATTGAATACTTATTTTCTTTCTGAGCCGCATCGGCCCTTCCAAATTGAACGATTTTTATTTTATTTTTTTCCTAAATCAACAAGCAAAAAAATAATAATCATTTATTCTTATATTGTCATTCTTAATGACTAAACTTCAATTTTCATGATTTAACGAGGGAATTTTCAAACTATTAAAAGACAAAGAAGAAGCATTACAATATATAATATACAATATTTTTTGTAAAAAAGCCACCTAATATAATACATATGGAGGGTTCAGAGCAAACGTAGACCAAGTCCATTTTTGGCATTTCATGTTGTAATGGCATTGAAGAGTATTACTACAATGGCTCTTTTCAGTGCTACAGGAGACTAAGTCCTAACTTCATTAATTCGCCACTTGTAGCACTTCATGCTATACATCTGCAAGTCATTTTTGTTTGTTTTCAGGGCACAAGAAGCCAAGTCCAAGTTATAACTATTTTATGAACAAGGCTATAGATAAATAATGACAGTGATATAGTTCAAATATTTTTAAGACTTATACTGGTCAATAGGATCAACCAGGGTCTCTGCAATTAAAACGAATAATACTTATTTTCTGAAAACTGTATAACATGGACTTGGCCTAGTTGTGCTCTGAACCCTCCATATAACACTAAACACAAATAAAAAGCATGACAACTTATAAATGAAGATTATAGTCTCAAGCTCAGATGATTTTAAACAACATCTTATAATATTCTTAAGCAATTTCATTCATTTTTTAATATATGGAATAGAGTAAGAAAATGTGTAAACCTTTTAGTGTTTTTACATTAAAATGCACGAAAAGTGTCATATTAGAAAAATACGTTCGATTCAGAGATGATCGTTCCACTTCAAACATCCTCAGTCCCTCCCAACTTTTTGAAATTACCTAAAATATGACTGTTAATTAATTTCGAAAACAAGGTTGTAAATATCCTGAAGCTGCTGGTAACATCCACTGTATAATATAATATATTATATATATATATATAATATATATATATATATATATATATATAATATATATATATATATATATATATATATATATATATATATATATATTTGTCATATTGCCTTTACTTCACTTAAGGTAGCTCAAGAATTTTTTGGTTTTGTATTAGTTAACATTGCTAAGTTTAAAACTAAAATAAATTAAAAAGGGCAATATGTTGTCCACAAAATCAGCTGAGTTATATTATATCAGCTGATTCACCTATCAGCTGATCTCATGCCACTATGATTAACCTACCCAGTTAATACTGTCATCTCCCAAATTATTTTAGAAACAGCTTTCTCTATTATTTAGACTATTTTAATATTTCATTTATTGAATACTTTATTTATATATACGTTTTATACCAAGATATAATTAATTTTGAGAATATACAAAATCATTACACATTTTTCCAAGTTTTATTTTCCCATAAAGCAGTTGAAAAAAAGGATTCAAAGCATGTCGAGAAAGGATCGAAAATACCTTATTTTTCTTTTACATTATTTAAAAATAAGTTTTTTTTTTTATTAGTATTACAGACCTTATTTTTTCTTTTATCTTAAAATGGCTTAAAGCCGAAAATCTAATGGGGTAAAAATTTAAGATTTGGTTGAGATGCTGTTCAAATTAGAGGGTGTTTTCTTTAAATGACCCCCACCTCAAAAAATATATTTTTAATTATTTTATTATGTTTATATACTTCATTTAACAAAAAAAAAAGTAACAAGCCAGGCTGAAGTTTAAATCTCCCGTTTTAAGCTTGTTTTTTACTTGCCTGATCCCTCTGGATTCATTGAAATACTTAGTTAAATAACTAGGAAGTGCTAACAATGGTTGGCTTCTTCCAAAAATTGTACTTATTTTATTTTATTTTTTATTTTTTTCCGTTTTGATCATATGTACATATCAATTATCTGTATCAACACACTTGATCAATGTACATTTTATATTTTGTACAGATTTCAAATAAAAAAAAAAAAAAAAAAAAAAAAAAAAGCTTGTTTGCCATGCCAATTGCGCTACCGTACTTCGTATAACATTCATATAAGCCTTTAAATCATAGCAAACTACCATTGTAATGTGACAATAACATTGCCTTCTTCTAGACCAGGGGTCTCCAAACTTTCCAGCCTTAGGGCCATACTGATTACTCCAGTAGGTTCCGAGGGCCAAAACCATATCGGTACTACTTATTTGTGTGAGAAGACCTTCTCCAAAATGAAGTACACAAAAAATGTTTACAGATCTAAATTAACTGATGAGCATCTTAAATCTCTTTTAATAATTGGTACACGTAAAATTAGTCCACAACTACAAACTATTGTCAGTGGAAAATCTCAATTACATAAATCTCATTAGTATTTCATATGTCATTATGCTTGTTATAAGTTATGTTTTTATTTAAAATGTATAAAATGTTAGTTGGATTCATTTCAATGATTTGTTAGTTATTATAAACTGAAGTTAAATTTTCTGCATATTATACATGTCTTTACTCATTACAATTCTGTGTTTCTTTATCCAACTTATCACAAAAACAATAACAATAAGCCTACAACAATGTTATGAGTAGTTAGCCCATGACCATATCAATGTAGATGTCATATTAATAATTATTCAACATAAAATTAGAATACTTCAGTAAACTAAATTTAATTTGCTATAAAAAATATGTTCTCTAAAAGGAGTTTTCAAGTATGCTAGCTCTCCGCGGGCCGGACAAAATCTGTCCGCGGGCCGGATGTGGCCCTCGGGCCGTAGTTTGGAGACCCCTGTTCTAATAATATGTAATTTGGTTAGACCCCTGAGCGTTAAGCTGTCGATTCTGACGAGTTAATTTTTTTTTTAAATTAATATTTGAAAATTAAATCCTTAACTCAGTCTACTTTCAAATATATTTCACAGTGTAGTAATAAATACATTAGATATAGTTTCTGGATCCTTTATTAAATAAAATGTGAAATTCATAGAAATAAAATCAGGTGTTTTTAGCCTATGATAAATTTTGGTTGCCATAAACTACCAATTCCTCATCATTGCCTATTCGTTTACTCCTGTTGAATTTATTTTATAGTAAATTGTTTAATAACTGAGTTAAAATAAATATTCTCCACACACACACAACAAGAACACATTCATTAAAAATGGAAATATCAAAACAAAATAATAAGATTGCAATAATAATGTCCGATAGACACGGTAGACTGGTGCTCAGGGCAATTACAAAGCCATGAGGACTTCTGGCGGAAATCCTCAGCTACCGCCATTAAATACGCCTTTGTCACACGAGGACAATTAAGGCGCGGAATAAAACGCGCGCCAACTCGAAGGCTGCCCCCGCGCATGGTCCGTTTGACGAGATAATCTTGTGAACCTGTGTCTGGTTCTTTTATCACTTCGGCGATTGTTGCCTACTTCCTTGGGACACATTGTTAACCTCTTCTTTTATTATGTTTTTTCTTCTTTCTGTAACCGCCGCGTCACCTCATCCACTCGGCTGGGAAAACGCCTTGGGAATATTGTCTCTTCTCTCGAAAATTAGTGCTTCTTTCTGCTTTTGAAGTGTGAAATAGGGCGTCGGAAAACAGTTTCTAATGTTACTCTGATTGTGGAATTGTTCTTCTTATAGGTTAGCCTGCTTACTCGATGACGACAATGTTTGCACGAGGGTCTCCACTGGTGTTAAATTATTATTTTGGCCGCAGTGACCGTTATTTTTACATTATTACCACGAAACTGGGCAGAAAGGTGACTCACCCAATGAAAAATGCGTTTAAAAAAAATCGGTTCAATATAAGTTGGTGTTCCCTCCTTAATATCGGGTTTAAATTGAATTAAACCGTGAAACTTAGGGCATTGGTCACTACAGTTACACTAAATGGGGACGTTTTTATTATTGAAATAGTAGGCCCGTTGGCCGTAAGTGCTAAGCCGTTGCAATTCGAGCGTAATTTAGAGGGTTCGAGTCCCGACCCAAAAAAGAAAAGGCATCAGCCCTATTCTACGTGGTCCAAAAAGGGTGATAAACTGTAGAAAACCCGTCCTAAAAATCGTTGTCATGTATAAGTGGACATTAAATATTGAATCAATAAATATTATTCTATGAAAAAAAATGTCAAGTTTTTGTGAGCTTATTAAGATTTTCTTTAGCTATTCATTAAGCATATAAAACGTGAAAAATATGTATATCTTTGTATATTTATATAGGTTATTATAAACAAATAAGCGTAGGCTTCCGTTCAGGTATTAAAGTGCTTAGTTATGCAGCTTCTGCGTGGTAGACTTTTTGCCATCGCTTGAGGATTTTTTTTCTTACTGAGCAAAAGTATATATTATTAAAAACGCTGTTTTGTTCAGTATTTAATGTCGTATTATTTCAATCTTTATATTTATCCAGAAAACCATAAATCATTAAATATATACGTACAATTATTCATACCAGACGACTTAGGATTTAATTTTGTTATTGGACCAAAAATATTTAATAGTTTGTAGACATATTGACATAATGCAATTGAACTGAGAGGCATTAGGCATTACCCTTTCATTGTTTGGCTGATATGTTTTGTTTTTTTTTTTTTTTTTTTTTTTTTTTTGTTTTTTTTTTATTATTATTATTATTATCATTACACGATAATATTTTGCTACAATTGTTCTGCTTTCCTGTCATCATATGTTGTCTGTTAATATTTGTTTATTTTTTTAATTTAAATTTACAACAATTATGCATTTTTAACTACCTTACCGTAACAAGTTCTATTTTTATGCAGAGGGGTTATTTACAAAATATTTACAGTTTTCCTCCTCATAATAATGTTTAGATCATTTATATGTTTTTTGCCCGTAAGATTTGCTAAAAAAAATGTTTACCATAATATATATATACTGTATTCTTGTTGAATGTATATACACATACACATACAAATATATACGTGTACAAATACGCATACAAACATGCGCATATATACACACTCTCATGCATATACAAAACAAAAATAAACAAACAAATGATCTTAAGGTATTCCTGGAGACAATTGTCTTCAGTGTCTGGAAGGGCAGAAATTCCACATATGGGCGTATATAAAGGGGAGGGGGTGAGAGAGCTGCAGACCCCCCCACTCCGAAATTTTGACTTAATGGGTCAAAATGTGTTCTAGAAACCTTAAAAATAAATTAAATAATATCAATTAGAACAGAAAAATGTTGTTTTGTTTTTTGTTTTGTTTTTTTTTTGGGAGGGGGAATAGCTTTTTAGTAGTCTAACTATTCCAAGTTCTAGATTGTTAGTATTCCATGCTAACAACAAACCACCCTCGAAATTATTTCCTGTGCATGTCCCCCTTATCCTTTTTTTTAATATCAAAAAGATTTTATTTACTGACTTATGTATATGCTTTTCGTATCGTGGGCGAAATATACACTCAGGTAACTCTTCTAAGACAGCAGTTTCTCATGCGGGGGATGGTGGGTTCGATTCCGAACGGCGGAAGGAATTTTCTCATCTCACGGTTCGATGAGAAAATTCCTCGCTGCCCCTTTGATGTCGACGCTAATGGCCCAAATGTCGATGCGCCGTAAAAAAAATATATTATTTTATTCTAGTGAAAATTCGCAAACATCACGCAATCCGCTAGGTATGTTTATGGTCTTCACCGCGCCTTCCAGTATTTCATTTATTTCTTAATAAATTATTTCACCATGAAACTTATGTTCTATTCGTTTTGTGTTCTAGGTCGTAACCTTCCTGTGCACTGCGTCGTAGAGACCGTCTGGTCTGTCGGAGGTGGCGGGGGAGACTCGAGTCCGCCTTCTTTGGAAGTCGACAGCTACGTGATCATACCCATGTCGACGGCCATACAGGATCTGGTATCCGTAGCACTTCTCAGGTTGGGATACTCAAAGGATAATGCAGCAGCAGCAAAAGGTAAGTCAAGTACCACGCAGAAATTTTGATTTAATCCGTAAAAAGGTGTCATGAAAACATCAAAAATAAATTAAATCAGATCAATCAGTTCTGAAATTTCTTTTGGCTGGGGGAGGGGTTAATAGAGCTTTAGTTGGGTCTATTTTAGAACAGCTCCGCCAGTGATTTTAGCTTGTTACTATTACTATTTATTTTATTTATTTATTTAGGGCTTCAAAATTGATCATTCAGCCCAGGTCTACCTTGGTTGTTTTCTAGTCTTCACCTGTAATCAATAAAAGATACGGAGGAATACAACTGGAAACAAATATTTATTATTAAAGTATCTACTAAAATACTAATTTAGCTACACATTGTCACCACCAGCTCAACTAAACGATATGTTTGATTGTTATACTTGCAATTTTGGATATTCCCTTGAACCGCACTATAACTCCTACGAGAATGAAATACATTAAAGACCAAGTATTTTTGTTTTCCTCTCTATGGAGAACGCTAAAATAATGGGCGGTTATCATAGCAAATATTTTATTTTATTTGTATTTATTGTTTTGTTTTAGCGCGGTTCCTCCCTATCTCCATAGGGAGAACCCGCTTATGAGGTTGACCTCATGACGCAATCCGGAAGTGCCGACTAATAACTTTCACGTTTCAGACCCTATAGATCATGAAAATATAGGTGGCTAAAATTTGTATATATATATATATATATATATATATATATATATATATATATATATACGTATATATATGTATATGTTTATATATATGCTTGTCTGTTCGCTCTCTAGCAAGCTCAAAAATGGTCCGATTTTGACGAAATTAATGGTTTTGTAAGTCATTATTTGTTTGTGAGTACTTAGAATCGCGGGATTCAATTGAAATATTTTCTACGTCTTGTAAATTAGTCCCAACTAAGATGTTTAAATTTTGGTTACATTTGGATATAAGGAAGTATTCGAAAACAATTATTTTATTAATAGACATGAAAAGTTTTCGGATCTCCATACATTTTTCGTAAATATCTCGATTACGGTTGGGAAATCGTGGTAAGTGGAAAGTAACCATTCGAATGCTTACTAAATTCTCTACAAAAAACGCTCTGAAGCAATATTCGATGGAGCAACGTCAATGAGAGATATAAGCGCTTAAAACTTAAAAAGTGTTTGTTTTGTTGTTTTAAAATGGGTTTTCTCTTTCTTTATCTCACTTTTTAATTGTTTGTTTCTAGTTTTAAATTGCATTTATCAGTAAAATTACTATTGTAGTAAAATAAGCTAAGAAACGGTGAAAGGTATTGATAATAAGTTTGGAGTGGCTGTAGTAATCATGATGGCAGTGGCTAATCATGATGACCTAGGTTGCTTTGAATTCTCCATCTATATAACCTTCCTCATAGCTTCAAACTGAAGTTACCGTTATTTCTTATTTTATAGAAAGATTTAACCCACGACAGAATGAAATTTAATTCGCCATGAAGCACATATTTACAGTTGATTATAACAGTAAAGCGAATTTGCTAGTAAAACAAGATACTTAAAATGACAAGAAATTTTTGGTTGTTTAGAATAGAGCCTTCTCAGCAGTAGCCAAAGAGTAAGTACGCTTTCAGTACATAATTGTATTGATTTATACAGATGAAGAATTATCCGCTTCTATGTAAATTGACTACTGTCAGTTTCCTGTGATTTGTGATGCTAATCTATTCCATTTCTTCGAGATGTAACCGCGCTAAGATGACGCAGTTCCTGCGAGTCGGACTTTTTTTAATTATTTGTTTATTCTTTTTTATTTATATATAGTTTTAGCACTTTCCTCCGGAATTTTTGAAAAATTTCTTCAAATCTCCATCGATCCTACCTAGTAGACACCGAAAATGACCCCCGTTAAAATTTATATATATATATATATATATATATATGTGTGTGTCTGTTAACACGATAACGGCCAGTGTTTTTGTTTTCTCTTCACGAAACGTGCTATATAGCGTTCAATTAGCAAACGATTGAACGAGTTCGTTAACCACCAAAATCGGTTCCCCGGACCCAAAACACTAATTTGATCATGCCAGCCGTAGTTTTTGTTATATTTCAACGAAACTCGGTATTCGTTATGTTGATCTAAAGAGAGACATACGTTGTAAAAATAAACTAAATCGGTTTATTAGGAGGAGGGTATATTCCGGACCCACATTACCAATTTGCCACTACCAGCCGTAATTTTTGTTACATTTCAACCAAACTGGGTATTCGTGGTGGTAATCAACAGAGAAAAATGGGTTGTAAAAATAATGGACCTAAAGTACTAATATACTCATACTGGTCGTAATTTCAGCTGCATTGTAACGAAACGCGGTATACGTCATGGGCATCTCATGAGAAAGAAGTGTTGTAAAAATGAAGTAAATCGATCTACTGGAAAGGAGGGTTTACTTTAACTCTGTTTCATTAGAATTTGCCTGCCAGACGTAGGTTCCCAAAGCCGCCGCGAGGAGCGCTATCACCCACTAGAGGGACTGTATCCTGTTCCTGCGTCAGATCAAAAGACGGAAAATGAAGTTTTTGTGTATTTATTAAGTAGTACAGTATCATGTATTAACGTAATTCTGGAAGCAAATTATTTACAAAATTAATAATTGAACAGTTCTCATAAGAAATATAAATAATAAAATAAAAACGTGAATAGTTCTGATTCACGTTTTTATTTTATTTATATAAGTTATTTACAGCAAATTATTCAGTAATGTAGTCTACACTACAAAAATTATGAGTAAAATGCTTAGTTATGCAGCTCCTGCGTGACGGACTTTTTTTTACTATTAATAGTTGACAAATATTCGATTAGAAACATATGTTATTAAATTTATAAAAATATTCATTCTTATAAATATTTACAAGAAATAAATTCATTCTCTGGAGACCAGTATTCCTTCAGGTCTGAAATGATTTTTCTGAAGAGATCCTTCCCTCTGTTGTGCTGCCTCCACAGTAAACCACACAAACAAGAATCGATCAGTGTTCTGTTTGTTCCGTATTCCTCTTTCTATTGTATTTATTTATGTGTGTTTAACGGCGCATCAACATTATGGCTAGTAACTCCGGGCTCTCTACAGGTTGCCGCCCTTTTCTATAATGCCAACAGCACGTGGTCGGTCACCCATTCAGGTACTGGCCACGCCCGACGTTGCTTAACTTCGGTGATCTACGGGAACCGGTGCATTCAACGTGGCTATGGCCGTTGGCTGTATTGTATTGTATATTATTATAATAACTTATCTTTGATTAGGTTGTGTTTGTGCCTAGCAAAAGTAACAGTTACTAGAAAATCACTGGCGGGGCTGTTCTAAAAATGACACCTTTATTGGCTAACTATTCCACTTTCCAGGTTGTGAGTTTTACATACCCCCCCCCCCCAAATTTGAAGAAAAAGTGTTCTAATTATTCCCTTGAAGATTGCCTTCCTTAAAGGTAATTATGAAAGGAAAAATTTCCATAGAATGTATGCAGTTCTTGTAAAATAACCTTTAAAGAATATGTTATTAAGTATATTTTTTATTGGTATAATAAACGCTCCGTCTTGAATTCTTGATGAAAAGAAAAACTGTGAGTAACTAACTATTTAATAATAAGCATTAGGTAAATTCTCAATTTAGAAAAACTGACAATTGAATATAAAACTGACAATTGAATATTTTACCTTGTATAATCTATTTTATTAAGCAGAAATGTATATAGTTTTTTGTTTGACGTAGTTTGAGAATATTTTACCATATTATTATGTAAGATAAATATAATAGTGTAAATATGCATGTCTTCAAGTATTTGAGGCAGTGGAGCCCGATGCAATGTTATTGAAAAAACAATTCATAAGAATAACACAAAATTAACTCGAGCCAATACATATATAATTACAAATATATATATATATATATATATATATATATATATATATATATATATTTGTATATATATATATATATATATATATATATATATATATATATAAAATAATAGCTCGAGTTATTCTATTATACAAAAATAGAACAAGAAATTTGTTTTTGTTTTTTTTACGGCGCAAAAAAAACTTCGCACTGATAAAAAATGTATCAAAGTCATTAAAGATATCCGATTACTTAATGTTTTATATATTATGGTATTTTTGAGTCGCTACTATAAGGCATAGAATTATGGGGTAATAAATTGCAAGCCAACCAAATTTTCAAACTACAAGGATGATTATAAGACATATCTTGAAGTTACGAAGAAGAACATTAACAAGGAAATATTTTAAAGAATTGGTAATTTTAACACTGCTTTCGCTCTATATTTTAGCAACAGTAAACTATGTGAAACAGAACTTAACCCAATTTGGAATTCAAGGAGAAGGCCTCTGCTATTTTACAAGGCAAAAAGGAAAAAAATAATAATCAAAAATCGTGCCACAACTTATTATAGGAAAGTGTTGGAAATGTATGGGTGAGTTTTGTTCAATTTCCTGCCTCAGGAATTGAGAAACATCCAGGCGAGCAAAAGTCTTATAAAAACATTGAAAAAAATGTTTCAACAAATGTTATTTTACACAATGAAAGAATGTTGAGACGGATTTAGTAAGTGGCATCCTGAGTGAAATCTACAAATGTATTATAATACATTACACAAATAAATTTGTGTTATTGTTAGTAATTATTATTATATGTTGTGTCTATATCTAGATTATGAGTGTTTGGAAATAAGATATATTTTATTCATATATATATATATATATATATATATATATATATATATACACATATATATATGAATGATTGTTTTTCTTGCAGGTTCAGTTGTGATCAGAAACTGGAGGCCCCTCCCCTTCGACAAAATTGCCGAGTCGCCGCTCATGACAGTTGGTGACATACTGGGAGAATTGACAAATCTTGCCACTCTCAGGATACAGATATTCAGGTAAGAAGCAAATAATTAATTTCTTGTCATTTGTCTGATGAGTAAATAAATATTTGTGAAAAGAGAAAGAAGATAGCTCTTTAGCAAGAGTGCTAAAAATTTCTTTCTCCAGAGCAGAATGTCAACTTTCATTTGCAATAAGAGTTTATAAATTCTAAATCGGTCTCGAGTCGACGATTAAGCGTCAGTTTATGTTTGTTCGCGCAGCTTTTGATGAGTCATGTCTTTCGTAACTTGGTCGGAGATGAAATTTGTTACAACGTTGCACATAGTCTTTCAAATTTGTTGTCAGTAATTTAAAATACATTTTGAAACAAATTCGGAACGATAATAATTTTTTAAAATATAATAGTATTAAAATGAAAAGGGGACTCGGGTACAATTATCTAGAGCCACAAATAATCTTTCAGTGCAGGCTGGCCACCTCTGGTATATACCAATGATGGACTCCTGTATTTCCATTTGACAACCTGATGACAGGTGGGAAAAATCTCCAAATTCTCTCCCTTGAAGAAATACAAAATTCCTGCCAGTTGTTCTTGGAATAGTTAAAAATAAGATTACAAAACAAAAAAATACAACATTTTTTCATCTGTTAATTCGGGTCTTTTTTAGAACAGCCACGCCAGTGATTTTACCTAGTTACTTTTACTAGGTGATAAATATTTGATTATAAGCATATGTTATTAAATTTATCAAATGATCCATTTTTTATCAACAGTTACAAATAAATTCCTAAGATAGATTAACTTTCTTGAGACCAGTATTCCTTGATTTTTCTGAATAGCTCCTCCCCTCTGTTGTACTACCTCCACAGGAAATCACACAAATAAGAACCGAACATTGTTCTGTTTGTTCAGCATTCTCGTTGTATTGTATATTGTTATAATAACACATGTTCGATTAGATTGTGTTGATATCTAGCAACAGCACTAAAGACCCCCAGCCCAGCTGTGAAACCTGCCGCGTGCCACTAACAGTTCACCATACACTAGAGGAATGTACCGCGTTACATCAAATATTCCTAAAGTATGGAATCCCCCGTAACAAGGACACAGCTCTAAGAGACTCAATAGACACAGCAGACAAGATTCTAGAGTTACTTAGAGAAACACAACTTATTTCAAAAATCTAAAACCCCCAAGTTTCTTAAAAATAGGAACTCCCAACGCAAGCTAATGGAGTAGTCCATAAAACTTATAAATGAATATTGTAAATAGATCGTAAATATACTTTATAAATTGCATGTTGTAAATAGTCTGTAAATATATAAGGATGTTGTTATGTTATTTATATTGTATAGTGTTAATATTGTATATAGTTTATATTGTATATAGTTTATATTGTATATAGTTTGTTGTACCATTGTTATATTATATATGGTACAAGTAGGGGAAAAAAAAAATGCAAAGAAGTAAAGAGAAATAATGTAAATATCTTCTACTTATGAAAGCAAGCGATAAACGGACGCATTTAAAAAAAAAAAAAAAAAAAAAAAAAAAAAAAAAAAAAAAAAAAAAAAAAAAAAAAAAGAAAATGGAAATAGACTAAATATATATCTATATTAGTGTGTATAGATATGTAATATAGGTATGCCTAGGCTAGATACAACTTAATAACTATAAGGAAACACTGTAATCAGACGTACTATTATAGAAAGAGCGAAGTAAAGGATTGAGTACCCTTCATTTACAACCAATCTCTATTGAATTAAGCTAATTATTTTTAACCCCAATGATCTGTAGAACACAAACAAAGGGTGTAAGGACTATACTGTTTATCGCCCTTGTCAAAACAAATCCTAATCCTAATCTAGCAACAGCAACAGTTACTAGAAAATCACTGGCGGCGCTGTTCTAAAAAAGAACCGTTAATTCCATCCTATTTTCCCATTTTGCCTACAAGTCGCGACACTGGAATGGTTTACAGCGCTGATGCTTATCTGTAGGAAGAGAGTCATAAAGATAGAACAATGCTTCTCGGCTGAAGTGCTTTAGCTACGGATAAACTCCTTCTTTATATTTTTTATTACCTTTTTTTTTATTGTTCTCTTTTTTTATTTTCTTCAATAATTTATTTATAACCCCCTTTTAAACCTGTAGGCTTGAAGAATTGGTTTACGAGTTGGCCAATTTAAATATAACAATTTCATATTTTGTTACAACAGGGACAATAACTCATTAGTTTTTATTTCCGCAAAAAAAACAATAATATATTGAGGTAACAAATAATACAGAAGATAAATAATTCTGATATTTTATTTAAGTGGATAGATACAATTTTTGAAGCAATAATGTTAAAAAATCTGTTCCTCAATAGGTCCGTAAACTGAGGACATCATTCGAAAATATTTTGTCTTTCCATAGCTTAATTTTTTTTTCTGAGGAATTTTTGTCGGATTAAGAAGGACTATATCAATCAATTAGAGAAGAGCTAATGTTATCAGACGCCATGGATGAAATCCTTGGAGATGATGCTGATAACGTTAGAAAGCTATTAAACTTTATAGACAAAACGGAACTAATTAATAAAATCTAAAGCATTCAATTGAACAGATAGCGAATGGTGAGTGTGTTTAATGTTTGTGAGTAAGGCTGAATGGAACTGGGTTTGTGTATGTGCGTAGGTGTGTCCATGTGTATATGTGTACATTTTGAGTATGTTTGTATCTATATTTGCCAATGAAAATGACATTGCAAGTAATCTCAGTAAGCAAAATAAACCAGAATCAATAATAAATAATTAAATAAAATTCAAAAGCTGATCTAACCATTTAATAAATTCAAAAGTAATAAGAAAATATTTCACCACAAAATATAAAACATTCACTCTATGGCGTTAATGACCCTAAGGTTGACACGCCTTAAAAAAAAAAAAAAAAAAAAGAAGGACATTTTCGGTGACCACAGCCACCTTTCTTAAAGGGTTGGGTTGGGTTGGTTGTTTAAGGGCAGAAAACTACTAGGTCATTACCGCCTGAAGACTATAGTGAACTCGTGTATATAGTAATGTGGTTGAATAGAGTTTCCAATTTGTGTTTAAGACAATATTGCTTTGTGGAAAAAATTACTGTAGCATAGATCCCAAAAATCTACCATTTTGCTTTGGAAAAAATGGAATAGTAGTAGTCCAAAGCAGCATTGCCAGCATTTTTGCCATTCACTTTCGTGATGGATTAGATTTATGCATGGGTGTATACAAGGGGGCTGCAGCCCCTCCCCCCGAAATTTTTTTTTTGTCGAGAACATTTCATGTAAAAAAAGCCTATATCAACGAAATTTGTCTTCTAAATTTACCCTGGTCTACTAAGGTGTCCAGAGGATCTTAAAATCCACCATTTTACACTAAAATGTTTAAAATATTCGCTACACCCCAAATGTCTAGGTGCTTTTAGCCCCCCCCCCAAAATGATTTTCTATTGGATGTATGTAAGGACAACTAGTCCATAATAGCTGATAACAATAATCATATTTATGGCCACTGAGTGCTTATCACACATTCACACTTCTTCCTTCTAAAATTAAGACTAAAATTTTAATTTTGTCAATTAAATTTCTACCATTACTAAGACCTCCTTACAGCTTTAATCTTGCTTATTTTCTATTCCTTGTTTCCAACACCTTCCATCTTCAGCCTGCATCGTATTTCCGAAAAGCTGCGTACTTAGCAACCCAATGAAATTGGGCCGCCCATTTTATATTATTTTTTTTAAATAAATCTAGCTCCTATATAAACGATATAAATGTTTCTGTTATTTCAGGAGTAGACCAAACACGCTCTCCGACATGAAAGAAAAGCTGCTTAAACTTCTCCTGGTTCAGCATCATTCCATACTTGTCGCTTCCGGGTGTCCATTGGACGAGGTGAGTATTACAAAATAAATATTAGATTAATTGGGATGGCATTCCAAAATTTTACTAATAATAATAGAAACGACGACGACTGAACAACTTTTAAAAATTTTATAAACAAAAATGCGACCAACAATACAAGCAGGAGCGATTTCTACTTAATTACAGAAGTAATTTCGGACTGTGACTGATCTGTGAAAACTATTAAAAGAGACCATCGCCAAAGTTGCGAGGTTTGAACAAATAAATATGTCATAAACACAAAAAAAAATATTCGTTAAATCAAGGAACTAAATTTGCCTTTCATTTTTATTTCAACGATTATAAGTCTAACTTTTATTACTCTCTGAATTTGTTTTAGTATGTTATCAATCATTAAAATGTTGATTGAAAATGGCGTCCTAGCTGATTAAGGTGATTATGAACGGGTGAAGATAATGATATCTTATCTAGTAATTAACAGATTATCATGATGAATACCTTCCATAATTATGAGTCATTTATTTTTAAAAACATTCGTCTTATCATTCATCAGAATTATTTATTAGCTGGTTTGTAATTCTTTAAGATTTATCTTTCTTTTATAGGGCTCAAAAAATATAATTGTCTATGTTCTTCTACGTCAAAAATGTATTATTAAGTCTTTAAAAACGCTTTGATAACCTGCTGTAACTAAAATTTACAAAAATAAATAAAAAGAAACTTTTTTTGTTTTCTGGAGTGGAATTTATTTCAATTATAAAAACGTTATTTGGGAAGTAAATTAAAACCAGTTATTCACTACTTCTAATAAATTTTAAATATATTCCATGAAGCACTAATAATTACTAAAGTAAATTATTTACTTTACTATTTTACATCATTAATAGACAGAAAATCTATTCCCGCCAAAGTTAATTAACCACAACAAATGTCCAAAATATTTTTTCTGCCCATATCGTCACTCGTGACGAAAATTTTAGATAGCACTTTGCAAAACCATAGATTGTAGCAAATTATCTTGTTACCTCTTCATTGACTCATTTCTACGAAATCGTTTATATTTTGGATAATTTTTAAACGCCTCAGTGGCACACCAAAATTTTTCGCTTACTGTTTGTGGAAAATAAGTAATTTATTGATTATGCTAATCGCCCGGTAACATTCAAGCATTAGGCCACACCATAAGTAAAGTCGGTTTTAATATTCAGTTTGCTTATGTTTCCTCCTTTTCAATTTATATTTCCTTTACATACACTTCTATTTATCATGTTTTCGTTGGTGAAACTTATTTATTCTATGCTGAAATTTCATTTGAAACGGATCTCTCAAGACACCACTTACGCCATGTAACGCTTTGGGAATTCGATAAAGGAGAAAATGCTGCTCCAACTTATCTAAAGCTTGTAGAAATATATGGCGAAAATGTCATTAGTGAGCGACAAGTGCAGCGGTGGTTTGTACGATTTCCAGCGGGAAACCGCAAACTTGAAGACGAGCCTCGTACAGGTAGACCAACAGAGCTTGACGACCAACTCCTGCAGGCTACTGTAGAAGAAAATCCTGTTGTAACAGCAGAAAAACTTGGATCGACCCATTCTACAGTCCACCGACCTTACTTATTGGATGACCCGATAAGGCCAAATTAAAACCAACATCAAAGCCTATCAGGAAAAACTAGAACAGAATAAAGGTGCACATGATAAGTTATTATATAAAGAATAAATAATAAACCAATTATAAAAAATGAAACAAATTTATATAATATATTTTGAAAGATTTTCTGTTAGTATTTGAATGTCACTTATCAAAAGTAGTAGCTTATAAAGATAAAGGACCACTCAACCCTGAGCTTTGCTAGTAGTGCAAACATAATTTCCTTTTTGAAAGCTCTAAATACGATATTAAATAAATTTGCACTTTCAAAATAAAATCATCTTCTTTTTGTTGAAAATGAAAGATTTTTTTATAAATTTCTTCATATCCCCTTCGATCCTATCAACTAGAACCGAAAATGATCCCCGTTAAAATGTTTTGCGATTGCAAGGACATTTATTTATTCAAGAAAATGCTGGAGTTAATTCCAGAAGATTATGGATTATCCTCCGTTGCTGTTCGAATTGTATATCTCGATCCGGCGCGTACAAAACGAACATGAAAAGCTGGGGGAGGGGCAAGGCTATTTGCCAAATCCGGTCATATTTTAATTGAATTGATCCCGAAGCTAACAACGGATTAAAATCCCCTTGGATCTAGGCTGAGCTAAGCTAACGAGGTAGGCCGGTATCTCTATACACGCACACGCACAAACATAACCTTTCCACGGGATAAGCCGGGGTAATTGGCAGCACTGTGCTCTCGATGACCACTTATCGGGTGGCAACACTGCTTTGTTGCACGAGGCGAGGGCTGAGCCCCATTATAGGGACGTTGAAATACTAATATGAATGTTTGATACATTTTTCAATTTTGTTAAACAATACACAAATACAGGCTCTAACGAAATTGAATTATTAATTTAGAGTCACAGATTGAGACTACCACCTCAAAAGATGCGACAGAACAATACAACACAAAAAATATATCTCATGAAAATCAATCAAAACTTATATAAAATAAAGCGAATTGAAACCAAAACACCCATAGCTACAAGTTACAAGACTGCTGAAAACGCTTAGCGCTCAGAATAGAAAAATTGAAATTGGGGTCGGGGAAAAATAGTGCTAAGCAACATTTTTAACAAAACTTAACTGTAGCTGCTTTATGTTGGATATTATGTGGGACCATCAGTTGAAATAGCTATGGGCAACAAGATTAAGTAGCATACAGTTCTTGAAGTCAAATATTAATAGCATTTGCATAATAGACTGATAGTCCCACACAATACCCAATATTTAGCAGCTACAGTTATGTTTTATTAAAAATGTTGCCTGGCATTATTTTGCCTGACCCCTTCAATTATAAGTTGAAACTGAACTGTAAAGAAAGCTGCTATTCTTTTTTGTTCTGTTGTAGTTGGTCGTTGGTGCATATTTTTTTTAACTCGCTTTTCCATTGTTAAAGCTTCATTTATTCAGTATTTCTTATTATTTTTTATTCGTCAGTTTTTATTATTTTATTTGATCTTACTAGTAAGCATTTGTAACACCAATTCTTTCTAATTCAAACAATTGCTCATTTTCCACAAAATTACACAAAATCTCCGGGTACGTTGTTTAACGGATATATCTTTGACAACTTGGGAATAAAGCTTCCTTCCTTAAAAGAAATTTAGTTTTAACAAGATAAAAAATATTGACTCCACAGTCCTAATATGTGATTACGAGAACAATTCAGCAACCTTGATCCGGAGAGAAATAGGCCTGTAAATTTAAAACTATTTCCCTTTACAGTGACACGGCAAATAAAGGAACCGACGTCTTTATACAATTGTTGGGTTTGTATTCCTTTTTTTTTTTTTTTTTTTTTTTTTGTATTTACACAAGACTAGGATTCATAAATAATACAACCGCTATAATCTCTCCTAGATTTACAGTTTGTTTACACTCGCTCCATTTAATACATCTTCGTACCTCATTGCACGGTTCAGTTCATTCATTCTCTTTAGATCATCCGGATTCCATACAGATTTTATAATTATCAGTATTTAATTTACTAGAAAAACTACACAATTGTTTAATAATAATGTATTTTTAATCAATATTTATAGAGAACCAAATTATCATTAATTTATCTTGTCCTAGCAGAAGGACAATAGAAAAAAGAATCATTTAATAAGTTCGTCAATTTATTAAAATTTCTCTACCTGTTTCGAATTTTTATATGCTTCATCAGGAGATTTAAAATAAATACAGCCTAAAAAAAGTCCAATATAAGGAAAGCCTACCGCTAAAATGATCAGCTTAGAAGGCGCTTAAAATCTTCAACATCAGCTGCTTGGTGGGGGTCTCCCGTGGTCTAGTGGCTAGCGCGCTGGATTCATAAGCGGGAGACGGTGGGTTCGATCCCCACAGGCGGCCGGAATTTTCTCATCTCAGGGCTCGCTGAGGAAATTCCTGGCTGCACCCTGGAGGCCGGCGCTAATGCCAAGATTTGTTGATGCGCCGTAAAAAAAAAAAAAAAATAAAAAAAAAAAAAATAAAAAAATAAATCGGCTGCTTGCTACTCCGTTATGTGCCGTACAAACAATTAGACAAACTCTCTAATTGCTTAGGCCGTAGCCCAGTTATTTTTTTGAAGAAATTTGGATGAAACCTGTGAGAATGCGTTAGATAAGATCTATAATTTTTATCATAAAAAATTTACGACAAATTTGTGTCGTACCTCATTTCTAAACGATCGTTTTATCTGCGATAAGACACACGATAGTACAATGGAGGGGCTCTTTTGCACTTAAAATTGCAATAATATTCTAAGTTATTTTTAATGTCAAACTAATTTTCCGTTAGCAAATATTTACGAGCCATATACGGCTAAAATAAAATTTTATAAGCTAGTGGCAATGAAACCACGGCTATAATAGGTGTAAATAATTAAAATTAAATTTGACATTAATTAATATTAAATTATAAATAATTAATATTAAATTTTACAACACTTCTACATTTCCAACCTCGACCTTCATAAAGACCAAAATATCCCACTTGTTAAAGATGTTATATTATACAGATTCCAACGATTCCAGAACAAGCTTTCCACTAAGCAAAATCCTGAAGTCCTTTCTCTATCAAGCGTCACCCATCCACTCTCTCCACCAAGAACCTTTAGAAGACAGTGGTCCAGAGATCTGCTGCAGTGACCAAGTGAAGTTAGGAATGGCTTTCTCTTCCTTCAAGAGCCTCAATGTCTGTGGCTCACCGATCCCCCTTCGAGTCCAGCCACTGCTCGGAGCAAAAGGAAGAATAAAGTTGGAAAGCCTAGAGCACAGAAGCTTCTTATTGTATCATTGCTTCATGTATCACTTACAAAATGTAATAAACAATAAAGAAATCAATTGAAAAAAATGACACTAGCAATAGAAAGTTCATGAAATAAAATTCCAATAACGCTGAAGGTAGAAGGGTACTATTCAGGTGACATTTTTCGTTTAGAAATTCATTCAACATTATATCCATTAACTCATACGTGGGGGGGGGGGGGGAAGAGTTTCAGAAAAACACAAAGATAAGCCATGAATGAAAGAGATTGTTGCTGATAATCCCGAAGTTATGAATGGGCTTAAGGTAAACATCCTGGATACAAATCCACTCGTAGTCACAACACACTGCTAATCAATGGACAAAATTATGAATGAACTTTATCAGTTTTGTCAAGGTGGAAAAAAACAATTTTTGTTTTTAATTCACAAGAAGTTTGTAACGATAGAAATTTGAAATCAGTGAAATTAATTTTAATAATGGTAATAACAGATTGTTTTAGGATGTGTAAGATTTGTTGTAATACTGGGAATTCATTGATATTTTTTTTGTCTTATTTATTTATAATAAAAAAAAAAAGAACATGTTTTTATCTCTTCGTATATAAGTAGGGAACGGATGTTCATGTAAAATAAAATTCAAAATATGTACGTATACATTTAACTATATAAAATGAAATATGTAGTAAAAAATTAAAAATATCTAAAACACTATAAAATATTGAAAAGAAAAGCTTAAATTATCAGTACGAACTTTATTATAAATAGTTATTATAAATGGTAAGAACAAAAATTGAAAATATATAGAACAAAATGACTAAAACTGTATAACATGTTGACAAATAAAGCATAAATAAAAATTAGGATCTCATTTTCAAAGGGGAAAAAATAAAATGAAAATTTCTACAGATGAACATTATTTTGTAAAATTGTTTACAACAACATGCATTTTTAAATGATCAAACCTGAAATGACGCCGGCCTGATCACATACGGGAAGTACATAGTGGTGGGGTCACAGATCATTTTTTTTCTGGGGATTTTGCATCGAAAAATAGCCGACACATTTTCGAGCGTTTCTTTAAATGCGCCTTAGAAGCTAAGAAATAAAATAAAAAGTCCGACTCGCAGGAACTGCATCATCTTAGCGCGGTTCCGTTCTTATCTCTAGACTCATTTAAAATGATTAAAATAGAAGCTGTTATTATTTTGGATCCACATTTCTAGAAAGCATGAAGATTAGCTAGTTAGCCGTCGAGGTGATAAGTAAAGCTGGAATGGTTGGGATTCGGCTAAAGAAACCTCAATACGATTTTTGTTAAAAAATCTATATTTAGGACGTTTTGGCTACTCATTGGTAGCCTTCGTCAGCAATGAAAGTGCCGGGAGGCAGAGGAGGATCTTTACTTTCAAGAAAGGTCTTATTTACAATCTTACCTGGATGGGTTCCCGCCCTAGGAAGGACCCCGCTAAGCATTTGAAAAGCTATATCTTGAAAATCCATATCTCTAAGATTAAATTGTTTTTCTTATTTTTCTTAACCTGATTTATTATCAAATATATGTATCCAACTATAAGCAGTTAAAAAATAACAAGGAATAAAAACAGACAAAAAGAACAGTTCGAATAAGCGAAATCAATTACTTTAAAGTTTTAAGCACTTATTTCTCCGATTGACATCGTATAATCAAAACTTTCATCAGAACCTTTTTTGTAGAGCATTTAGTAAGCTTTCTAATGGTATTCTTCCGTTTACCAAGATTCTCAACCTTTTTCGAGATATTAAGGAAAGTATACAAAGTTACCAAAACTTTTTATGTCTGTTAATAAAATATTTTATTCTAACCCTTCCTTAACTCCAAACGTAACAAAAATTTCAACATATTAGTTTTAATGAAAGTAGAACATGCAGAAAATGTTTCAACTGAATCCCATGATCCTAAGTACCCAAACCAAAAACGGTATTCAAAAACTATTTTTCCAATTTTCTCGAAAACGGTTAAAGCTATCGCCTTGAAAATGGGTTCATTCGTTTTCCTAGCCCAAGAAGCCTATAAAACGAGTACTTACAAGCTTATAAACTCAAAAACGTAAGCGTTACGATTTTTTTTGCGCGAATTTCGCCCCAAACGTCATCTTCCAGTGGGCGGATTCTGCTGGTTAACGAACTTGACCTTTCAAATTGGACGACGGATTTTTGTACCAAATTTCATCAAAATCGGACCATCAGGGAAGCCAGAAATGAGCGAACAGACAAATATATATATATATATATATATATATATATATATATATATAAATAAATATATACATATATATATATATATATATATATATATATATATATATATATATATACAAATTTTAACCACCGTTATTTTCGGTCTCTAGGGGTTCTGAAACGCGAAATTTTCTAGTCGGCACTTCCGGATTGTTTCATTGTATCAACCCTATAAGGGGGGTTCCTCCCTATGGGGGAGGGAGGAACCGCGCTAAAAATATTGAAAATTCATTATTTTATATCTCGAGTTTGGAAAATGATATCGGCATGATTCTTTCGCTAATTCATTTTTTTTATAGATGGATTAAAGTAATAATACAATTGTGTAAGCAATAGTTTGTTATATATATATTTTTTTAATAACGCATCTGCTCCTAGACTATTAGTGCCGGGGAAGCATGGTTGGCAGCCACCTTTGCTTCTTGCAATTAGAAAATACCGGTTTCCTCTTTATATATTGTGTATTATATATATTATAAAATGAATATCTAAATATGTAGCAAAAATATGTATTTATGGCAGAATATGTAAAAATATGGATTTTTGACAAAATATGTAAAATAAAAAGCTGTTTAAATGCTTTAAAATCACTTAAAACGTGCACAATTCCATCAACAATTACGATTTAAAAATCAGAAAAAAATATGTAAATACAATAACATCCGATCCCTACTTATAAGTATGTGTGCCATTTTACTTGGGTCCTCCAATATTTATTTTACCCTTAGCTAACCTCTGAGTAAATTATATAATATATAATTCAGAAAAATGTTTTATACTCTCTTTTCATGTTCTAATATATATTTTACGTGCCAATGAACGTCTAAGCTATAGATTTTTCTTATAGGATTTATAGGTTTCTTTGCCAAAAGCAAACTACTTCTTCACTTCTTAAAAATTAAAACAGTTGACTAATCTAATCAAAACTGTTCTAAAATTGTTATCGTTCTATTCTGCTATATGTCTAATTTGATTCGGTTAAATGGTAGGGATTAACTCTTCAAAATTATCGAAATACAAACATTTCCCTTTCTGAAAAAAAAAAAAAAAATTGTACACATTAATCTAGATTTGTGATAAAGTAACGCCCCGGCGCCCAAACATCGTCCAGTTAATCCTAGGATGTGACTCGGCAAATTCACTAGGATAAAGGTGTTTAGATGAATCGTTCATGGGGGATTTACAACGAGGTTCGACTATCTCTTCAAGTGAGAAGGTAGCTTACCTCTTTGGATTGCCTTGTTGAACCTTGCATTCGTCGGGAAGGGAAAGGCTCCCTTATCACGTGGACTGATAATGCGCTAGGAGCAGGATTATGCAGTATTGTGTGAAAATGTTACTCGTGTAACTGTATAATTACTGTACTTGTGATTTTCTGTTGGGTTCAAATTACTCCTTATATATATTAACTCGTTAGCTGAATATAAGGTTTAAGTAGGTTATCTTGTGGTGCCATAGATGTCAGGGTTCGAAGTATCTTAATAAAAACTACATTTTTTAATAAGAAAATTAGCTTTATTATTTGCCGACGTTTCAGCTTGATATTCAAGCCTTCATCACGGCTGTAAAACAAGGAAAGAGGGAAAGATTATATATATATATATATATATAGACACACACACACACACACACACACACACACACACACACACACACACACACACACACACACGAATTATACATGCACGAACGAATGATACATTTTGTAAGTGTGTGTTAAGGCTAGAGCTTTAAATTAGAGGTATATAAATACTGATTTTATACTTCTTTGGTAACATAGAAATAGATATAAAAAATTTACTATAATTTATTAATTTTATATCTTGTTTCTATGTTACCCATTTAACTTTTAAGTCTGTATTCAGCTAGCTCAAATTAAAGTTCTAAATACGAGTATTACACACACTTACCTAATGTAGTGTTATTACACTTACCACTCGCCCTCTTCCATGCATAATGTTTTTCTGCTTTGCCATTTCATTTGTACATATGTATATGTATTAACTCTTGCTAACTTATGTTTTACAGTCCTGATCAAGGCTTGCCGAAACGTCGGCAAATAATGAAATCCATTTCGGGTCTTTTTGAGAAGACCAAATCCAGTTACTTTTGAAGTAGCAGTAGTGATTTTATCAGTGATTCAGCGCATGCGCATAACTCCCTTGCCTTCCTATTGGAGGATTCCGATGAGCAATTGTATTGGTTCTTGCTGGGAGTAAAGTAACCTTCAACAGTGAATTAGCGTTTGTTTGTGAAAAGCTCTGTATATGTTATTGAGAAAAAATTGGTCTTTTACAATTTGTTCGCGATGTTCCTGACAAACAAAAACCGATTGGTTTCTTACTCGCAAAAATTAATATAATTATATTAATCTTCTTGAGCGAGCGTAAACGCAAGTATGCCCATAATGCTAAATGTAAAATATCCAAAAAGTGAGAGAGAGAAAAAAGTAATAAAATATGTGTGTTTACAAATATCATTGTTTATATTATCCTTCATAACCTCCAAAACTTTAAGTTAACTTTAATGCTTAATAAATTTTTTCGTAGTTGAAAGAATTTATTTTGATCATATTAACCTTTTTATTAATAAATATTGCTTGCCATTATCAAATATGGATTATAACCGTAGATAACGAGTCAAGTAGTAATAGGTTTCCAGCAAAGAACCTGTACGCTAATCAGTAAGCTTATCAGCAAGTATGAGTAACTGTTATAAATCACTACTGCTACTTCAAAAGTATCTGGATGTGGTCTTCGCAAAAAGACCCCTCATTTCCTTATATAAAAAAGGTAATTTTATTAAGATACCAAGACCGAACCCTGACATTATTATTAAAGCATACATGTAAGAATGCATTACCTTCGCATCCCCAGCCGTCAACGATCTCCTCTTCCTGAAAAGATGAAATTTTGAGCTTTCCACGTCATTTCCTGTGATCATCGATACAAGAATTATCGACGATTTTGCCGTTTTAACGAGTTAATCGCCAACTTAAAATCAACAAGAACTATTGGTTACATTTGACAGTTGTACCACAACAGATTCCTCTCGAGCGCCTAGCCGGCGATCTTCGACGCAGATAAAATTCTTCAATATTAATAAACGATCGAACCTCCTTCCGCAAGCCGATCAAAGAGGCCCAATACTCTCCTCTATATTCGTACGATGATCCGCTCTAGGATCAGATCTTTGAGACAATAGACCGACTAAACCCTTTGATGTTGCCGCCTCCCCGTGTCCTTCCTTTGTGCGGGTACGTTACTAGACTACGTGCTTACTCCTATTCAGGCGGGTATTCACCCATTTACATATCAATCCTATGCATTGAATAATATACATCCTTAAACAGATTTATTAAATAACCATTCACCGTCCAGGATGGTTTATAGAATGGAAACCATCGTGATCAAGAATTCCTTAAGCATACTTGGACTAGATATGCATTTTCCTTCTTTCTTTATATATATATATATATATATATATATATATATATATATATATATATATATATATATATATATATTTATATATATATATATATATATATATATATATATATATTATATATATATATATATATATATATATATATATATATATTTATATATATATATATATATATATATATATATATATTTATATATATATATATATATATATATATATATATATATATATATATATATATAACGACGGGTAAGTCGACCCACATCCATCATGATAGTTTCGGTCAAAACAAAAAATTTTAAGCCCGTATTGCCTTATCCAAAAGTTATCCATTTTCAAGAATTTATTTTGTTTTTTTTTTTTTAAATAGTCATTGTTACGTTACTAAAGATTTAATTTTAAAGACATTCAGAATAAACAATTAATTAAATGAAACTAAAATAATAATGTAAATTTTAATTATTGGGTCGTACCATCCGTCTTGTAAAAATTTGATATGTAGTTTTATTTCGTTAATACCTAGTTTATTCTAAATGTGCTGATTACGAAAACAATAATAACTTTCCGTTCAAATGCTAGAAATAAAAAATAAAATAAAAAAAACCCTGAGCACCAGAGACATTAAAAAATCGTAAAATATTAAATATCTTGAAAACGGACAACTTTTGAATTAGACAATATGGGCTTAAAATTGTTTGTTTTGACCAAAGCTATTGCATCGATGGATGTGGGCCAACTCACCTGTAATCCTGTATATATACACACATATATTCAGTAAAAGCATTATTTTCAATATTATCAGGCTGTACCGTATGAAATGTCAGTTTTGGACTTGCCGATTTCCTTCAAATGTCTTGAAACTGTCGTGGCTCCTACTCCGAGTTCATTGGCATATTCCCTAGTGCTTTTTGAGGGACCAGCTTCAACCCTTTCTTTCAGGTGGTCATTGTCAAGCTTGGCTTCTGGCCTTCCTCGCTCCTCGTTGTCAAGGTCAAAATTTCCACTTCGAAACCTGGAAAACCACAGGTAAACAGTTCGTTCCCTCCCCGAACGCCGTGTTAATGTTCAAACACGCCTCAGCAGCGCTATGCCGAGCTTAAATTCATAACGAAAAATAATACGGATTTCCGTTGAAGTCGTAATTTAAGTTTTATTTTTTTTTTCTGAGAGGCTCGTTCCCACAACACAGTACGTAAGTTACTGATTAAATAATAGGAATAAAAGAGCTTTAATTCTATATGAATAACAATGGTGTTTGTAAATAATGAAATAAAAAAGGGAAAGGATTAAATCGCAAAGTAAACAAAACTGACATTTCATACGGTACAGCCTGATAGATAAATTTTAAAACCATAAGAAATGTGACTCACATTTCATTTAATATAGAGAATTATTTGAAACGAACGTTAATTGTTTCAGAGCCTGGTTTCGCAGCTAGTGCGATCATCTTCAGGTACCGGCGGAGAGCAAGAGCCTACTGAGGAGATCCGGCGGAAGTTCGAAGCATGGTGGTCTGTGCAACAGCTGAGATTGGCCCGGCCACACCCTCCTTGGTACTCGCCACCTCCACCGCCCCCGCAGGCCAAGCAGCCGCAGGAACAGGGGATACATCCAGCCATGCAGGTAAGGGAACTTATTAAAAAAAAATCTGATAAAACAATATAATTTATTTTTTCCGCTACAAAACGATAAAAAAAAAAAAAAAAACAAAAAAAAAAAACAAACTATTTCACCATTATGGAAATAGTTGGAGTTCCGTATCGGTAGATAATGAAACAAAATAAATAATAAATGCTGAATTGATAAATATTTATTACATTTTGGATACATTTGATTTGATAAACATTTTATCAACAAACATCGTCAGTTTTGTTGTCCCCCTAATGGGACGTAAACTTACTATTCATTTGAAAATCATTTTATTCAGTACATGATTTTTTAAAAACCTTTCTCTGACATAAAATTCAGCTGTGATCATTCATATTTTCATAAAAATATATATATATATATATATATATATATATATATATATATATATATATATATATATATATTCATCTAAATTATATTTGCATTGTCTTTTGATATTTCATCTACTAGTATCCACATTAGTAATTTCATCTACAAGTATCCACATTAGTAATTTCACCTAAGTCTAAGTACTATTACGTTTATCATTCCCTATTTAGGTAAACTAAAATTTGAATTCCCAAGTATACGCTATTCAGTCAATTTGTCTGTACTTTTACATTTGTCAATAAATTATATGAACACAACTGTTCAAAATCTAATCCCTCCCAAAGGCTCAGGGATGAATAAAAAGCAACTAAAATCAGTAAGCCAAATATATAAATATCCAAAAATATAACTTATTTCAAAAATTGAATTTTCAAATGATTGTCTTCAACTGCAGTACCCTTGTTCTTTTTTTTTATAATTATTTATGTAAACTTTTTTGTCTTTTTGTTTCTAATTACTTATTTATTTTTATTTTAATAAAACGTTTTATTATTCTTGACGTATAATTGAAATGGTGAACCGAGTTTCTTGAGCTGGTTGCCTACAATTGCAGAGCTCATAAATAAATAATTATTCTCTTAAATATCACCAAAACGGTTGCTAAATTTAGCTGAGTAAAACAGGGTCATTCGAAAAACTACTAAATTTCCTTGATTCGTTTGTAGATTTCGATGGGGCCACATCAGTCGGAGAAAACTGTGTTTAAAGTTTTGGAATGTTTTGAAGGCTATAGGTTAGGTTTGTTGCCTCTTTGAAGGTTTTTGATGTTACGGACTCTGGGAAATTATTTCACCAAGTAAATGTATAAAAATATATATATTTTTCCATAACTAGTAAAAAAAACATAATAAACAATAAACTGATGCAAAAAAAATGGTTCCCTTGACTAAACTACTAGCAATAAATAAACAAATAAAATCTATTGAGAATGCACCACATAATATAGAAATAACAATACTAATAATAATGTAATGTAATTCCTGCATTCCTGCGAGTCGGACTTTCATTGAAATGGTGTTTCATTTGTGCCTTAAAGCGAAGGCCTGAAGCGGTTCTTCCTGCCAAGATGGGAAAGCGAGAATTGAGAGCAACTGTTTAGTTTCTTCACATGTTCTGATAATAAATCGCAAGGAATGCGCCGTTCTGCATGGAAATACGCCCGAAGCGGTTTATGCGTCATTATGCTACTTTATGACAATAGCATTTCACATAAAACTACCAACTTCAACTGCCTACTAATGCCGCCATCTTTACGGCCGGTGTCTTCAGCTATTCCTTCAAGTATTCATCCTATTTCAGCCTGATTCTTGTTTATTAGCGCGTTTCCTCCCTAGCTCTAAAGGGATATATATGTATATATATATATATATATATATATATATATATATATATATATATATAATTGATGTATGATTACAGCTTGTGCATTTTTTATAATCATAATTTAAAAGTACAACTCGTAATTTTAAGTTCAATTTTCCCTTGTCTATTGAAATTTAATTTTTTAGTATCTACCTCAGTAAATTCATCTGAGCCTAAATACTATTTCTTTTTAATTTTTTTTTATTTATTTTTTTTTTCAACTTTTCGAAATTTTAATAAACCAATTCAAAATGTTTCAGGAAAAATTATCAATATCTAAAATAAACAAAGAAGATAAAAAAATCACCAGAAATATAACCTATAAATCTTAAAGTGTAGATGGAGATAGTTAGCCGCTGTAGAGATACGAAGACAGGTATAGTTGGGATTCGGCTAGGAGAAAAACGTCAGACTATCAAAAAGAAATCTGTATTTTGGACGTTTCGACTGCAACAATGGCAGCCTTCTTCAGCACTAGAGAATGCCTAGGGGGGAGGGAGGAAGACCTCGAGGACAACTTAGGTACTTCTACCATGGTTACCTAAGTGGTCCTCGAGGTCTTCCTCCCTCCACCCTAGGCATTCTCTAGTGCTGAAGAAGGCTGCCATTGTTGCAGTCGAAACGTCCAACATACAGATTTCTTTTTGAAAGTCTGACGTTTTTCTCCTAGCCGAATCCCAACTATACCTGTCTTCGTATAAATCTTAAATATTGAAATGATTGCTATAAGCTGCAGTGCCCTTTTAATTGGCTTTCTTTATTTTTCCATTTATTTTGTTCTTTTTTTTTTTTTTTTTAGTGGTATTTTATTTAAACGTTTTGCATATTTGTCACATTACTTATTTAATTTAAATTATTTGATTTTCTTTAACAAATTATGTTTTTATTGACGAAGTACTGAAATCATCAGCTTGATGAGCTCATCGCCTTAAGTTACAGAGCTCATAAATAAATAAATAATTATTAAAAATACAACAAATTAAAGCTTATAACACAAAAAAATATTTTTTTTTAAATGGGAATTTTATCCCGACAATATTACTGGCTAGTTGGATCATATTGTATAGATCATACAAAATCTACCAGTCATATCCTACATCAGTCATTTCCTATTCCATTATTGCAGAATTCCCGTCCGTTTTCCTGTTTCACTTCAATACTCCATTATTCTTATGATTGCGGTAAATCAGGAGACTAGTAAGTGTTCGGTTTGGTTCTTGTTTGTAATATCTAACGTATTCTTCTCATTAGATGACCACAACGAATACCGTGTTTCGTTGCAATATGACAAAAACTACGGCTGGTATGGTCAAATTAGTATTTTGGGTCCGGGGTAACACCCCCCCTTCTCCCAGTGGACCAATTTTGATGGTTAACGAACGTTTGCCAAGAGAACGTCATCGTTAGATGAAAAAATGCCTAACTCTCTATGGAACAAAATTTCCATCCGATGGGTTATTCAAACACGATTATCTCGAAAATATTCAAGCTATGACGCTGTACTTGGTCGCATCTTAACGATAATTTAATAAGCTACAACTTTTGTATTCAGGCGTTTTTTCGTACAACGCTTCGTTTAAGCGATAATTCGGGATTTGTCCAAAAAACACGGTTGTTTGTGTTTTTCTGGAAAACGAAGCGAAAACGAGAAAATCGCCAAAGAACTTTTTGACTTAGTTTTTCGATTCCCCATCGATATACGAAGTCTGTCGGGTTAAGACTGAGATGCCCTTTATATATAAATATGAAAACGTTGTTTTTCAGTTATGACTTTGAAAGACATTGGTAAATATCTCTTTATCAACCATCAAAACTGTATGGACCTAGCTTCAGAGGTGTACGCTAGAGGGCACTTATGGCACTCACAGGCAAGAGTTGCCACATTTTAAGTTTTTATTTTTATTTTAAAGTTGTGTCACTTTAGAAATAATAGTGCTATATTTGTTTTTGTTTCGATTAGTATTAAGCGGGAAAAAATCTATTACTTTCAAACTTAGTTTTGAAGTTTTGAAGGACGTTTTCAACATTCTGTCATAAGATTAACCGCAATAACTGTATTCCTTCCTTGAAGTGATAAAAAAGTTGCCATAGTGGATGACTATGGAAGACATTTTATCACCAAAAGATGAAAAACTAAAATAAAATAAGGGCTAGGAAGGAAATTTCTCTTTATGATTTTCCTATTTATTTTGCATTTGAATTAAAAAATGACGCTGATAAATATATATTATCGTGATGAGCAAGACGGTAAAAGTATAAAAATTCTAAAGAAAAAAAAAATAAATTCAGATAATATTGTTCTAGAGTAGTAAAACTTCATGAAGATCCTACAGAGCATTAAGTAATGCAATTTTACTTGCAGATAGAACCTGTCACGCAATCCGCTATCACCGTATAAACATCTAAATAAATCTTATAGATTCTATTTCATTCGTTACTTATCGAAGTTGCTTAAAGGTTTTTATTGCTCTTTGTTCATTTTAATGCTTTGACATCAATAAAAATCTGTTGTTAGAAAGATCACTAAACGTCTGTTATAAATCTTTGAGCACGCTTATACACTCATTGCTGTGATTAAATGATTTGGATCATGACCTTAGATTCAAAATATCCCAGTATTACCTTCGAAAAAAGTGTTTGAATAAAAAAAAAAAAAACAAAGTCCGACTCGCTGGAAATGCGTCGTGTTTCGATGATTCTTTTCTGTAGTCCCCCCCCCTCTATTTTATTTTTAAAATTTTTCTAGAATGATTAAGTAAAAAAAATTATTTGTTTTTATTCTAAGCTTTACAAATGACTCTAGGGATAAGAACGGAAAATCGCTAAAATTACACAGTTCCTGCGAATCTGGCTTTTTTTAAATTTACCTATATTACTTGTTCTGCCTGATAGGTGAAATGGTCATGTAGTTGGTAATATCCCGTTTTTATAACGACAGTTTCTGGGTTCCAAATCAGACCGGGTGAATTATTTTTCCGAAAAAAAAAAAAAATCTGATAAATAATGAATAACCTCTATATAATATTATTCTGTTCAACTAAATATCGCACTAGTATTCGAAAGTCACCCCCCCCCCCGAAAAAAAACTCAACTGAGACACAAGTTCTCTCTGGTGTAAAGCTCTGATACACATATTACTCTGGTGTTCATACAGTACAACCGCGGGTGGTCATGGGCACCCAACAGAAGGAAGGAGCTTTCCTAAATAAATCTTAAATATATTGTTTAAATTTCATTAAATTAAAAATTGAATTGAAAGAAATAATTTAAAACATAAAATGAAATAAATCTAAAAGCCTCCCACCCACTCCGCAGAACGGGCACCATCCGAACCCAGAACCAATCTCTTTTTAAATATGGTTCAACAGGGTATATACATACAATTTTGATGGTTGATAAAGAGATATTTACCATATCTTTCAAAGTCATTACTCAAAAACACCGATTTTGGATTTGTGTCACTTTAGAAATACCAGTGCCATTTAAACAGTTACACAAAATGATTCATACACTAGATTTTACATTGATAAAAAAATGTTAAGTCTATTTTAATCCCTAACAATTTGCTCCGGCTACTACTAAACTCGGATTATGAACAGAGAATCCGTTTGATAAATTACAAAAACACCTCTAATATCTTGGAGAGATAATCCATGGGTTCACGGAATTAGATTTCAGAAGCCAAACAACCTTAATCACAACCGATCCAGGAAACCAACTTGGCGTCAGTATAGGAAAACAGGAGATTCCGAGACACGGATTTTTATTTCAGTTTTTTTTTTTTCTTTTCCTTCCATTCCGTTATCCCTGTAATCCAGATTATTTTGTTGATGGTTCCCGACTGCCTCGCCCTAAGCCGGGCATCATGATAACCAAAGCCCCTAATCAGGATGGCGTCCTTGAAACAACCTTCTCGAGGTTTGCTGATTAGATATGGGATTGTTGACAATAAGCCCTTCCATGTCATCGGCGGATTTTATTTCCGCCTTCACAAGGCGCCTAAAAATAATTATGAGTTACTTTTGATTCGCATTTGCTATTTCCTCCCACATTTTTTTTTTTTTTTTTTTTTTTTTACAGCAATGTTGATATTTTGGATAAACGTCGTACATCGTTCTAATAGTTTAGTGTGTCCAATACGAACTCTATATGGAATTAAAAAGTCAAGTCGAGGGAGCAATAGTTATTCCCTGGCGAAACTGTGTCATCCTGGCGAGTTTTCGTTAATTTCCCTAGTGTCATTAGTAAAGGAATAGAATCAGTTATTAGTACGGTTTGATCTTTCCTTAAAAATATAAAATAAAATCTCAAAGAGAAGGAAGTTTAAAGCCCCACAACAGGAACCTGGCAGTATCCTAAGCCGAAACGACTCCCCCGCCTTCCTAACGTTCGCCCTGCAAAAACACTATTATTAATAAGATTCTTATTTTATTGCCTTCTTATACTAAAATACTAATTTTACTGATAATTTCAATTTAAAACAATCAATTAAAAAGAGAGTTAAGCAAAGACAAAAAGAACAAAAGAAACACTTTCGTAGTTTTAAGCCCTTATTTCTCCGATTGACATCATCCCATCGAAAATTATTTAGCAATTTTTTTGTAGAGACATTAGTAAGCTTTCGGATGGTCACCTTCCACTTGCCACGACTTTCCAACCGATTTCAAGATATTTACGAAAAAATACGAAGATCCCAAAACTATTCAGGTCTATTAATACAATTTTTTTTTCCGAATGCGTCATCCTTGCGTGTTTACGTTAACATCCGTGTCCTTAGTAAAGGAATAGAAGCAGTTTTTAGTAGGGTATGATCTTCCGTTAAAAATATGAAACCCCCTTCTCAACGTTTGCTCTAAGAAAACACTAATACCAATAGTTTTCTCATTTTCTTACCTTGTTTTACTAAAATACTCACTTTACTGTTAAATGAAATTTTAAAAAAATTAGAGAGAAAAACCCTCTTCAAAAGAACTTTTTGAAGAAGTTTTGAGCACTTATATCTCCGATTGACATCGCCCCATTGAAAATCAGCACAGAACCTTTCGAACAGACAATTTTTTAAGCTTCTAAATGTTCACCTTCCACGATTTTCTAATCGTTTTCGAAACATTTATGAATAAATACGAAGATCCCGAAACTTGTCGTGTTGATTAATATAATTTTTTTCGAATATTTCCTAACTCCAAATGCAACCAACATTTAAATATCTTAGTTTAGATGAAGTTCAAACATTTAGAAAATGGTTGAATTGAATCCAATTATTTTAAATTCCCACAAGTTTTGTATCCACAAATCTCGAAAATTATACTGCACCTAATGCCAACAAACGAAAATCCTTACGCGCAACGATTTTTGTCTGGTTAAGGGAATTCTGCTGTTGAGGGATCGTCTTTTAAATTAGGCATGATATTTTTGTACCACAATCATCAAAATACAACCATTTTGAAACTGTGACCGCGCAGTCTCTGGACGAACAGACATATATAAACACAGACTTTTGTATATATGCAAATTTGAACCTTCGTTATTTAAAGTGATGTATGAGGGGTATCTGAAACATCACTTCCGGATAGCTTCATGAGATAAATCTTATAAGCGCGTTCCTTCTCAATGGAGGGATGGAGGAAACCCGCTAAAAGTGAATTCGAGGAGCCTTTCATTCCCCCTGGCTTTGGTCTAGTTCTTTATTTTCTTAATCCTCAAAAAATTCTTCCTAATGTTTATCAAAATGTCAGATTTTTGGTTTTGCGTATCACACAAGTCCCTAGCGATGCCCATTTATATGTCTCCTTAATCATATAATGTAGCAATAGCAAAGTAACATGATTTTTTGTTGTATTACGACTTCTTTTAAATATTATCTGATATATGTATCTGTTGCAGATGGTTCAAAACCAGCACCCGACACCCAAAACCAGGATGCGCACTAGCTTCGACCCAGAGCTTGAACTACCGAAACTTCAGCAGTGGTTTATGGAGAACCAGCATCCCAGCAGACAACAGGTTAGGAACTATACATAAATTCATAAATAATGTAATTTACACACATATGTAAATAATAATATAATAGGTAATTATTGAAAATTTAAAAATATTTACATTGTAATATCCACTCAGGCTCTCTTGGCTGTTTAGTTTGAAAAAGAAATTGTCACGCTTTTTTGTAGCAGATTGTTTAGGATCTCATTCTAAATTAATTTAATCAATTGATTTATCAATTGGTTATTAAATAATGCTATTTTCTTTCAGATCCAACAATTTGTGAGGGAACTGAATAGCCTTGAATCTAGACGAGGCCGAAAACCATTGGACGTAAATAATGTGGTTTATTGGTTCAAGAATGCCAGAGCAGCACAGAAGAGGGCAGAAATCAGAAATCTGCCACCAGGTAAAGGGAACTTTTGTTATTATTATTATTATTAGTATTATTATAGGGTATTATAAAATAACAAAATTAAAAAAGTAAACAAAATGGACAACCGTCTGAAGAAGAAGAATAGGATTTCTGCAAAATATCACTCACAAAAAAACTTCCGCCGGAGAATGCCGTATAAAGAAGAAAAATTATTCTCCCCAGCGAAGAAAACTCAAAAGTAATATATATATGGGGACGAGGTTAGCTCAGTGGTAGAGCACTCGACTAATGAACTGGAGGACCAGGTTCAAAACCTGAGCGCTCACTAAAGATTTTTTCTTCTAGTGCTGCTGTTCGAGGGTTGGATTTGGGATCACAGATCGTCCCTAGACTCACCCAGCCTTTAATTAATTTAATTAATAACGGGTACCTTGGGTGCTAATGACTCTAGCAGTCGAAGCAGACAAGGGGAAAGTCAGGCGGCCGGAGCATAGTGTTGACCACACCATCTTCCTAGTGTGCCGTATGGTCAAGAATCAGATACCTCTACAGTATCTGCCTCTCTGGGGGGACTGATTTATATATATATAGGCATTTGAATGACTTTTCCGATTTAGGAGCCGTTTTCGTGATATTTATTAAAATTCTGTTGATGAAATATTTGTTATTTTTGCAAATCTTGTACTACTCGAAAAGTAAGCAATACGTAATTTAGTTTGAATGAATCTCAAACGTTTAAAAGCATTTTCAATTCAATCTGTCGTTTTGGAGTTGTCAGACCATAATTATAGTTTTATTTTGTTTTCAAGATTTCTCAAAAAAAGGCTTAAGAAATCGCATTGAAAGTGGTTATATATGGTATCACAAGTTTAAATCATTAAAAAAAAAAATAAAATCCACCAACAAGCCTGTTAACGCAAAGTTGTAGGCGAAGGGACTTTAAGGGGGCACCTACATTGGACCCGATCCGACAGCCACCGATTGTCGAAAGAAAAACAAACACATGCATCTTAATGGAGGTTCCTACATTCCGATCCGATCAGATGGCCACCGATTCTCGGCCGTTCAAACTTGTTTGCTTCTAGACTGACTTTAGACCGACGAAGCAAAATGTCGTCAAACCACACAATATGTTTCAAAAAGGTCTACAGCCTCTAAATCTTAAACGATTTCAATGTTTTGTTTTTTTTTGTTTTTAAATGAAAGCTAATAAAATTTAGAACAACTTTGTTAATTCACATATGTGTTTTATGTTTCCCTTGTTTATTTAATTACGTGGAAAGATGTTGATAACCATTCAATGGTTATAACCTTCCAATGTTTATAACCTTCCAATACATGTAACCTTCTAGCTACCTTTCTTATAAATAATTTTAAAATTTTCTATGCTTATTAGGTGGTATTTCTTAAGTTATTCAATCATTTCACCTCACTAGGAGGTCATTGCTGACGAGCTGTGACTAAATCGGATCGGATCGCGACCAATATAGGCACTCACGTCGGCCGTTGTCGGTCAAACGAAATCGGATCGGGAGAAATACGGGTCCGATGTAGGTCCAACCTTAGTCAGGTTTCGATCGTGGTATATTAATAAATCTAAATTTTACATGAATATGCCCTTTTCAACGTCATCTGAGCGTCCTTCAGACGTTAATCGAGGATGAAGTTGGGCGGCCTTGAGCATAGAACCCTCATATTGTAAAATATTACTCTATGCATTAATATATAGAATGTAATAACCAATAAAGAAACTGATTTGAAAAAAATATGTATCACTGATTACATCTAATCAAGGAAAAACTTCACTACAGATCTTATGGTACTTAGGATTATCTGAAGATCCGTTTTGCATATTATTAAATTATATTGGTGTATTTATTATATTTCATTTATATGTTTAAATTTATTATTGTATAAATTTATTATTGTATTTATAATTATGATTGTTATTGACTTGCAGCCCTGCAGTACAAACTGATGCTGAACGGCTATCACAGCAACAGCCAATCCCCAAGTGAAGGGGGTGCAGCAAAGAGCCCTGGATCCATGAACCAGGATTCAGCAGAAACACTAGAACCTCTACTGTCGCCGCAGGCCAGCCCTCAGCCGGTGGACAAGTCGCCAGTTGGCATCAACCATGTGAGTTAATGGAAGTAAATAAATACACAATCTAGCCAAAACTAATAAAAAAAAAACTGTAGACAATAATATTTAATGTAAAAATGAAGCAAGTAGATTTACGGACGATGGCATGATAAGCCCATAGGAAAAACGTAAGCGTATCTATACCTGACATATCTCGAGCGAAGTCCTTGAGCGGTTAAGGAATTCAAGTGGGCTTACCAATACTCCAGACAAAATGTAAATGTGGATCTCTGGGCGGTTGGGCACGTTCTTATTATCAGGCTGTACCGTATGAAATGTCAGTTTTGGACTTGCCGATTTCCTTAAAATGTCTTGAAACTGTCGTGGCTTCTACTCCGAGTTCATTGGCATATAACTAAGTGCTTTTTGAGGGCCAAGCTTCAACCCTTTCTTTCAGGTGGTCGTTGTCAAGCTTGGTTTCTGGCCTTCCTCGCTCCTCGTTGTCACGGTCAAAATTTCCACTTCAAAACCTGGAAAACCACCGGTAAACAGTTCGTTCATTCACCGTTCCCTCCCCGAACGCCGTGTTAATGTTCATACACGCCTCAGCAGCGCTATGACCGAGCTTAAATTCATAACGAAAAATAATACGGATTTCTGTTGAAGTCATAATTTAAGTTTTATTTTTTTCTCAGAGGATCGTTCTCACAACTCAATAAGCAAGTTACTGATTAAATAATAGGAATAAAAGAGCTTTAATTCTATATGAATAACAACTTTGTTTGTAAATAATTAAATAAAAAGGGGAAAGGATTAAATCGCAAAGTAAACAAAACTGATATTTCATACGGTACAGCCGGAATAACGGATCTTTGGGTGTAATTTTATTCTAAAAAAGATCAAACTCCGCTGTGGAAGAAGGTATGTGCCATTTTTATGTGATCATCTAGGAAAAAATATATTAAGAAAAATTTTTTATTTGTTTTATGCGAAAATTCAACCACTTAAGGTACGTTTCCATTCTGGCAATTCCTCGGCACATGTCGCACCACATGTGCCCGGGACTTGTACAGTTTTGTTTCCAATTCTCTGCGACATGTCGCAGATGTATTTGTTGCAAGAATGAGGTATATCGCACTAGTATTTCTAAAGTGACCCACTAAAAAAAAAAAAAAAAAACTCAACTGAAAATGTGTCACTCTTATTATTTATGGGGAATATCATTAATACAGGAAGAGTGATACAAGTGCCTTTTTGGTAGGTGTGCACACCGTTGTAGTGGCTGATAAAGAGATATTTACCGTGTATTTCATAGTCATAACTGAAAAGCACCGATTTTTGAGTTGTGTCACATTAGAAATACTAGACACTTTTTAGAAGATTAGACACTTTTTAGGTTAGGTTCTGAGGACACTAGACAGGGTTGTATGTGTAAACGGTAGTTTGCGCATTCGCGTGTTCTTGGCACAAGTTGCGGACTGATTTCATTAACCTAGGCACATGTCGCCGGCACATGTTTTGTCGCGCGGTCGTCTGGCACATTTTTGTCCCAGGCACATGTGCCGCGACTTGTTGCTAATGGTTTCCATTCTGCGATTTGTCCCCGGCACATGTCGCAGAGCAGACTTGTAGTAATAGAAACGGGGCTTTAGAGTGATTGTTGCCTTAATACTTATTGGATTTTGAGATTTTTCTTTTTGTGGCGAGGATTTTAATGTAATATATTTGCTCCAGGATGATGATAATTGAAGGTTCGGGCCAAAATGGTGCTAAGCAACATTTTTAACAAAACTTAACTGTAGCTGCTAAATGTTGGATATTATGTGAGGCTATCTGTCTATGATGCAAACGCTACTTAGCAACGTAATATGTATAGCATTCCACATAATATCCAACATATGGCAGCAACAGTTAAGTTTTATTAGAAATGTTGCTTGGCACCATTTTGCCACGACCCCTTCAATTATAAGTTGAAAATCGAAATATTATTAGGATAACGTTAAATAAGGTACATTATTAAAATTATTGCTTTCTAAAATTTGGCTTTCTATCTATTGTATTCGTTGCCTTCCTAAGGACTTCTTTCTTTTCAGCTTATTTTAATAGAATTTCTGCCACAATTCTTCAGAAAATCTCGCTGTGTTTCTAGAATAAAATCTCTTAAGTACCCAATAATAATAGTCTTTGGCGTCTGAGAGAACTATTTATTTTTGCGTTTTGTCTCCTCAATAACGATATTTTTTTTCCTAACAGGACGGGAGCGGAGCTGAAGAAGGTGGAGACAACCAGAACCAAGGACACGATTCAATAAGCGACGCTGCTAACAACAACAACGGAGCAGAGAAAGAAGAACCTGGAGACATGTCCCAGGACGAAGAGGAAGAGGATGATGACGAATACGAGAAAGACTACAAGGCCCTCGCTAAGAGCGAAGGTGCAGGATCTGGCCAGCGAGGTCCCGGGTTTCCAATGGTCCCTAATTCCATGTTCAGCCATTCCATCATGTACATGTCACACTACTTCCCGGGACTCAACTCATCTCCCGGTTCTCTGTCTTCGCTCGCCGACGAACGGAGGAAGAGGAACCGCACTTTCATAGATCCAGTCAGCGAAGTGCCCAGGCTTGAGCAGTGGTTCTCGGTGAACACACATCCTTCGCATGCGCTCATCCTCAAGTATACAGACGACTTGAACCAGATGCCCTACAGGCAGAAGTTCCCCCCTCTGGAGCCCAAGAATGTTCAGTTCTGGTTCAAGAACCGGAGAGCGAAGTGCAAAAGACTCAAGATGTCCCTTTTCGACCATGGGTCCAATAGCTACCTTCAGCCGAGTTACCCGCACCACATACCCAACTCGCTTAGTGGCGAGCCGTATCAGGCTCATTAAACCCATTGTGTGTATCTAAAAACATTCCTAGTATCCATTATAATAAATAATTAGTTTATCTCGTATATTTTACTGATGAAAATTCAAAGAACAAAATTCTTTGGACTTTCACGAAAGACTTACATGTCAGCAAGATTTTTCTCAGAAGGCACATTGCTCTCAGTTCTCAATTTCAGTAATCCCGCAATGGCCAAAGATTTGCCTGTGATTCCAGATCTACCATCATTATCAATACCAACTCAGAATAAGGACGTTATTCTTATATAAATGACAGCAAAACTAACTTTGGATACAGAAAAGTACCCCAGAAATAGACGAAGATCATACTTTATTGGACCCATTGGACCAATAATAATAAAATTAATCAACATCTCAAACGAAGACAAAAAAAGTCTTTAACATCCATAATTTCTCGTAAAAGAAGGCTTCCCTCAAGGTTAGCAACGCTTTGCACGGGTTAAAAATATTTACATGTTCCTTAATGTTGTCAGGTACTCGATAAAAATTCAATACTTCTTGATCATCAAAAGATTCAAAGTATTTAAGTTTGATACCAGTAGACTATTAAAAGCAGTCCATAAATGTAACATAAAAACACAAGACCATTATGTTTTTTTTTATTGTATTATATGTACAGAATATGTTACATCAAAATCTTTATGATTTAAAATTTTTGAATATTAACGAATTGAGAAGTAATATTCTTTTATAGATTAAGACGAAAACGTGAAATAATCTGAGCCTAAAATGAATAATTTCCTACTTAATTTCCTACATATATTACGGAATTTTAGACATTTTGTAAGACTATTTTATTTCACAATTTTCGGAAGTAAAATTGCATTTTCTAGAAATAGTTAATTTACTTTGAAGATTATATGTTGTTGTTAAAAAAATTCCATCGAGTACTCTGCGAACAATTTATAAGATTCCGAATAATAATTGAGACATGAGAAACCAATTTACTTTACAATATTCGTTTTTGTTACATTTTACATAAAATATGTAAAATTTATATTTATATCTTAAATTATTTGGACTAGTATAGAATACCATTTAACAATCCATTTTACTTATATATATATATATATATATATATATATATATATATATATATATATATATATATATATGTGTGTACTTTTATTTCGTACCTTGTGATCGGTGGATGGTCTTTGGATTTTTGATCTCTATTGTCATTCTATACTAGTTTTATTTTTATTAAATGTTATCAGTTCTCCTATTGGTTACTTGTTTTTTGTTTTGACAAGTTAAATTAATTATAAAGTTTTTTATTATTATAAAATATATATATACATATATTAGACATATTTATACGTATACGGATAAGACGTAAAATAAATTACTAAAGTGTTTTAACTGAACACCGAATTTAATTTGTTAAACTTTGTAAATGTGTATAATAAAAAAAATGATATATATATATAAATATGTATTTATACCCTTGTATGACTGATGTAAGTAAAACCCTCCGTAAATGTATTGTGAATGACCAATTATGGTTATAATGTTAATTGTGTGTTCCAAAATTTATACCAAAGATGAATGTCGCTTAAGAGGACAAATATACACTGTTACACAAATATACAGAACAGTGTAAAAAAAAGAAACCTCTTTAGACTTGTTAGAAGTTTCCCTGTTTGTTTTATTTTATAGATTGTGATTATCGGTTAATTTACAAATCACTGTGAATAGTTTTTATATATGTATGTTCATTGTTAAAATGTATATTTCATGGAAAATGTATTGAAATATATAAATGGCTATATAGATCTTTACATAATGCTAAAATATATGTGTATATGTGATGTAAATAAACTTATACCAAATGTTAGTTTAATTTTTTTTATTTTAAAATTTCATTTGGATGGGGTTCTCCAAATTTGGCCTAACAGAAGTGAAGACATCGGCCGCATGACCGAAAATTGATTTTGGCGCGAAATTAAATTCTTATTTTGGCGGGATTTGTATTTTTTTTCTAGATAAATGGCAGGAATCCTGGTGCAACACGACTTCCAACAATCTTCGAGAAATCAAGCACACTGTACAGGAATGGCCATCCAGTAAAAGGTCAAATAGACGGGAAGATGTCGTTTTATGCCGTTTCAGGATTGCCATCCAGTAAAAGGTCAAATAGACGGGAAGATGTCGTTTTATGCCGTTTCAGGATTGCCATCCAGTAAAAGGTCAAATAGACGGGAAGATGTCGTTTTATGCCGTTTCAGGATTGCCATCCAGTAAAAGGTCAAATAGACGGGAAGATGTCGTTTTATGCCGTTTCAGGATTGGCCATTCACGACTGACACATTCCTACATAATGTCAAAACAGAACAGACCTAGATCTAAGTACTGCAATACTCAGCTATCAATAAAGCACATACTGACAATGTTTAGACACAGGACACATTTTAACCTTTAAGTACTGACGTATGGTCCCTGGGACCTTATGGTGGGTATTTCTAGAAATCGCCCCTAGTAGTTACCTTTTGATTGCACACATTCAATGAATATATAATTTATTTCAAAATTCAGTAAACAAAAGGTCCCAGGGACCTTACCTCAGTACTTAAAGGTTAAATTACCCTAAAAGTTCACCGACTTACTTTCCCATGGAAGCCAGTACATCTATGAACTTATTAAATCTCTATTACATACACATTTATACAAAAATATTTGAAAAAGAAAACAAGAGTCATTTAGTGCAAATGATTTTTTGTTAATTCACCCAACAAAAAGATACTCTCTTTTTGTTGGGACAGAACAGAACATACAGCCACATATAATTCGACACTAACACTCAATAAATGGTAGAAAGAGGCTTTTGAAACATAACCAAAACGAATTTTATTCCTAAATGATTAAGGAAAAATATATAGTTTTATCACCAAATGGTATACAAAAAAATAAAAATAGAAATAAAATATTCCAGATGAACAAAAACGGTTATTATTGACGATGTTTAATTACTTACCTTTGGTGGTAATATTTATGACCATTCTTTAGTAAACAGTCAATAGCTGTGTATTCTTTTGATGGATGTTCCATTTTCAAAAATTTGAAGACATTAGTTGGGGGGAATGGCATTTGTCGCATTCATCTCTAAGGCTACGTTCATGGTGAGGATTCATTCTGCGATGCTATCTTGGCTACATGGATGAGCGCTTCCTCGCGATTTACCTCGATGTATTCTACATAGATTGTTCATGCTGACTCACCATCGATATATACACCTACTTGCTGCCAATGACACTCCCCGAATAAAGATCTACCTGTGTACCAAGTTACGTTAAAATCGGTCAAACGGTGTGAATTTGTATATATATGTCAAGTAATTCGTAAAACAGCCGACACAGGCCAGCACCACAGCCTGCGAGTAGAAAGGCCAGCACTCCTTAGTTAGACAATGACTGTTGAAATAAACTGCATTACATGATTATAGAATGATGTAAAGCCATCAATGAGTTTCAGTTATTCTAATTATGAACTACATCAATCAGGCGCGCGGTGTACAAAGTGCCCACTAATGTGTGAGGAAGGGTTAGGAGAATTAACCCTTTCGGACCAACTCGGCATCCAGGCCAGAAAACGAAGCCTGGGGTACTTAGTAAAACAGCGTACCTGATTTAAGGTTAAGACCATTTTTTAAATTATATATATAAATTTCAGAGATAAGGAATAAGAAAAGAGTAAAATCATCTATTTTGATATACCAATTGACAACTAAGAAACATAGCAGATCATAAAACACACAAGCATGTGTGCTTGTAAGCCCATAATTAATTAACTACTTCCAAGTAATAATTGAAGAACGTTCAGCAATAAGGAGGCATCTTCTTTTTTTCACATTTTTGGCAAATAAAAAAAAGTTTTATAATTCAGTTTCTTGATATTTTTTTTAAATTTTAGCGCGGTTCCTCCCTCGCCCATAGGGAGGAACCCCGCTTATAAGGTTGATACAATGAAACAATCCGGAAGTGCCGACTAGAAAATTTCGCGTTTCAGAACCCCTAGAAACCGAAAATAACGGTGGTTCAAATTTGTATATGTGTATATATATATATATATATATATATATATATATATATATATATATATATATATATATATATTTGCCTGTTCGCTCTCTAGGTAGAAGACGAATGGTCCGATTGTGATGAAATTTGGTACAAAAATCCGTCGTCTAATTTGAAAGGTCAAGTTCGTTAGCCAGCAGAATCCTCCCACTGGAAGATGGCGTTTGGGGCGAAATTCGCGCAAAAAAAATCGTAACGCTTACGTTTTTGAGTTCATAAGCTTGTAAGTACTCGTTTTATAGGCGTCTTGGGCTAGGAAAACGAATGAAACCATTTTCAAGGCGATAGCATTAACCGTTTTCGAGAAAATTGGAAAAATAGTTTTTGAATACCGTTTTTGGTTTGGGTACTTGGAAACATGGGATTCAAATGAAACATTTTCTGCATGTTCTACTTTCATTAAAACTAATATGTTGAAATTTTTGTTACGTTTGGAGTTTAGGAAGGGTTAGAATAAAATATTTTATTAACAGACATAAAAAGTTTTGGTAACTTTGTATACGTTCCTTAATATCTCGAATATGGTTGAGAATCTTGGGAAACGGAAGATGACCATTAGAAAGCTCACTTAATGCTCTTAAAAAATGGTTCTGATGAAAGTTTTGATTAGGCGATGTCAATCGGAGAAATAAGTGCTTAAAACTTTAAAGTAATTGATTTCGCTTATTCGAACTGTTCTTTTTGTCTTTGATTTTGGTACTTAGAATTATGGGATTCAGTTGAAACATTTTCTGCATGTTCGAATTGTATCAAGACTATTATGTTGAAATTTTAGTTACGTTTGGAGTAAAGGAAGGGTTAGAATAAAATATTTTATTAATTGACAAGAAAAGTTTTGGTAACCTTTTATACTTTCGTTAGTATCTCAAAAACCGTTGACAATCTTGGGAAGCGAAAGGTTACCATTCAAAAGCTTACTAAATGGTCTACAAAAAAGGTTCTAAAGAAAGTTTTGAATAAGCGATGTCAATCGAATAAATAAGTGTTTAAACTTTGAAGTAATTGATTTCGTTTATTCGAACGGTTCTTTTTGTCTTTGATTTTGGTACTTCTTATTATTGATTTCAGTTGAAACATTTTCTGCATGTTCTAATTTCATCAAAACTAGTATGCTGAAAATTTACTTACGTTTGGAGTTAAGGAAGGGTTAAATTAAAATAATTAATTAATAGAGATGAAAAGCTTTGGAAACTTCGTATACTTTCCTTAATATCTCGAAAACGGTTGAGAATCTTGGTAAACGGATGGTTTCCATTCGAAAGCTTACTAAATGCTCTAGAAAACAGGTTCTGAAGAAAGTTTTGATTAGGCGATGTCAAACGGAGAAATAAGTGCATATAACTTAGAAGTTTGATAAACGATAATTGATTTCGTTTATTTATACGGTTCTGTTTGTCTGTTTTTATTTCTTGTTATTTTGTTATTGCTTCTAGGAGGAGGATGTATTTCTCAATAAAACAGGGGAATAAATACAAATTCTTTGAACCTCTATCAGAACTGAAAACGTAAATATTCTCTGTGTAGAGTCAGTCCGGGTCGAGGTAGTAGGCCGGTTCAGGTAGGCTTTTATTGCACTTCATAAATCAAGATTCATTGTTCTCATCAAGCATTCTAGGACAGCTGACAGTTACCTTTACCTGTAGGAAGTCATGCAGCCAAATTCTATACTAGAAATATAATTATATTTTGTGGGTGAATGTGGCCGTAGTTCAATAAAAAATAACACTACTTTCTCATTTTCATGTACAATTTTATTTTATTGCATTTAAAAGTAAAATGGATATGTTTGCACTGCAAGTAAAGTAAATTAGAAATATATTCGTAGAAGAGTCTTCGTAGACCGAAACTTGGGACGGCAGAAAGATTAATTTCTGCTTAGGATAGTTTCATCCCTAGCCGAAAATCATGTTTTTTTTTTTCATATTTGTTTACATTAGGAATGATCCAAACAAAGTAATAACTGTTTCTATTCTAAGACTACAAAATAACACTAGGGATATGAATGGAACCGCGCTAAGATGACGCAGTTCCTGCGAGTCGGACTTTTTTATCATAAAAGTAAGTCAATAAGCACTACCTTGATTATAGTGGTGTGTGGTTTAATTATATATATATATATATATATATATAAACATTTTATCTGTCTGTGTAATCTATTTTCATCTGGCACAAAAAGATAGTTTAATTTGTCGCTAGATGAATGATATCTGCTTCCTTGAGGAACTCCTTCCCGACAGAAATCACATAAAGAAATATTTAAATTGATAACACCAAAGTAAGCATTAATTTAATTTTACTATTACTGTGTTCCTCGGCATTATTTTTTTTTTTTTAAATATTCCTTTATTTGCATTAACAATTATTCGACTTGTTAATTAATTTTTATAAAATAAAAATAATTTCCGGTAGCTCATTATTTAATCTTGTTCTACTGCGCTACTGCGGAGTGCACCCCCCCCCCCCCTCGTTATTTATTTTATTTTTGTTTTTCTCTTTTGACGGCTATGACGAATACGGAGATGAGACACAATATGACAAAGGGTTCAAAGTAAACACCGGAGGCACGGAATGCTCACGCATTAACACTCACGGCCATTGGGCATCCTTATTTCATTTTGTTCTGTGGTACGTCCCAACTTCTACTCCTCACTAGTTACGTACAATAACTAATCTAACGATTTTCGCAGGATATATATATATATATATATATATATATATATATATATATATATATATATATATATACGTGCTGGCCCGACAAACGCCTTATACATTATTTCTAGTGATTATTTTGGTTGTAAATAAAAAATATCTTACTAATTGTAAGTATGTGGGGAAGTGGTCTATGACTAAAAGAGGAATAGAGCACTGACGGCCTATGAAAATAACAGAACACCAAACTTCCATTTTTTTTTTTTAATTCATTGTACTTTTTTTTTTACCGTAAATAATATATTTGAAAGCATGTCTCTATCACTGATTATGACAAAAATACATATATATATATATATATATATATATATATATATATATATATATATATATATATATATATATATCAGTCTCTTAGTGCAATGGCGTCTAAGATATTTTTGGCTAGTCCATCTTTAGCCAACACAAAAAAAAAAAAATGGATGGTTTACCCAAGCGAGAACGTGTCACGAATAATTGTCTGTGTAAAAACCACGGTATGCCCAAATCGCCATCTTTAAGCCACAAACAGACATCGTTCGGCCTTGCGACTTATTGATTGCCATGGTGAATGTCAATCTCATGGGAAATTGAACGCGTTTGAATTTAATTGGCACATCTGTGGTAATAATAATGGCCGAAAACGGTGTAGTTAGTGATAGAATGCTTATTGTGTGAGAAAGGCTGGAGGCCGGCTTCGTTCTCATCCTTACTCCGTGGGGGAGAAGTGACACCGGTAGACGCCTATATATATATATATATATATATATATATATATATATATTATCAGAGAATAGAAATCCAGGATGGATCAGTCCAACTGAACAGAGTTTTAAGCGAGGTTTCCTAGAAAAGAAAATCGTATAATTAAGGTTTTTGAAGAAGCACAACTCTAGATAGATATAGCTTCTAAAAAGACAAGGGTGTATCTTTTCTCCGTTTCCATAACCTTGTTGTATTTTTTCTTATACAGATGATAATTCCTAGCCAGCCCTCTCAGACATATTTCGGATAATGAGAATAATCCGATTCCGGCCAATTAAATATCTGAATCAGTCCGGGGGCTTATTTTTCCCCCGTTTTTGTTTCGTCCGAGGATTTTCTCAGAATGAGTTATGATTGCCGGCCATTATATCTCAACATTATTTACTCCAGTATATTCTTGTTTGTATTGTATAAAATTGAAAGATGGTAATTCTTATATTTTTATATTATATAGGATCGTTCAGAATGTACTTGCGGTTTTCTGAGAAATAAATAGGGTAAATAAAACACGATTTAGCATTTTAATCCATTTTTTCTTCACTATCTACAAAATTTCACCATCTTACTAGTAGCTTATAATATTAATTGCTGTAGAAAGATTCAGGTTTTGATGTAAACAAACGTAATAGTAAGAGAAGATGGTGAAAAGTGTCCCAGGATTTCGAAGTTTGACCACTTGAAAGGTAACCTAAAAATAAACTGTCATGCAAATACTTAGCCTTTTGGAGGTCATATTAGTCGCACAATATTTTATTTTTTTAGGCCTAATTCACCCAAACACACTCAAAAACCCCTTCAAAATGTTTTTTTCATAGTACTTATTTATAACGCAATTTTTTAATTTCAAAAGTTTGATTATGTTTGGGTGAATTAGGCAGTTTCTATTTTTGAGCATGCTCGGCTCCGAAAATGTTTTGTTTTTTCACCTCAGCATTCGAAAGTATGGGAAAAAGTATTCGAAAAAATGCTATTTACAAGTTAGCCAAAAAATATTCTTATATTTAAATAATCCATTTAAAAATTAAAATTCTTCAGAAATCCATTTCGCGGGGGGCGCAATTTTCACCATCTTATCTTAATATAGCCTTCGAAAGTTTATTTATCTTTTCCTGTTTAGAATTTAACTTTTTCCCTTGTAAAAAATATGTAAAGCCCGGAATATGTGAAAATATTTTTGGGCAATGTCCGAGGTGTAAGCAGGATGCGGCATAAGCTCTCCAATAAATTCAATAATCAACTAATTTTAGTTTTACACCGAAGGTACAAAACTAAACATTTTCACCGAATAATATCAAAAACTTTATTTCTCCCCTACATGTTTCGCACACTTTTGGTGCCTCTACAGGGGAAAAAGATGAAAATATAAAAATGTACAGCCTCACCTTGAGGAGTAGAACCTTCTACTAATAGAGTCACGCCCAGATCGTGTTTGGTCTGAAAGAATCCAATATGGTGAAAAATGGTCAGCTGATCGATAGTTATCGATCAGCTGACCATTTTCCACCATATTGGATTCTTTCAGACCAAGAACATTCTGAGCAGTCTATCTGCAGTTTTGGTTTCATAAAACTAGTTTTTTGAAGGCGAGTAACTTTTTGCGGCCGAAGAATGTAACGTAAAACGATGTCTTAACGTAATAGTGTGCTGACTGGTCTGAAAGAATTAAATATAGTGGAAAATTGTCAGCTGAAGGAAAATCGATTTTCCATATATCGCACTAGAATTTCTAAAAGTGACACGACTCAAAAATTGTTTTTTTTTTTTTCACACCGTCATAGTTATGACTGGGAAAGACATGGTAAATATATCTTTATCAACCATCAAAACTGTATGAACCTAACTTCAGAGCTTGTACACTAGAGGGCGCTTGTGTCAACCTTCGATTCTTAATTCTATGCCCCCTACATAGGTAAGAGTCACACATTTTCGGTTGTGTTTTATTTTGAGTTGTGTCACTTTAGAAATACTAGTGCGATATGTAAAATTAATCTTCAGGAGAAATACAGTCTTATGAATTAAACACCCTCTTGTCCTTTATAATTAAAACATACGTTTTATTGTTTTTCAAATAGTAAAATATTATTCAGAAACTTATAATTTTATTCGTTATTATAAGTTTGTTCGTCTAATGGAACGAAAGCTGCAGATAGACTGCTTAGAGGCATATTTATCAGATTTCAGATAACTGTATTGTCATATAAGACACACAGTTGGTTTTCCTAGTAGGATGTCGTATTGGGATGCTCTATAAGATTAATTAATTTTCTATGCCGTGATATGAAGTACTCTGACTAAATTAGCAATGCACCTGAGCGTAAAACAGAAGGATCTGGATATTATTTTATAAACGACACAAGTCTGTGGCCAAAACAAATTCATGAGGTTTTTTACTGTTTCCCATGGACATTTGCAAAATAAAACCGAAAAAAATACTCGAAAAATTCCGTCGTGTCTAGTTTTTTCCAAACATTTTTTTTTTAAATACCTATCGCTTGTGCCACTATTCAGCGTTACACCTCGGTAGTTGCAGCCATGTTGTCAATATTGTATACGTTTATTTTACTTTAATATTTTGTCATCTCACTACCGGGAATGATACAAAATGAAAGAAAAGGGGCAGGGTAAAAGGGGGTGGGATAGGATTGATGAATGAAAGGCCTAAGGATGCCCAAAATCATGTTATAACGACTCGTCAAATTTATTCTAAATTTCTTTGTTCTTTGTGTTCAATAGAAGAATTTTGTAAGTAATAAAAATTACGGTGTATTTTCTACATTTTTGTGTTTTTTATGTGCTCACCTCTCATAAATTGGAAGATAAATTGTATGTGGTGGACAAATATGACGAACGTTTTTCGATCAGCACATCCAAAACATATAATTCATCTAAAAGATACCATTCTGCGTAAAAATAACATTTTTTTGCAGATCTGTGATATTTAACTAATCTCTAAAAATGTTATCTTTTTGCACATTATGGCATTTTTTACTATCATTAAGCCAATGAAATTACATAAAGCATTACAACTTTTCAAGGTTCAAATAAAATAACTTTACAGCCTGCAATTACTGAACTCGGCAATCCTGCAATGCACATATGTTTCGTTGGCTTCATATTGAGGAGCAGCCAAAAATAAATTTGAGAGTGCAATTAACTTGTATTTTAATAATTATAATCATAAATTAATTCGTGTAGCTTAATGACCGATGTCATATGAAAAATGATACCAAATATGCTCGATTTTTTTATACTATTTTTATTAACTACAAATACAGCTCAAACGATATAGCTTTTTAGGCCAAAAAAAAAAAAAAAAAATAGAAAAAACCACGAGAACAATTTTATATAGTTTATAACATTTCCCGAGTTAACTCGGGCTTCAATAAAGCAGCTATAAAAACCCGAAATAGCCAAATGTAATACAAAACTTTAGTCAATGTAATAATCAGTAAAAAAGAGCTTAACTAAAAATATTACAGGCGATAGCATTGTAAAATATTCAGCGCCAGAGTTAACTCTTTCATAGCAAAATCTAAGCGGCATTTATAATCGAAATTTCTTGGGCGCGATCTTTAAGCATATGTAGCTTTGTATGCCGGGGAAAAAATGATAATTTATTCGATAAAAAAAATCAAAATATTTTTTATAGGTTATGACATTACCAAAGTTATCTCGGACTTCAATAAAGCAGCCATAAAAACACGAAATAGCCAAAAGTAATACAAAACTTTAGTCTAGGTAATAATTTTTTTTTTGTGCTTATTGATTATGAATTTACAACAATACATAAAATTCATTTCCAGTAAATTATAATAGTTAAGGTAAAAATCAAGTATATGCATATATTTACTTCAGCGGCCGAGTTAACTCGTTTATAGGAAAATCTGTGAGATTAAGGAACATGAGGGTCTCCCCGTGTTTTATTGGTTAACGCTTTGTATTCTCATGCGGGAGATGGTGGGTTCGAGTCCCGTCTGCAGAAGGGACTTTTCTAATTTCAGGGCGCGGTGAGAAAATTCCCAGCTGCACCATGGATATCGGCGCTAATGACCGATATGTCGGTAAGCCGTAAATAAATAAATAAAAAATAAGGAAGATAAATATTTATCTTTATGTGAAACTAATATTTTGCGCTAGACAATCAAAGTTTTTGCACTGCTCAAACTAAGATATTTTGTTGCGATATTGCGCATACATACGTCGTCTAGATCACAGCTTTGAGAATATTTTCTCTCTCACCAGCACCAATCCAGTGGATGTACGACATTTTGGTACTTAAATCTATGCAATCGTAATTTGTTCACTGTCTTAAATACAACATTAGAACCAAAACACTGTCTTAAACACATATTGTAAACCCCCAATCTAGAGGAACCACACTTATTTCAGAAACCTGACTTCCATTTCGGACGGTGACAAAACCATAACATCTCTGTCCTGGCTTGCCCAACCCATAGGTAAAACCAAACATATAGAGTACTAAAGACCCCACATAGTTGAGACAACTTGCCCCCAGATGCCGCTCCAAGAAGGCCTAGGAGAAATCCCCGCTCTAAATAGATTGTAGTTAGTTATAATCTGTAAGCACTAAGTGGAGTAAGTTGTCCTAAGTCCAAGGAATCCATAGATCTCCATTGGAGAGGCGGGGAAGCAACTTTGGAGAGAAGACGATAATCTCCAATGGGACATAAATACTCTACAACGGCTCACAGTTTGGTCCTCACCCTCGAGCTCCTTGTATTTATTACACATACTTACTCGGTAATGTTCTCTCGCCATTATTATAGCCTTCCTATATCTTACAAAGTCCTTACAAGGATTCCATAACCCCTCAATCAAACATCTGGGGCAGAATATGCAAATCAGTTAACGATGGATCTTTTACGATAACAGTCATATTTCTGATTGAATTTATTTTCAGAAGGAACACATTTGAAATTAAAAGAATTTTAGTCTTGCAAAGACTAATGGGGTTTGAGAACTTTCTAAATCGATTAAAAACAATAAATATCAGCAAATCCATATTGAATACATTTTATCAGTAATGAGATCCTCTGATTCATGCTAAGAAATAATTAATCAGTTTGCCAACATGATACTATAATTAAAATCATTAATCAATAATTAGACTGACAAGAAATCTCTACACAAACTGACACACACAATCCCGACTGACTGGTCCTTCTATAAAACGCTACTGATTTAACTAACTCTACTGATTTAATCTCCGATGATTTTACGTCATAACCTATGAAAATTTGACAGTTTCGATTTACGGTAACCATGTCAAATTCAAAAAAAAAAAAAAAAAAAAAAAAAAAAAAAAAAAAAAAAAAAAAAAAAAAAGAATCATTAGCTCGGTCAAGATCACAAGATTGCTTGGCAATTAAGTTTAGGAAAGTTTGATTTTGCATAGTTTCGAGAAACAAATATTTGTATGTGAAATGTCTCATGTGTTCAATCGAGGAGGAAGCTGTAGGGAAAATTCCTTTCTCTAAAATCTTTCGGGCATATCTTAACTTGCGAAGAGATTGAATAAAATTCTCTTCTATAATGTATTAAAAAAATCTCAGGAGTAATCTGCAGTTATCTTATGATTTTAGTGAGGGCATAAAGTTATAAATGGTGTTGCACAAGGTTTAATGCTAAGCCCTATCATCTCTTCTCCTGAATCCAAGAAGGGGGTGACGTTGACGAGATAAATGGGGGAAATGAAGCGATACCATTCGTTTCTTATTTTAAACTCATATAATTTACTACTCCAGCTAAAATATAAAAAAAAAGAAAATAAAAACCTTGCTATTTTTGAATTATTGTTATTTTGATTTTGGTGTCATTTTATAAATTACTCAGGCTTTGGGGATTTCATACAGGTTACCTACTTTTTCTAGTCAGGATACAGGTGTTGGATTCATATTTTTTTTTTTTTTTTTGGAAAGCCTGCACCACCCCAATAATAGTGAGGATCGAAATCTCAATGGAATGTTTAATTAATTCGATTCAAATTTGAGAGGAAGCAATCTTTAGCTCACTTTAGAGAACTAATTGTGTTTTTTCCACAGAAAATGAAAAATATAAAGCTTTATTTAATATATAATATGATAGTGGTAATATTACATCAATATTAATTCAAAAAATAATTGGCAGGGCCTTCTCGTGGTCTAGTGACTAGCACGAGAGATTTATTTATCTATAAATAAAAATACGAATTTATTTGTACTTCAAAAATGTATAAGTACGATTATATATAAATTAGTATTAATAAGTGTGAATTTATTTGTATTCACGTATATTAAATACAAATAAAATTTTATTCGCAAATTTTCCTGTAAATACAAATAAATTCACAGGGAAAATTGTAAATATTCATAAAAACTGTGAATATTTACATGAAAATAAATGAATAAAAATTTATTCACATTAAAATTTGTGAAGGATTTCAATAAAATTGTATTTGTATTTATTTATTTAATATAAGTGAATATACATAAATTCATATTCACACTTATGAATACGAATTTATTTATATTCGTATTTAAAAATATATGAAGTACGAATAAATTCGTATTTTTTTTATAAATAAAATTATGCCGATCTCTGCTATATTCTCATGGAGAAAATGTGGGTTCGGCTCCCGTTTGTAGCAGGTTGACTTTTTACAGATCTTTATTTGATATTCAAATTAAGCAAAAAACAAAACAAAAAAAAACTCAAATTTTATTAGCAGGCAAGAACCAGACGAGGCATCAATAAATTAAAAAAAAATTAGGCTAAATGTTCCATGTTATCAGTTACTGTCTTAATTTACAAATGTTTGATTATTAGATGACACATTTCTCAGAAGATGGCTGGTAAACAAAAACAAAAACGCGCATGAAATTATTTCCGAACAGAAACCATATTGGAAAATTTCAACATTTCTCGAGATCGAGTATAAGAACAAAGAACTATTCGTCGTTTTCACCACGGGATTTGAGTTATTTTTGCAAGGCTTTCGCCCAATGGGACTGTGGACAACCAATTGTAGTATATGAACGTATCAAGTATTTTTCTGCGGGATGATTGGTTAAATTTGCAGAGACGGCCCAATACGATATCGAACCATTATTGAAACCTTATATCTGTACCCCGGAGGTAAAGGTCACCATGTCACATATTTGTAATTGTTCAGGAGAGCCAATTTCCCATAACTATTTGAACTATTAAAACTTTCTTGCTGAAAATTGTTCACATTGTTATTGGCATTGATAGGTAATTTGAAGTATTGATCATAGCCAAACAAAACCAAGTCCTCCACATGGAGTCTTTTACCTCTAATGAAAACGGACATGATTTTATTTTTGACTGCCTTATCTTCGTTATTTATGGGAACAGGGCCTAGTGCCTTATACCATTATATGGACTGAAAAATCTACATAAAGAACATGTTGTCAAGTCAATTTAATAAACAAATAGACAACGTGTCCTTTACCTCCGTGGTACAGATATGATTGGGGTAGGAGCGTGTGCACTTGTGAAGTTTTAAAGTGCTTTACTGAAGTACCAAACCAGTTTCAAAAGCTTCTTAGAATTAGGCAACAGAAAGGATTGATGGTGTTTTTGAACAAAATGTTTTATGAATTAATCTCAATCAAGATATTTCACGCAGCTTATTATGTGCATCTCAAAAGGGGGAGACTTCTAAGGGATGAGGTACAAGGGAGAGGTCCTTAAACCACCTCAATCTCTCTCTCTTTCGCTCTCTCCCTCTCTTCTTCTCTCTCACTCTCTCTCTCTCTCTCTCTCTCTCTCTCTCTCTCTCTCTCTCTCTCTCTCTCTCTCTCTCTCTCTCTCTCTCTCTCTCTCTCTTCGCCTCAAGTTCGTGTCTCAAATTTTAATTACAGGAATTATCCTCGGATGTCCCACCCCACTCTTCTACTTCGATAAAATATCCCCAATAACGCTTAATACCTTTGGGAGCTTTCCAAAGCCTCGGGTATTAGCCGAGGCGTTATTTACAGCGGCCTGCAAAACCCTATCCCGAAAGACATCCTCCTTCGGACAAGGACAGATTTCGTCGTTTCGGCAAGGACAGCCTTGCTGAAACACTAGAATAAATTGAATAAAGCAAACGAACATATGTATCATCATTTAAAAAAAAATGTTCTAACAACAAGAACACAGATCAGTCTTATTTACGCCGACTAAGCTTTCTGCCAAAAAACAATTTCCCTGACAGCCAATATATTACCCTGACAGACAGATTTCATATTACATCCTTGGACAAGAAAACACATGAATGTAAAAAGTCCGTCTCCCAGGAGAAGCACATTCCTCAGAATGGCGATAGTGTACGCTGCTTCCTGAATAATAGCCAGAGATTTTGTTTTTTCGCCAAACACATGAATGTAAAAAGTCCGTCTCCCAGGAGAAGCACATTCCTCAGAATGACGATAGTGTACGCTGCTTCCTGAATAATAGCCAGAGATTTTGTTTTTTCGCCAAACACATGAATGTAAAAAGTCCGTCTCCCAGGAGAAGCACACAAAAACACATTCCTCAGAATGGCGCTAGTGTATGCTGCTTCCTGAATAATAGCCAGAGATTTTGTTTTTTCACCAAACTTGGTATATAGCGTTCTCTTAGCAAAAGATTGAACGAGTTACCGATTGGCCATTACCAGTAGTAATTTTTGTTTTATTTCAACGAAACTCGGTATTCGTTGTGGTCATATACAAAGAAAAATGTGTTGTAAAAATAAACTAAATCGGTTCATTAGGAGGCGGGGTTTCATGCAAATTGCTAATTTGCTCATACCGGTTGTAATTCTGCTATATTGTAATGAAACACGGTATCTAATGAGAAAGAAGTGTTGAAAAAATGAACTAATTCGGTCTATCAGGAGGGTTTTTTTTTTTTTTTTTTGTACCATGTTTGATTAGAATTCACCTGCCAAAACGCCAAGTTCCCACTCGAAGCGCCGTCTGTTTTGTTATGACTTGATGTGGGTTGTAGAGTAAGATTTCTGCCACTAGGAGCGGTATATCCTGTTCCTGCGTTATTACTGTGTCGGGGTAAAAGAGCAGAATTATTCAATTTTTTATTTTGTTTATATACGTTATTTTAAGCAAATTATTCAGGAATGCACCCTACGTTACCCAAATTCTGAGGAAAATTCTTTTATGTTTGTCACCAAGTAATAGTACTATTACTATCCTTACTATCATAGTAACTACATAAAATGACTGGCAGGGCTGCTCTAAAAAAGATCCGATTTTTCTGAAAAACGTTTTCCCTTAGTCGAGTCTCTACAATTTCTCGAGTTCTTATCTCTATGTGGGACTCATTGTAAAATGTTTTATTCGGCACTTCTGGATTGAATATATCTAGACGACGTCGTAGCGTATATGTAGGGAGGGAAGAAAACAAAAATCAGTCTCGTAACCGGCCACATGGGGCCAGAGGGGCAGATAATGTCGAGATATCTGATTCTTTGCCAAATGGCGCGCTAGAGAGCTAGTGCAATCTGTACAACGCTCCGGCCACACTATTTTCCCCTTTGCGGATGCCAATTAATAAATTAATTACTTGCTGGATGGCCCTAGGGACGATATGGGACCCCGAATCCTAGTAGAAGATAAAATCATTAGTGCGTTGGAGTTCCTCTAGCATATTAGTCGAGTGCTCAATTAGAAACTTCTTGCCAATGGAAACTTTAGTCAAACATTCATTATAAGTAATTACAATAGCTCGCCAATAAGTTATGAAAAACTTTTAACGCCTAAAGAAGAAAGAGAAAAGGTTGCAGAGATAAATTAGAGACTCTTGGTATCTGTGAGGAGGAGCGGAAGAAAAGACAAAATTGAATTCTTTACCATCCGCCAGTGCCATCAGAATCAATCGGCAGAGCGGAGTTGCCGCCTTATCTAGAAGGCAGCGGTGGTTTTGGCGCGGCTCAGAGCTCTCTCACTTCATAATTCAATGACAAGACCTCGGCCAAGGGGGAGATAACGCCAGACCTACTTACCTCAGAAATACCGTAATTCCAACTTTATCTCCGGCAAAGATTATTTTCTCATCGGACTCTCCCAAGAATAACTTTAATTTCCTGTCGCATTCTCAATCTTGTACTCCTCTCCCAATCTTCGCAGTAGTCAAAACCACTTTTATTTTTTTTTCTTCTTCTTCATCTGAATAAATAAAGAATGAGCATTTGGTGCGAATGTGTTTCGCGATAAAGGAGGCATTTCTTTCTCTTCCATATGTCGATTTTGTGTCGGTATCGTTTAGATTGTGTAGTAGGAATGGAGAGATTTCCCTGAGCCTTCGATTGTAGGAGGGGTTCGGAGCGTTGAATGTGTTGTCGGATCCGATAAAGCCCTTTGCAGGAAATGAATGAGGTCTGTAAGTGCGGTTGATTTTTATTTAATGGGACCTACAAGTTGCCGGTAGCATTATACTACGACAGTGTTTATTTTTTATTGTTGTGAAGTAGTTGGTAGTAGTGAATGCATTCTATATTAACATATACCTTAACATCGTCCATATAGGCCCGTTTATCTCGTCGACGCAATCCGCTAACTTTACATGTATCTTGACGTGGGAAATCGAATTAAACCACTTCCAAGATTTAGGGGTGGATATTCCAAAATAAAAGGGGTGGAGGTGTTTTTTTTTTTAAACATCTGAGATGCAAATAGTTAGTTGTCGAAGAATAGTTGGGTTTCGGCTAACGAAAACAGTCAGAGTTTCGGAAAATTTATAATTTGGACCTTTCGGCATGCTCATTAACAGCCTTCTTCAGCAATATCAGCATTTATTGCTGAAGATGGCTACCAAAAAGCGTTGCGAAACGTCCCAATTATGGACTTTTCCCGAAAATCTGGCTGCTTTTCTTTGCCCAAATCAAACTGTTTCTTATTTTTTCACAAATTTGATATTCATCAAAAGCAAGATTTACACATTGGTTACGTTTGTAGAACAGAAAGTATTACAAGTAAATTAATTACACGGGCCAACATTTTATCTCATAAAAAACCACTCGGAGGACCATACCGTCTTTATAGGATTTTTGCTGTTTCTGGTGTTTTCTGCTCTCAGCTTTCCAAAATTCACCAAATTAGATAAGAACACGCCAGCATGACACAGTCTGACTTCCTGTCAAGTTGTTAGTTAAAATCATTATAAACGTTTGATAAAAGTCAAACTTTTCGTGTATTCGTTGGATGTTTTAGTAGACAAAATGATCAGATGATTGATTTTTTTTTTCGCGTGCGGAGCTACATAGTACTCGGACCAAAAACTGAGTTCCTATGTCCTACCAAATCTCAGCCGTTCCCAAACCAAAAGGGCTAAACCCTGTGAGTCCATCTCTAGCCCAAGCCCGTCTCTTGCCACACTTCAGGCGGGAGAATTTTCTATTGTCTCAGCTTTACCATCGCCTCCTGTTCCAACCGCGATGTTTAATAAGTGGGGAGCTCAAACGGTCCAATATAGAACTACTCCCAGATTATGTTAGTGTAGGTCTCTTAAGCCTCCTGGGAAGGTCAGTAGGATGGGCTCAAGACAAGGTTGGGATTAACATTTGGAATGAAACGTTAGGAATCGGGATTTGGCGAGGTGTTTTACGAAGGGAATATTAAGGTTTGTTGGATACATAAAAGGGAACATTAACTATTCTACGAAGGACTTTGGATTGGAATGCTTGTAGTATTTGTATGTTTGAGTGTTTCGCTGTACCCCATAATTCAAGTCCGTAAGTCCAAATAGGTTTGATTATTGTTTTGTATATGGTGAGTTTGTTTTGAGTCGCAAGCTTTGAAGTAGGTCCACGTATTCGTCATAAGAGTCCATAGCTTTTGTGCGCGATAATTGTCAAAGAAAAGCCGCGTTTTTAATTCCTTCCACACTTCAATCTCCAAAGTAACCCTTTAGATAAGTTTAGACACTAGAACCCGTTTGTTTTGTAAGAACCAATAAACTCACCATTAAATAACTATGAGTTCTTTCATTGACATTTTAGAGCAGAACTACACTTATCTTGACTAAAAATATGTATATCGTGCGAAAAACTAATTTATATATCACAATACATCCTACCTATAGGACAATCCTGCATCTAACATACTTGCAGCCTCTCAGCGTCGATCGATCATAGTCTAAAAATCTTGACGGAGATCTCTACCAGTTCAAGTTTGAGCAACTCTGTTTTATAATATCATTTTGGGTAGAGTCTGAGCACCACAAGAGCTTATGCGACTGCCAGTCACCCGCTTGTCTGGCTAAGTCTAGGCAACTGACGGAGATTTTGGTACGTAACATTTTTTGGCCTCTGGTCTATTTTCTCCTATAAGCCGAGGATCATACACTTTTGATCCCTGGAATGTAAACTTCCTTATGGGTGGAAACTTCGCTTATTTAAATATGACACCATCTGGAAGAGCTGAGGAGAAATGTCGACGGCCCGAAAATTTAATAAGATTGTCCTGAAGCGACCAGATTCATTAATAATGCTCGAAGCATAATGAAATACTGTCCGGCATATAACTATTGAAAGGGAGTGCCTTTGGAGTGGACAGGAGAAGTCGGACAGCGAGGTAGGTGCCTAAAACCAACGATAAGAGTCTAAAGCTATTCTCTAGCGGACACAAGAGCTAAAGCGAGAGCGACACCGAGATAGCCGCCCGCAGAGGAAATTGAGCTTGGCGGCCATTTTTATCTGCCACTGCCTCTGTAATCTGACAATAGCTGTCAGCTGTGGCGGCGCTGCCTTCATTTCCCCACCATCGAGCTACGCCTTTGTCCCGCCCAAAGCACTACTGATTAAAACTGGTTTAGCTCTAGCAGCATATCCGAGCGCTATCTACCTGCCATCCGAGATAACGACGGAAAGGGGAGAGTTGCTCTGTTTGTTTCTCTCGCGTCATCCTACCCTTGATTTATCTGACAGCCCTTCCTACTTACTTTTATTGTTCGTTTCTGGTTTCATATCCTTTCCACGTATGGATTTTAGTTTACTCTGCTTGTATAATTTCCAAAAAAAAAAACCTGTGCACGAAGGGTTCGTCAAATATTTCTCAGCCATAATCAAAGATGTGATTTTTTTGTGTGTGCAGATTTAAATTACTAATGGGCACTGTAGGAAACATATATAAATTGTCTATTGCGTAAAAAATAAGCATTTTTGTTTGCTTAGTTAGCATTCAAGGTGCACCAGTTCTTTTTTTTTTTTTTTTTTTTTTTTTTTTTTTTTTTTTTCTGGTATATATAATTAATATGTAAAACTTACCTTTAAAACCCACTCAATCGAATTAAAGCGATATAGTATTCAATTGACACAGCATTTAATTACTAAATACCTAAATGTTTGGTAATTGTAAACTTTTCGATTAAATACTTTGCTTCAGAAGCATTTTAGAAAAACCATGAAATGTTCAACAGTATCCAGGATTTCCCCACATTATGTCTCTAGCTCAACTCAGAAATTGAGTAAACATTATATTATTGATGTTTTTTTGCCTTTTTGATTAAATAAAACGATTTTCAGACTTCCAGGGATTATTTTATTTTATTTATTTTAATTTTTTTTTAAGTAGAGTAAGACTCTTTTCCTGGCTAGTTTGACTGGACAATACATATAATATTAGAGCTGGTAAAATTATATTTAAAAAAGCTATACAATTGATGGGGTCGGGGCAAAATAGTGCCAAGCAACATTTTTAACAAAACTTAACTGTAGCTGCTATCCCCAAAAAAACATAAATGTGAAATAGAGGCCAAGTTCCTGCCACCACAAAGAAACACTCCCTTCCTCAAAAATATCCCCTCCTAAAACCCCCCAAAAACGCCTTACCATTCTACACTCCAAAAAAGTAGTATGGGTTGGTGTATTAATTCAACCAAAAATATTTGCCAATACAAGAGATGATACAAGAAAGAAATGGCCAAGTTCATTACTTGGAAGACCTCATAGTTACTTACTAAGAACAGTAAAGACACTTCAACTGACCTTTAAAAACAACAATAAAAATACTTATATCCAGTTACTAAAATATCACTTTCCTCAACCAGGTATATTCTTAAACTTGGCAATGTTTAGTTTTTATCTAAAGATAATTTCCGCACAAAAAAAACATTGCCAAGTTTAAGAATATACCTGGTTGAGGAAAGTGATATTTTAGTAACTGGATATAAGTATTTTTATTGTTGTTTTTAAAGGTCAGTTGAAGTGTCTTTACTGTTCTTAGTAAGTAACTATGAGGTCTTCCAAGTAATGAACTTGGCCATTTCTTTCTTGTATCATCTCTTGTATTGGCAAATATTTTTGGTTGAATTAATACACCAACCCATACTACTTTTTTGGAGTGTAGAATGGTAAGGCGTTTTTGGGGGGTTTTAGGAGGGGATATTTTTGAGGAAGGGAGTGTTTCTTTGTGGTGGCAGGAACTTGGCCTCTATTTCACATTTATGTTTTTTTGGGGATCTCATTGCTTTTTTCTAAGTATTAAATAGAATTTAGTTGCCGCATACCTACTGGCTTTTGTACTTCATATAAAACCAGGGTCTTTGGATTCTGCATAAGGTTCTCCATACTGCTTGATATTTGATACCAATAATCAACCTACATACATCTAATCACTAGACTAGAAAAGTTAGAAGCTCTTCCAAATGACATTACTTTAGAGGACAAATTGATTGCTCTCTTAACTAAACTGTTACACTGTAAAACACAGGAACCTTATCCCGAGGATAAAGATCACAATAGGGAAAGTGTAGAAGGCCTTCAAGAAAAATATAAGAACAAAAATGACTCGACTTTGAAAAACTTAGTATCTGTTTTGAAGTATATTATGCAGTGAACCCCTACGACTTTATTTACTACATTTAAGAAAGAAGTCAGAACTGTTTTTAAGATGCGTCGAAATGTTTTTTAAAACATCAAATATAGGTTCTCCTTACCAAGACGATTCATTTGATACCCCACATGATGGGTTTCAGAAGGAATGATGGCATTTCGATGGAACAAGAAGTAGAAAACGTCATAGGTAATATGACACTCCCGTATCAAGACCTACCTGCGTGCCAAGTTTGGTCAAAATAGGCCAAACGGTGTGAATTGGTATAAGGAACAAACATACAGACAGACAGCTGAAAGACCTTTTTTACCTAGCCTAGTGCATTCCCCGGACCAAGGCCTACCTGTGTGCCAAGTTTGGTCAAAATCGGTCAAATGGTGTGAATTTGTGTACGGAACAAACATGCAGACAGACAGCTGATAGACGATTTTGACTAGCCTATGGCACTACCCGGATAAAGACCGACATGTGTGTCAAATTTTGTCAAACCCGGTCAAACGGTGTGTATTTGTATAAGGAACAAACAGACAAACAGACAGCTGATAGACAATTTTTCCTAGCCTATGATTCTCCCCGTATCAAGACCCATCTGTGTCCCAAGTTTGGTCAAAATCGGTCAAACGGTACGGATTTGTAAGAGGAACAAACATACAGACAGACAGCTGGTATAAGATTTTTACCGAGCCTGTATGCGTCTCTATTTGTTTCTTAAAACATCAAATATAGGTTCTTCATACCGAGACAATTCATTTGATACTCCACATCATGGGTTTCGGACGGAATGACGGGTTTCCGATGGAAGTACAAAACTGGCACGCCCCCGCCCCGGAAGCGGAGTCAAACACAACTTTTCGCGATTTTTCGATTTTTTCCTTTAATAACACCTTCATATCTATCTTCATGCAAAATTTCAAGTCTCTAGCATCATGGGAAGTGCCTAATAATTTTGATGAGTCAGTGAGTGAGTGAGTGAGTGAGTGAGTGAGTGAGTCCTATAAATCCCGATTTTCGATCGCTTATATCTCAGAAACTATTCGATGTAGAATTATGAAAATTTCCAGTTTTACTCACATCCAGTAGTTTAATACCTGTGTAAATTTTCATAAATTTATCTTCACCTGGTTGAAAGTTATGAGAGGGTAAAAATCGGCTCTAAGACCGCCTGTAATATACACACAGTATGCTTAGGCCGGAACTTGGCCTGGCGCACTACCGTGCGCCTAGATATGTCGGATATTATGTGGGACTATCAGTCTATGATGCAAATGCTACTAAAATATACCTACAAGGTCTGTATGCTACAAAATATTGTTGTCCCTAACCATTTCAACTGATAGTCCCACATAATATACAAGTTGTATAATACAACATATAGCAGCTACAGTTAAGTTTTTTTTTTAAATTTCGCCTGCCACTATTTTGCCCAGTCCCCTTCAATTACAGAGGCACACAAAATAAAAAAAGTGGTCTTTTCCAAAGACACCATACTTACATTCTTATGTTTTTCGACACGCTGAATCCGGCGCCTGTTTAACCCCAGCAAGTCAGGTTCAAGAGCATTTGAAGGTCAAATTTCGCATGAAGTCGTTTAGGATGAATTAACTAGGGCTTCCATGGTTTTGAGGGTCGCTGAAATCGAATCCGAGGTCTATTTCACGTAATCTGCGCAAAATCAAGGTCACGTCAAGGACAAATATGTCTATTTTGCATAAAATTAATCTGTATTCGAAAATACATATTTGAAAAATAGACATATTTGTCCTTTAACCATGGAAGCTCTAGTTAATTCTTCTTGAACGACTTCATGCGAAATTTTATCTTCAAATGCCCTTACACCTGACGTGATGGGGTGAAACGGACTCCGGATTCGGATTTAGCGTGTCGAAATATATAAGTATATGTATGGTGTCTTTGGAAAATACCACATTTTTTATTTCGTGTGCCTGTGTTATTTAAAACGATACTTGTGCAGGAAATACTTACTACGATTTTTTTTTTTTTTTATTTCAATTATTGATATCAGAAAATTATTAACTTCCAATGTCCACAATCTGTTCCGAGTTAACTCATGTTAAGAAGGTCCTTAAACACTCAGAATGGGCGGCACTGATACAATCCAGCCATGTCCTGGAAGGAAAGAGTTGGCCAGCGACCAGCGCTCCTGGTGGCCAAGCCCGATAGTTAATCGGATCAAACGATACTTAACGGAGACGAACGTGATCCGGAAATAGCCGACGGATTTTCCCCTTATCTCCTGGCCGCCACGCCGGGGTCAGACCGATTCGAGGAGAAATCTTAATTGTGTTTATTTCTGGCCGGCAATACGTGAGCTAAATACTGGCGGGAGATCGCAGATTATTTGGCGGGAAAATGGATCCTTATGGAGTCGCTGTAATCCTCCGGTGATCTACTGCAGATAGCTTTCCTTTTTCCCCTCCACTTCCTCCATTACTAACCACTTAATAGCTATTTTTGCTCGTTCTTACAGGCTCTAATCCTACGTTTCTAAGGAGTACAAATTCAACTCCTAGTATACATCCGTAGGTCTATAGTCCTTCAGGTTGTGGTTTTGGCATAATAAAATTAATATAATGTATTTCATGATATCAATATAAAGGATATAATATATTTTTTTTTATTTATTTAATTTATAGAGTTCTGCAACAGAGGAGAAAAACTCTTTAAACGTCAGTCGTCAACTTTAAATGTGAAGCAGATATATGTATATAAAGAAGAAAGAAACTTGAAAATAAAGAAAAATTAAGAGAATAAAAAACAAATAAAAAAACAGTAAATAAATAAAGTAGCCAAACGGAAAAAAATTAATAAATTACATTTTCGAGTATAATGAAGCGTTTTTTAAATGTTTGAGTAGTGCATTGATGTGTGCGCTGCATTGTGTCAGTATGTCGCGTAAGTGTTAGGGTATGGACAGGTTATTGCGCTGTCTGCAGTTGGTAAGTATAGTTTTAACGGTCAGAGTCTCGTTACAATATCTACAAGTTGGTCTGTCCTTTCTGTCTAGTAGGTAGGAATGGGTAAGTAAGGTATGGTCAGGTTATTGCGCTGTCTGCAGTTGGTAAGTATAGTTTTAACGGTCAGAGTCTCGTTACAATATCTACAAGTTGGTCTGTCCTTTCTGTCTAGTAGGTAGGAATGGGTAAGTGATAGGGTATGGTCAGGTTATTGCGCTGTCTGCAGTTGGTAAGTATAGTTTTAACGGTCAGAGTCTCGTTACAATATCTACAAGTTGGTCTGTCCTTTCTGTCTAGTAGGTAGGAATGGGTAAGTAAGGTATGGTCAGGTTATTACGCTGTCTGCAGTTGGTAAGTATATGTTTAACGGTCAGAGTCTCGTTACAATATCTACAAGTTGGTCTGTCCTTTCTGTCTAGTAGGTAGGAATGGGTAAGTAAGGTATGGTCAGGTTATTGTGCTGTCTGAAGTTGGTAAGTATAGTTTTAACGGTCAGAGTCTCGTTACAATATCTACAAGTTCGTCTGTCCTTTCTGTCTATTAGGTAGGAATGGGTAAGTAAGGTATGGTCAAGTTATTGCGCTGTCTGCAGTTGGTAAGTATAGTTTTAACGGTCAGAGTCTCGTTACAATATCTACAAGTTGGTCTGTCCTTTCTGTCTGGTAGGTAGGAATGGGTAAGTAAGGTATGGTCAGGTTATTGCGCTGTCTGCAGTTGGTAAGTATAGTTTTAACGGTCAGAGTCTCGTTACAATATCTACAAGTTGGTCTGTCCTTTCTGTCTAGTAGGTAGGAATGGGTAAGTAAGGTATGGTCAGGTTATTGCGCTGTCTGCAGTTGGTAAGTATAGTTTTAACGGTCAGAGTCTCGTTGCAATATCTACAAGTTGGTCTGTCCTTTCTGTCTAGTAGGTAGGAATGGGTAAGTGATAGGGTATGGTCAGGTTATTGCGCTGTCTGCAGTTGGTAAGTATAGTTTTAACGGTGAGAGTCTCGTTACAATATCTACAAGTTCGTCTGTCCTTTCTGTCTGGTAGGTAGGAATGGGTAAGTAAGGTATGGTCAGGTTATTGCGCTGTCTGCAGTTGGTAAGTATAGTTTTAACGGTCAGAGTCTCGTTTGCAATATCTACAAGTTGGTCTGTCCTTTCTGTCTAGTAGGTAGGAATGGGTAAGTGATAGGGTATGGTCAGGTTATTGCGCTGTCTGCAGTTGGTAAGTATAGTTTTAACGGTCAGAGTCTCGTTACAATATCTACAAGTTGGTCTGTCCTTTCTGTCTGGTAGGTAGGAATGGGTAAGTAAGGTATGGTCAGGTTATTGCGCTGTCTGCAGTTGGTAAGTATAGTTTTAACGGTCAGAGTCTCGTTACAATATCTACAAGTTGGTCTGTCCTTTCTGTCTAGTAGGTAGGAATGGGTAAGTAAGGTATGGTCAGGTTATTGCGCTGTCTGCAGTTGGTAAGTATAGTTTTAACGGTCAGAGTCTCGTTACAATATCTACAAGTTGGTCTGTCCTTTCTGTCTGGTAGGTAGGAATGGGTAAGTAAGGTATGGTCAGGTTATTGCGCTGTCTGCAGTTGGTAAGTATATGGTTAACGGTCAGAGTCTCGTTACAATATCTACAAGTTGGTCTGTCCTTTCTGTCTAGTAGGTAGGAATGGGTAAGTAAGGTATGGTCAGGTTATTGTGCTGTCTGAAGTTGGTAAGTATAGTTTTAACGGTCAGAGTCTCGTTACAATATCTACAAGTTCGTCTGTCCTTTCTGTCTAGTAGGTAGGAATGGGTAAGTAAGGTATGGTCAGGTTATTGCGCTGTCTGCAGTTGGCAAGTATAGTTTTAACGGTCAGAGTCTCGTTACAATATCTACAAGTTGGTCTGTCCTTTCTGTCTGGTAGGTAGGAATGGGTAAGTAAGGTATGGTCAGGTTATTGCGCTGTCTGCAGTTGGTAAGTATAGTTTTAACGGTCAGAGTCTCGTTACAATATCTACAAGTTGGTCTGTCCTTTCTGTCTAGTAGGTAGGAATGGGTAAGTAAGGTATGGTCAGGTTATTGCGCTGTCTGCAGTTGGTAAGTATAGTTTTAACGGTCAGAGTCTCGTTGCAATATCTACAAGTTGGTCTGTCCTTTCTGTCTAGTAGGTAGGAATGGGTAAGTGATAGGGTATGGTCAGGTTATTGCGCTGTCTGCAGTTGGTAAGTATAGTTTTAACGGTGAGAGTCTCGTTACAATATCTACAAGTTCGTCTGTCCTTTCTGTCTGGTAGGTAGGAATGGGTAAGTAAGGTATGGTCAGGTTATTGCGCTGTCTGCAGTTGGTAAGTATAGTTTTAACGGTCAGAGTCTCGTTTGCAATATCTACAAGTTGGTCTGTCCTTTCTGTCTAGTAGGTAGGAATGGGTAAGTGATAGGGTATGGTCAGGTTATTGCGCTGTCTGCAGTTGGTAAGTATAGTTTTAACGGTCAGAGTCTCGTTACAATATCTACAAGTTCGTCTGTCCTTTCTGTCTGGTAGGTAGGAATGGGTAAGTAAGGTATGGTCAGGTTATTGCGCTGTCTGCAGTTGGTAAGTATAGTTTTAACGGTCAGAGTCTCGTTTGCAATATCTACAAGTTGGTCTGTCCTTTCTGTCTAGTAGGTAGGAATGGGTAAGTGATAGGGTATGGTCAGGTTATTGCGCTGTCTGCAGTTGGTAAGTATAGTTTTAACGGTCAGAGTCTCGTTACAATATCTACAAGTTGGTCTGTCCTTTCTGTCTGGTAGGTAGGAATGGGTAAGTAAGGTATGGTCAGGTTATTGCGCTGTCTGCAGTTGGTAAGTATAGTTTTAACGGTCAGAGTCTCGTTGCAATATCTACAAGTTCGTCTGTCCTTTCTGTCTAGTAGGTGGGAATGGGTAAGTAAGGTATGGTCAGGTTATTGCGCTGTCTGCAGTTGGTAAGTATAGTTTTAACGGTCAGAGTCTCGTTACAATATCTACAAGTTGGTCTGTCCTTTCTGTCTAGTAGGTAGGAATGGGTAAGTAAGGTATGGTCAGGTTATTGCGCTGTCTGCAGTTGGTAAGTATAGTTTTAACGGTCAGAGTCTCGTTACAATATCTACAAGTTGGTCTGTCCTTTCTGTCTGGTAGGTAGGAATGGGTAAGTAAGGTATGGTCAGGTTATTGCGCTGTCTGCAGTTGGTAAGTATAGTTTTAACGGTCAGAGTCTCGTTACAATATCTAAAAGTTGGTCAGTCCTTTCTGTCTAGTGGGTAGGAATGGGTAAGTAAGGTGTGCCCAATACGAAGCCTGGATTGGAGGACTTCGTCCCGACGGGACAAGAGTTCCAGTTTGTCCAGGCTTTCGTTGCATTTTTTTTATTTCCCTTAACAGTCAGTTTTTAGCCATAATATAAAATAAAGGATATAATATAAATCCTCAATATAATAGAAAGTAGCTTACTTAGAGGATTTTTTAATGAGAAACAAATATTTACTGTCAAAATGATAAGAAATCAAGGTATAGTTGGGTTTTGGCTAAGAAAAACAAACAGATTTATAAAGTAAAGACAAAAAGTTTAGTAACGTTTAAGAACACTCAATAAATTACGTTGTAAAAAAACAATCCATGTTTTTATTATAATTTGTTACAGATATATAATGTATAACTATTATGTATGATTTTTTTTATTAGAGTGTACAAAAAAAAAAAAAAAATCATTAAAAATACTATTTCCCACAAAAATTGTTTGTCGACGTATCGGCTTGAAATTCGAGCCTTCATCAGGGCTGTAAAACAAGTAGGACAGAGTTAATACTAATATATATATATATATATATATATATATATATATATATATATATATATATATATATATATATCCAAAAGAAAAAACAGAAAACTTCATACAGTTAGTGTGTGTTATAGCCAGGGCCGCCACATCACGGGCCCATACTTTTCAGAGCCGGGCCCCCACTTCTCGGAGTCTGACTGAAATTCTAGTTCTTTGCTATAGGAATTTGGACATTTTAAAATTATTTTCATCTTGAGTTTTGAGCGAAATGAGAGTAAAAGCCGACAATCGGTGCAGCAAAGGTCGCTTTCAGTATTTGTAGGTTTATTACGACACCTAATGAAATTTACTATTCTGGGACTGCACTTGTTTTGTCGTTTATGTACTTTTAAAAAATATAGATCCAATTCAAATAAATATTGGCTGCCCGTCTATATTTCTAATCCCCATTCTTTTTATAAGCTCATAACCTATACATTTTTTTACAATTATCGAGGCCCGGCCCGGGCCCCCACGGCGCCCGGGCTCGGGACAACTGTACCCGGCAGTCCCCCCCCATGTTGCGGCCCTGGTTATAGCTAGAGCTTAAATTGGAGGTAGATGAATACTTTTTTTAATACACTGATGGGTAACATAGATACAGGTATAAAATTAATGAGTTCACGATGAAAATAGGGTTACCGATGAGAAAAACGGAAAACTATGCCTCAAGGATCCGTAAGCATTTCTGACTGTGGTTGATAAAGGATAGTGTGGGAAGAGGAGAGGGTGGGGGGAGAAGGAGTTTTTGACCACCCATTAAGTTGGGAGTGGTAGTAGAGGAACAAGGACTGGAGGGTCGTGTCATAAAAGTGTGGTGTTAATGGAAGAGAGGCAGTATGAAGGATTTTATTGCAGGTGGTATAGAGTTTTAGCAGGATGTTTTTATAATGGAAAATGTTGGAGTAGGAAGAGGAGATGAGTGCTTTATCAATTTTGTCATTAACAGAGTTATTTTCTATATGGATAAATAGTTTATAATTAGTATTCGGATATAGTTTTAGTTTTGTCAGTTATTTATCCCTGCTGTCTTTTAAGGGTAATACTATCTTGTCAAAAATCAAAGTAATTTTCTACAAATTATGAATTACAAATAAATATAAAGTTTCAATTCTTCGAAAACAAAATGGAAACGCTCTTTTTTCACGGGCAATACTCTGAAGACCGCAATTTTTAATCTAGAACAAAAAAAAAATTATTTTTAAAGAAGAAGGTAAAATCTAGTAAAGTACAAAGGATTTTAAGAAATATTATTTAGTTCGAGAATAGTGACCAAGTCTTTATTTTGTATTAAAAAATCCAGGAAAATCGGTCATGAAATCGCTATAATTCAACGAATCGAAAAACCATTACTTACTTTACGAACAAATATCATTATGAAGCTTCAGATGTAATTTCAAGTTGATCAGGTGAAAATTGAAGGCGCTAGCTTATCGCCCAATTTAAAAAATATAATTTTTTAAACATTTTCCTTTCCCCCCCCCAAAAGGAAAGAATTCCGTTTCGGCCGAAACGTTAAATGTATAAATAAATAAAGGATTTAAGGTCTGAGGAATATATCACACTAATTTAACCTTGAATTAAAAAATATAGTTTTGAGAAAATCTACTTTAAAGTTTAACGTACTGACACGTTATTTTTTTTCCTCTTTTTAATTATTTTTATAATTTATTGTAATGAAGGTAAAAAATGGCTTTTATTTTTTAAATTTATCGGTACTTTAGTTGAAAAATAGAATTTTGTGGCATATTTAAAAACTGTTCCGCCACATAAATACCATTTTTGAATAATATATTATTTAAATAGGCGGAAGGTCATGCATACCAAAACTTTTCATATCTATTAACAAAATATTTTTTCTGATCTTTCCTTAACTCCAAACGTAACCAAAATTTAAACATCTTTGTTCATATGAATTATAAAGATGCAGAAAATGTTTCAAATGAATCCCAATATTCTAAGAATCCTAAACAAAAACTTCATTCGACAATTATGTTTCCATTTTTCGCGAAAACGGTTAAAGCTATCGCCTTAAAAATGGTTCCATTCATTTTTCTATGCCAATAAATCTATAAAGCGAGTACTTGCAAGCATATGAAGTAAGCGTAACGATTTTTTCCGCCCGAATTTCGCTCCAAAAACCATGTTCCATTTGACGTTTAACGAACTTGACTTAAAAAAAATGTTACAAGGTAGGATTACCCATTAAGTAAAGTGAGATATAAACTCACTAACTAACACTCTCGGTTCTCAAAATGCAAATGGATAAAAATATTCGAAAGTGACTATCTAAAGACTACAGTTTTGCTCTTAAGAAAATTTTCAATTGCAAATTAAAAGAGTAAAATAAAAATTCCCCCGACAACGATAATACTGAAGAAGGGTGGAACACCCCTCCAATATAAATCAGTTTAGATTAATTTGCCTCGGCTGCAGCTCCTTATCGACTCCACTTTAATCCCAAACACAAGGATCCTGAGACGTTCCGCAAGGGTACATCTTCTTAATGTTATTTTAAATTTTTGTTCAAAGAAAAGTTTTTATTTCAATTTTTTTTTATTGGATTTATGGCGTGACAACCATTGAGGTCATTAACGCCATTATTTCAACTTTAATTATTTACAATCTCAAATCAAGCGATATTTGGCTTATAAATTAGTTGTTAATTAGCTCCAGTAGCCAAGGAAGCAGAGGAATCTTGACGGTCAATGCTAAATATTTTGTTATTAATATTATTACTATTATTTATTTTCCCCCTTATATTTACCCTTTTTAGCGCAGTTCCTCCCTCCCTGCTAATGAGGTTGACTTCATGCCCCAATAGGGAAGTGCAGACTAATAAACTTCACGTTTCAGAACCCATAGATCACAAAAATAACGGTGGTTCAAATATATATATATATATATATATATATATATATATATATATATATATATATATATATATATATATATATATTTTAAATAAACATCAAGTATATTTTTATATATATATATATATATATATATATATATATATATATATATATATATTTATATATATATATAGAATGCCTTCTTTCTCCAGCGGTAGTTTTCCTCCCCTACTTCCTTCAATATTTCGCTGGAATCCTCTCCAGCTTCATCAAGCAAGACATTGTTTTTTCCCTTGGTGGAAGCAAAGGGAATATGGAATATATATTAATATATTTTAGATCTTTAGAGGCTTAGGGTTGTTTGTATTACAATTTTTTTTTTTATTATGCTTGCCCTACATGTTTCGTGCTTTTATTTCTTTCGCACATCATCACGGGTACTTTTCGTTAAGAACTCCTCTCGTCCAGGTGCCCTCTACAGTATCACGCCTGCCACTGTAGAGGGTATTATTATACTTGGTAGTGGTAATTTAAATGAATACGTCCAAAACTAACAAAAAATAAATTAAAAGTTTTTTTAAATATATGTATATATATATATATATATATATATATATATATATATATATATATATATATATATATATATATTAGGGTGGGTCTAAAAAAATCAAAAATTGTTTTTCGAGTCGTAATACCACGGAAAAGTACCGAATTGAGAGACTAAAAAGGGGTAAAAATATTAAAAATATCTGTTGGTGTCTTCCGGTCGCGCATTTTCTCTATAGTTTGACAAAATTAAAAATAAATTGTTTGTGATAGCAAATATTATGGACTGGCATCGTTTAATGTACTGCCTACATCATCTACAAGGAATTAAATGTTATTCGCCTTAGATGCGGAGCATCAACAATAAATAAACAAAAAAAAACACATTTTATTGGCAATTTTTATTATTTTTTAATTTGCCATTTTTAGTATGTAATTGTTGAAATTGTCATATACCAGACACTAAGAAATTAATATGTAAAAACTGGATGTTTGTAGCAAAGGTAAAAACTAAGAAATAAAAATTGGCTTCAGCATTAGATTTAGGTTTTATTCATTGAATACAAAGTAGATACATGACTTAAGATCACATTGCAGGTCTAGTAATTCTAGTAATTAGAAATTTGACATATTATCAATTGCATCGTCGACCTTGACTTAATAGTAGTTCTTATGAAGCCATCCTGAGCTTCAGCACCACACACCTTCACAGAAGCTTCGATCACTCACTACCAGCACCCTTATGTGCTTCCTGGGGCCCTGAGTCATTGCTAACACAACATGTTCGGGATGTGCAAAAAAAAAAAAAAAAAAAAAAAAAAAAAAAAAAAAAAAAAAAAAAAAAAAAAAAAAAAAAAAAAAATCTTTATATAACTGGGTCAACTAAGGCTTTTCATCTTTAAGTACCTTTTTGTTTTAATGGATTCAGTGTTAGGTTAGCGGTTGTTAGCAGCCTGGAGTGAGACAAAGGTCCCGGGTCGCGCAATGCAAAATCTTCTTTTCCTTTGCCTGCTTTAATTTATACCGATATGTCCAGCAAATATTTCTGATCCTTACTGACTACTTTTCGGTCTATCTCAGAGATTTTATAATCAATACTCGATATGGCTCCATATGAAGAACTATTAAATCAAGTTCGATGATGCCTTTGATAATGCCACATTTCAAATTACCAGACATTTAATATGATTATAAGTCATGAATCTACTTTGTATTCAATGAATAAAAACTAAATCTACTATTGAAGCTATTTTTTTTTATTTTTTATTTTTTTACCTTTGCTAATATTTTCGGGTTTAAGCAATTTTGGCAGCCCTTGCGCAACCGGAAGATGGGAACAGACAATTACAGTTTTTACATATCAATTTCTTAGTGGCTCGTAGATGCCAATTTCAACTATCACACATTAAAAATGGTAAATTAAAAAATAATAAAAATTACCAATTAAATGTGATTTTTTTTTTAAACGCTGCCAAAATTTAGAGCACATGCGCGACCGGAAGATACCAACAGATTTAATACCCCTTTTTAGTCTCTCAATGTCGCAACTTTTCCGTGGTATTACGACTCGAAAAAATATTTTTAATATTTTTTTTAACTCAATACCCTCACCCTAATATATACATTAATTCTTCTGAAAGATGACCCAATATATATTTTTCACTTGTTCTTATTTCTTTCGATGGCAGGGAGCCCATAAAGTAATACACCGTTCGTTCTGTTCATCAACATTATTTAATATATTTGCCCGACATGTTTCGTGCTTTTTTCGCACCTCATCAGGGGCTTTCCTTGTAAGGAAGTCTTCTCTTCATGTTCTCTCTTATGAGTCAGGCATAATACTGTGTTGAGCATTATATATATATATATATATATATATATTCATAGTCTTGAGTGCAATATTAATATAATCTCGAAAACTTCAAACGAAGAAACTCCAGGGAGTTAGAGATGCGGAACGGGGATAAAGTTAATACAAAAGCGGTGCTAAGATAGAGCCTTGCGGAACACCAGACAATGTCCGGCTGGGCTACCCTCGGATTTAGCCTGCTGTAAATTAACCCTTAAGACGAGCCCCTTACCCCTCCTCCACCCTCGACCAAATAATAATATAAAGCTAGAGCCCCATAACTCAGCGGCTGAGGCAACATTAAGATTACTAATCTTTAATCCTCGCGAAAACCTCCAACCCCTCTCTCGGGAGCCCGCCTAAAAGTTAAGATATATTGCCTTCTTGGAATTATATTGTGAAGGTGGGTCGGCGGTTGCGCTGCCGGCACAGAGAGTTATTATGATAGAAGACTTAGCAATCGTTATTATATGAGTAGGCTTATCTCTGGAACCTCCCCCCGTTCTTCCAGGGGTGTATGGGCTATATACCGTACGGGAAGGAGGGAGGGCGGTTTTCCTTTTCCCGTGTACCTTTCGGGATAAAATATAGCCCGGGGTTTTCGGCTGCGTTTTCATGAATCTTATTACTGACTCTTTCCCCTGTGTGGGAGACGAGAATCGGATATAGCCCTCCAGGAGTCCAAAGATTGTTTTAATCCGTCAGTTTCAAACTTAGGAGCACTCGCCCACTGTTGCTTAATTTAATATAAATAATTCAGATGATTTATTTTATAGTAGTATGACATATTGTATAAAGAGGGGCTAAAATTAAAATTAAATATATTCTGAACTGTAACTTTTGTATGGATACCTTAGGTTCTCATACTAAAAACAGTAATTACAATTACATGAGTTTAGTTGTGTCCTAAACTGGGTATATTGTGTTTCGGTTCAGCCATCGGGATCCGGATAGTAATATGCTAACATAAAAATATGTTTTTAAAAACATATTGAACGCAGCGATATTTTACAAAGTCCCAACGGTTCTATAATAAATCGTCGACCTTTTATTAAAACACTAAAAATAATAGCTTACTAGTTGCTCCTCAAAATTGTTTAAAACATTAACTTTCGAACCTGTTCGCGTTCATCATCAGGCATATTTCAGTTAATATACAGATTATGTTGGCACACTTGCAGGCTTACCCGCAGTGTGAACACTCAACGAATTATGGTAAAATTATCGTCTCCTTTTTTTCTTTTATTAATCAGTTTTTAATGTCACCACCATATTTACTTGTCACAACTATATTTCTGAAACCCCTTTTAGAAGATTCTTACTCGGATTTAACATTCACTGTAAAACTCTAATATTTATGGACCTTAAAATGAAATTTAAAAATTACAGTAGACCTTAACACAACTTAATATAAGGAACCTAATATATTGTATCACTATATAACTCATTTATTGAACGTTATTAATGACAAAGGAAAAGTTTCCTCCTTATTCTTCTTTTTAATTTTATTTAATGTAGATGCCTGATGATGAACCTAAACAGGTTCGAAACTTCGATAATATAAGTTAATATTTTAGCAACTCCTGCAAAGATGCCAAAAAATATTTATTTATTTGACACCTGCAGAGAGGTGGCTGTACTGACACATCTAAAATGGATGCCGAATGTGTAAGCATTAACCCACTTACTAATAGAATGTTTCTATGTTTTATCTTCGTTGAGATAATCTTATCGGCATAAGCTACCCCTGGCACAACAAACCGCGCCCACCCCTATAGATGGAACCATGCTTAGTTGACGCTGTTCCTACGAGTCGGACATTTCCCATTCATGCCATCCCGTTGAAAAGCATCAATACAGTCCCGATATCCTGTATCAATACATCAACCAAAGGTCAACCGCCATGGGATCCTCCCTTGATGGAATCTCCGTCGGTCCTCAAAGCCATACCCTGAGTCTAACTCCATCTTCAATCAACCTGAAAGCTCCTTACCACTCGAGGAGAGAGACTTATAACTAATTAGATGTAGACCTAATTGGCCATTAAGTGTCCGAGAAAGGGGAAGTCGCTTTGATGTTCATATGTAAGACGGTGGGATATTGACCCAAAGCTTCGGACATCTTAGCAACTCTCCCGTCGGAGGGCGACACTGTCGTCTAACTAAATTGATAATTCCAATTAGTGGGGCTCTTTACCTTTGCCGGGCAATTAATTCATATAGATCGGTAGGGCCTTGGCTCTCTCTCTCGCTCTTTAATCAAACACCTTCAATATTAGACCTCGGCTCAAATATTGCTCAAAGAGAACCTTCCACCAACATTCGCTCTCTCTCTGTGGAGGTCTTGGCGGACGACTTGTGGTCATTAGAGAGACGGCTGTGTAATTTGTAACTTCTGTCGTTATGTTTCTAACTAAAACAAACAGTCCGTTTTCCTTCTTGATTGAGTGATCTTAGTATGAGCAGGAATACTCATTATCGGGAATACCTCTTAGCGTGTTTCCATAACACATTCATTCGAGGTGATGTTTGTAGCTTGGAAAGCTCAGAGAGAGACTCCAATGTCAAAAGGTTCCAAGTGTTAATAGCTTCATGCTATTTTTAGTGCGGTTCCTCCCTCCCTTCATATTGATATATTGGGTCAACTCTCATATGAATATGGGGGTTGGAGTCGATCGCCTGCACGCGGTGCTTGCTGCTGTCGACTAAACGATCGACAATTTATCGCAACGACTGTCGTGAACATAGCAGTAGCTGAAGGACACAGCAAAGCTGCAACTGGTAAAATTTGGGGGAAGCTAGTTACAAAGGGACAGGTGCTTCGAGATCTGCCCAGAGAATTGGCTTTCTGCCTCTTCAGAATAACCACCGGACACGACTACCTACAGGCTCACCTTCACAGAATCGGCGTAGTAGATACAGACATCTGTCCACTGTGTAATGGTGGCAGAATGGACGCTGCACACCTTATATCCTGCAGTGCGCTAAGCTCCCCAGAGTATGATGATATGAATTTGCTGCTTTCCTCCCTGTACTCGTCTGCGAGGCGCTTGGTGGCTGAATTGCCTCGTGCGGGAGTAGGATAAAGTAAAGTAAGTCGTATGAATATACTAATATCCTTCATAACTAGCTTTTTAGGTTTATAATTTCTTACACCGCAATATTACTCTGCCCACTACTAAAATCCTAAAAAATTCGCAGATAAAGAAGAGGCAAGCTGGACAATCAAGATGGCTGGAGAATAATGTCTCCAAGGCACTAAATATAAAAGTTTGAGTAGAGGATTAAAGATTACCTGACACAGCTCTCTGTTTCCCTCTTTAATTAAACTTTTCTTCCGAGTTCAACCTTTAATCTTTTCCAACTTAAGAGATAGCTACCACCTCACATTTCTTATAACATAAAAAGTCCGACTCGCAGGAACTGCATCATCTTAGCGCGGTTCCGTTCTTATCCCTAATGTAATTTGGAAAGGTAGAGATAGAAACAGTTATAATTTTGGTTAGACCTTTCATGAAATAATCTATGATCCTGAATAGGTCACCATTGCGAGGGTATATACCTCTTACCTGACTACCTGGCCTTGTGAAGGTTAGTTCTAGAAGCACACTACTTACTGTTTCTTATTTTCTTTTACTATAATACTAATTTTACAGATAAATTCAATTAAAAAACTCAATTAAAACGCATTTCAACAACTATTTTGCCACTTTTCTCGAAAACAGTTACAGTTATCGCCTTAAAAATGGTTTCGCTCGTTTTCCTAGGCCAAAAAGCCTATAAAGCGAGTACTTGCAAGCATATGAAGTAAGCGCAACGACTTTTTTCGCGCGAATTTCGCTTCAAAAACCATATTCCTGTGGGCGGGTTCTGCTGGTTAACGAACTTGACCTTTCAAATTAGTCGAGCAAATCGCCTTGCTGTTGTGAAGCTCCGTAAATAAATAAATTAGACGAAATGTTCCAAGTTTCATAAAAATCGGACCATTTTTGAGGCGGCCAGAGCGCGAACGGACAAATATATATATATATATATATATATATATATATATATATATATATAAAAATTTGAACCACCGTTATTTTTGGTCTCTAGGGGTTCTGAAACGCAAAATTTTCTAGTCGCCACTTCCGGATTGCGTCGTGTCAACCTTATAAGCGGGGTTCCTCCCTATGGAGGGAGGGAGGAACCGCGCTAAAATGCGCGCTTCTTTGTAAACCATACCAATGTTTATATAATATATATTACATATAGCCACCATCCCAAGTTCAATTCCCACTTGGGATGGTGGCTTTTCTTAAGAAAAAAGACAATGCATCGGTCCTATCCTGGCTAGAAAAGGGGGTTGACCTATAGATAGCCCGTTCTAAAATTCTGAGTTAATTATAATGGATGTTAAAATTTAAATAAACAATATATAAAATTCTTGTTTATGACAAAACTCCTCCGAAACTGCTTGACCGATGTTCATGAAAGTTTTTGTGTATATTCAGTAGTTCTGAGAATAGGATGTAAACTATTTTTTATACCTCTAAATGATAAGGGTAGTTCACCCCAAAACATGTTTTTTGAGCAAATATTTTTATTTTTTTATGATTTGGCTCGCCAATTCCTAAGGCTGGACTTGTACTCAGAAAAAAACCTAGGCGGAGAAAATTGTAATCAACAGATTTACCACGAACGAAGACATTGTAAATAAAATTTTAATTTCTTCAGATCCTTATATATGTACTCTTCTTAATGAATGGAAGCACATTCCAACTCTGATAGATGTGGAAGCCAAAATTTAATTAAAGAATTATTTATCTTATTTAATTCAGTACAATTATTATGAACACTAAATATAATTTTAATTAATCTCGAAGTTGAATGAATTTACGTTTTATAAAGATATGCCAGCAGTGGTAGAGCACTCGACTAATGAACTGGAGGACCAGGTTCAAAACCCGAGCGCGCACTAAAGATTTTTTCTTCTAGTGCTGCCGTTCGAGGGTTGGATTTGGGGTCCCAGATCGTCCCTAGGCTCACCCAGCCTTTAATTAATTTAATTAATAATGGGTACCTTGGGTGCTAATGACTTTAGCAGTCGAAGCAGCCAAGGGGAAAATCAGGCGGCCGGAGCATAGTATTGACCACACTATCTCCCTAGTGTATGGTCAAGAATCAGATACCTCTACGGTATCTGTCCCTCTGGGCCCTTGTGGCCTGTTACGGGACTGATTTTTTTTTTTTAAGATATGCCAGTCTGATTTTTTCCAAGTCTAATCGGGATTTGATTAAAATATTATTTAATGTTCAATTGTAAAACTTCGTGAATTTAAATTATTTACACATAATTTAATAAACAGGGGAAACAAAAAACAAAAATATGGCTAGACAAATTTGTTATAAATCGGTTAAGATTTATAGGCTGTAGCCTTTTTTGAGGCACGATATGTCGTTTAGCCCCACTTTGTTTTCGAAGAATTGAAACTTTTTTCTTTTTTTTTTTTTTTGATACTTTAAATATCATTTAAATAACATATGACATAAATAATTGAAAAATATTGATTAATTTGTTATTTATAAATTAGAGAAAATGACTTTGAGTCCGATCACACAAGATAGTATTACCCCTTAATAAACAGTATGAGGGAACATTAGACTCAGAAAAAAAAATTGACTTATACTTGTATTTGTGTGGGTATGTTAATTGGAGGGATCGGGGCAAAATAGTGCCAAGCAACATTTTTAACAAAGCTTAACTGTAGCTGCCATATGTTGGATATTATGTCGGACAATCAGTCTATGATGAAAATGCTACTAAAATATCACTACAAGCTCTGTATGCTACTTAATCTTGTTGTTTCTAACCATTTCAACTGATAGTCCCACATAATATCCCACATATAGCAGCTACAGTTAAGTTTTGTTTAAAATGTTGCTTGGCACTATTTTGCCCCGACCCCTTCAATTATAGTCCTAACATTTATTATGTATTTTTTACAGACATACTTTAACCTAATATTTTGCTGTTCATGATAAATATATAATAATAAAAAATAAGTCGATCCCACAAGGTCCGGACAATAAAAATGATCGTTCAGCAATACAAATCGGGATTTATAAAGGGAAAAGAGGATCTTTGCGAGTGGACAGATTCAGGGGATTTGAAGGGATAGGAGAGCAGAGGACAGTAAGTCCTTGAGAGGCAGATTTCTGTAGGGTCCATCGCTAAGCCGGAGACTTAGTGTGGTCCAGCATATGAAACAATAAGGTACCGCTTTAGCTACCCTTGTTGGACTCCCTTTCATATGTAATATCCACATGGTATATCATACTTTCTTTCTGGATTTTTACCTTCTACAGTCATCCCCTTTCACCTTTCAATAAGAACATACAGAATTGTTGAAAGCAATAGTCCGAAAGCCAGTAACCGCATGTTTCATGGAGTGTTTTATGGATCTTGAAATTTTGCTATAATGTACCTCTTGGGTTGATAAAAAGGTATATATGTGTTTCCTGGACATACCTTGGAACACCAGGTACTGCGCATTGGGGAATGGTGGAAAAAAATATTTAACAAAAATAGAGTTTTTTCAGAAACATGTAAAAAAAAAAAAAAAAAAAAAAAAAAAAAAAAAAAAAAAACTTAATTGTTTTTATTCTAATATTAAACGAGAGTTTTATTCACGCTGCCAGTTAAACCGGGACATCTGTTCAAGATCATGTGAGCAAGAACCAATGAGAGCGCAGGGAAGAACCACAACTGCGCGGTACTCTCATTCATTCTTAGGGTTACGCGCAGTGTATTGCAGTCTATCATAGGCAACATTTATTTTTATGTTTCCTGATAATTAAACCCCACAAAAGTGTCTGCTCTTTTTTAATTATTTTCAAATATGTGTATTGAAGACGCTGTTTAAATCGCAGCGTGAATAAAGCACTTCACTTATTATTAAAAATAAAAACTTGATACTTTGTTTTTTTTTTTTTTATTTACATTTTAACCCCCTTAAAAGTGTCTGCCTTATTTATTATTCATTGGAAAATGGGCTTAATTCGCAATTATTTTACATTAATGATAGTTGGCTTCTGAATAAAACACTATTTTTGGGCAATATTGTTTTGCACCTTTCCCCTATCAGGGGGGGGGGGGGGTGCAGTACCAGGTTTACCAAGGTATGTCCAGGAACCACAAACTTACCTTCTTATCTACCCAAGAGGTACATTATAGCAAAATTTCAAGGTGTATAAAACACTTCATGAAAAGTGCGTTACCAGCTCTCCGATTACAACCCAATGTATTAGGCCATTCAATATGTCCGCGCGTTTTAATATCATGCATGTACATTTTTTATTTTCGTATGTCTAATGCGCCAGACCTGCTGCAATATTAATTAATAGTATACATGCTGAGCATACTGTCACTGTAAAGACTGCCAAGAAATGGTTTAAAAAATTTAAAGTAAGAGAAAGCAGCATTTATACCCAAAGTCGCCGATACCCAAAGAGAGCGCCGATACCCAAAGCCTGTAGACTGATAAATCAGTTCGGATCGTGCCGATCCCCGTGGCCTGTAGACTGATATATCAATTCGGAGCGCACGCCGATCCCCGTGGCATGTAGACTGATATATCAGTTCGGAGCGTACCGATCCCTGTAGACTGATATATCAGTTCGGAGCGCGCCGATCCCCGTGGCATGTAGACTGATATATCAGTTCGGAGCGAACCGATCCCCGTGGCCTGTAGACTGATAAATCAGTTCGGATCGTGCCGATCCACGTGGCCTGTAGACTGATATATCAGTTCGGAGCGTACGCCGATCCCCGTGGCATGTAGACTGATATATCAGTTCGGAGCGCACGCCGATCCCCGTGGCCTGTAGACTGATATATCAGTTCGGAGCGTACCGATCCCCTTGGCCTATAGACTGATATATCAGTTCGGAGCGCACCGATTCCGTCTGTTCTCTGGTTTTAACAGTTTACTGGCATTATTTATATCTGTCACATATTTTTTTCAATATATCTGTGGAGCCTACACCTGGTTCTTCAGGTGTGAACATTGGATGATGGGAAAGTTAAAAAATTGTATAAAGAAACTGAAACGTGAATACAGCTAAAAAGCATTCAGGCCACGGAGCCTTAGACTCTCAGGCTGACAATGTTCGTATTAGATAGTCCCTAAAAGGTTAACCCATTTCTTGGGACCAAAGAAAAGTTGAAGAAATGTTTCAAAAATTCTTTAAATGTATGTATGTAATTCTTTAAATAGTTGCTAAAAAAGAGTTTAATGCAAGTTATAATGAAATAGGCACTACTTACCTGGATGTTGTTCTTACGAAACAATCATTTACATAACTAAGGATAAGGTTAGTTGTGAAATAAATTTATCTACCTGCCATTGACTAAAATATTTATTTGCATTGTCAAAAATTTTACAAACATTTCAGTTCACATATTAGTGAGCCATGAGTTCAATCAAAACATTTTTTCCACAGATACTTGTATAAACATTCAAAACTTATCACTGGTCAGTTTAGTAAAGTAAGAGTAGCGTAGCTGGAAATCATGAAACCTGTATTTCAAGGAAAATATATTAAATATACTAGAAAAAGCATTTTTAAGCCTGCATTGACTGGTACAATCCCCTGAATTAGAAAATGGTAAGGGAAATGTTTTAAAGAATGAAATAACAAAAGCATATTAGAAGAAATGAGAAGTGACGGCCAGAGGAGGCTCAGTTATTTTAATGCCGTCCTGAGAAACCTGGAGAGTTAAACGGGCTCTGCTCCATGGGCATCTAAGGTCTTGCGAGTTGCTGTCTCGTAAGGGTTGTCAGACTAAGATTTAGGATCATTTTTGGGAATATTAGTCTTGTTTTTGGTGTTAGTGACCCAAGCAGTCGAAGCACCTTTAAAAAAAAAAAAAAAAAAAAAAAAAAATTAGTCTTGTTTATATTTAGGATGTAAGTCAACAAAAAGCTTTTTCCTATCCCAAATATTTTATTAAGATAGAAAAGCATCATTCAGAACAATATTTCCATCATCAGTGCCCAAATTTGAGCTGGCTTGCCTGAACAAGGGTCCTTTAGCAACCCCAAATATTAGATCACGAGATATGGGTCTTGTTTATTCGAGTTGTATTTTATATTGCTGGTGAACTACAATTTTTTGTTGTAAATTTTTTGGAAACATGCATTAACCGATTCTTAATAATTTATATTATTATCCATATTGAAAAGCGATTCCTAAATATTGGCACAGCTAAACATCTACAATAAATAAACTTATTGTCACTACACAGTAAGAAAATTGACTAATAAAAAATCAGTAGACTAAAAAAATAAACATATTGTCCATATATTATTTGAGATAAATTGACCAAATCGTTGCAGATGTCTTCTTTCCAGCTACACATTCTTACTTCACAGAGTTCACTTACTCACTCTAGAATAATAAATTTAATAAAATATGAACAATCAACAAATTCTTTATTTAAAACAGCACCAAACAATGGACTTAGTAAAGAGATAAGAACATAGGTATTCCATACCATCACAGATTCAAGACTTTAAAAACCTCGTCAATACTAACAACACTTGGTGACACGATAAACAAGAAAGAAAAAGTAACAACAACCACCTCTTAGGAAAATATATTTGGCACCAAATGCCAAGGAACTATAAAACGTGTGAAAACTAACAGAAAAATGTAATAAAATGAGCTATAAATATCTAATAATAAAAATACAAAACAAAAATATTTTTAAACTTATTAAAACAATCTGCTACTTTCTCTTATTTCTAACAAAAACCGACAGAGGTTTCTAAAATAATTCCTTTATATGTTAACATGTGCACAAATATGCAGTGCACTCCGCAAACTATCCCCCAAAATAGTGAGAATATTATACTTCGTGATTGCAATAACTATAAGCAATAATATTTAAAGATATTGGTACTTATGTATTAGCTTCAATGCAGGTTAAGGACGTGGGATCGTTCAGAGATCCGGATCATCAGCACAGGTGCATAACTCATTAGCATTTATATTGGCCTATTCCTATGGGCAATTCTATTGGCCATTGTAGTAACCACATGTTGCTTGTTTACATTCTGTTTTCAACGCAATTGACTTGCAGATTTCTGTGTTTTACAGGCATTTTATGTGTGGTTTGTTGTTTCTGTCCTTTTTGCTGTTCGGGTTTCTGTTAGGAAAATGCGTCTTTGGGATATTTTTCAGTTGTACTGAAAAATATGCTCAATTGCATATCAGCCCATTTTCCACCGACAAACCATTGGGTTGGATTGACTAGAATTTCGATATAACCTTGAGCGTAGTGAGGCAATTATGCCATAAACATATGTACTAAGCTTTTCCTCAAGGTTATTTTGAAACTCTAGTCGTCCCAAATCGTTGATAATCCCATCGCCATATTGGCAAAAATTCAATTGATGCCTGGGCAGATGATCCAGATCTCTTAGAGCCAGTTCTTTAACCTGCGTTTAAATTAATACGTAAGTACCATGATATTAAAATAATTATTAAAATTAATAACTGATATTTTCAGTAAGTGCCTAATTTATCTTAATAAACATAAACTTAAATAATACTGAAACAACAAAATCAGCCACAACTAACAACAGTAAGATCACAATGTCGAAGGACTGAAATCGACCTCCATAATTCCCATATTTAATAAACCAATAGAAATTTCAGTCCAATATTACTCTTCTTGTTACTCAAAATTGCCAAGATGCCGTTGATTTTACTTTACCACCGAATATTTAACTATATGTATATATTGTAAGATCTCGAAATTATTGTTAACTAACCACATCAATAAATTATAGCTTATTAAATATGTTTGATTCATATTTGTACCATTTAATAATACATTTTGTCTCTACAATAGATTAGCTCAATACAATCTGTTAGCCTATGGCAATACTCATATTTTCAATAATGGCAAGTAAACAATTGTACAATGCAACAATTAAACATAAATTTTCTAAAAAAAGAAATTTTCTGATTTCAATTCTGATAATTGTTAATGATGGCTAAATATAATTTAAAAAAAAAAAAATAAGAAAAAGGAAATGGAGATTCTCAGCATGCTTTTAAGGAAATAATTTAAAGTAATTATTTAGTTTTGTTCAAAGCGAATCATTTTCTTAAGATGTGAGCTGAAACAGTCAAATGATAAATAAATAAGAGCACAGAGGTAAGTGTCATTTGTCTATACACACCCAGTTTTTCTCTGCTTCCTTCCCTGACTCTTTGAAGAAGATTGTTCAAAAAATGTAAAAATATCCATACAGAACTTTTTATCAACACTGTCTAGATTTCACTAAACCTCAACTGTTTCCTGAAGTCTAAGCATTGAAGCAACATAACAATATGGTGGTGAATATTACACTTTGTATACCTAACTAATTAAGTATTATTATTATCTAACAATAGTTACATTTTTATTCCATTTGTACTTATAAAATAATTGTTAATATTATTCAGTAGAACTTTTCTTGGCAAATAAGACAAAGTCGCCAAGCTCCAGAGAATGATTATAGAACACAACATTTACTTTAGGATGAAAAGTGGCACTGAAGTATAGTCAATTAAATTATCCAGGATCAATAACAATAAATGTTATAATAAAGACGTATGTGGAACCAAGCAACACAAATGCCAATAGTTGTCTGAAACAGTATGTAAGCAAAAATTAACAAACGAGGAGGCAAAAATAAGATATTGAATTTATCTTCCTTTTGAGTTTTAAGGACAAACCTAAGGTACAGTAGCCATCTCTTTGCTGCTATGTCTCTCCTGATTTTATTTTTAGCACTTTCCTCCGAAGGAAAGTAGCTATTAAGGTTGCATTCATGACGGGAGTTTTGAAACCATTTTTCAAATCTTTATCGACCCTACCTAGTAGACACCGAAAATTACCCCCGTTAATATATATATATATCCGTTAATACGATACAAAACTTTGTATGTAGTAGTCCCCCAGCAAATGATTGAACGAGTTCATTAAATAGTAAAATCGGTCCATCTGGAGAGAGGTTTACTCCGGAGACAAAGTAGTTATTTGCCAATACCAGCCGTAATTTTTGTTATATTTCAACGAAAGTCGGTACTCTTTGCGGACATCTAAACAGAAAAATGTGTTGTAAAAATAAACTAAATTGGTTCATTAGGAGGGGGAGTTACTACGGGACCCAAATTAATAATTTACTCGTATCGGTCGTAATTTCTGTTGTATAAGAACAAAATGCTGCATGTGTTGTGGGTATCTAATAAGAATGAAGTGTCATTCAAAAGGGGGGATTTACTTTGAACTATGTTTGAATAGAGTTTGCCCATCAAACGTAGGTTGGCTAAGCTCCCACTAGGAGTGCCTCTGTTTCAATATGGCATTAAATGGGTTGTATTTCTGACTTCTGCTACTAGGGGTGCTGTAACCCGCTCATGCATTATTGCTGTATCCTGTTCCTTCTATTATTCATCAAGTTAAATCGACAAACATGTTATTTATTTTTATTTTTTTCTTAAATAGTGTAGTACTACGCATACAAAAAACTCTGGAAGGAAATTAATTAAAAAACTAATAATTGAAACAGCTGCTCATTACAAATGTAAAAGAGCAAAACTATTCATGTTTTTATTTTTTTACATACGTTATTTTAGGCAAATTATTCGGGTATTCACCAGACACTACCCAAATTCTGAGGAAAGTGATTAGTTATGCAGTTCCTGTGTGACGGGTTTTTCTATTAATACATTGATTCTTGTATTCATCAAACTGATAATAGCCAAGGGAATGCGATAAAAATCCTATGTTCTCTTTTAACTTTACATTTTTTTTAAGCTTCATGGAAACAACTCTCCGCTAACCAGTTTTTATATTCAAAGACCAGGACCGCCACATCTCAGAGCCGGGCCCAGGACCAGATCATGGGCCCCCACTTCTCAAAGCCAGACTTAAAATTCTAGTACTTTGCTATAGGACTTTGGACATTTTAAAATTATTTTCATCTTGAGTTTTGAGCGAAATGAGAATAAAAGCCGACAATCGGCGCAGCAAAGGTCACTTTCGCTACTTGTAGTTTTATTACGACTCCTAATGAAATGTAATATTCTGGGACTGTACTTGTTTTGTCGTTTATGTACTTTAAAAAATATATAGATCCCAAGCCAATAAATATAGGCTACGACCGTCTAAATTTCTAAACCCTATTCTTTTTACAAGCTCATAACCTATACATTTTTTCCAATTCCTCGGCACCCTGGCCTGGGACAACTGTACCCGGCAGTCCCCCCCCCCCCCATGTGGCGGCCCTGTCAAAGACACGTTGACTCTTCCAAACATTTATAAACTGTTCATTTAATATAAAAAGGATTAAAATGGAATTGAGCTCAATGTACTATTTTTGTAATGTTTTAAGGTAGATACTCTGCAGTTTATTGCAACTAATTTAATTTATTAAGAAAACAAACGTTAAGAATTTGTGCTCCATCAAAGTATAAATTGATGAAGAAACTTAGGCCAAAGTTATTTAGGAAGAAAAATAATTATGAACACAAGTTGGATCAACAGTTCTAATCTAATACAATGAAAACACATAAGTTGAAAAGCAGACTTTATAAAATAAATATAAAAAAATTTAGGGAGATATTATTCTCAAAATATTCTAAGACTCTCTTTGGCAGTTCCACCAACAGAGGACTAGATAGAAACTCAAAGCAAAATGTAGTTCTGGTAAGTTTGAAGTATCGGATTTTACCTAGTAGTCAAGAATCCTACCGATGATACGGATCTTTTTAGACTTTACGTAATTTTTCGAGCTGATGAACTCAACAGTGGATGCCTCAGAAAAAAAGAGTACTTCATAGTAGTGGCTTGAAGATTATGTACACAAACATCAAACACTTTCATGAAATCCAACCTATGCCAGTTACAGGACGTTTTGTAAGCTCTGACAACAATATTACATTTATAGGCATAAAAAACTAATTACATTTGTCATTATTTTTATTATTATGCTGCTATACTTCATGTTTTGCTCCACTACAGCTATTTATCAGAGCAAATAATATTATTCAAGTCATCAATTTATAAATAAATCAATCGTATAATGTGGAATATTTCTACATCCTTAGTAAACTATTATTCAAAAAAATAAAAGTTTACACAAAATAAAAAATAAATTAATCCTGGATAACTTTTGCACAAGAAGTTAGCATAGAAATATTGAGAAAATAGCAAACCCTGAGATAACCATTGAAAAAGCTCAAGTTGTTCATCGTGAAATATGTCGATTGTTTAGGCACCCCGGCGATTCTTAACGGCTTGAGGATAATGCTGGCTAAATGGTAACTATTTCCAAGCGTAGGATGCCCGCTCGATGGCCTGCTTCTCCTCGACAGTAAAGCCGAGGATGCTCTGAATCGCGCTGAGATGTCCGGTCGTGTTCTCTCGGTCAGTCAGGAAGTAGTAGAAGGCAGACTTAAGAAACTTCAGTGTGATTTCGGCATCCTCTTCCTTGCGTGTCTTATTAGATTCCAGGAGTTTTCGGTACATAGTCTGGAGGAAGAAAACAGAAAAAATTAATAATAAAACGTGACAAATTTTGTCGTGTAGTTAAAAGTCTATCTTATAATAAAAGGGGAGAAGGGACTAATTACAAAGTTCGAACAAATAATAAGCTAAGGTAGTTTAGCATCAAATAATCCCAACATGCTCCAAGCAAGCTCCCTCAGAAAGCAACAAGTGGATAGGCTGTAGTTTCCAAGAGCAAATTCAGAACCAGAATAACATAAAAGTGAGTCCCATGATAAAAAGGTATAGTAAATATTTCTTTGGTAAAAGTTCAGCCTTATAGGTTATAGCCTGTTCAGATAAACGCAGGAGTTGAATTGCGCATGTGCGAACGATAGCAGAAGTTTCTCCCTTATCTCTCCCTTCTGTTCCGCCATTTGTATTACTATTTCAATGAATAGCACACTGTGTGAATCACTATAAAAACTGATTATATCTCGTTTAAGAGGAGGGAACGTTTTGAGAGGTCAGGTAAGGGAGATATTGTTTAATATTTATCAATACTTAGTCAATGCTAAGGCTGAAAATGTTTTAAATTTCAAAGTGATAAGGTTATGAGAATTTTCACTGCCAATTTTCTACTGGAAATATAGGCCACACCCTTTTCCCTCCATCTAACCATCTATTTGAACAGGCATGTTATAGTTTAATTGTTTTCAGACTTAGCTTTGGCTAAGTATTGATAAACATTAAACCTATCTCCCTTGCCTGACCTCTCATAGCCTTCCCTAGTCCTAAACGATACATAATCAGTTTTTTTATTGAGTTTCACGTAGCGTGTTCTTCATTGAAATAGTAATGCAAACGGCGGACGCGTCAGGAATAATTCCCTCAGAATTAAGTGCAGTAGAATTTCAACTATTCCATCTATCTGAGCGGGCTATAGTTTGGCTCCTAGGTCCCAAAGAGGATGTTATGTCATAATAACACCACATGGAATTAAGCGGAATATAAGAAAAAAAAAAACAGTTGACTAGTGTATTTTCAAAGAAGGAAATGATAAAATTATTTTAAAAAATTTGTATTATTGACTTGAATTATAAATCAGTACAAGTAGTCTAAACAAAAATATATTGCCAATATAACTTAAAACATGATGATGTTAGTATTAAGCTCAACAAATATGCTTCTCTAACAAAAGATGTCTTTTTTAACAAAATAAAAATCATGGGGGCCTTCAGCAGTCGATGTTGTGTGCACGTCATGGCAGTTTGACATGTTGGGGAGCTAGTGTGCTTGGAACAGTTATGATTTGGCCTCCTAAAATTTCCAGCTAACAATGCCCCTTAAATGCTGGGTGGGCCAAGGGATGATCTGACCTCAAGTTCAAAATGCTAACAGATTAAATTTTTCAGTATGCGAGCAGCATTTGACCCATCTGTGAACGATGTTTCAAAGCATCATTGTTACTCAAAATTCTACTATCATAGATGGGAGGGGGGCTGAAGTCAGAATTTCATCATTCATTATTGCAAAAAATATCAATCGAAATTGTCGTTCTTCTTATCAGTAAGCAGATACACACTGGTAAAAGGAAGTTCCTTAAGTAATTGAATAACTCGTGGATCCAATCCATATTCAATCGTGATTGATCTTTTTTTTTTTTTTTGGTTTTATATCAGGCTGTACCGTATGAAATGTCAGCTTTGTTTACTTTGCGATTTAATCCTTTCCCTTTTTTATTTCATTATTTACAAACATCATTGTTATTCATATAGAATTAAAGCTCTTTTATTCCTATTATTTAATCAGTAACTTGCGTACTGTGTTGTGAGAACGATCCTCTGAGAAAAAAATAAAACTACTACTACTATGACTTCAACGGAAATCCGTATGATTTTTCTTTATGAATTTAAGCTCGGTCATAGCGCTGCTGAGGTGTGCATGAACATTAACACGGCGTTCGGGGTGGGAACGGTGAATGAACAAACAGTTTACCGGTGGTTTTCCAAGTTTCGAAGTGGAAATTGTGACCTTGACAACGAGGAGCGAGGAAGGCCAGAAACCAAGCTTGACAATGACCACCTGAAAGAAAGGGTTGAAGCTTGTCCCTCAAAAAGCACTAGGGAATATGCCAAAGAACTCGGAGTAGGAGCCACAACAGTTTCAAGACATTTGAAGGAAATCGACAAGTCCAAAACTGACATTTCATACGGTACAGCCTGATACTAAAGGGAATCAACTAATAACTCACTCTGTTTTGTATAAACCACTGATTAGACATTGGGGATTAGCTTTTTCTTTTTTTTTTTTTGTCGGCCATTCAACCAAAGTTTTAAGAACCCCTGCTCTATCCCAAAGGATTTAAATAAATACAGGCTTGAAGCGCCTTATACTGCCCCTATTATACATGTCCCTGGTTTCTTCTTGCTGATCATACAAAAGCCAATTGTGATTACATTCAAATAATAAGGTTGGAGCTGAGTAGCTCCTTATATTTAAATTATCCTATAAAACACACAGTTTTTATTGTAAACACACACATGTTGTAGAACATTAATCGCTTTATTATTTATTCAGACAAATTCAAAGGAAGAGCATTACAGCATATAAACTATAATTAGAAAGAAAATAATATAGATATTTTAAGTAAAAGTATAAAAAAATACTTACCAAAAACGGAAAAATAAAAATAGAGGCTGTTTCTATTGGTACGAGATATTAGTAAATTCTAAGCAGAAAATATAACACCCCTTCACCTATCACACTTGGGAGAAAACATTTTATCAAGCAGCATACAAGATTTACCCAGACTTAGCAACAATGAGAAAAACTACACAAGTAACAGAAACCAAATACTTTTTTTAAAATGAACATTCAAATCAATAATAACATTACAGGTATTTCATATCCAATCTTAAAATCCAAATTGTAGGAACTGATATTTTATTTATTTGTTGTACATCAAAAATAGATATGAGATAATTGTTTTTCAAAAAAAGATTCAGTGGAAAAGTAATGTTTTAGGCTGGTGTCTGTATCCTTTTACACATGATGTTGAGGCGTTCTCTCACATCAGGGGTAGAATGCTGAATAAAACCAGAATGGTTCTTAATTTTAGTTAACATTTTAATTTGTAAGCAGGAGGCTATTCTTCTAGTTGACCATGAATATAGTTTTGATGTTGGTTTTCTTCATGATATGTTTTTATTTTTTCACCAACTCCTTTCAAATATTGTAAAATAATTGAAATAATAATTCAGGACTGTAAGCAACTTTTGTGACAGCAGGTCGGCATACTCCTTGGACTGACCAATTCTCTGATAGATTAAACGTTACTCAAAGGCTATGCCCAACAATTCCCTGGTAGACTACTTGTTCACCAATTGCTACGTTCGAGAATTCGCAGTTGGACTAAACTTTTCTCACACTCTTTGCCGAAGTACTCTTGTGTGGAGTTCTGAGGCCTCACATGGGCACCATCTGAATATTCTTACTTTACTTTATCCTAAGCACGCATCAAGCGCCTCCCAGACCAGGACTGGGAAGAAAGCATCAAGTTCGTGTCGTCAAAATCTGGGCTCCTGGGAGCACTGCAGGAGGAAATAAGACGTGCAGCGTTCATTCTGCTGCCATTACATTGCGGACAGACATCTGTATCACCACACCGATTAGATGCAGGCGAGCCTGAAGGTAATCATGTCTGGTAGTTGTTTGAAAGAGGCAGACAGCAAATTCTCTCGGGGGGGTCCCGTGGAACTGGTGCGTTTGTAATTAGCTACTCCTAAATTTTACCCATTGCAACTGTGCAGCGTCCTTCACATCTGAATATTCTCAGGAAGGCCATTAGTGCTCTTTCCTCTCTACTAGCCTTCAGAATTTACTCTGCCCTCTAGACCAGAACAATTAACTCCTACAATATTTGTGCTTCCTGTAAGATGACAAAGGCATTCACTTCTGCCATAATTCTCTGATTGCTAACAAATGCTTTGGTCCATCAGAAGATCAACAACAGTCTGTAGTTTTCCATTAGCTTCTTCAACAAAAAATTATTAAACCAAAATATATCGTCTCAAAAAAAGAAAACCATAATAGCGTGCAAATGAAAATTAATATTGATAGAGAAATGTTTTCACTCTATAATACTTCCAGATTCTCAAAACTTCAAACAATAACTGTCCTGGGAATGATTTTAAAGGGGAAATCTACAACACACAAATATAAATCTGCTATGAAAAATAGAACCACATTAGAGATATATGTACAAGAGCCCAAAGACCTTTTTCAACGCCTAAATTTCATACTAAGTTTTTCATAACATGCGCCGTCACCAATACTTTCTACAAGTGATGTAACCTTGCAAAAGTTAGATCAGAATAAATAAAAGTTTAGCAAAAAAAAAAAAAAAAAGCAATTGTCTTTGGACCAAAGTAAAGATTAAACAGATAAAACTTATTTGAATTGAATATGATATCAAACCAAAGTGTGCTTACATGTGCTAGTGTGCTTAAATTAATTGTCATGTAACTGAATATAAAAATGGAGTCACAAGGTTTTGGATAAGACCAGTTGTGTTGCACATTATTGAACAAAAACTGTAGCCCCTATTGTGGTGAGAAATATATATATATATATATATATATATATATATATATATATATATATATATATATATATATATATTGTAATGATATTTTACATTACATATTTAAAAGTTTTAAAATTAACACAGAAAATTCGGAAAATCAAAAAACTCATTGATATGTTAAATTCATTGGGATAAGCAAATATTATTTGTTATATTTGTCTAGCAGTCTATACAGGTAGCATTGGATACCGGTAGGACGCTCCCGCCATGAAAGTTAGTTCAGTCTGTTGAGTTGTAATGGAAGAAACAGTCACATACATGTCAGTCTGTTAAAAGCAGTTAAGTGGAATGGAAGATACAGTCTCATAGACCAGTTCAGTTAACAGGAAGCTCCAGTCTCATTAGTGCAGTTCAGTTGAGAAGAAGATACAGTCACATACAGTTGAATGGAAGATCTAGTCTCATACGGTAGTGCAGTTAAAAAGAAGCTACAGTCAGTCCTAATGCAGCTCTAGTTCAGTGCACAGCTAGTCTCATATGGTCATCAGTTTTCATGAAGCCTAGGCTCAATCTGTTAATGAAGATACAGTTGTAAAGAAGATCCTGTCCTATGCAGTTAATACCAAGTTGGCTTTATATCAGGTAATGCTTGTTTATCCGTATGCCTGGATGTAGCTTATCCATGAGTTTTTTGTTCTTATTATTTAAAATTATCTTTGTTTTACTTTACTAGACTCGAACCCGACCCCTGAGAAATAGAGTTTTTTTAAATTTAAATATTATACCTTTTGTCGACCCAACGTGGCGCAATTCTCTAATTCAAATATTTTAATTAATTCTTTTTATTTAAATGATAACAATATATATATATATAGCTCTTGGTGGCAAGAGAACTAATGTCATTCCCCTGCCAACCGCCAAGGATGGACGAAGTCAGCCTAATGAAGCCGGAGAGGAAACCGGTGAAATATTGCAACGGAGAGTAAAAAACCACTAGAGAGAGAAGCCATCTCACCAACCAATCATTTCAACCCAACAAAGTGCATAAAACAAAACAAATATATATATATATATATATATATATATATATATATATATATATATATATACGGAGAACAATAACCTGGAAGCGGAGGTTAAGGGCAGAATGGTGGCGGGAAGTAGATGCTTCTACGCCTTACAAAAGCTCTCCGATACAAAAGTCTCTCCAGGAAAGCAAAGATTTTATTATACAAAACTGTGATTAGACCAGTTGTTGTGTACGGCAGCGAAACGTGGACTCTGACCAAAGAAATGAGGAGAGGTCTGTTGGTCTGGGAAAGGAGAGTCCTCAGGAAGATTTTTGGAGCCGTAAGAGAGCAGCACAGGTGGAGGATCAGAAGCAATGCCGAACTTACAGAAATGTATGGCGAGCCTGACATCCTCTATGTCATAAAGAAAGGTAGGCTACGGTGGTTAGGGCACGTTGAAAGGATGGAACCCTGTAGGCTACCTAAATTGATGCTGAATGGTGCACCTGGGGGAAAAAGAAAGAGAGGCCGACCAAGACGGAGGTGGCTTGATGACCTGGAGGAGGACTTGCGGACGCTAGGGATCCGAAATTGGAGGAACCTAGCAGCAAACCGCGTGGAGTGGAGCAGGATGGTGGCAGAGGCCCAGGTCCTACAAGGACTGTAGCGCCCAACAGTGAGTGAGTGAGTGATATATATATATATTTGGGTTCCACTTGTATATGAATACAAGAAGAACCCAAAGAAAATTTGATTGAGTTATTTGTTTAACATCTCCTATTTATTGGGAAAATTTACTAATGATATATATATATATATATATATATATATATATATATATATATATATATATGAATGTAACCTTAATAACTAACTACATTCCTACAAAAGAGCTAAAATTGGATAAGATAATCCTTATTTACACATATCTACCTGAGGGAAAGAAAAGACAAACCAATATACAGACTTTGTGATAAAATATTGATAACTAAACATCGCACAGAATGCAAAATATCTCAAAAACCAACTGTTCTACACAACCTATAAGAACTACCTGCAGCAGGTAGCCAGTAAAAAAAAAAATAAGTTGAAAAGATTTCCACAAAGTCGCAAGGAAAGAAAAAAAATCAGAGAGAGCATTAAATATTGAATAAGGTGATCAATAATATTCATTGAGGCCAACATTTTTTTGAGAACCGGCGAAACTCAGGACTTTCCTGTATAAAAATATGGATTTTTACAATGGATATTCTCCCAGAAATTTTCCACAACAGTTAGAAAATATTACTTATTCACATATCCCCCCTGAGGAAGTTAGGATACCAAATTAACTTTATATCGAAATGGGCTAAATTTTGCCCCTTCTAGGGCAAGGGGATATTACTACAGAACTATTTCAATGCCTGATGAAAAATTAAAATGGAATAACATGCAAAAATGGATACAATACTCACATAACTAAAAATGGCAGCAAGCCAGAAGAGCATATCCACTCCACAATACTTATTCACAATGAGCTAGCCTTTACACACCACTACAGAGCTCATCAGTTTAGTTACATAATAAATTTTAACAGCTTAGGATAGATAAACCCTCCAAAAATACAGTTATATCCTATAAAACTGCTAAAAGCCTAATTGTATATTACTTTCCACCAAAATATTTTTAAATTTACAAGTATTTTGAGTTATTAATAATCACAGTTTTTTTTTTTTTTATTATTTATTGTTTGGCGGCTACAAGATCATTAGCACTACACCCTATTGTTTTAAATTAGCCAAAAAATATATAATTACCTCTTAGACTTATAAAAATAAAATTTAAAATCGGAGTAGTTATACAATAGGTAAATTTAAGATAAAAGCTACAAATTATCATTTTTAGCAAATCAATCATAAAAACCCTTATAAAGAGATTGCACATTCAAATTTCAGAATTTATTCCCAAATTGTAATTTTTATTAAACTTAACTAGAAAGGGACGTAATATGTAGTTAAATATTTTAGAAATGAGGGAAATTTATAGTTAATTTTCATAGAAATGGACCTACCTAATTTGTAGTTAAATATTTTGGAAATGAGGGAAATTTATAGTTAAGTTTCATAGAAATGGACGTACCTTATTTTTTTAGTTAAATATTTTGGAAATGAGGGAAATTTATAGTTAAGTGTCTTAGAAAGGGGCATAATTTGTAGTTAAATATTTTAGAAATGAGGGAAATTTATAGTTAAGTGTCTTAGAAAGGGGCATAATTTGCAGTTAAATATTTTAGAAACGAGGGAAATTTATAGTTAAGTGTCTTAGAAAGGGGCATAATTTGTAGTTAAATATTTTAGAAATTAGTGTGATTTATAGCTGTGTATTATAAACGAGTATAAATTGTAGTTAAATATTTATCAAATTATAATTTCAAGCTAAATTTCTTTCAAGATAAATCAATTTTTCTCATTAACCCTCATGTTTTCAAAGCATTTTCTATTTAGTGAGACATTTTGAAGTAAGTAGGCTATTTTTCCATTATACTAATCTGTTAAATATGTTTGCCTCAATTTTTTTTAATGGTTTCAGTTCTCTCACATTTTTCAACAAAAAGAAGTCAGTTGTCTGACATTTCATAACATGAGATCATCTATAAAATAAGATAAAGTAGTATAAAAAAAAAAATTATTTGATTATGCGAGAAAAAGTACTTTTGATGAGAAGCACTGGAAATGGTCTAAAATAGGCTATGAAACTGCAGAGTGAATATGTATAATTGAGAGAATATAATTTTTAATAAATGAAAGAAAATCGAAATAAATAATGCACATCAATAAAAGTATAGTAATAATAAAATAAATAATAATAACAATTATTACACAGAGAAATTTTGAGCAGGAAAAGCTCACAGTACATTGTACATAAAATTGTGCTACCTTTGTGCAGTAATATAGTGGCAAGATGCAATGCATGTCGTGCAGTATAATGGTACAAACCTTACGACATAGATTCCAAATAGAAACAGCCTCGGTTCCACTAAGCAACTTGGTCTTGTTCCAGTAATCTACGTCCTGTCCGGCCGATGGAGCTCAGTGTTAGTATAACATAATAAAACTATCTAACTAAGTTAGATATTTTAGGGGTGTGCGAAAATTATTAAACAAAAAGGATGATTATTTCAATGAAACAAATCAACTGGAAATTAAAATGTTCTTAACAAATTATTTCTAGGAGCAATAAATGCTTCATTACAAAGGAAATTACTTTATTTAAACAAAACAATGGTCAACAATATCAGCATTTTCTTTTGTACAAACACTAATTTTTAGAGCAAGTACTGAATATATTAAAAAGTCTTTGCAGAGATATTTTCATTCTTTATTATTTTTATTTTTTAACTTATCAGGCTGGGATATGAACCCAATATCTCCAGATTTAAGATTAGATGTGTTGTCAATTACGCCATTGTGCTTCATGTCCCAAAGTGATAAGTTAATTCATTCAATGGGCCAAATTGCCCGAGCATGAACCAGGAGAGTCAACGATAAAATCATAGCCTGGTGAGATTAATTTTCTAAAGACTTAAATATTGGGTCACTGGCAGTAAAAGATGGACAGTATATAAAAAAAAAAACAAAAAACGATCCAACATCATGGCCATTAGCACCGACATTCAAGGTGAAGCCAGGATTTTCCTCAACTTGCCCTGAAATGAGAAAAATTCTTGCTGCAGGTGGGACTCGAGCCCTCATCTCCCGCGTGGGAATCCAAAGTGTTACCCACTAGAACACAGGGAGACCCCCGGACATTCATTAACATGCTATTAGGAATGCACAACCTTACAAGACAATAAAAATTTCAGATAAATATGACACTGTGCTGACTGTCTGAAGATATGGCACCAATAGATGAATTTATTAGTCCTACTGTGATATGAATTACGGGAGTGTAATTGGCAACTCACCCGAGCGTAAAATGGAGTGATATCCAGGGTTCATGTCACAGTACGGCAAGTTCAACTGCCAATTTAACAATATCACACAATATCACAGCATGGCAGTTTACCTTGCCTGGCTATGATATGAAGCCTAGAGACATAATTTTCAAATCTAAGAAAAAGCATTAACTGCTCATGATGGGAGCTATCGTGGATACAAATGCAAAGTATCGAATGTGAAAATTGGTTTGGTAACTTATAGATGACTTGATATGTATTTTATCCTATAATATATTTTAATTAGACTTAATACACATTCGTTAGTTTGATTTAGTAATTGATAAGAGTTTGCCACAGCGTACATCAGTCCAACAGCAATAAGAAAAATTGAAAATGAAAAATGCGTTTTTCAACAATCGATACTTTGCATTTGTATCGACGATATGATCCTATCTATATCTTTTTTATGATCCTATCTATATCTTTTTGAAGCATTGGCTTGTACAGATAAATGATCTTGCCTTGCTGTGATAACAAGTCCCCTAGCCTGCTAGGCAAGGCACCTGAGAAAAATACTGAAGGATCGGAGTTAAATAACGAGCCTGGCGAGTTAATGATTGTGATCTGCTCATCACCCATATACAGTCTTAATATGGGTGACAAGCAGATCACACATTGGGATTTAATGGCCCCTGAGAAGGTGTCATAGAGGCCAGAAATTATGTAGGGCAATTACAAAATAAATAGTACATGAAAATTAATTCGGGTCTGTGTGTTCCTTTAGTAGATGCTCAGAAGAAGAAGCAGAATTTAAAAGGATGACATTGTAATTGCTCATCAAATGAAGATTTTGTCTCGCATTACAACAAAATGAAATAAAATTATATATGGCCTAGATGTCGATGCACCGTAAAAAAAAAAAAAAAAAAAAAAAAAAAAAAAAAAAAAAAAAAAAAAAAATGTAATTAATTTTTGGTAATGTTAAGGAGGGGGGGGGGTAAGAAACCCATGAAGTTATTTTGAAATGGGCCCGTAAATCCTCTCGGAGGTCCTGTTAGAATCACAATAATCTTTTGCCTTCATGGACTTTATGGAAAGTTTTATGGACCCCCCCTTATGGGGGGGGGCTTAAGAGACCCATGAAGTTATTTTGAAATGTGCCCGTAAATCCTCTCGGAGGTCCTGCTAGAATCATAATATTTGCATTCACCTATAATTTTTGCCTTTATGGAAACAAAATGTTTCCATGCATTTGTTTTTTTTTTTCTGGTTATCCATCATTCCTGACAGGGAGCAGAATGATTTTTAAATTCCAATCAAGAGTTGTTTACATGAGGGGAATTCTTTTGTAACTGTAGCATCTAGTACAGTGTGATAGTGCCCATATTCTGGTCTCTGCTACAACCTTGATCAACAAATATTAAAAGAAAGGGGCGATTAATTTTGTGTGTGTGTGCTCTTTTAATCGGAAAAATAGTTAATTGACTGTTTATGCGTGCATATATGTCCTAAAACAATTTACCAAAAAATTGCCTTTTTAGCAATTTAACCCTTTAATGCACTGAGGGACATATATGTCCCACAAAATCCTCTGCTTGTGCAAGGTTGTGAAGGGGCTCAGAAATTAGTAAGCTCTCTCAGAGGGACATATATTTCCCTCCCTATTACTCGGAACCATATTTGTTTCGATACAATAAGTACAGATTGGTAGGTGCTTTTCAATGCCCTAAAATAAAAAACTGTTTTATAAAAAAAAAAAAAAAAAAAAAAAAAAAAAAAAAAAAAAAAAAAAAAAAAGGGGGGGGGGGGAAATTGTATTAATGGTGATACAAAGTTTTCGGATCTCAGTATATTTTCTAAAATATCTTGAAAATGGTTGGGAAATCATAGTAAGTGGAAAAAAAGAAAAAAAGTAGTCGTGGATTCGAAAAGTTACTAAATTCTCTACAAAAAAGATCCTGTTGTAATGTTCGGTGGGGCGATTTCAATCGAAGAGATAAGTGCTTAAAACTTCAAAGTGTTAGTTTTATTCTTTTCAACGTGTATTTGTCTCTGTTTACCTAACTTTTTAAGTGTTTTTCTTTTCTTTTCTTTTTTTTTTTTTTTTTTTTTTTTTTTTTTTTTTTTTTTTTTTTTTTTTTTTCTACTCCCAAACGGAAACAAGCACGGTTACCTCCACATGGAGTTTCCTGGGTAACTCTTAAGTCCTTGCAATAATAAGCGGTACAAAATTATGTAGTAGCGTTAATTTTGATCATACCTCATTTAACGCAATATAAAAACTACTTATCAGCCGTGGTGAAGCACGGGTAGTCAGCTAGGTATTAATAAATGGACGTTAAAATTAAAAACAAAAAAATCTATTTTTAGGAAGTATCTATTCCCATTTCATTTTTTCTTTCCAAGCGCAGAAATAGTTTGAACAATTGCAATATTATGTCAGGAATGGGTTAAAATATATTTTACAACTAAACAAGAAAATTCTTCAAGAAATTCAAAGAAAAATCAAGTGATGGAACCAATTTAGCTTATGATAATTTTCAATGAATGATTTTCCAACAAAATTGAATGACTAAAAATTATGTCCGAATGAATAAAATAGTCATGTCCAGCTGATGGCTGACCATATTTGGCAACAGCTTTCTTATTATTCCAAGGAAAATATATATTTTTTTCTTATACACTTTATTTTCCTTGGAATGATAATAAGCTTCCAGCCTATATATATGCTATTAGTGGGTAATTTAAAGGCTAGGGCACACAGGTCACGTTCTGTATCGTGGCGGGCAGTGATATCTGACCGAGATGGCAGGAGATCTACTTGTATTACAAAGTATTGCATTAGCCCCGTCAAACAAAGGACGATCTGTCGATGCGAGCTTGTCTTTATCGCTTTGTCGGGCAATACGGTTGTAAAAAATTACAGATTTGACACACGATCAGTTTGCCAAATTGAGTGAAGAAAATAAATTATTCATTGAAAGTCATATGTTTCGAAGTTATGTTGTTTAAATAAAAAATAAATAGATTAATGCTTTATTTAAATTAACTACTGTATTGCTCACAAAAGATATAACATCCCTTATCGCAGACCACCGTGACAATCGTTGGATCACAGCCCGCTGCGACAGATCGCGTCCTTTGTGCCCAAAGGCACAAAGCCTTTAATGGAAATAGAGAATCAATGGATTTCTTTTCTTTGTCAACTGATAGGGATTGATTCTCGTCTATCTTGAATCTAAGAGTCACATCCAAAATAATTCCGGTAGATGCCTGACAATGTCTGTCCTCCTTGTGGAACCATCTGATTCATAATGAACGACCATAAACTGGACACATTACCTAACTTAACTAAACAATTAAAACTTCCCATTTTTGAAGAAGTAATAGCAAGTGTAAAATAAACATTCATGCCTCTATAAAAATGCAATGACAATAATTTTTAATAATGACAAAACTATTCTGTACAGTGCATAATGAAAATTATATACAATTAATTAGACTAGTCCTTTCAAAGAATTTTTTTAAAAAAATCATCATTTCGTGAAACTCCTAAACTTAAATTTTAGCAATTTAACTAGATTCTTAACAGGCAAACATCCAAATATAAAAAAAAAGCAAGACATCCAAATAAAATTTTAATTCAGTAGATAAGGTTCAGGCAAACATGAAGCAAAGTAGCACAAAACTTCCAGCAACATTCCATTACCATTATAAATTTATAAAAATGTTTGAAAATAAATAAATTTTATTTTTTTAAATAGAAAAAACTGGGTATAATATGGTAATTAATTTAATACAAACAAAATAATAGTTTCATTTTCTCATTTCATATTTTCTTTAATGGATGAATTGAAGTGTTGAATGTAGTGGATATAAGCCTTTTGATGTAAGGGGGAAGGCAAAATAATGGCACATATTTCAGGCAATGAACCCCCCACCCGAAGTTCTTTGCCATAAAAATGAATATATAAGAAACACAGAGGTCTATAGAATCAGAGCATTTTTCTAAAGCTGTTTCTGTGAATTTAAGTGCATTCACAAAAGTGAAGTTCGGCTTGAGGCCCATTATAGAATTCAGCCTGAAGAGGGCTCGAGTTACAGTAGTGCTAGGGGTTAGTAACCAGATTCAGGGTGCCCCACAGTTGGGGCGAAATCCCCCCCAAAAAATCGAAAATCCTACTTCCATATTTATGAACGTAAATGATCTAAATGGGCTAAGAGATTGTCCCACCATTCATCTGTAAAGGGGCAGAACCAACAATTTGTGCAAAGTTGAAAGTTGTATAAAATTTGACAGATCCGTTTGATTTTATTTTCGCAAAATGGTAAATGCCTAAATGATCTGGGAATTCACATTAAGGTTATACTCAGAATTGCATTGCAGAGCTCTGATACCCTAAGTAGGATCTCATCTGCAGTGAATTTCAGCAAATTTTAGGTTTATAAATTGTTATAAAATGAAACAAAAGAGTATAAAATATTAAAATGTAACAGTTAAAAAAAATTGAAGTTCTTCACAAACACTCCAAATGTTTATATTTTGATTAAAAATTCACTGAAAGAATGTACGATGTCCACCGATGACTAATATGAAGAATAAAATCGCACACCCCTAAATATTTGTAGAAAGTAAAAAATGTTTGTAGCTGATTTATACACAATTAAATATATGAATGCTTTAACATACATAATAAAATAGAATAGGTTTTAGCTAAGAAGCTAAAACCTATTCTATTACCTATAATTAGGAGATATTCCTAATTATGAAGCATAGAGGTGTCCTTCAAATAGAAAATTTTCTTGTTAGTTGAAATCCTACCTTACTTCTTTTTCAAAACTATAGGACCCATTTTTTTTTTTTTTTTTTTGTACAAATAAACTATCTAAAATTTGTGTAAATTATAAACAATTTAGAAATACCCTGATTGTAATGTACATATTTCGAAATGTGTTTCTAAAGTACGGTGTACTTTATAATAATGAACCCTTGTTCCAATGAATCCACCTCAAACATTTTGAAAAAAAGGAATAAGACTAAAAAAAAATAAAGATTTTATAAAAATTTCCTAAGCACCTATTGATATAAAATATTTTAATACTACCTTCACGCTTTCTAATTCTGCTTTTGTTACTTCAAGCTCTTTTAATAGTTTCGGTATACCATCCGGTTTTCCTTCGTCAATCCCATTCGTTGTTGTATTGTCTTCTGCCTAAAAATTAACATTATTATGTTGACTTTATACTTCTTCCTTTAATAATTCCATAAAAACTTTGAGACAGCATGAACAATTAGGTAATTGTATATTCATTAAAGCTTGTTTAATAAAAAGAAAGGATGATTTAAGTATCAAACAGTTCAGTTTAAAGGAACTATATCATCTTAAAGAAGTTGCCGGAATATAGGATTAAAACATCTCATTAACATTAAATAATGCAATTTTGATTATTTATCATAACAAATAAAAAAAAAAAAAATGCTGACTTACAGGGACTGTATCATCTTATTTAGTGTGTTTTAATCAAATGTTTAACTCAAGTGTGATTTCGAAAATTTAGTACAGAAATTTAACATTTTGCTTCCAAAGTTGTTGCCATTTTTGTTATAACATTAAATTTTTAAGCCTGTTTCAGTTTTAAGAAAATATAAGTACTCAGTGGATTGAAATATCCAAGAAGAGTTAAAATGGCCATAGTGCAGAGAGAGCACTTACTCCCTCTATTTCTTGACTTTCTATAGTTGAAAAAAAAAAAAAAAAAAAAAAAATAATTTTTGATTACTTGTTATTGAAAAAGTGCAACACCTTGACTGCCACATGTCATCATGAACCACCCTCCTGTGGTGGCATGACGCCGCATGTGGGGCTACCTGGCAATTTGGGAGAAAAAGTTAAAAGTTTTGGGGATCGGCTGAAAACCTCCAAGCTGGTTTATTCATTCCTCTATCATCTCAGGGAGTGTTTCGAGTGCCTTATTCTGGAATCATTTCGGGCTCAGAACTTTCTGTGAATTTTGCAGGAGTTGGGGTCTCCCGTGGTCTAGTGGCTAGCGCCTTAGGGTGGGTTTACACTTGCTAGTTATTGCAGGATATTTATATCAGAGAGAAATTGTGACTATTGAAACCCCATGTAAAATGTATGTCTGCAATAAATTGCTCATGGTAAAATTTATTGCAGACATACATTTTACATGGGTTTTCAATAGTCGCAATTTCTCTCTGATATAAACATCCTGCAATAACTAGCAAGTGTAAACCCACTCTAAGATTCATAAGCGGAAGATGGTGGGTTCGATTCCCACCGAGGCAGGAATTTTCTCATCTCAGGGCTCATTGAGAGGATTCCTGGCTGCACCCTGGATGTCGGCGCTAATAGACCAGATTTGTCAATGCGCCGTTAAAAAAAAAAAAGAAAAAAAATGTAGGAGTTTCTTCACCACATGTACGTCATGGTAAAAAAAAACAAAACATGTTTCTGAAGGAAATTATCCAAAATTTACAATGGGTAAGTTATTTTTTCACATTAACAAAGCAAATGAAATCATAAAACGGGAAAAAATTTACAATTTTTTGGGTGATTTGGTGTTTAGTCCTCTTACAAAAATTCAAGCAATCAGTTATTAATTAATAAAACAGAACCAAATTACCTCCAAAATGTTTATAACTATTTTAGGTCATATATTTAAAAATTATAAACTGCCCAAGGGGCTAACAACCTTTCACTAACCCAGGTTGTGTCAACTCTCCATTAAAACTTTAAAAGAAATAAGAAGAACCTGAAATCGAGCAGCTTCTTGGCCTTTCTTGAACATCTCAAGATAGGTTCTCTTATGATTTTCTTCACTCGCTTCAAACTTAGCTTGTAGTTCGTTTTTCTCAAACTCCAGAATCTCTAACCTCTTGCAAACATCTTCATACCGTGGTTTCAGCTCATAATACCTGCGGAAAAAAAAATTTAACAAATTGGAACTGAAAGAAAAAAACTAAAAATAGATAATTAATTATTTTAAAACTTGAGCCAAACCAAGCCTTAACATATATTTTATTCAGATGCATTGCCTGCCAAAGCCATTAGCGCCAGTGGCTCTTCTGTTAGCCACATATTTGCATGCCCACTCCACAAGTGGTCCTAACCTTAACCAACTCATGTTGCTTAGGTAGTGTAAGACATCATTTTTTTACATAAATAAATTATATTTTTGTAATTTTATGAAATAAATAAATGTTTAACAAATACTTTTAAGTCCCACAATGGGCCTTGAGGGTCAAATACAGAACATGTATCAGATTCGTGATCATATCGTCGATACAAAAGCAAACTAACGAATATGAAAATCACCACTTTTCAGAGTGGAAAAGTATTTATTCATAACTTTTTTTTTTGGACAGTCAAATATTCGGCAGATTTGACCTTTTGATAGTGGAATACTTTCCCTTTAATAGAGTGAAGTCAGATTGAAGAATTTGCCGTAAATAAGTCCAGCAGAAATTATTAAAGATGGACAATGAAAAATGCATTTTTTCATATTCGTTAGTTTGCTTTTGTATCGACGATATGATAGTGTAGTCAGCACTATTCTCTGGTCGTCTGATATTTTCAGGCTCTTTTTATTTTGATTGCCTGATATTATCTTTTTTTCAGGTATCCATTAAAGACTACAAGAAAGTGGTGGCTATGTACGAAAAATAAGACTGTATATTATACAGTACATTACATAGGTTTGTCGGGTGGACCTAAAGCATATTTATGTTCCTGAATTTGAGCAGCAGGCTCTAAACGAAATTATTATTTTATTATTTTTTTTTTTTTACTTTATGTTCAGGCATTAATAATAAAGTACAAAACATAAATCATAAATTATTATAAATATGTTTACTGTTCTTAGATCAATTGCATTTATGTTCTTAATAATGTACATTTGACTAAAATATCTTCCTGTAATTCAATGAGAGGATATCAATGAACGTTGAGATTACAAGGGTAGATATTGTCGGGGTTAATAAAACTACGTTTTTTATATAAAAAATGTAATATATTTGCTGATATTTTGGCTTGAGTCTCAAAGATGAACAGAGTTAATACTATTAATAATTTTATATTTAGAAAGAAAAATAAAGAAAAAAATTGTTCATAAAAATTTATACCAGAAAACATTATGGTAAATAATCTAATACCTTTCATTTGCTTCGGCTAATTTCTGCACAAGAGCGTCAATACTTGCGCTGGGTGAGACTTGACAAGGAGATATCTGAAACTTAATATTTGTACTTGAATACAATAACATTTGTTAGGATAAGCAGAACCTAACTATCACTACTCACTAAGGAAAAATGTTAACTGTACATTTATTTCACTTGTGTTTTGACAAATTTCAAGAATTATGGCATTTTAAACAGAACCATATTCTTTATTTTATTATTGGATCTATAGAAAGATTTATTCATTTATACTTTTTACGTGTAACTTCTTATATATATATATATATATATATATATATATATATATATATATATATATACATATATATATATATATATATATATATAATATATATATATATATATACATATATATATATATAATGTAATTTTAATACTGCTAATTTCCTAGGTGTTAGAGGGTGAATGTGTCTTGGTGCCCTGGAAGAAAACAACCGTCAAAACGTACTTATTCAATGAGTCTTCTACTCCAAATCAACCAAAATTAAAATATCTTAGTTTGAATTATTATCTTAATAGCAACTCCATAGGACCTACAATAGGAAGGCCAAAAATAGAACAACAAACAGAAATTGGTTGCAAGATTGATTCCATTTAAACCAAATTTAGCTATTTTGGTATGTTGATTTTAAAATTATGTCAAGTTTGTGAATGGAATCATATTGAAAGCTGGTATCTTATTGTTATTATAAGAGAACATAGTATCAAAACAATTTTTGTTTAAAATTTATTTACTACCTGATTTCTGATAACTGAGGGTTCTGGGCTGAGCTCCTCAAAGTGTCCTGAGTCGGACAGAGAATGAGGGCTCATTCTTTCTGGAACCCCGCGCCTTCTCACTGGGCTGTCTACTTCGTCGCTGGAATGACAAACATTTTTCTTTTTAAAATATTGATAAAAAAATATAAAACTGTTAAGTAGAACTAAATATGCCTTCACATCCCATTCTCCCTCTTTCCACTCATACACATAAATAAGAAATTGTTTTATTTTAAATAAGATTTTTGATTGGAAGCGCTCCACTAACACAGGCTGTACTTTTTGTTGCTTCCTTGCAATGAAACCAGTAAAAACATTTTGCCCAAGTAATGTGAAATATGAGCAGTGAAAACAGGAAAATTTGGCATATTTAGGAAGGGAGTTAACTCCCAAACTAAATTATTGCTTTGCTCAAACTTGCCTTAATTTTTATTTCTTTGAAATGAACCTGAAAATAATCATGTTCTCATTCAATGAAGCTGGTTAGTTTCTAAAACTGTTTAGTTTTTAAAACTAATAAATAAAATCAAGTACTAACAGATTTTTTTTAAGATTATTGAGGCAGGTGGTTAAAAAAAAACACATTACACAGTAGAGTTCCGCTAATCTGAACTAATTTAGATCGAACCCTCTTCGGATTAGAGAAAATTCAGATTGGTGGAGTTGGTCGTATAATACCATATATTGACTTTATAAAGCGTATTAAGCCTCTGATGTGTCAAGAATTGAAGATAAGAAATTACTTATTCTAGCACACTATAATTTAAACTGCATTGTAGTGTGACTGTGATTGGCGATAAAATCAGTGAAACACCAGGTGGTACGTGCGAATGGCGAAAAATTGCTGCTTCATGATGTTTCAGTTTGTTGCGCCAGAAGAAGATCTCTGAATTCATTTCTTAGATAATGGTTTGCTTTTTACGTTTTGTGAAAGCGCTGTACATAATATTCTACAAGCGTGAGTAAATTCGGACTTGTTTCATTTTTAAGTAAGGGTGTATTTTTAGATAAACAGCGAAATTGAAAAATTACAAGTATCTTAAATATACAACATAACTTGAAAAAACTTGTTTTGCTTAATTTTCCCAGCTAAGATATTACCCTAGTCTTGAGGATTTTCAGATTAGCGGGACTCTACTGGGTAGTTATTCTTTTGGTACCAAATGGTGCCCTCACCAATCTGGCATAAACTAATCACCTTCTTGGGAATGTGAGTACATTACACAGCTCATGGGGATGGACTTTTCAAATTCCCTCATGTTTTGTTAAATTGTTGAAGGTTGTGAGAAATGTATTAGACGAGACTTGATTTTTTGTTTTTTCTCAAACCTAAACTTAGGGTTTTTTAGTCTATGTTGTTTAACAATGAAGGACTACTTCAAGGCAATATTTTCGTTTGAAGAGTTTGTATCTTTGATTACATCTAAATCTCTGTTGCTCTTTAGTTCTCAATGAGGAAGGAAGAAAATAGAAGATAAGACTATTAATACAGATAAATTAATGTTGAAGTTAAAGTGGGTAAAAATGAAAACAAGACACAGAGGAAAATATTAAAATAGAAAATATTAAATATAAGTATTGTTAGTGTGGTTAGTTACCCTTGGGGTGACTCGTCGACACTTCCCAACCTCAGCTCGACTAGTTCTCTCGAAAGGCGGGATATTTCTTCATCCCTAGCTGCGACTTCAGACTGGGCTTCACTCAGCAAGTTCTGCAGGATGTTAGCGAACGGTTAACAACTTCCACCACCATCTCACTACAATCTTTTTACATTTGTCATGCCTCCTTTATTTGTAAACCATAGGTAATTTTGTAAATGCCTTTCAACGAAGGACAACATTGCTACTTGCTATTTTAATATGAATTCCATAGCCTAGTTCATATCAAATGCTATAAAGAATCAAATGATTATATTTTCGGATTCAATGGCAAGGGCAAATCACTTTAATGTCCACTCAAAGGGAGGTTTTGCAATACACAACATGATGCAGTGTACACAGTAAGTACCAGATAAATACATTAAGTGACATGGGACATGTTAGACCTGTGGCCCCCTCGCACCACCAATCCAGCCCTTGACAGCAAAATGGCTTATTGTTGTTATAAGTTGGATAAAACAAACACAGAATGATAATAACTCGGATTTATTTATTTGCTATAGCCCGTTCAGTTAGATGGAATAGTTCAAAATCCTGCATGCGTGAAATTCTACAAGAATTATTCTCGAAGGGTCTGCCATTTACATTAATATTTCAATAAAAAACGTGCTATCTGAAACTCAATAAAAACTGATTGTGTCTCGTTCAGGACTAGTCTTTGAGAGTTCATTTCCAGGAAGACATTTGCAATTAATTAAAAAAAGGAGAACATGAATACTAAATAATTAATACATACAAAAGAAAGATAGAAAAAGAGTTTAACATATACTTATTGCAGCAATTATGAAGACACAACTTCCCAGAAGTTATGTGTTATGTATTAAAAAATATGGACAAGTTTAAACTTTCCCAGAGCCTTCGGGAAGAAATTTTAATCAATCAAAGTAGAAAAAAAAATTTGAAGTTAGTGTCATTATGTTACAGACTACTTGAATATTGTAAGTACATTAAAGAAACCTTCACCAAAGTAATTTCAAGATGAAATTTCATTTTCTTACATATATATATATGAAATGCAAATTTAACACTTTTTTCAAATGTAATTTGTTTCCTTAATTCAATTCAGAACATTTTTGTTCATATTTCTTATTCATTTTTGGCTTTAAACAAATATTCATGTAAATATTATCCAAAGAGCTCTGTTTGTTTAAAGCCAACCAACCAGAATAAGCAAAAGGCTGAAGATAAGACACTGGCTTAAAAGACATTTGGGGAAGGAGTAGAGGTTATTATGCTGTGGTTCAATCAAAATTTTGAATATTTTTATTTAGGTATAGATATTACCCAAATTAGTAGTTAGTTCTGACATTTTATGTATTGTTCTAACCAGGATAAAGTTTTTTTTTTTTTTTTTTTTTTTTTTTTTTTTTTACGGCGCATCTACATCTAGGTCATTAGCGCCGACATCCAGGGTGCAGTGAGGAATTTTCCCAGTGAGCCCTGAGATGAAAAAATTCCTGCCGGAGGTGGGAATCGAACCCACCATCTCCCGCTTATGAATCCAAGGCGCTAGCCACTAGACCACGGGAGAACCCAGGATAAAGTATTGTTTGCCTTAAAAGCCCATATTGTAAACATATTGTTTCTGTTGCTTTGAGCCTGTTAATGCGTACCCAAGAATTATATTTTCAAGCATAGTATCCACAATGTTGCTCTAGGGGGAGATGCTCCAGTCTAAATGATTAATTAATGTTGAAGGTCATAAAGACTGTTAGAATCATTAAGATTCAGATCCCCTCCCATTCTAATGACTTTATCAGTCAACAACTAGCTTTGGTGCATGGGTCCCTCGTCTCCTAAGATCCATCACCTCGTTCTGATAAAGAATTATCATCAAAATATAAGTAAATAAATAAAAATGTTTCAAACTTTGATATTATTCACATTTTATACATCTAACCAACCCCCGAGTAGATCATAAATAAATTTATTCATCAGGCGGAAGGTTAACAAATAAAAATACATGATTTAATAGAAATAATTAATTAATTCCTGCTCAACATGTTTTGCACTTTTAGTGCCTCATCAGCAGCTAAACTTTAGAATATTTACAGCCACAGTGAGCAAGAGAAACTTCCACTTTCCGGGAACTGGAACGTCTTAACTGAATCTAAGAACATTGTGTCAACCATCCAGCTTATTTTAATCGCTAAAGACCATTTACCAAACATTGATACCCAAAAGAAGTATAGTCAAATAGATAAAATAAAAACATTAATATTGAGATACGAAATTTCAGATATTGATGTTTGGTGAATGGTCTTTATCGATTAAAATCAGTTGGTTGGTTGGCACATTGTTCTTAGCTTCAGTTATGACGTGCCCCGGATAGATTTTCAAGCTCACTGTGGTTGTAAATATTCTAAATTTTAGCTCCTGATGAGGGTCTAAAAGTGTGAAACATGTTGAGCAGGAATTAATAAGTTATTTCTATTAATTCACATATTTTTATTTGTTGACCTTCCGCATGACAAATGAATAAGACGATTTAATAGGGTAACTTTTCAATAATTATAAATATATTTATTGTAGATATACTCCTGAAAAGGCAGAGACATGAAACATTAATAAACTGAGGGCCATATTTACAAATTGTCACCGCCTCTTCATAATTTTAGTAGCTTGTAAAAAATACTGGAAAATGTGCAAACGGGTCAAAATGAATACTAAATATTTATGAATAACAATTTCACAAACAGTATTTCGCCAATCCCAACCCTCCAGTAATCCGAACAGCTTCTTTTTTAATAAATAGTAGATCATCAAAATTCAAATTAATTCAGTTATATAAAACCATTAAACCCATTTATGGGTTAAATGGGTTAAACCATTATTAACCCATTTATGGGTTTATATTATAAAACCATTAAAATATAATTTGAATCTAATTATTTTTTATGTAGCTATTTCAAAATTTAAGTGGATAGAACAATAGCATATAAATAAATTATATCTGAAGATTTAGACAACGTTCTTTGAAGTGCTGAAGTAGCAATCAACAGAAAAATGATTTGACCAGCTTTGTGATGCACTGACCTGATGAGATGGCCTGCACATTGATGACTGATTGGGGCCTCAATCTAGCTGGACGAACATATGCTCTTACTTCAAATTATCGCAAACTCATATTCTAAAACGCTAATTTCTGACCAATTAAGTATATTCACTTTTTTGGATACATGTGGAAAATTTCATTAAAAAAAAAATAGTTCTTCTTTTTATGACCTCGCCTCATATATAGATAAAAAAAAGAAGCAAACTCATAATTATACACATTATGTATAATATTATTAATATATAATCTGGTTTAGCATTTTCGGCAATATATTTTGGTGTTCGGTGATGAAAATAGGATACTATATTATAAAATGAAAAGTGCCTTTATACTATTTATGTTCTAAGTGCAAAACTAAAAGCAATCCTTAATGCTGGTTCCAAAAATATTAAAATTAGAACAGGTATGACAAATCTTCTTCAATATTTTTAGAATAATAATATTAAATAATTTAGAAGTATACATACCCTTAGCTTGCGAATCGTAGCATTAGCTCGCTGAGTTGGAGTCAGGTACTCATCGGGGTCCGTGTGCTGCGGACTGCAGTGGACAATGTAACGCTTGCATCTCCCACTGTATGTACTCCCATTTTTGGCGAAGTGGCTGTGCTCACACGCCGAGGAACTACCACTGCAGACTGAATCAACATCATCTCCTCGGCCGTTTCTAATTGAGTGCTGCGAATTATAAATCATGATATGAATAATAAATAATACTCTGTTAAAGCAGAAAATTGAAGAATGTTTAGTTAAGCTCACTATTTTGAAAAGAGGTCAACATTGAGCTCAAAGTGGCAAAAAAAAAAAAGAAAAAAAAAAGAAAACTCAGAGGAACAACGATGTGTTGAGGTTATTGAAGGTCAAAAAATAAAAAACTTCACTAAATAATATCAATAACTTTATTTCTCCCCTATATGCTTCGTATCCTTTTGGTGCCTTTTCAGGGGAACATGTTATATATATAAAAACTACCAGCCTCAATTCGTCGAGGTGCAGAACCTTCCACAAGTAGGGCCATGTCCAAACTGGTCATGGTCTGAAAGAATCCAATATGGTAGAAAATAGTCAGCTGATCGTTAATCCATATGTCATATGTTTAATCTCCAGAAGAAATAGTCTTAAAAATTAAACAACCCATTTTTTCCCCTAAATACACATTTTAAAAACATATTTTTAATTGTTTGTCAAATAATTTAATAAAAATGTTACTCAGATGTTGAATTCAGTGTTGGGTGTTATTCGAATAAATTATTACTTGAATGATTATTCAAATAAAATATTAGTTAAATGATGAATAACTTACTAAATTATCTTCACAAAGTACATCATGAATTATTCACAGAATTATTCGTTATTCTTTATTTCCAGTTGGTCTACTGACTAAATCCACCTCAAACATATATATATATTTCCGGCTATCAACACCATAATAAATCATTCATTATTCGATAAAATATGTTTATTCTGATTAATTATTCGAATAATTTGTAAATAAAATATAAACTTCATTCACAGAATATTGAATAATTAATAAAAGTAATTATTCTTCATTCATAATTAAAATAATACATTTATTCATTATTCTGAATAATTTTTGCCCAACGCAGATTGAATTCCATTTTTGTTTTTTATTATTTTTATTTACCACTTTCTTTCTCTTTTATATGATGTAGATATGTTGCTTAATCTATCTTTTCATTCTATTTCTGTCTTTCCTCTATGTGTGAATGTTTTCAAAATCAAAATTATGTTTATATTTTATAGCATGAGAAGCTGGTACTGTTTTATTTCCTCCTTTATCAATATTTTGAGCATATTATTTAATTTGTTTACAAAGTAACTGTTCCGATTCTCCTTATGTATGATTTATCACAGCTATTGCAGTTAAGTTTGTAATGGGTTGAGTCAGAAAAAATGACCGTTTTCTTTGTGTTTGAACTTCGCATCGTAATTCCTCTCTTATTTACATCCAGAAGCTAAGAATTGTGATAAGAAGTTCATGTTTGATCCCGTCTGAATCATTTGGTGCACAGCATGCCCTCTATCCGGGCTCAGTACTTCTATAGCTCCCCTTTATTCACAACTAGCTGAAGAAGTCGGAGATGAACCCGACGAAATATTGCGATGGAGAGAGGAGCGACACCGCTGGAGAAAGAAGCCGTTCCATACATACATGTCTTATTTTGTTTGAAATTATTGGATTGGAACTATAATAAATTTGTAGCTTTGTTTAATCATATCGCTCGGATAAAAAAAAAATCATTAGAAAAAACATACACAAAAAAGTTCTGCTTATAAAATATAAAAATAACATTTGACCTTGAATAACCTTCATTCTGAAAATATGAATTTAATCGGACCTTGAACATAGAACGTACTCACATTCCTGCAGATGTTTGATTATGATAAAATAAACGGATATGACATCCTGTTGACCTCTAAATACACTCCTGACATGCTAAATTTATCTACAGTTCGGCATTAATTTAATAAAACCAGTAAGTAGCGATTTATAAAATAAATAATGGTAAGTGTTTATAATAAATGTGGTGTTTAATGGTCGGCTTATTAAGAAAAGTGTTATTGTTGACAAATAAACAAACAGAAGTAGGTCAAGTTGTATTGTAATGGTTTTAGAAGGGAGTTTCAAGGACTTCTATCCAAAACTAGTGTTCCTCATAAATTTGGAAGATTCGTCAGTATTATTCGGAAATAAAATATTCTTAAAACATTAAAAACATCTGGATTCTTCAAAAATTAATCAAGAAATGTTTTTCGTGTAAAATTCAAGTATTTATAAACAGTAAATAGGTTCTAAAACAATTTAATACATTTCTATATTTTTGTATAAAACTATAGCATATAATGTAAGGTAATATTAAATATATTTAAAAAAATATAAAGAAGGTGTATTTATTTAGAAAATAAACACACATAAAGTAAGAAAAAATATACTAAAACATAAATAGATTTTTTTATAATCTGCCTACATAGTAATTTTTAGATTGGTGGGAGAGATATGTAATAATGATTAAAAATTATAGTGTAATGTAATGGTCCTTGTATGGATAATTATGTACACTGTGATTTACTTATTTCATGAAGGTTATATTGAGAAGCTGTGGTAAACCAAAATGTACTCTTCTATGATATAATAGAATGTCAGAAACTAAGTTCTTAAGCTAACAATTTTAAATATTAATGAATATGTCAAATAAATAGGAATATGAAACAATTAAGATTTCTGAGAAATTTAAAAATAACACTTAACTATGCGTAAAGATTTATAAGAAAATATTATAATAATTTACAGAGTCAAGGTGTGCCTTAAGCAGGAATAAGCAAGGCTACTTGGTGCCCTGTGCTTTTGGGGCGTTCGCAAACAAAATAACAGTTTTATGTGTAAGTGTTTTGTAATTTGTTCAAAGATTTAACTGATTAGTCATTATAAGCAAGGATAATGAAAGTATACATGCAATTCAATTTTATTTTACCCCGTTCAACCTTAGTCGCCCGAGGAGCGGAGCCAGTTTTATCCTCCTGGTTCCATGGGATGGCATTAAAGTAGCTGAGCCTCCAGTGCTCACCTGTTCTCATTTCTCCTAATAACCTTTTGCTAAAACGTTTTCCTTACAATTTTTTTTAAAAGTCGTTTTTCATTTTTAAATTTGGTTTTTAGTTTTTTTAAAAAAGTTTTGAAAATATTTTATTTTTAAAAATAATTTCATATATTTCGGAGTTGGTATAATATTTATAGAACATGATCTCTAAGTACACATCAACAGGTAAAAACGCAACTAAGGCCCTTCAGAGGGACCCTAACTATGCAAAGATACCGGGTAGCTGAGGGAACCCCCACATAAAATAGGCTCAAATAGAATTTTTATGAGCTCTAGCAGATTCAGCAGTGACTAGAACTTTCAAAAAAAGTGGTGGCATTCAGTCCTGAAGCAAAGTGGTTTTGTCACAAAAGTCGTTAACAGGCAATGGGGTATGAAAGCCCGTTGTCACAAAAATGGCTATCAGTCTCGAATGAGTTAAGAATCGGTCTCAAACAAATATTCTAATTTATTGAGTTCTCTTCATAAAATTATTATATAAAAAAAATTATTTAAAAAGTATCAAGGACTCACAAGGCTTTGATGACGACTGAGATTTGTTCGATGCTTCCTTGGTAGTGTTGGTGTGAAAGAGATCGGAATCCTGCTATTAATAGAAGCGTCACTGCTGCTGCTGTCTAACCTTTTTGATGTTCTACTCATCGTTTAACACCTAGAACAGATGATTTCACTGTGAAATTAAATCAGATAAGAACTACAGTGAAAAGGACTGATATCAGTAACAGTTAAATATCTAGATGAATTTATAAGTATTTGCAACTTCCTGCTATTCATTAAAATGCCCTGGCAGAGAAAACATCACCATTAAAGGGAAATAAAGATAGACATTAAAATAAATAAATGTCCAAATAGTTAAATAGTTTATTCATAATTTCAAATTTTTTTAAACAAACTTTAATAATTAAAAATTATCAATTAATATCAGGGACTAAAAAAAATCATAATTTCTAATAAATAAAATTAAAACTAATTAAATTCCCTTGTTAACATGTCTTATAAACTACATAAAGGGGTAATAATACCTAGTAACACATTTTTTTTTATGGGCTAAAATTCTTCCTTAACTAATCAAAAATGATATCCAAAAGTGTTTATATGAAGAAAAATTTTTTAAATGGACAAAGAATACGATTTTCCGATGCCGAGTGGACAGGGTATTGATTTGAAGATAATTTTTGAGCGAGCTTCGATTGGTACCGTTTTAATTGTTAAATTTTTTGGCCCTTTACTACATTTCAAAATTAAAACCCATTTTTTTATCTTTATTACAAGAAAGTATGAAAAAAAATTAAATAGGAAAGACATGAACATTTCAGAACATTAAACTTTAAAGTCGTTTTCTCAGCATTATGTTTTTACTAATCGGGCAATACTATGGCGACTTCAATTTTTGCCCGATCAACTTCAAATTTTAACTACAGCTTCCTCATGATATTTGCTAGAAAAGTACGTCGAATTTTTTTGATTCATTTAATTATAACGATTTTATAACCGATTTTTTAATAGAAAATGAATAATTGTTCACAATTTTTGAAAAAATTAATATTTCTTAAAAATCCTACGTACTTTACTACATTTAACCTTCTTCTTTTGAAATAATTATAGTTTTTCGTTCTAGATTAAAAATTGCCTCCTGCAGACTATCGCACGTGAAAAAAGAGGGTTTCCGTTTGTCAGACATAGCGCCGCCATTATTTTTTTCCAAGAATTACGTATTTTTTTTTTTTTTTTGGATACTTTAACATCCCAAAAACTTTTGTGTGTAAAAAGGATTCATTTGTACCATCCTTTGTAATGAACAGTAATAAAATTAAGCCAATTACTTTTTATATATATATATATATATATATATATATATATATATATATATATATCTTTCAAAAGTTTTTTTTTAACAAACAATTGAAAGAAAAATTATACGTATAAAAAAAAAGACGATTCCTTAATGGTCGCGCTGAAGAAAATACTAAAATTACTTAAACTAAAGAACTCTGAACTATCAAATATTTAATCTATGCAATTGTCGCTAGACAAAGCTATTCCTAAACATGAAACCCTCCAAGACAACTGAGAAAGCCTAGGTCAAGCAACAAAAAAAAAAAAAAAATTACTGATAGATTCAGAATGAACAAGGAAAAGCTTTGGAGAGGATAGAGACCACAGTATGTAGAAGGGAAACAAAATTAGAAAGTACAAATAATAAAGACAAGACTGACTAGATAGAAATAAAAAGTTACAGTGGACCGTTCTGAGAGCCCTTCACACTTCACTAGACAGACTACTTATTGGTGTCGATAAACCACAATGTGGACAGGAAATCATTTTTTGTTTTAAGAAATGAAAATAGCAAATTATCTTCTGTCCCATGAATACTATAAATATTATTTATTGGAGACAAAAAATTTTAAATTAGGTAAGAGTGGTCTAGTAAGCTCCAATAAGCAGGGGATAAAAAGCACTCACTTCATTATTTTCAGAAATTCGATAGAATTGTTGGGATAGTGGTCAAGAAATCATCAACATTGGTTGCTACAGAATAAAACAAGAGCTAGGTTCCCACCGAGTTTTGGAAATGGAATTCCCCGATTTTTCCCTGACTTCCCAGATAGTGATAATTGATATTAATCGAGGGATTCGGTGTTAACGTGTACATAATAAAATAAATTTGTATAATTACATGAATTAATAAACAAGCACTAACTTAATATGGTAGCTTACAAAAGTTAAAATATATATATATATATATATATATATATATATATATATATATAAAATTAAAAGGCCGAGTTGAGCATGCTAACTTACTTGCGATTCATAACGACACTGTTATGAAGTGAATATTTTCAAATCTAATAGATATCCAAATTTTATTATATTATTCGGAATAATACAAACATTATCTAAGGGGAGTTTTTGTTTATTTATTGACTATAGACTACATGGGCGTATATAGGCAATAATTTCGGGTGGGTACATTTGGTGGGTATGGACTACTAACAATCAAGAACTTGGAATAGTTAGCCAACTAAATGCTATGACAACCAAAAAAAAATATTTTTTCTGAACTAAGTGATCTTACTCAATTTATTTTTAAGGTTTTTATAACACATTTTTACCAATTTTCGGAGGGGGGGGGGCTGCAGCTCCCCTTCCTTATATACGCCCATGGCTGACTATTACCATATGTGATAAAAAATACAAGTACATCAAATAATGCTGGGAATTTAACCCAACAGATCTCTAGTTAAGAGCCTTAAAAATATAGCAAAGACCATGTTTTTAAGATTCTTCATGTAACCCTCCCAGCTTCCCAGATGTTGCATTACAGAGACCAAAATATTCCAACACAGTGAGAGAAAGAAAAGAAGAATTGGAAAAAATATATACATACAACCCATGCAATTTTTCCTTTTTTCTGTGCCTGCATTAAAAAAAAAAAAAAAAAAAAAAAAAAAAAAAGATGTAAATTTTGAATCTCCCTGACTTTTTTGTCATAATTAAATTCACTGGCATTTCCCTGTCGTTGGGAACCCAACAAGTAACAAAACAAATTTAAAGCCAAAGGTGAATCTCTAATATATTTGTAACTATGGACAAATGCCAACACTGTCAGACAAAACCTGTTTACGGTAAGAAAGTGAAACATAAATATATCCTTTCTTGTTTACTTACTGTCAACACTGTATAATATTGCTGCTTAAAACTACTAAAAATAAATTCTGAGATAAAAAGCATTTCACAAAGAAGATCAATTCAATCCCATAGAACTTTTTTCAACTTCTTAAATTTAAATCCTCTGTTCAGTCCCGAAACACCCGATCTCGTCCTTCCGATCTTTATATTCCTTCCCACCGAACAGCAATATTCGAAAAATCATTCGTCACCCGTGCCACCTCGCTATGGAATTCCTTGCCTCCGTTTGTCCGTCATTCTACCAACCTAGAAACCTTTAAATCCCGACTCTTCCACCACCTTCTATCCCTGCAAGTTTTACCCAACCCCTAGTCTATATTGAAGCTGTACATTATATACTAGTAGTATTTTTAAGTTTATATATAAAATTCACAATTATTTTGTAATTTCAAAATTATTCCTATGGGGCTTGCGTCCTGGAATAAGAATAAAACTTTTCATTTCATTTCATTTCAAAAAGAAGTATTCGTACATTTTAAAAATTAAGTATCACAAAATAAAATTTACAGCATTGGAATGAATATTTCTCACAATTAAATCAAGCACAAATGTGGCATTCACAGTAGGTTTGTAGTTAGCTCGGACTGAACGTATTTAAATGTTAAATTATCTGAAATAAGACTATTTTTAAATAGTCAAGGAATAATTGTTATTTTAATTTTAAATATATTTGTGTTCCTTTATCTCTGTAAAAAAAACTGACATGTAATAAAAGTGAAGGACTCTGGTGGTCAGGCAGGTCAAGGTTTTCAAGTTATTGCAAATATGCAATGGTTGAGAAATTTATTCAAAAATATCAACTTTTTTGAATATTTCAAGCTGGCAGTTTTTTTTTTCCCTGAAAGAAGAGATTCAATATGACGGATATAATAAAGAGCCCCAAACATTTCACAAGGGAGCTAAAATTTATTAATAGAATCTTGACATTTTAAAATTAATAGTTCTTACTAACTAGCAAAACTAAAAAACAAACATCCAAAAGACTCTTTCACAAAAACAAAAAAAGAGCACTATTAGCAAAGGAATAGAGCAGTTATTGGTAGCGTTTAATCTTTCGTTAAAAATATAAATTAAATCTTAAAGAGAAGGAAGTTTAAGGTGCCACAACAGGAAACTGAAAGTATCTTAAGTGGAAATGACTCGCCCGTCATCTCAATGTTCGCTCTAGGAAACCATTAATGCCAATAACTTCCTAATTTTCTTGCCTTCTTTTACTAAAATACTAATTTTACTCGCAAATGCAATTTAAAACAAAAAACAACCAATTAAAAATTGAGTTAAAAAACACAAAATCCAGTTCAACAGAACAAAACTAACACTTTTAAAGTTTTAAGGAGTTATTTCTCCGATCGACATTGCCCCATTGAAAATTGCTTCAGAACGTTTTTTGTAGACAATTTAGTAAGCATTCATATGGTCACCTTCCACTTGCTAAAATTTCCCTATAGTTTTCATGATATTTACGAAAATATACAAAGATCTGAAAACTTTTCATGTCCACTAATACATTTTTTTCCGAATACTTCCTTAACTCCAAATGTAAACAAAATATGAACTTCTTAGTTTAGATAAATTTCAAAGATGTAGAAAATATTTCAATTGAAGCCCACGATTCTAAGTAGTCACCAAAAAAAAAAAAAAAAAAAGAGTTACAAAAATATTTGTTCCACTTTTCTCAAAAACTGTTACAGCTATTGCCTTAAAAATGGTTTCATTCGGTTTCCAATGTGAAGAAACCTATAAAATGAGTACCTCCAAGCATACGATCTCAAAAATGTAAGGGTTACGATTTTTTCGCGGACAAATATATGTACAAATTTTAACCACCGTTATTTTCGTAATCTAAGGGATCTGAAACATGAAGTTTTCTAGTCGGCACTTCTGGATTGCGTCATGAGGTCAATCTCATAAGCGGGTTTCTTCCCTATGGAGGGAGGGAAGAACCATCCTAAAACAATCAGCAATGCTACTTATTAAATGTATCAACACAATAAACTTTGATATTAGAATAAAATATATATAAAAATACCAAAATAATAGTTATTGCTGGACTGAAGATATCTAGTGTAAAGAGGTATGTCTATGGTTTTCATGAATTTACTTTCTTTGTTAAATTTTAGTTTCTCTCTTTTTTTTTCTTTTTTATGCAGTGCAGTATTATGAATATTATGAATGGAAAGAAATATTGAAAGATGATATTTGAGCTCTTGATGATAATGTAAAGACTGGTTAGAAATTTAACCTCAGTAACACAATATGATTTGAAGACAACAAATTCTCTGAGTAGTATGCTAGTAATTCGATATGCACATAGCGCTCCTAAGCCTTTCATTGACATTTGTGTAGTAATTTATGCGCAAAGTATGTGGCATATCATTGATATGATTTCTCTTACAGAAAGTATCTATAGAAGAGAAAGTGTCCTATTTCACAATGAACTTTAAAATCTCTGGTTTCACCCCACTGAGTGAAGACAACAGAAATATCAAATAACAATTTCCCCAATATATATATATTTATATGTGATTAACTTTCTTTTTTACATTTTTTTATTTTATGTTCTCTTAGCCTTCTTGATCAAATAGTATAGTAATTTCTCTTTGTTTAAAAACTGTTCTTATTTTCTGTGACATGTTTTTAGCCTTGTTATGGCAGATTTTCAAAGGTTTCACAACATCTTGCTGTCAAAATTATGAATTATTTTCATAATTCTAAAACTTGGCCAGTTTTGGTTAAATGGCGGCCGTTATAACGATCGGATTTATTATAAAATTTCTGGCATTTAAAGATTCAGGGTTATTATAATCTCTCTGGTGACTTAAAATTATCTGGTTTGTATGTAAGTTAAAACAGATATAATTTAACAAAAACTGTCCAAGTTGGAAATTCACAAATACGTGAGAGGGTATTATTAGGTTCTTGACCGGGTATTAAGGGACTAAAACTTATCTCAATATTATCATATCATAACTTCCAAAAACTGTTTTTGGGAGGGGCCTTGGACTTGGCCTTTTTTTTTATTTATTTATTTTCTTTTAACTACATATTTTCTTCATATTTATAAATTATAATGACTCATATCATTAACAGATAATATTAACAACAATAAATAGGGTCTCCCCGTGGTCTAGTGGCTAACGCCTTAGATTCTCTTGGTGGGTTTCCATCGGCGGCAATTCCTCTGAAATTATCCCGCTTGTTCAACATGTATTGAATCAGAGGCAATGCAATCCCGTGGTAGCCAACAAGATTTGTGATATATTTAATGTTGTATTAGAACAGAATTATTTTCTGTTTAATGGTGATTGCTACAGATCTACCCACGGTCTAGTAATGGGATCTCCTATAAGCCCACTGGCAGCGGATATTTTTATGGACTGTTTAGAAAATAAGTATGTTATGAATAATTTAAATCCACTCAGAAAACATATCCGTTGTTGGATTAGGTATGTGGACGATTGCCTGTGCATTTTTCAGGCTCCAATGAGACGTTTGGAGTCTTTTCACAAACTCCTCAACAGGATGCACAAGAACATAAATTTCACTAAAGAAATAGAAGAGGGGGGTTCATTAAATTATTTAGATCTGACGATCCATAAAAAAGATGAGGGGGGTTTGGAATTTTCTATTTTTCGTAAATCTTCTACCACCGATACAGCTATAGATAGGAGTTCTTTTCAACACCCGAGTGTTAAAATGTTGCCTTTTATTTATTATATTGATTGACTCCTGTCAGTACCTATGTCGGAGGGTAAACATCACTGTGAGCTTCTCCATATAAAGCATGTGGCGGAGAAGAACGGATATTATGCCCTCACGATTGATGGTATTTACAGGAGAAGAAAAGAAAAACATGCTCTTAAGGCAGCTTTACCCAATTTTCTAAAACCCGACGTATCTGAGGTTAGATGGTTCACCTTACCTTATTTAGGCCAAGTCTCGGAAAAAATAGCCTCCATTTTAAGTAAAGCGAATGTTAAAGTGGCTTTTAAAAATTCTCCGTCATTGGCTAATGCTCTATGTGACGTCAAGGATCAGATTGACACGGGAAATAAGAGTAGTGTCTATAAAATCGTATGTGGCCTGTGTTCTGGGTTGTACGTAGGGCAAACTGGTAGAAAACTTAAAATAAGAGCTAGAGAACATAAAACCAGGTCGGATTCCGAATTTCAACAACATTGTGTCGCTGCAGGACACAGTGAGGCTGACCATTCTCTGTATATTTTACATTGCCGGAAGAAGTCTGCACAGATGAACGTCCTGGAAAGTATAGAGATACGTATCGACAAAATCCTGAGCCCATGCAATTTAAATAAAAGGACAGACACGTATCAAACTGATATGTTAAGTCACGTCTCTGTGCAGGCTCTCTCCCGGCTTCCCTTCAGTCAGCCCTAAGCAGTGAAGCTGTACTCATTGTAGGTGAGTCGCTCTCCTCAATTTTAGCCTTTTCATTTTAATCACTTAAGACTATTGTTTTTTGTATTGTACTGTTTTTAATGTGTATTTTGACGAATCAAAATTATTGTGATTATTTATTTATTTTTTACATGTAGTTTTAGGAGCATTTTAATATTAAGAATTATACAACTATAAGTGTTTGGTTTTATTCATTTTGTCACAGCTCTGAGGATGGTAGCAGGAGCTACCGAAAGCGCTTAGCTTGGAAATGAACTTTTGTGAAGGAACTGGACGTGTTTCATTTACCTTTAGAAACTGTATTACACACTTAAGGAGCCAAGGGATTGACTTAAGGGTGCGTTTACATCTGACACTTCTCACAGGATATATATGTCAGGTGCCGGATAGATATTCTCTTGCAAGTTTTCCTACTGGCAGAAATAACTAGACATTTATGTCATGGGTATGTATACGACAGTTTATATATAGATACAAATAGATTAGATACATAGATAGATAGTTACATATAGATTTGTTCAAATAAATGTACGGCCCGTCATGAACATGGCGCAAATAATCAGTGTTTACAACTGATGGTATAGAAGTGTCGACACTTATAGCTCGTGATAGAAATATATATTTCAGACATAAATTGTTCGCAGGTTACATTAGTCACAATTTTTGTCTGACGTAAATATCCTGCAATAACTGTCAGATGTAAACGCAGCCTAAAGATTGCTGAAGATAGATATACTTCATTTTGGACAGTGTTTATGTATAAGTCTTTAATCTATGAAATGTAATTTTGTGTAATTAATTTGTACATTAAATGCAACTCATATAGGGTACACAATGCCGTAGAATAAAATGATTGATTCATTCATACAAAATTTACATGTAAACACTTAAAAAAATGGCACTCATATTTTGCACTTGGGTGGAAATGGATTACATGATGTTGTAATTTTCAAGAAGGATTTTGAGTGCACTACTTTCTATTCAAATATTATCTTGAGAGAAGATATTATTGTAAAATATCTCTCTATGTTATGCAAATATTGAGTTTATCCACTTGATAATGCTTCAATCTTATTGCCGGTTGCACTTTATCTCAGTTTTTTGTTCGATGTACAATCTGTTCCATTTGTAGTAGATTTGATTCCAAATTTATCAACACTGGAGCGGTAGTGTAATTTTGCCTTGTTGAATGAAGAGGGAGAGTGATGAGAGGCCAAGGTCGCTGGGAATAATGCTGACATACTTCTCTCGTTTATATGTAAATCTGATGTAACCATCTCATTATCATGATTGTTACACTATTGTAATAATTATTCCGTAGCTCTATTCAACTATTGTATTGCATAAATTCACTTTTTAATGCTGTAACAATGAGAAAAAACTTTCTCTACAAATAATGTTTTCTACAATTTTTAATGATTTTTATAAGAAAGACAAGTACTCACCTGCATACAAAGTGTACTTAAAAGATGTAACTAGAACGCATCAAAATACCAAACAACAAAAATGGAGTAATCTGACAGACAAAAAACTAAGACAAATCAAACATATACTTACTGACTGGCCAAGCGCATACACATACAAAATTTCCGGAGAGAGGAATTAGTGAGAACAGGCCACACAAGCATCACCGACGAATACATAATGACTAAAATTAGAAGACCAACATGTCGGATCTGCAATACGGACCTAACAATCAAACATTTACTAACGGACTGCATTCTTATAACGAACTTGGACATACCGTGGGACATTACTGGCCTACTTACAGACAACAGCCACCATATTGTCAATAATATTACACTCTTAAAAAATATTAACATATATGACAAAATATAAATAAATTCTTTAATTTATATATTTATATAATGTTTATATAATGAATTTTTAGCTAGTTTATTTAATGTTTAATTTCAATTTATTGTGTTTTCTATAGCTTCTTTTTTTTTTTTATTATTTCATTTTTTTTTAATTATTTTTTTTGTTTAAATATTTTACAATATAGCAGCAGTTAAGTGCAAAAGAGTGATTCACCAATGACTTGGAGCATCGCAAAATAATAATAATAATAAAATAGGCAGAAGGTCAAATTATAAAATAAAAACACATTTAAACACTATTAATTTTTATTAAAACTGCTCTAGAGGTTTCACACCCATTTTGATGCCTTTTCAGAGGCAGTAAGACTAGTTAGACAAAGTATACAGCCTAACTACAGGAAGGCGAACCTTCGGCTAAAAGGATCAAGTTCAAACTGAGATCGTTTACACGGGGAGCATCAGTTCAAATTAAATAAATCCATAAATTAAAATCAATATTCAGAAGTAGTATATTAGTCATATCCAATAAAATATCTTGTCATCAAAATTTAAAAATTATTTGTTTTGTCTAATAAATTAGAAAAAAACATATTATTTAAATATTTTACCTCAGATAGTATTACATGGAGGTATGAAGCTAAAATAAAGAATAGTTTTCCCTGTATTAAAGATAAAATAAATAAAATGAGACCATGTATAACATGAAATAAATTGCACAAATTGTAATAAAGTGTGTATTGGAGAACCTTTGCAATTACTAAAGAGGAGAATATTGATAAACTCAATAATAAAACACCACTTGCAAACCATAGCTTAAAAAGTAATCATGTATTTGACTTCACAAATTTTAAGTTTTTACAGACGGAAAAAATAACACAAAATGCAAAATAAAAGGAAACGTGCACATTATTAAAAACAGAAAAAATGGTATATTTTACGTCTTTGAATATAATAGACAAAACAAATAATTTTCAAAATTTGATGGAAGATATTTTATTGTACGTGTCTAATATGCTTCTTCCGAATATCTATTTTTATAAATAATTTCTAGGTGAAATTATATCTGTGGCTTGGTGCTAAAAGGGCCTATGTCAATTTTTCCATATTTTGTTTTGTATATCTACTTCCCTAGCAATATTTGCAAAAAAAAAACAAATATACATCAATACTATATATATTTTTATAGTACACATACAGATGTATAGATATACGTGCATATATACATGTATATTTGTTTTTTTTTTGCAAGTATTGTAAGGGAAGTACATAAAAAACACAAAATATGAAAAAATTGACATAGGCCCTTTTAGCACCAAGCCACAGATATATGCAAATGATTTTTATTTTTGCTAAGTTTTAGAATTTATTATTGGTATAATACTGAATAATTGAACTTATAATTTTAGGAGCCTTGGAATCATTGATTGCCTTTGAACATTTCAAATAGTTGAAATGCCTGCAAATTAAAATTTAAAATATCGTTCAGTGCTCAGATGACATATTTAACCAGCAATAAATGATGATTTTTGTTTTCTATTTAGGTATCCAATTTTCTTAATAACAGCTTAATGGGGTCTCCCATGGTCTAGTGGCTAGCGCGCTAGATTCATAAGCGGGAGATGGTGGGTTCAATCCCCACCGGCGGCTGGAATTTTCTCATCTCAGGGGTCGCTGCACCCTGGATGTCGGCGCTAATGGCCAAGATTTGTCAATGAGCCGTAAAAAAAAAAAAAAAAAAAAAAAAAAAAAAAAAAAAAAAAACCCAGCTTAATATTCAGTTCTAAAAGATAAAAAGATATTTGGTAAAGAAAGCACTTCATTAACAGAAAATGTTCACATTATTAAAAATAAGAAAAAAAAAACAGAAAACAAATGGCTATAAAATATTTAGATAATAAATTTTCCAATATAACAAATAAAATTTAAGAATATTGATATCAGTCAGTTTTTATTTTGGTATTTCTTTAATGATAAAATTCTATTTTAACCATTGAACTACCAATTCTACATAGCTAATTGACAGGGACAATATTTATTTTATTTGTCTGGACTTGTCCTGCCTGTGGAAAGCCATCGAAGGATAAGGCTCCAATGCTCGGAAATTAAAATTACCCCTTGGAGGTGTTTTAGAGGGTGAAACTTGTAGAGCATCTAATAAAGGAGGCCGAGAAGTTAAATATATGACCTTCTTCCATTTTGATAAAAAGGGTGACCATCACATAATAATAGTTGTGGAACTTTACAACGTTTGTCAGGACGGAATACCTACAATAAGTGATCTAAAGGTTAAGACAACTGCTTAAATAATAGCAACTAACAGTACAAAATAAGAAAGTTGGTACAAGTTTTATCAGATGGGATAGGCATACTGAAATTAGAAGGCCTCATTATTAACACAATATCTCCATGTTATAATAATAAAATATAAAAGAGGGTACTATTAAACAAAGTAATTTTTATTATAGTGTTAAGATTTAAAACAGAATACGGTATAATTTGAATCCATCCAGTTTTAAAAAGTTTATTTATATTATGTATTGATTTTTCTTTTTAATATCAGGTCACTTATTTCGTTAGAAATTCACAATATGAACAGAGTTCCCCTCGATGTTTCTAATAAACACTGGGTGAATTCACAACCTCTGTCTAACCATCCTAAAAAGGATGTAAGAATAAAAATACAATAAAAACTGCTTGGCTTCAAATTATATATCAATAAAACAATATATTGGATAAAAAAAATAGAAAAAATAAAAAGCATCCTGACTAGAAAGGGATAACCAATGTATATAACTTGTCCTAAAATTCTGCGTCAATTATAAATGGACATAAAAATTTCAATAAAATAAATTGGTGAAAGTTCCTTTCATTATTGTAGTAATTGTAGAAAAATTACAATAAGTGATCACATTAAACAATGTAAATCAGGAGTACAAAAAATGTAGTGTTTAAATTAGTTTAATCTAAATTTAAATTTGGCCGGAAAAGATTAAAAAAAAAAGTTTTCTTGGCTTCTATAACAGCACTCTTTTGTAATGTTCAAAGAAATATGCCAATGCTATTTATGAAAATAACTAACTCCTACAACTAAACTTTTGCTCCAAAATATTATTCAAGAGAGCACATTAGATTAGGAAAATAAATAATTATACATAGAAAGAAATATGCTGGCATGGAAGTTAAATTAATTAAAATTTTAAAATAAAATATAGACATTAACAAGTCTTGACGGCTTATCTTTAAGAAGCCTTAAGTCATAGGATTAACAGATTTAAGATTACGTATAAGCCATTTATGATCTCTTTTGTGGCTTACAAAGGCAAAATCAAGATATAGCAATCATCAAAAACTGAAAAACTTTGCATAAATAAAAACAAGAAAGAAAATATTGGCCCAATGATTTTTCTTTGAGTAGAAAAAAAAATGTAGGATATTACTCATTCCAATCAGGCAACGATTTGTTTTAAAAATAAATAAAAAGTGAACTATGCAAAAAATCATTTTTCTAAACCAGCCTAAGCAGGCTTGTGAAAAGTTTACATTAAATTGGTGTCCTCACAACCAGAACTTCCACTCAGAATATTTATTAAAATGAAACAATTAATACTTACGCTATTATAGCCTTGAACTGTTAGGCTCATAAATAATATACAACTCACAATATATGCAATGTTTGACTTTGTGGAGCTTTCTTCCCATTACAATAAACACAATACTTTATTTTTAATAACACTTTTTTTGGAAAATAAACACAAATTGTATTTATCTGATTTGGATATTAATGAAATCAATCCTAATAAGATGTTTCATTATTTGTTTCCATATGGGGCCGAAAATAATGACTGACATATTTTAAAAATGAGAGAGAAGACCAAAATATGAATAAGGTCAGAAAGGAGGCTTGTCAACATAAATCTCTGTTGACATTTAGATTCTGATTATGCAATTTCCTAATCCATCCTTAAACAAGTTATTTATTTCCAGTCACTATATTAATAAATAAATAAATTCCAGTGATAAAAATCGCGAAGTACAAATAAATGTAAGGCAGAATTAAGGAAACAAAATATAAAAATATGTTAGATATAGACTTACAAGAATTAAAAGTTTTCCAAATTGTAGCAAACAGTCGATTCAAAAAAGGCACTGAATATATCACATAGTTCACACAAAATAATAGACATCTCGTACTGTCACTGACACATTATTCTCTGCTGCCCTAGAAAAGGCCTGAGACCCGAAACCGAAGACGTGTTACTTTGACAGCTGAGAAAACACTGGCAAGACAAGACAGCCCCTAATCAATTCCATATCTATTATCAGTAAAAACAGTAACAGCCTGATCCGTTCAACAAATTAAAATGATTTTTTTTTTAATATAAACGCAGCTTTCATGACTGTAATCTGTTTTCATTCGTTCCATTTAACTATATTATATTTTAAAAATAAAACGGTTTTCGTACATTGTCAATAATATTATGGGCCCTTCATATCAATTATACTAGCGCTATCTGCGGTGTTTTCAAGATTTAATCCGTTTCCTTCTCTTGTGGGCAGTAAAATTAAACTGTTGCAAACTTATAATTTGCGTTGATTATTGTTGAAATTATAGTCTTTAGTAATTGAAAACCTAAAATAAATAAATAGGTTCTTAAACGAAGAATGTTTAACAGGTGATGGAAACTGGCTTAAAAAAGTAAGATATTATTTATTGGCATGATGAGCCCGCTATGAAGCGATTTTTTATTTTTATTGTGACATTTAAGTTGAGCAAACCGACCAAAACATATTTATTCCAAATAAATATCTGATGTACAATATAAAAAAGTTTACATATATATCTACTCGCATAAGCACATATTTATATATAGACATACCATATCATATAAATAAAGAAAAATTAATTTTAGAATGTGGAAATGATTGTGAACTGTGATATCTCACAATGACAATGAATAAATGTATTATATAGAAATTTATTGTTTTATGAGGGTTAACTTCAGTCGGTACCTCTCGAATGTTTTGTTGTATGCCTAAGTAGTCCCGTTCAATCCGTCAGTATGCGTTTTACAATGAGTGGCCTATTCTAAATCTGATAACCACTTCTTCTCTTGTTGCGGAATGGTTTCTCGATGAGCAAACACTCACGTTATACGTATGTAGATAAATGTCTCAAGGGCGTATATAGAAAATTATTTGAGGGGGGGGGCTGAGAGCATTTGGGGGGTATGGAATAGGGTACTTACGTATTAGCGTCAAAGCAGGTTAAAGAGGCGGGTCTCGTTCAGAGATCTGGATCATGGATAACGCATTTCTATTGGTCAATCACTATCAGAGATATCATCTATTGTGTTTATAGTAGCCATCTTGTACCCTTTGTCTTTTTAACGCAATTCATTTGTGCTTTATTTACCCACGCAATTGTTGTTGTTTTTTTAGTTACGCGATTTCAGTTTTTGTGCGAGTTAGCGACAACAGTATAGCTAGGATGAAAGCTACTGTTTCGAAGCGATGCGAAATCGTTTATCAGTCCATTATCCAGCGAAAAACCATCCTTGATCTATATTATCAACGAGTTGGATTGACTAGAGTTATGATATAACCTTGAGCGAGCGTAGCGAGCGGAAACGCATAGCACTTATGCTATTAAAATAAGTGCTACGCGTTTTCGCTAGCTAAAGGTTATATCATAACTCTAGTTAACCAAAATCGTTGATAATCCCGTCGCCATATTGGCAAAAACTGATTTGACTCCTTTATCCAGCTCTCTGAGACCCGACTCTTTAACCTGCTTTGACGCTAATACGTAAGTACCTGGAATACTAACAATCCAGTACTTAGAATAGTTAGCCAATTAAAACGCTATTACACCCGAAAGAAATTTTTTTTTCTGAATTAAGTGATCTTATTTTACTTATTTTTAAGGTTTTTATGACAAATGTTTCCCGATTTCGGGGGGGGGGGGCTACAGCCTCCCTTATATGTGCCCATGAATTGTCTTGTAAAGTCATTCGTTCAATCATTTCGCAGAAATTTTTAATGAATAAGTTGTGAATTTCTTATTGGCGTACTTGTCCGAAACTTTATTTGAATATTGGATGTTTCACAAAGTTTACTCAGGAAGAACAAAGAACTGAATCCGAAATAATTATAATTTATCGGTTGAAGGATGATTTTGAGGAGCAATTAAAATTTCATGTTATTCCGCTGTAAAGATGCTAGATTGTGAGCAATTTTTAAATGAAAAGGGTTTCAATGAATTTAAAGGTATAATTACAAACGAGAAAATACACAAATTCTTCCTGACTTAATATTAGATTATTAATCTTTTCAAACAAATGTGTATTTATCATTTTTTAAAAATATCTCAGATTGACATTAATGAGAATTACTGAACAATAAATAATGCAAAAACAAAATTAATTAAGAAAAAATGCCGGAATGGTGAAAATAAATTTAAATAAGTGAACTATTTTGTTGTGACGCCTTCCTAATTGCCTAGTACATACTGGACACTTCAGTATAGGAGGAAAAGCACAAGGCGCAAATCCAAGTCTTTAGGCGCCTACATCAGCACGGACTGACCATCAACCCACTCAAGTCGGGGTTTGGCAAGCATGAGTTGGAATTTCGTGGCTTCCTCATTAATTCTCAAGACATCAAACCCCTCCCAAGCAAAGTAGACCAGCCCTACCATCTTTTCTACGCCCTACCACTAAAGGCTTTGACGCTAAGGCCTACGACGCTATTTTGGGTTGATCAACTTTTATCGAAGATGCCTCATTAAAGCAGCGGAAGTCCCAAGCTTTCTTCATGCACTCATCGGGAACAGCAGGAATGACAGCACGTCCAACCGATGGACTTCCGAATCTAAAGACCATCTGCGACGCATCAAACACCGCGTTCGGAGCCGTCCTACAGCAGCGTTAAGACCTCTCGGTTTTTCTAAAAGAGCCTTAGGCCGGCACAAACACACGGTACTCCGCCTAGGCCAAAGAACTCAGGAAATTAGTCTGAAATTGGGAGCTTACTGTCGAATTATAAATTCTATTCGAAGAGATTATTAAGGAGACAAAAGTTACACACATAACGACGAATTTAATGAGGTTAACAAGGTTGAAAACGGAACCAACACTTCAAATTCTGTATATTACACGCCTCTTGTCCCTATGACAGAAGCAAATGGTCGCAAGAGGATTTATGCATCTCACAGAGAAATTTGCGTTTACTGCACAGGCTATCTGACGAAATTACACGCGGTCTAGGATCAGAGGAATTGAAGTATTTTTTTTTGTTCATGATGATACTAATCAGACAAAACCGGACCAAAAAATAAAAATTTGTTCACATGGCTGACTGGAAATAGAACCCGATTAAAGGGGTTTGATGCCTTGAGAATTAATGATATATATATTTATTAGCATAAATATGCACTTGCGGCAACTAAACTGGAAAAAACGTTACGAAAAAGTGTCCGCTGGCGTTTGCGCATAAGCAGTGGAGTTCAGGCATGCGCATTGGCTTTCGCGCATGAGCAGTGGCGTTCGCACATGCGGAGTGGTGTTCCTGCATGCGCAGTGGCGAAGGAAGGGGGATATGTTAAACAGTACATTACATAGGTTTTTCGGGTGGACCTAAAGCACATTTATGTTCCTGAATTTGAGCAGAAGGCCCTAAACGAATAATAAATATAATAACGAATAACAGAAATAATTTTTATTTGTGTGTTCAATCTCTAGTTGACTCACAGATGGACTGATTTTAATGAATAGAGCGAACTCATTCGCAAAAAAACGGCGCTGCAAAGGAGTTATTTCCACTTGGGATGCTGTCAGTTTCCAGTTGTGGCGCTGATCTTGCTTTCTTTTGAGATTTCGTTTTACATGTGTTTACATCACGAAAAATAAGTACATAACAATAACTTTTTTTATTTTAAACTTTCGGTGGCCCGGTGGCCGCGAATGCTCTTCGTGCCTAAGGTCTTGGGTTCGGTTACCACTAGAGGTCGTGGCTTTCTTAAAAAAAAAAAAAGGCTTCAGCCCTATCCTGGCTAGAAAAGGGTGGTAACCTATAGGTAACTCTTCTAAAAGTCGTAGTCAATGACAAATGGACGTTAAAAAATTTAAATAATAATAATTTTAAACTTTCTAATTGACACAATGGATAAGAAGGGAAACGTGCTAAGATGACACAGTTCCAGTGAGTCCTACTTTTTTTTTTAATTTAGAATTTAAAGATAATTTACTACTCGGAGACCCGATGGCCGTGAGGGTTAAGGCGTGAGCACTTAACACTCTGAGCCAAAGGTCGTGGGTTCGATTCCCACTAGGGGTGGTGGCTTTTCTTTAGAAAAAAGAAAAGGCATCAGCCCTATCCTGGCTAGAAAAGGGTGGTAACCTATAGATAACCCGTCCTAAAATTCCTAGTTAATAATAAATGGACGTTAAAATTTAAATAAATAATAATGTACTACAAATTCAAGCTTCCAAAGTTTGACGCTAGGGATCACTTACCATATTAATATGAGCCTCAAGGTAAAAGAACCATCTAATATCACTTCTAATTTGAACTTTTCGTTTCTGAACGTCTGCAATCTGGAACCTTTTAGTGTTCAAACTGTGTTTATCAAGAAAGTTAAAGTATTTTGTTTTGTTATGTTGTTTCGGTTATGTGTGGGACAAGGTTTGTGTCTAGAATATAGGACTCAAATAAAAAGTTCGAGATTTTAAAATTTTGTTTGATCTTGAATGTAGTCTGGTTTAAGTAGAAGTGACAAACTACTTTATTAAAAACTAATCATGAACAAGTGTCAACTCTGTTCTGCTTCTATTAGCAATAGAGATGGCCTCTCTGGTCATTTATGCTTTGCACATCAAGAGAACCTTGATGCAGAAATATTAAGTTGCAGTTGTTGCCAGGAATGGTTCACAAATCTATCTGCCCTCGAAAACCATATGATGTTGGTGCACAAGAAAAATAAGTCAGATGCTGAGAAATGCCCACACTGTGAAAAAACATATCTAACAACAGCAGCTCTTTTACAACATATTATATGCACTCATCTCAAAGACCAGAAAGATAATGATTATTATAATTGTCCATTTTGTCCGTCTAAACTGAAAAGTATTTCAGCATTTCGTGACCACATAAGATTGCATTTTATAAAAAAATCTAAAGATAAAGCCAGTAATAAACTAGATCAAGATCTGAAATTTCTGTGTCCCAAATGTCCAGCTCAGTTGGAAACGACTGAGGACTTGTCTAGTCATCTCTATTCTTTCCATTATAACCCTAAAATTCCAGATAAAGGGAATGAAAAGAAGGCTGGTAGAACAAGAGTAGCAGAACAGGAAAAGCCACCCAGGACTAAGCTAACAAAATCTGCAGCCCGTAAACCTAGGAAATCAAAGAAGACAGTATCGAATAAAGTAGTTGATGATGAAATTTTAAACAAACCGAGCATCGATGAACACCAAAAGGGACAGGAGGAAGTTGTCAGTGAATTACCGGAAAGAGAAAATTTAAATGCTTCAGAGGTAGAGAATGGTGCAAATTTAAATGGTGAGAAAGATCTACAGATATCAGAAATCCTCAAAGAAACACATGACTATATGTCAAATACTCTCTCTTTAGATAAACCTCTGATTGCTTCACTTCCACCTGATATTCCTAATCAAACAGATGATGATGCTCATAATAAAAACAAAGAAAATGTCTCAGACAATAGAGGTAACAAAAATATTGGCATATCACATGAAAGAGATTTTGACACTTCAGATGATGATGTTGATAACCCAGATAAAGGAGACGCAGAAATCCAAAGTGAGTCAAGTAGCAGTGAAAATCTTGATAATTCCTCTAATGAGTCCGATAAAGTAACAACTAAATCCGAGAAGAGGAAACGAAAAGTGAAGTCCAATGAACATCAGGATTCCCCTTTTTCCAAAACGTCTAATGGGAAAAAAAAATCGCGTTCCGATACCAATGTTGCATGTCCTCATTGCACACGTATGTCATTTGGCAGCAAGTCGGGGCTAGCAAATCATTTGAAATGGGTTCATAAAATAGCTACTCCTCAGTATATTTGCAATTTATGTAACAAGAAATTCGCAAGGAATAAAAATCTCCAGGCGCATATGAGGACTCATGAAAAGGTAGCTAATCAGAAATGCCCTGTTTGTAATGCCTTGTTTATAAGCACAGAACTTGTAGAAGATCACTTAGTTGATGTTCATAAGTACTCTTTAGACTCAGTTTATTTAACGTTTGATACGCTTGCTGAATTCGACGAATGGAAAAGGAAAGAAGAAGCCATAACAGTCAGTTCATTTGTAAAAAGAAATGGAACTAGGAAATTTCCTGATGGGCGGAGTGTTGACAGATTTTGTTGCCACCGTAGTGGGAATTATATTCCCATGGGACACAACCGGAGAAAACTGAAGGCTTTTGGAAGCAACAAAACTGGTTTCTACTGTCCTGCCAAGATCAAGCTCGAATGCAGTCCTGATGGAATTTTTGTTACTTATTTAAAACTTCATCTCGGCCATTCACACGATTTAAAGCGTTTAAAACTTTCGAGGGAAGAAAAAACGACCGTTGAAAAGAAACTTGCAGAAAATGTGCCATTTAATGAGATTTTGAACGAGGTAAGGGATGGAGTCCTGGAGGATAGGTCTAAGAGATTAACACTATTGACAAAGAAAGATTTGTACGACATTGCTCAGAAATACAATTTGACCCGTGAAGCTATGTCTGAAGCTTCCAACCTTGAAGGCTGGATAAATGAAATGAGAACTGCAACAAATATAATAAGAGCATTCAAACCGATGGGATCGCCTCTTGAAGGCCATAAGGAACTCAATATTAATGATTTCTTCCTGGTAATTGCAAGAGATTGTCAACTCAGTGCTTTGACGAAATTTGGAAAATTTATTGTATGTTTTGATTGGATAAAAGCTATTGATCCTTGCTCGATTCACTTATATACTTTAACAGTAATTGATGATCTCAATGAGAGCTATCCGTGTGCTTTTCTTTATACTAATCGAAACGATGGGCCAAGCATGAGAGTTTTTTTTAGAATTATCCGGTCGCTTTGTATTGTTAAACCAAAATATTTCATGTGCGACATAGCTGATTACATATTCGATGCCTGGAGTTCAGTATTTGAACCTGGAAAGACGAGGTTTTTGTACTGCAACTGGCACTTAGATAACGCCTGGAGAACAGCATTGACAAGTTTACCACAGGAAAAGCAGATACAAATATATAAGAACCTTAAAATAATCATTACTGAAAATGACAAGGAAGTATTTAAATTTATGTGCCAGACTCTTTTGAATCAACTTTCTCAAGATGACCAAACTAAATCATTTGGTGCATATTTTAAGAGATTTGTAGATAATCCTAAACCTTGGGCTCATTGTTGCCGAATTCCTAGTCATTCGGCTATTTATACTACTCTTGAAAACATGCATTTGGTTATAAAATGTCTTTACCTAGGAACTGGAAAGCTCTTGAGTCCAGACAAAAGCATTTCTGTTTTAATGAAGTACCTCAGAGATTTACATTATGAAAGGTAATTATATTTCAAATTTTATTTTGAAAAGGCATCACCCCTATCCTGGCTAGAAAAGGGTGGTAACCTATAGATAACCCGTCCTAAAATTCGTAGTTAATAATAAATGGACGTTAAAATTTAAATAAATAAATTTTGAAAAAAAAAATTAAATATTTTTCATTTGAATGTTTTATTGAGGTTTATACATGTATAAATACACATTTAAGCCTTTTGGAGGCCTAAGCCTCCGAACAGATTTAATAAAATATGTAAATAAATTGAATCTGTTCTGAAAGGATGTGTGACTGTGTACTTATATATTATAATAATAACTTGTACAAAATTTATAAAAATTTACGTCTATTTATTATTGACAATAAATTTAAAGATCTATAGGTTACCATCCTCTTCTAGGAAGGTTAGGGCTGATGCCTTTTTTTTTTTTTTTTTTTTTTTTTTTTTTTTTTTTTTTTTTTTAAGAAAAGCCACCACTCCTAGTGGGAATCGAACTCACTGCCTTAGGCACAGAGTGCGTACGCCTTAGCACTCACGCCCACCGGGCCTCCACTTTTACATAAGAACTGGCAGTAAATGTTTGCCATGAACTTCACCACATTTTTTTTAAAAAAAAAAACATTGTCATCATAAATGTTCATTATGGAGCTTTTATGATAAATGTTTCATTATTTAAGTTCTGATTATGTTGAAAGCAGTATTTACTGAGTTGAGACCCAATTGTAGGAAATCAACAAAAAAATAGGTGGAAGGGTAAAAATATTTATTTCAATTTAACATAATATGATTAACCATTCTCAATAATAAAAGGGGCGTTACAATTTAAATAAATATTATTATTTAAATTTTTAATGTCCATTATAATTAACTCAGAATTTTATCTATAGGCCATCACCCTTTTCTAGCCAGGATAAGGCTGATACGGGTCTTTTTGCAAAGACCACATCCAGTTATTCTTGAAGTAGCAGTAGTGATTTATAACAGTTTCTTTTTTCCTAAGTAAAGCCCCCACCCAGATTAACTGTAGTTGTTTGGTGTACAGTGAACTTTCTGGCAATCTCGAGGCAAAACTCAAACGCCTCATGGACTGTTTTATTCTCGGGATCCCCAGAGTCTCTCACATATCACATGTTGCTAAATTGGCTATTCCGTCTTTATTGTCCACAGTACTTCCTCGGATCAGTCCTTTACCAAGTAATTCAATGCCGAAGACCTTCTTATATTTTTAATCTCCTTAAATTTAAATCCTCTGTTCACTCCTGTAACACCCGATCTCATCCTTCCGATCTTTATATTCCTTCCCACTGTACTGCATTATTTGAAAAATCATTTGTCACCCAAGCCACCTCACTATGGAATTCCTTACCTCTGTCTGTCCGCCATTCTACCAACCTAGAAACCTTTAAATCCCGACTCTTCCACCACTTTCTATCCCTGCAAGTTTTACCCAATCCCTAGTTTATACACAAGCTGCAGTATTTATAATTTTATGTATTAAATTGTTCATTATTCTGTAAATTCAAAACTATTTCTATGAGACATGTGTCCCGGAATAAGAATACAAACTGTTCATTTAATTTCTCCCCTAGTGGGAATCGAACCCAATGACCCTTGGCATAGAGTGTTAAGTGCTCATGCCTTAACACTCACAACCACCGGGCCTCTTTAAATATATAAATAACTAGCTGTTACCCGGCGTGCCATGCTACACCTACTTTCTGCATATAGAAAAGCCTAAATAAATTAGAAACCGAATAAGTATTATTAAAATCAAATAACGGGGTCTCCCGTGGTCTAATGGTTAGCGCCTTGGATACATAAGCGGGAGATGGTGGGTTCGATCCCCACCTCCGGCAGGAATTTTCTCATCTCAAGGCTCGTTGGGAAAATTCCTCGCTGTACCCTGGATGTCGGCGCTAATGACCTAGAAGTAGATGCGCCGTAAAAAAAAAAAAAAAAAAAAAAAAAAAAAAAAAAAAAAAAAAAAAAAAAAAAAAAAAAAAAAATCAAATAACACGAATCTGTAACCGTTTCGAACCCGTGACCTCTCAACTGGGAGTCCTAGACGACTTTGACCTAACCTATAACCCCCCCGTATCAAGACATACATGTATGCCAAGTTTGGTAAAAATCGGTCAAACGGTGTGGATTTGTATAAGGAACAAACAAACAGAAAAACAGACAGACACGTGATTTTTATATATATAGATGTGATTAGTATTTTTCTGACATATGGGTCACAGATGCTCTCCACCTCCTGGACACACACTAAAAAGTCCGATTCGCAGGAACTGCGTCATCTTAGCACGGTTCCGTTCTTATCTCTAGTGTTTATGAAGGCATAGAATAGAAACAGTTATTACTTTGTTTAGATCAATAGCGAAACACCTATCCAAATGAAATCTCAAACAAACCAGTCTTGAAAGGTCTTGATTTACAATCTTACCTGTATGGGTCAGCTATCCCATAAGTCGGGCAGAAAGGCCTCCGCTCTGAGGCATTTGGAAAGCCATGGGATCTCTCTCTTTGAACGCTACATTTTTAACAATAAATTGATCTTCTTATTTTACTTAATCTGTTTTATTGTCAAATACATTATCCGACTATAAGCAATTTAAAAATAACAAGGAATAAAACAGTCAAAAAGAACCGCTCGAATAAACAAAATCAATTACTTTAAAGTTTTAAGCACTTATTTCTCCGATTGACATCGCCTAATTAAAACTTTCTTTAGAACCTTTTTTGTAGAGCATTTAGTAAGCTTTCGAATGGTAACCTTCTGCTTCCCAAGATTGTCTACGGTTTTCGAGATACTAACGAAAGTATACAAAGTTACCAAAACTTTTCTTGTCTGTTAATAAAATATTTTATTCTAACCCTTTCTTTACTCCAAACATAACCAAAATTTCAACATATTAGTGTTGATGAAATTCAAACATGCAGAAAATGTTTCAACTGAATCCCATAATTCTAAGTACCAAAATCAAAGACAAAATGAACAGTTCGAATAAGCGAAATCAATTACTTTAAAGGTTTAAGCACTTTTTTCTCAGATTGACATCGCCTAATCAAAACTTTCATTAGAACCATTTTTGTAGAGCATTTAGTAAGCTTTCTAATGGTAATCTTACGTTTCGCAAGATTCTCAACCTTTTTTGAAATATTAAGGAAAGTATACAAAGTTACCAACATTTTTTATGTCTGTGAATAAAATATTTTATTCTAACCCTTCCTTAACTCCAAACGTAACAAAAATTTCAACATATTAGTTTTAATGAAAGTAGAACATGCAGAAAATGTTTCAACTGAATCCCATGATTCTAAGTACCCAAACCAAAAACGGTATTCAAAAACTATTTTTCCAATTTTCTCGAAAACGGTTAAAGCTATCGCCTTGAAAATGGTTTCATTCGTTTTCCTAGCCCAAGAAGCCTATAAAACGAGTACTTACAAGCATATGAACTCAAAAACGTAAGCGTTACGATTTTTTTTGCGCGAATTTCGCCCCAAACGCCATCTTCCAGTGGGCAGAATCTGCTGGTTAACGAACTTGACCTTTCAAATTGGAAGACGGATTTTTGTACCAAATTTCATCACAATCGGACCATTAGGGAAGCCAGAAATGAGCGAACAGACAAATATATATATATATATATATATATATAAATAAATATATACATATACAAATTTGAACCACCGTTATTTTCGGTCTCTAGGGGTTCTGAAACGCGAAATTTTTTAGTCGGCACTTCCGGATTGTTTCATTGTATCAACCCTATAAGCGGGGTTCCTCCCTATGGGGGAGGGAGGAACCGCACTAAAAAGAATAATTATAAAAGTCCAGCTATTGTTAATTTTCTATTGTGAATGAATTTTTCTCTTTTGCTTTTTACAGTAATTATTTTACTTAATTTTAACTCTTAGTTTATTTGTTTTTTTTTTTTTTATTTATCTTAAATTACTATGTTACAGGGCTTATCCTCTCCTTCCAAAGAGAAATCAACCAACAAAATGCAACACCGATCATCTGTATTCTAACCACAAAAGTATTTCAAGTTTAAAAGTCAGCATAATTTACAAGAGTAACCAGACATGGATTGTCAGCCTTGGAAAATCAGCTTCCCGTCTTTATGAAGTGAGCATAAATAAAGACGACTGTAACTGCCAGTTAGTTTGTAGAGAGTGCTCTTTTTGTGTACATTATCTAAGGTGCGCTTGCATAGAATCGTCCATAAAATGGATCATGTGCGGACATATTCATTCCGTCGGGAGATTTCTGAAGGCGCAGCAAACGTCCTTAATAACAGAGGAAGTTCAAGGACAAGACTTGGAGTTTACGACTTATAATGACAACAATGTTATGTCTGAAGTAATAATGGATGAGATAAATGACGATATCCTGATTGACACTGTTACCGAAACCGTAACAACCTCGGAATTCGATCCAACTATTCCATCAGTAACAGCTGGTGATCAAATGACAGATGAAAGATGTAATTCAATTTCTGAGGGTCTTTCAAATGGGTCTATTTCTTTAGAAATAATCTCAAATGAGAGAGATGCAAATGACGAATCTTTCAAAGAGCTTTCCTTTAATGATAATCTCCCTAATTTAGATGTTGCTTCAGAAGTAATCATAGATGATAGCGATTCAAAACAGAAGAATAAAAAATTAAAACAAAATACCGATATTTCACTAAAAATAACTCTTTCAAAAGGGGAACCTCCTACAAAAAAGGTTAAAACTACAAAACGTAAACACTTACCGAAAGATAATATTCTTTCATCAGAACAAACCCGTGAGAAATCGAGTAATGCTTTAAAGAAGAAAAAATCGTCAAAGCACAACAGCTGTCCAGAGAATAATTCTTCGGTTTCTGAAGAAAGAATTGTTGAAGTAATGAAGAAAAAATCTCGGAAACATAAAAAGTCTTCTAAAACTGATGTCTCTCTTCCAATAGAAATACCCAAGAACGAGAACGAAATTTTATTCAAGAAAAAACATTCGCTTGACAGTAATTCTAATATTTCCACACCGATGCAAAACATTTCAACTAAGAATGATATTTTAGTGAAGAAAAAATCATTAAAACAAGATCATTCGTCTTCAAATATGCCAGCATCTATAGAAAAACCTGCAAAGAAAAGAGATCACAAAAAGAACAAATCGTTAGTGCAAAATTCCTTACCGAACAATATTTCTAAAACGACTGCACCCTTGGAATTGACTGTAAATAAGAGGGGAGTATTGAAAAAGGAAAAATCGTTGAAACGAATTTCTTTGCCAAACAAAGTTTCAAAAGTGCCTGTTCCATTAGAAACGACTGTGAATAAGGGGGATCTCTCAAGAAAGGATACACCTCCCAAAAAAGATAAATTAAATAGGTTGAAAGAACAAACTTTTAAGAAGTTTGCAAAATTGCTTAAGACAATCGAGACACAAGAAGAATTAGAATTGCTCACAAAGTCTATTCCAGCTTATCGTTTGAATGAAAAAGTAAAAAAAATGTCCTCTACAATAGGATCATAATCAAAATAAATCTCTTATACAGGATTTTATAATTCAACGTTAAAATTATAGTTTGATATAGTTTTACCATTCTCGACCGAGCACATTTAGTCTAATGTTCATAAGTGTCGTGTACATTAAAAAAAAAAAAAAATCATTAATATGCAGTGTTTCTTGTGGAGATTTCAGTGCAAAACTAACTAAAATTCATAAAAAGCAAACTTATAATTGATCAAAATTTCTGTAGTATATATAGCCTTTTTTTATGAAATTATTTAGGCTGATGATTTTAGTATTTTTATTACATTCACAGGAAAAAAATTAATTTTAAAAATTTTGCAATATAATATTGCTGCAATAAAAAAATTGAATTGTTACTGCTATATAATACAGTAGTGTATTATGTTAAATTCATGGTTTCAAAAAATTTTCCTTTTTTTTTATGAATTATCTTAAAACTGCGTTTGATGATAATTCATTAAAAAATAGACATGATAAAGCTTCTTTGTTATTAATTTCTCTTACAAAATTCGTATCTATTTAAAGATATAAATATAAGTATGAAAGCTTAATTAAATATTTTATAAGTATGTATTCTATTATAATTTATATGAAAAGATAAGTCATTGTAATAATTGTATATATGTAAATAATGTATATTTTGTAATTTTATGTATAAATACTTCTACAGCGTTGTAAATAAGTAAAGAGAATATTTAAAAAACTATCCGAAATGTTACTATAAAAGAAAAATCTATTTGTATTTAAAAGAAAAGAATAATTGTGCATAATTTTCAATAAATTGTTTATATTTTTAATAAGTTTTACTTTACTCTTACCTGAGTAATAATTCAATGAGTATTTGCTCCTATCATGAGAATTTCTGAGGATCTTTCATGTACATGACATTAAAAATGTTTTAATTCTGAAAAACATTTTTTTTGTTCGCGTTTCCTTCACCCCTTCACAGAGAGAAAGCCCGCTTATGATGGCGCAATCCAGCGGTACGAATGAGATATTACCTTTTTTCAGAACCCTTGGGTCCTACCTGTGGTTCAAATTTGTCTCTTCGGTCTCTAGCAGCATCCTCAAAAATGTTCCGATTTTGATGAAAAGTACGAAAATACTTTGCCTCAAATGAAAGGTCCGGTATGTTAACACTAGAATTCGCCTACCAAAGTACTGTTTTTTGCAAAATGCATGTGAAAAAAATCTTAGCATAGGCTTCCAGTTACACCTTTTATAGGTAATTTGACATGGAAAAACAAATGAAACATTTTCATAGGACATATCTATAACTTCTTGAAAAGTGGAAAAAACTAGAATTTTGTTTTGATTATTCCAATATGATGGGCTGATATGGGATTAACTAATTTTCTAGGCATTTGACATTTATTCAAATTAAGACTTTAAAAGTTTGGATACATTTGGTGTTGAGGGAATATTAGAAAACAAAATTTTATAAACAGACAAGAGCAGTTTTTGCATATCTTTTTAAAGATCTTGGAAAATATGTAAGTGGAAGGCAACCATTCGCAAGCTTTCTGAATTTTCTACGAAAAGTGGTTTTTAAGTAATTTTTGATAGATCGATCTCTCAGAAAAATTGATGCTTAAAATTCAAAAGTGTTGATTTCATTGAACGGTTATTTGTCTAAGTTTTTGTTTCTCAAACAAAATAAAATCAAAACGAAAGATTAACTGTTTCTATTCTAAGCTTTCCAAATGACTCAAGAGATAAGAACAGAAAAGCGTGAACGTCAGGCTTTTTTTTGAGGTCACACTGACCCAGGGTCTGTGTTTTTAAGGAAATATGGTCCATACTGTAATCTGATTTAATAATATTCTTCATACATAGTATTAATATGCAGTTAAATGGTTTAACTGCAAGCAATTTCACTATTTTTCACACATTTGTCGATACCTCATCAGTACCTGATTCCATGCGGCTCTTGTCCTTGGTACCCTGAGCAGGCCTTAATAATGGGCGATGCTCTTCTTTTTTAAATTAATACGACTTTTACTTGGATTTATAAAACAATTTATGTAATGACGCACCACAATATGTGGTGAGCCGACTAGGATTTTGGTCAAGAACATGTTAAGGGAAAGATAAAATTGAAAAATATCACATTAAATAATTTATTTTTAGTTTGAGACACATTTCATAAACTTATTTCTAAATATTTTTGGTATCGGTAAATAATTTAAAAAAAATATGGATTATTTCAAATCTAATTAAGACCTCTTTATAATAATAAATACATTTTTGTAGCAGCCATTAGTAATAAACTATTCATTTACTAATTTCAAGTAAAAACTATTCTCATCATCACAATTTACACATAAACATTTTGAACAATGACCAATTATGCTCAAAGACTAATATAACTAAGACAATGACTGACAACTAAATATGTAATAAATTTATTAAGACCACTTATAATTATTTGTCATATTAAAAATGTAATATTCCAAGCAAAGGGCATGACGCCTGAAGCTAAGAAGTGGCAGTGGAAATCGGATACATCGAAATCAACATTCAACGCTTACACACTACCGCAAAACAATTAAGTGCAAACCAATTAAAATTAACAATTGTCCTTTATATTAATTATGAGTTATGTAATTCCTTCAGATATATCATAACTGCAACTAAACGCAAGTAATGTTCAATAAGTAGTAAGTACTCCATGAATGTAATTTCATATAATTTGATGTTAATATGAGTAAATGAGTGTTGTAAACTTATTAAAGTGTCTAGAAAAAGATATATAAGAACTAAGAAAAAACATAAAATAGCCTTAACAGTACGGTCACAACCATAACAACTATAATAAAATTTTAAGATACAAGATAAAGATTGCGAGTTAAGTAAGGGCTATTTTCGAATCTTCAACTATAACAAAGGATTTTAATTTAACCTTCGCAACCCGGAGAAGGGTGTTTCCCCAATCCAGGGATCATTTTTATTTATTTATTCTTTTGACTACCCATTGATTCAAAATCAACATTAACAATATCTTAAGATATCAGAGATATAATTATCTAACACATTTTATCATCATTGGAAAAAAATAAATACACTTCTGAGATTTACCATTAACTAGTATGGACAACATATATTTTACCAGTCCATTTACTCTCCTCCATTTTATTTATTGTTCTAGAAGAATTAATAACTTATTAAAAATAATTTTATTTATTTATCCGGATTAATAAATAAAATGGAGGAAAGAAAATCAGATAAGCTGAGGCTGGATAAAATAAGACAATATCCTTAGTTAATAGTAAATGGATCAGAAAAAAGTTAAAATGATAATTGCTATAGCCGCAACATTGTAAAATAAGAGGTGAAAATATAAGGTTGAGGAAACTAGTAACATGAAAGTTATTTGTAACTAAATAATAAACGTATTTTACTTTCGGCCATCAGAATGAAGTAGAACAAAGGTATTATTGAAAAATGTACCAACTTTAAGATTGATACAAGGTTTAAAAGACCAAAATATTTCAAGCACTGACAATATAGTAAGTTAAGTTGAATAGAGAGCAAATTCTGATATTTATATAAGTATACAAATGAACACACACACGCACACATATATATTCAATCAACCCATTTAGCATGGGTTCTTAGATAACTCAGAACTATAGCGTGTTCAGATGGACAGAAAAGTTCAATTCCGCATATGTAAAATTTTGAGGAGATATTCTCGATGGTTCCAACATTTGCAAACTCCCATTTCAAGGAACACCACGATACGCGAAACATTATGAAAACTGATTATGTATCGTTTAAGACTAGGGAAGGCTTTGAGAGGTTAGACAAAGGAAATGGAGTGTCTAATATCTATCAATACTTTGCCAAAGCTACGACTAAAAACGTTTTAAACCTCCTAGAGATAAGGTTATAACATAGATAATTTTGTACCGATAATTTCTTGCAGGGGGAATATAGGCCACGCCCTTTTCCCCCCAACTAAACCATCTATTTGAACAGGCTATAGCTTAAATTGTTTTTAGCCTTAGCTTTGATAAAAATTAAACAGTATCTCACTTGCCTGACCTTCCAAAGCCTTCCCAGGTCCTAAATGAGATATAATCAGTTTTTACTGAGTTTAATGTAGCGTGTTGTTCATTGTAATAGAAATGCAAATGACGGAACCGTCGGGAATATTTCCCTCAGAATTTCACGCATGCAAGATTAGAACTATTCCATCCAACTGAACGGGCTATAAACATAAGTATGATCACTATAGGTCTCTAGTGGCCTAACAACATTTTGTGCTATAAATGTTCGAAATCAAAACAATAGTGAGTGGAGTTAGAGCTCTATGTATTAATCAAATTCCCACTTCTTAGCTATAATGGTCTTAACACATTTTTCATATATACAATAACAGGTACAAATTCATGAATTTATTTGGTATAAAAAAGTTTCTCCTTCCAACAAAGGCCAGTAAATAATAAATCGGATGCCTGATTTTACAATAAAAAGAGCCTTCTATAAACAAGGAACGAAATAGCCATGACAATTAAAGCGATTAGAATATTACAAGTTTTATCACTGAGTGAAAGACTTGAAATTTGAAGTGTTTCATCGTGAACTGACAAATGCTCATCTCGAGGCTGAGAAGTGCTGCCGATTGTAGCGACATTTTGATCAGGTTCTTCAATGTTCTCTGGTTCTTTGGTGATTGCAGTATCTTCGCCCTGATAATTGAAATATATGAAAATAAAGATATAACTGTATTAAAACAAAATAATACACAACTAAGCACAGTCCTCTGTGGCTTGGTCAGTTCATGGCAGATTGTTGAGAAATATTCATAAACCACCTTATATCAATAGAAATTCAAGGTGGAAGAACCATCTAAAATTAATAAATTAGGTAAAATTCACAATACTTTCAAAAGTAATGTTTCAAAACATAAATTTCTATATCTTCTGGCTACATAGTGTGCTGATTGTGATGAAATAAAAATTAAATTTTGAGATAAGTTAATTCATTTGATTTTATTTTCTGAATAAAATATGATTTATAGTTTAAAACGCAAAAATGAGAAGAAAAAAAAAATACTTGCCTTAAATACAACACTCTTAATCAATTGTGATTCTGCATCTGAAACTGACTGGGTATTATGTCCGAGTAAATTGCTTATTGATCCGCACTTGTGGCATTTCCAACTTCTTGATCTACAAACAAATAAAAGTAACACAATCTATTTAGAAATTAATACAAAAATAGGGTTTATGGAATAAATAAATACATATTGACTTAAAAAAAAGTTATGGACTTCGGTATTGACTTTGTCACAATTTTCTTCACCAACATTTCACTAGTGAGGCAGTTAGCTTCCTCAGGAGAAGGATAATGAATGAACCGCCTGGTTCATCTGGTAGGAGTATCTGTTTTCATGAAGTTCCATGGGGATATTCTGTTCTTCCATGATTCCGATTGGTTACACCTAGATTGGCTCGATTTCCTTCCTTCTTTTCTCCCTGGATTTAATGACTGGTTACAGTAATTGCCTTAATTTATCACCATCTTCTTGCTACTATTCTCTGGTTGTCTCACTATTTCAAGAGCTTCTCTAATCGCTCTTCGTAGTTTTCAATTCTTCCCAGAATGTTTACTTTATCAAATTGGATAACGTGAGTGGGTTTGTAATAATGTTCCGCTTATTGTTACGGCTAATTGCCATTTTTAAAATTCTTCATACGTTCTGAAATTATTGTACAAACTAATCTTCATGTTTGCCTAATATATTCTTTTGCATAAGAATAAGTGATAATGTAAATTCCCGGTATTTTCAGTTGTAAATTATCCCTAGGGTTATTCACCATTTAGTTGATTTTTCGGTCAAAGATAAAAACTGTCTTGATATAATATTTCTTTAAAGTTTTGGCAATCTTCTCTGTTGTCCCTTTCACGTACAACAGAATTATTTTTTTCTTGTTTGGATTTTCCTGAACTCGCTTTTCAAGCAAAGTACTTTCTAGGGTGGGTGGTGATGAGAAACTGTGTTTAAATATCTATTAGTATGAGTGGGTTTTCTGAAAACTGCATGTTTCAACTGCCTACCAATCTTCTCTAGCCAGGAAGGCAACATCCTGTCACCTTGGATCTCCATCTTGAACATTATATTCTTGAGTATGTTATTTATGTGTTCAAAGATTTCTTCTAATGCCTCCTTTCTGTGAGGCCAAACAACGAACGTGTTATCAACATACCTGAAACAATGACTTGGTTTCCACTTCACCGATGATCTACCACATATCTTTCTGCTGCCAGTGGGCTGAGTGGTGAGCCCATACTTGCGTCTTCTATCTGTTTGTAATACTTCCCATCAAACAGGACGTGTGTTAATTTCAAACAGAGCTCTGCCAATTTTACTCCTTCATTGGTTTAAGTATCTGTTATCGTGTGGTTCCGGGGGTGTAGTCAGTTCTTATTTGATTCCAATTGGCCGGTTCCACTCTTGTTCGATCCTGATTGGTGAGTTGCAGCGATTGGCTAGTCTTCCTTTCTTCTTTGGCTTGCCTTCCTTCAAAAAAAGGTTGTGTGTCTATTAAAAATAAAATGTTTTTTGGCTGCTTCTTAGAATATTTTTTCAGCAAATATATGAACTCATAATAATGGGATAGGTGTATGCAGATACTATGTTTTTCGTCCAAGTATATACAATCAGCTGACTAAAATGAACCATTTTTAAGTTCATAAACACTACATTTATTTTTTACAAAGGTAAATTACACCGACAAAACTCATACCTGATGTAAAAAAAGTTAAAAATTTATTTGGTATAAAATGATAAGTACAACACAGACCGCATTTTAGTTCAAAACAGGTTAAAAGATGTGATCTTTTATAGGGATATCTACAATCTCCAATTCTTGCACTCATATTTGGAATCAAAGGCCGGCGTTTTATCTTCCTATGCAAAAAAATATGTATTTTCGGAATTAATAAAATTTATATTATTATATTCAAGTTACTCATTACAACAAAACAGAATGTGTAGTGTGGCCATATTACATTATTCTATGAGAAAAACATATTTCATACCAACTATGAAAAATATGGAGTTACTTAACCCTGTTCGAGCCAAGCAATGTGGACTAGAATTTATATCAAACAGAAAAGGACTAGCATTAGAGCCAAACAGCCAGGGAGCAGACTTTCACGCAAGCCCAACCAAACCCAGTCTGCCCTCCATCTGGCTATTACGTTTATCTCCTAATTCGGCGAATGTCCCTTCCTTTTTTTAGGCTGAAATAGAGGCAGAAGATTGTTTTTCATATGTACATCTAATTGTTTAGAAATTCCTACTTTATTATTTGAAAAATAAGATACTGTAGAGATATTTTATTCTTGACCATATGGCACACTATACAAAAGATGTGGTCAGTACTACGCTCCGGCCAACTTATTTTCGCCTTTACAGGTACTCATGAAATTAATTAATGGCTGTGTGGGTGTAGGGACAGACTGGGACCCTGAATCTAACCCTAGAATGATGACACTAGAAGATAAAATCTTTAGTGCGCGCCTGAGTTTTAAATTCAGAACCTCCATTATAATATTACTCGAGAGCTCTACAGCTGAGCTAACCTCGTCACCCAAATAAATCATCATCATCATTAACCTTATAAGGGACAGACAATTTATACGTATAAACTGCTAAAAAAGAAATGATGCTATTTTACATTAAAGTTTGTCAAGGGTCGTGGGTTCGATTCCCATTAGGGGTGGTGGTTTTTAATTCGAAAAAAGAAAAGCATCACCCCTATCCTGCCTAAAAAGGGTGGTAACCTATAGATAACCCGCCCTAAAATTCGTAATTAATAATAAATGGACGTTAAAATTTAAATTAAATTAAAGTTTGTAATTTTAATGTAAACTATTACAATTCACATTTTATAGAAAAGATAAAATAGACAAAACTTACTTCCGGGCTAGAAGTTTCCTCTCCTCGGATGTATAGTCAAGAGAACCAATAGTACCTTTTCCTGGCGTAGGCATGAATGCTATCAAGGCAAGAAGAGCAGTTCGAATCGACCAAGAAGGAATCCATGTTTCTGGATGGTGACCAGAAATACTCAAACATATTTTCTTGTTAACTTCAAATCGTCCATTGGGCTGTAATAATTATCATTGATTAAAAAATTGATTTTATTCAAGTAAAATACACCAAAGGTTCTTAAAATGCAAAGAGTCAAACTAATCTCTGAGATAATTTTGTTATGCTACTGATGCAAAGGCAGTAAATAGTATAAATGAAGTATTATTAAAATAGTAAATATTGGCAAAGTAATAATATTCTTAAGATAAATTTAATTCTGGCTTGTAATTTGCAGACCTGCCACTAAAAAAATACATTAATCACAATGATTAAGTGAATCTATAATTTGTTGGTGGTAACTAGTGGATTGAGATGGCTGATATACAGCCACAATAATGATAGAGTTTTTATTCTATATATGGTTAAGGCGTGAGCTCTTAACACTCCGTGCCAAAGGTCGTGGGTTTGATTCCCACAAGGGATTGTGGCTTTTCTTTCGAAAAAAGAAAAGGCATCACCTCTATCCTGGCTAGAAAAGGGTGGTAACCTATAGATAACCCGTCCTAAAATTCGTAGTTAATAATAAATGGACGTTAAAATTTAAATAAATAAATATTCTATATATAAAGGTTTTAATTCATTGTAATAGATAATATTTAATAATTAATGAAAAATAGATACTCAGTGGGTAGTTTCGGTATAAACAGGGTGTATTAATGGGGCAAGATAATGACAATCCTCCAGGGATGAAACTAGATAAAAAATGTAGTTCAACACCACCAAACACACATTTCTATCTTACTCTGTTCCAGACATATGCTGTTCAAAAGGTTCTTTAGAAAAAAAACACGTGTTTTTTGTAGTACAACTCCAAATTTCTCTTCTTGTGCACATTTAACCAGAAGGTTTTATTAATTTCTACTTTTTGAATTGATATTGCGGTTTGAATGAGATACTTATGAACATTGGATGTGCTCAAACCTTAAATATAATTTAATGCTGATTTAAAAAATGTAATGAAACGTTGAAAACAAATGTGCACAAACAGAGAAAATTGGAGTTGTACTACAGAAACACAGTTTTTGTCTGAAGAACATTTAGATGTCTGGAACGAAGTGAAATAGAGATGTGGGTTTTGTGGCGTTGAACTACATTTTTCCCCCGGAGTACAGCTTTTGCTGTAGGAGTTGTTTCTCGGACTTTGGAAATCCATCCTCTGAGGGCGCTGTTAGAGTGAAGAGAATACTAAGGTATCTCAAAGGTACAGAGAACCTGGGGATTGTATATAAATCAAACAGTGAAAGTGTCCTCACTGGATATAGTGATGCCGACTTGGGATCACTTTTTTTATTTTTTATGTGTTTTTTTTATCGTATTCGTGTTTAGTGCATCAAAATGCGTTATTGTTCAAAATTTGAAAGAAATCGGTTTGGAGGGCGGGAACTGCATTTTTACCAGAGATGTTTTAACCGGAAGGTCTTCCACAGGCGTTCTATGTCGTTTTGCTGGAGGCCCAATTTCATGGATGAGTTCAAGGCAAACCTGTGTGGCTATTTCCACAACCGAGGCAGAATTGATGGCTGCCAGTGAAGCTGCTCGGGAAATGATTTGGCTACGAAGGATGTTTGAAGAGTTGCTTCCTGAAGGCTTAAGGATTGTTCCTACGCTGTTTGTCGACAACGAAGCTGCCATTAAGATTGCCAAGAACCCAGAATTTCATCGTCGTACAAAGCACATTCGTATCAAACATTTTTTTGTTCGAGAAGTGGTCCAAGAAGAGATTCTACAGATAAAATCAATCTCGTCAGAAGATCAGTTGGCAGACCTATTTACGAAGGCACTTCCCAAACCAAGATTGAAAATCTTAATTAACCTGATTGGACTTATGTGTTAATTTTGTTCATTTTTGTGTGTTAAATATCTGTTCAATGAGGGGGAGTGTTGAAATTCATTGAAAGATTTATCAATATGTTATTTATTTATTTGTTTTTGTCACCTGTCTATAAAAGAATTGATTAAGCCATATGAAGTTGAAATGTAATACTTTCCTTTCTAACAGTTAAAAATACAATTAATATTTTTGCTCACAGAATTTCATTCTTTTAAAGTTTAAAACACAATATTTTCATTATCTTGTGATACACCCTGTATATGCATAATTTTGGTATAAAACATAAAAATGAGTCTTAATGGAATATACTCATTAAGCCTATGAAAGGCAGACTTCCAAGTCTGAACACTTGTTACTGATCTGTTGCCTATTTTAAAGTAAAGTGAGATCATTTATTTTTAGCTTTACAGTTGATTGACATAAGCACTGGGTCTATGATGAAATAGATAGAGGCCATCGCACACAATATTTGAAAGCTGTACCTCTAAGATTCCCCAAATATCTATGACTGAAACTAATGAGCCACGTAAAACTAATAACTAAATTAAAAGAAAAAAGACCTTCCCTTATCACAAATAAATAACTGCAAGAAATTAATGAATGCATTACATCAGATAATAATAACGTAATTAATAAAAAAATTATTTGAGGGAAGGTCATCAATTAAAATTAGTTAATTCAAATTCAAATGGACCAGTAATCAAACAAAAATAATATTCACAACTTTAGTTAAAAACCTAACAAAAGTTAGTTTGTTTACGTAGCTTTTTAATGGAAAAAGCCAGAACTCAAATAGAAGAGTCACTTGAAGGGGATCTACCAAACAAAAATGGCTTTAGAAACAATCAAAAATAGGTGTAAAAAGGAAACTAACCGTCAAAAGAATTATGTTTGGTGGCTTCATAGGATATTCATTAGGCAAGAGAATTCTCCCATGGTAAACTCCATTTTCGAACTCAGTTCCTTCAGCTCCTTTCACTGTAAAATGCCACTCAAAAAGGTTGTCATCTAGAGGATAAGCACTATATTCCTCAGTGGCTTCTTTTAATTCACAGGCTTCCAGCATTAAACGTTTAACAGCTAGAAAGATAGTTCAAAGCTTAGTACAAATGAGTTAAGAGTAAATTAATTTGAGGGGAAAAATAACACTTTACCTGGTACTTTAGTATTATATTTTGACTCAAAATCCATTTTAAAGGATATTTATGAAGTCAACAGCCTATTTAGATCTACTTAGAAGTGACTGGAATGAACAATAGATAATTTAAAGTGTGAGTGAAGGCAATAAAATTTCATCCTGATTTGGATGAAATTTATTGGTGCACTGAGTTTAGATAAACAAACCGAAACAGCTGAAACTGATTAGTCAAGAAAAGGAAGGTTTCATAAAGGTTATTACAGTTTGTCATTTTCGGCGCCTTAACTCCAAACTTGTTTCTCCATTCAGTTAATGTTGTTTGATTCATTGAAAGTCTCCATTCTCTTTAACCTTTAAAGTGAGATATTTAAAAAAAATATACTGCCGCAATCGGCTGCTTAAACTTTGTTAAAGATCTACCGAAAGAAGATAGTGTGTACCTATTTTTCAACTTTTATTACAATGAGTGGGGTGATATTTGATAAAGCAGTTATGATGAGCAAGTTTAGAGGGGCTCTTGTTGGTGTTCTCCTTGGAGACTGTTTAGGTTCCCCATATGAAGGGGATGAGAGGGTTTCCAAAGTTGCAGTTCAAAAATATTTTGATAAAATGGAAGATCCTACATTCAGATGTAAAATGATTGAAAAATATACTTACCTGACGACAAATAGTTAATGAATCAAAGTTCACATGAGATTTTGTTTCAGCTCCGGTCAAAAAATATACTGATGATACTGTAATGACAAAGGCTATAGCATCATCATTTGTCGAGCATGGAGCCTTGAATGAGGTTGATATAGCTAAAAGGTAGTTTTTAATTAAGATCTATCCTTAATGCAGACATCGTCCTTTAACTTATTAAATATGTTTTCTTTAGGTTCGTACGGAATTTCTATGCTGATGTTGGAAGAGGATATGGAGAAGGGGTCGTAAACGTCTTTAGGAAATTAAAAGAATCAAAATTTGCTGATATATGGCGCCCTGCAAGAGAACAATTCAATGGGTCTGGGTCTCTTGGGAATGGTGGTGCAATGAGAGTCGCTCCTGTTTCTCTCTTTTGCTGCTCAAATTATCGTTTGATGCTGGACACCGCAGAAAGATGCACTAAGATCACACATACTCATAAACTTGGCGTTAATGGTGCTTTGTTACAGGTATTGCTCTTTTCTTGAATTTTAACTTAATTTTTAATAGATCGATAATTTCCTGAATGCTTACATTTGCAAATGTTAATAATAGTGCTGTTAGAACAGATTATTTATTTTATCTAAGAGAAGCATCATAGTTGAAATAAAGATAAAAATAAAAAGTCAAAATACTTTAGGAATATTGAATTGAAGTGGACCCGAAACTCATATTGTAAAATTTAATTCAGCTCACTATTTTATTGTAAGGCATTATTCTTTATTCCTTTCAAGGTTAGGTTGTCTGTTTATTTATATTTTTTATGAGAAATTAAAGAAATAATAATACTGTTAGCAAGTGGCCAGACTTATTATATTATTACTGAATGATCTCTTTTTCTCTCATTATATCAAGCTACTCCCCCTTTTTTTTAATTTCTCTCTGATCGACTTTTCAATGAAATGTCTGTTAGCATGGTACCTGTTGCTTTACTATGTTCATTTACTTTCACAAACCATTAAATTAATTCTGATTTTGCCTTAATTTTATTTTTTATTACTATCACATATTTCTATTATTTGCTTAGTTGGTCTCGAAGGATCCATTCTATTGATGTGCTTGTAGATTTTTTGATTTAATTTGATAGGCCCTTTTTTTATGTCATAATTATTTTTTCGTTTTAAGAAATCTTTGTTCAGAGTTTTATTTAGAACCTATGAATTTTGCACTTCTTTACTAGGCAATTGCACTGCAACAGAGTTTCCAATTGGCCCCAGATCAAGCAGTCGATGTTGAGGGATTTTCTTCAAATTTAATAAATAAAATGGAGGAAGTGGAAGCGACAGTCAGTGATGAGTATGTCTTTGATTTCCTTTCCAAAATATGTGTTTTAATATTTTCCTTTGTGTGTGTGTTCTTTTCATACTCTTCTGTGCTTTCTTTCTCATTGAAACTATCAAAATAACTTTTCCACTCTTTAAATACTAATAATTAAGAAGAGATAGTCGACAGTTTAGATTATGAAGGCGTTGATAATTGGTGTTCGGTAGTATAGGTAATTGGGGTTCGGTCATGTGTTGAATGAAACTACATTTTATAACTGCAATTATTTATATTTTTGTTTACGTTTTGGCTTAGAATGCAAGCCTTCTTCGGTGCTATGGAGGAGGGGAGAACTGTTTCGCTTCATGAAGGATACAAATTCTGAGTGACTATGTTTTACTTGAGGGAATGGAACAATTCTCTCTCTGTAGTAGTAGTTATAAAATGTAGCTTCATTCAACACATGACCGAACCCCAACTATCTATACCTTCTTAAATACTATTAATTTGAATTGAGCGTTGTTATTTCAACAAATATTAATTCAGCATTATGTGTAATTTATGAATATGAAATATTTTTCTTACTGTATACATTTTATGTTTTTTGGATTTATTTGGTGTAGGTCTTTAATAAATAGTGCTTTTTCTTGTATCCTTGGGAAAGAAGTACTATTTCTTAAAGACTTTAAGACTTTATTAGGTCAGAAATACTGCAGATTAGTATATATTATAATAATAACGATTAAAAAAGTGGGTTTTAATCTTGAAATGTATTAAATTAGAACCAAAAAAAAAAACTTAACAATTAAGAAGGGACCAATCAAAGCTTGCTCATAAAATTATCTTCAAATCAGCTTCACGTTTACTCTGCATTAAGACTTTACTTGGAAAATCCTATATTTTGCCCATTTTTTTAAAAAAATTCTTCACCTAAACAGTCTTGAATATCATTTTTGACTAGTTAAGGAAGATAAATAAAAGTTACAACTATTATTCAATGTACTTAAATTTGGATGGGAATTAAAATAAAGTCAGGAACGGAAGAACAAAAGTTATGACGGGCAGGGCCTGCACCCCTGCTGATATTTTGACATGGAGACTTCAATGAAACGAGTTTCAAGGAACTCGAAGGAAACATCACACTAACTTGATATTTCTTTATCTTGATATTCTTGTTATTTTCCATATTTATCAAAACTAAAATATATACCCACCTCCATCATACAAATGTAAATATATGGAACGGCTTCTTTCTGCAGCAGTAGTTCTTCTGTGTGTTGAATGCTTGTATTCATTCTGCACAATAAGGATCCATTGAACAAATAATAATTCTTAAGAGTAATTGAATGCTGAGCATTTTTCTATTCTTCTAGAGACATTGATGATCCTCACAGCCAATATCCAACGTTCCAAGATCAGCTGAAGGAAATGCAGAATCTTCTAAAGAAAGAAGATGCTACCAACGAAGAGGTTGTAGAAACTCTTGGAAATGGTGTTCAAGCTTTATTTTCGGTGCCTACTGCTATCTACTGTTTTCTTCGAGCTCAGAGGCCTATTGACTTTATTCAAGTAATTTATTGCTAATGTTTGTTTTTAATTTGTTAAAAGTAATACTTTGACAGATATTTGTTAATTGCCTTTTACTTTAAGGCCACCCACATGCGATTTTGTATACCGTGTGAAGTATCCAGCATAAGCCTAAAACAAAATTTGATTTAGAAGTCAAGAGATGGTTGACATCATTCATGACGATCGTTCATAAAAAGATTAGTCAATAATAATCTAAGCTTTATTTTCTGGACTCTATTGATTCTACACAGCCTACTATTCACATGTGATTGGCTGTGATTTTGGCTCCTCAAGAGCCGCCTAAGAATGTTTGAAACATGTGAGGCTGAATGAATAAATTAGTTGACTTTATTATTTTTTTATTTTTATTTTTTTTTATCTATCTGGCATATACTTAATTATAGTAAAATTACGACTTCGATATTTTTGACGGACAGACTTAGTGTTGAATGTAATACGTTTAACTTGATTTTTATTTTTTAATATATATTTTTGACGTCTTAACCAATATTATATCTGTATATTGTTGACATTATCAGGCCCCCACTTCAAAGTTTCATTGGAGCTTCTATTATTAACATGTTAAATGCTGCCACCATCTTGGCTCACTTCGGGCTACGGCTGCGGTTGATTGAGATAAGTCCAAGCAGGTTGTTACTAGCCTGTAGGGCAACGAGAAACGGAATGGGCCCGAGCTTCATATGGTGCTTACTGCCTCTGGGAAGGAGTGGAGTGAGCACAGTATGGAGCTCTCACTCCAGCCATAAGGACATGATGAGCACCATACGATGCTGGCCATAAGGACATGATGAGCACCATACGATGCTGGCCATATTGAATGTTTTAAGTTTTTTTTTAAAAAAAACAAAACAGCCTAAATCTCCTAACTTTGTCTTTATTTAAGGGTTTAGCTAAATGATGTTCTACGTATATTTGTTCCAATTTACAGGATTTCAATTAAAGTCTTCTCCTAATTATAGCCTGTTCAGATCGATGGAAAAGGTCAATTTGGCATGCAAAAAATTTTGTGGGAAATATTCCCGATGGCACCGCCATTTGCAAATTTCCATATCAAGGAACAACATGATGTATAAAACACTACACCATAAAAATAGATAATGTCTCATTTTAGACTAGGGAAGGCTTTGAGAAATGAGACAAGGAATATGGTGTCTCATATTTATTAATACTTAGTCCAAGCTAAGGTGATAAAGTTATATCTGAAAGAACTTTTACCGACAATGTTCTGCACTGGGAATATAGACTGCGCCCTTTTCTCTTCAACTAAACCATCTATTTGAATAGGCAACATTTAATTTGGATTATTTACAGCCTTAGCTTTGGCTAAGCATTGAACACAATCTTCCTTGTCTGACCTCTAAAAGCCTTCTCTGGTCCTAACCGAGACATAATCAGTTTTTATTAAGTTTCACAGAGCGTGTTGTTCATTGTAATGGTAATGCAAATGGCGACTATTTCCCTCAGAATTTTCACGCATGCTGGATTTGAACTTTTCCATCTAACTGATTGGGCTATAGGTTATCGCCTTTTTAGTTTGAAAGTGACATAGTATGTTGTGCCCATCAACTATTATGTCAATGTTTTCTGGATTAATTTACACTAGGAGCTTGTAATGAATGCTAAATCGAACGTTGTTCAGTAAAAGGCTCGAGGAAGACCATTATTCATCAATTAGAAAAATTTCATGCTTTTGATGATAAGTTTTCTTTATTTGATATACTTTTTATTTTTTTTTTGTAGACCGACAACAAATTCAGGAGGGCGCTCCAGTATAGTATCTCATTGGGCGGTGATACGGACACTATTGCATCAATGGCTGGAGCATTATCAGGAGCTTACCATGGTTATGAGTACATAAACGAAGAGTTGCAGGGCCATTGTGAGGGAGTTAGTGATATGATTAAACTCTCAGATGACTTATATAGTAGAACACCATTTATTTAAAAATTCATGATTTGTTTTTAATTAAGAAATTAATATTTTAATAATAAATTGTTATTCTTTGAGTGAGAACCAAAGTAATTTTTAGAAATAAAATAATTTTTTCAACACATTAAATTAATTACATATCACATTTACCCCAACATCTGTCTTCTGTAAGCAATATTATAGTATACAGTCCAAGAGCTGGCAACGCACTTTTCACGAAGTGTTTTATGCACCTTGAAATTGTGCTGTAGTGCTTCTCTTGGGTAGATAAGAAGGTAAAAATGTGTTTGCTAGACTTACCGTGAAACACCAGGGAAAAGTGCAAAAAAAATATTATCCAAAAAAAAAAAAAAAATGGACATATTTTCCGAATATAAAATTATCAATGTACAAGGAAGGTATACTTTCTTCTCTCTTGTGTTAAACATTTTTCTCTAATTAACCCATTTTCTCTAAGCACCAGAGTTCCTTTTTTTCAAAACTTTTTAATACAAATAAATTAATTTTACTTACTTGATATATTATTATTATTATGATGGTAACGCACGGCGCTTATGGGTTAAGTATGGAAAACAAAAATTTGGAGTACTTATTCCTTTTATTTTTTTAATGTTCAAATACAATAGAAAAGAACTTCAGTTATGTTTAAGATCAACTCAAATAAAAGCAAACAACCTGCCATATTTTCCAAAGTAAATTATACATAAAAAGCTTAGAAGTATGTTCTATGTATATTTGTTTCAATTTACTGGAGATCAATCAATTTCAGTCCCAAGTCAAGGTGACATCTTTTTCGCTTGAAACCAGCACAAACCATTGTTCTGTCAAACTATTAAAACAGTAATTTCGCTTGGAGCATGTAAAAAGAATAAACGTAATCTTTTCTTTATTCCTCCGAAATCCTTAAATTATTTATAAAAAGAGAAACAACACTAAAAAATATGATATTAATCTGCCCTTATCAATCCAATTCTGTTAAATGTGCTGGTCAAATAATCTCCTCTCTTCTTCACTTAAATAGTTAAATTTTCATCAGGACTAGTTAAAACATATTGGAATAATGGCAAAAGAAACATCTTGGAAAGTGATGAAATAACTATCAGCAATTTTTATAAAAATGTTTTTCTTCTTCCATGCCTTTAGCACTGCTACGGCTTTGAATAAAAGGTTTTCTTTAAAATATACATAGCCTAAATATTGTCTGATTAAGAGTGTTTTCTTTCAGACAATAGCATTAACTTAATAAAGTTATAGTTTAATTTTAATCATAGTTATCTCTATATTTAAGGGTTTTCCAAAATCTGTATTCATCGTCCTTCAGCCCTTTCTTCATATGGAGGCCCGCTTTATCAATGTTCAGGTAATTGCTTTCATTTGGAACCCACTTATTCCACTCCAAGTCACTTCCTTCTGGAGTAGGATTTCTGAAATCAGAAAAAAAAAAAATCTTTGTTACCTGAAAGGTTTTGAAAATAAGAAGATGAGAAAAAGAGCTGGGATGATTCAGCTTATGTATTAAAATTAAGGATTAAAAAAATCTCCATACACTACTGCTTTTTTTGAAAATATTATTATTATTTTTGAGAAATTTCCAAAAAACTACAGCCCGTTCAGTTAGATGAAATAATTCAAATCCCTCATGTGCAAAATTTTGAGGGAAATATTCCCGAAGTTTCCGCCATTTGCATTACCGTTTCAATGACCAACACACTCTGAGGTACTCAATAAAAACTGATTATGTCTTGTTTATGACCAGAGAAGGCTTTGTGAGATCAGACAAGGGAAATAGGGTTTAATGTTTATCAATATATAGCCAAAGCTAAGGCAAAAATCAATTTTAACTATAGGCTGTTCAAATAGAAGGAGGGAATGGGTCTATTTTTCAGAGAAGTAGCAGGAGGAACTCCCTTTCATAATTTTATCAGTTTTGAACCGCAGTCGCCTTGCTTGAGGAAATGTTATAGTTTAAATTGTTTTCAGCCTTAACTTTGGCTAAGCATTGAACACTATCTCCCTTGCCTGACCTCGCAAAGCCTTTCCTGCTCCTAAACGAGACATATTCAGTTTTTATAGTGATTCACGTTAAGTGTTTGATCATTAAAAGGCTTTGCACATGGCAAAACAGAAGGGAGGGTTCAGGGAGAAATTTCCTCCCAGAATGTTTGTGCATGGGCAATTGAACTCCTGGGTTTATATGGACAGGCTATAATTTATTATCAACAAAAACATACATTTTAAACAAATCATAACAATTTATAAAATATAACCTTGCTTACCGCCTCAGTGGTCTATTTATTCTATTTTATTTCACTTATTTTAGTTGAACTAATGTATAGTTTGATTTTATGTATTGTCAGTACATGAGATACTCTTGATCTGTTACATGACTGATGTTTTTTTAATACATGCAGTAAATGGTTTTAGTAATCCTTTATTCATTTGGACCAAAAAATAAAAGTAATAAACTTACCCTAATTCCATGAAATTAACTATAAGTTTAATAAAGGTTTTCGACAATTCGGTTTCCTCTTCTGTTGCAATGTTTGGCACCATTGGGAAAGAGTAGTTCCAAAGAAGTGCCGTTTCTGAACAATGAAAAGATCCTAAAAAAATAAATAAAAAGAAAAATATAAAAACTAAATTGATTGACAAAGCTATATGAGATTTCATATGCATTATTAGGTTAAAGCATTTTGTAGATAAATTATAATCAGGTAGTGACTACAATTTCTGTAATGTAATTACAAAAGAAAATATAATGTAAAATTAATTTATCTGTTTACTCATTTGGTCCATCTGATCAGCCCGTTCTCAGAAAACTTGTACAAATTGGTTGTTTTCTTTGAATACTACATAGGGAGTTATCATCTTGAGCCAAGAGATCAGAAACCCCACATAATTATGAGAGTAAAGAATCCTGCTAGGATTAGTTAAATAAAGATTTATTGTCGCTTTTGGCAACAAATCTACCATAAATGTAAACATTACTACTTTGAATGCCTTCACTTATAGAGACTTTCCTCCCTCCGTCTAAGGGGAGAAATCCGCTTGTGACGTTGGCCTTAGGACACAAAACAGAGGTGGCAATGAAAAATGTTCATAATTAAAGACCTTATAGGTCTCGAAAATACCAGCGGTTCCAATTTGTGTATGTGTATATATTTGTTTGTTCGCTTTGTAGCTGCCCCAAAAAGTGTCCAATTTTGATGAAATTTGATACAAAAATCTTTTGTCCAATTTGAAAGGACAAGTTCGTTAATCTGTCCACTGGAACATGGTTTTCGGAGTGAAAACAGCCATAGAGCTTAAGGTTTTGTGTTAATATGCTTGCAGATACACTTTTTAGGTTCTCTAACGTAAGAAAACAAATGAAACCATTTCAAAAGCGATATCTGTAGGATCTTTCAGGAAAATAGGATAAAACAACTAGGTTCCCTGACTTATATTTGGTTTGGGTATTCAAAATAGATTGATTCAGTTGAAAATTGTTCCAGGTGTTTGACATTCATCTGAACTAACATATTTATATTTTGGTTGTGTCAGGAGTTAAGGAACTATTAGAAAAAAAATTGTTATTAGGAGACATGAAAAGTTATGTGATCTTTGTAGATTTTCTTCAAACGCTTGGAAAATCTTGGTAAGTGGAATGAGACCATTCGAAAGCTTACTCAATTCTCCACAAAAAAAGGTTCTGAAGTAATATTCGATGGAATGATATCACGTGGAGAAATAAGTGCATAAAACCTCAAAAGGGTTGGTGTCTTTGCTTTGAACTTTTGTTTTCCTCAGTGTTTTATTGATTGTTGCTTTTATAATTGATTTTAGCACTAAAATGAATTTGCTAGTAAAACAATATACTTAAAATGAGATCAAATTTTGGGTTATTAAGATATAATGTTAAATTGTATTATTTGTTACAGTACATCATAACTTTATTATAGCTATAAAAATGTGTCAAGGCTGTCTTATCCTTTTTTTAAAATAAATAATAACAGATGACAAGCACACACCAAATTTAAGATCTGGGGGTATTGTGAAGGCTCCATTTCCACTCATGATGTAGTCAAAGTAGTAGAAGTGCACACTTCCCTTGTGATAGTTAGCACCATCGATAGACCCAATTGCAAACCAGGCATCAGTGTACATCTGCAAACATGTTTACATTATCTTATGTGTATATACACACACATGTATACATATTTTTAAAAAAATCAGTCCCATGACAGGCCACAAGGGCCCAGAGATGTATGTAGATACTGTAGTGTTATCTGATTCACACTCATCTGAGAGATAGGTTGGTCAGTACTAAGCTCTGGTAGCCTGACTTTTCCTTTTGTATGTACTCATTAATAAATTCATTAACGACTAGGTCGGCCTAGGCATGGCCTGTGACTCCAAATCCAACCCTTGATGACAAGACTAAAAGACTAAAATAAAACGGAAGGATCTCCAATTTTTATCCGAAGCCGATTTTTTATGAAACTTTGTATATGTATTAAACACATGAAAATAATTGATACGTACTTTTTTATATCAGCCCAATCACACGAATAAGGGGTGAAACCACTCTTCCAAAGTAGACCTCAAATATTTTAACAAGGGGAGTATACAGTGATAGGGTCATCGATTTAGTCAATTTTTTTTCTGGTGATTCTACGTTGAAAAATACTCGATACGTGTCCGAGCATTCCAATACACCTTAGGAGGTGAGAAATAAAATAAAATAGGTTGAAAATGCTCCAGGAAAGTAAGCTCCATTGATATATTATGATTCTTAGATTTCTATTTCATACCGTTGATAAATTGGCCCAATTGTTCATTGTAATTTCCTTTTCGGGAAGATAATAGTTCCTAATTTCCTTGGTGACCTCATCTGGTTTGGAGGCTGAAGCAAAGTAGGCGAGTGACATTGGTGCCAATTTCTCAAAGTTCTCAGAAAACCAATGAAAATCCGTTTGATACATCAGCATGACTAAAACAAAAGTTTAAAAATTTTATTTCAAGAGACAATATAATTCTTTTTAATTTTTTTTTTTCTGATTTTCAAGTTATTTATTTATTTTTTTAATTAGAACTCCTGTACTTTCTTCTCAAAATCAATGAAAGAGTTAAGCTCTACTATAATTTTGATAATTTCTTGTTAAGGTACAAAAATTTTAAATTTTGAGAGTAAAAGTTTAAGTCCAGGTAACAATATCATAATTTGTCGAGTGGAGAAGTCAGATTCACACTATTCAACGAATTATGATATTCGTACCTGGATTTAATGGTATACTCGCATAATTCAAAATTGTTGGACCTTAGCATGAAATTTTCAAAATTATAGTAGATCTTAACATGACTTAATTTAAGATGCCTGAAGATGAACCTAAATAAGTTCAAAACATCGCATATATAACTCAATGTTTTAAAATACTTTGGGGAGCAACTCCTCAATTATTCTGTAATATTATTGTAAAATAAAAAATAAAAAAAAATTAAAGAAAATGATTGTATACCTGTTGTTCTTAGAAGACCTTCAGCTGAATTCAAACCCATCATAAGCGGGACGGGGTTGTGAGTCCATTTGCTGACAGGTCCTACAAGGAATGCTTCCGGACCTGGTGGTTCAAGGACAGGGCCGAAATTCAGAACTGGGTCAATTTGCCACTCCTTTTATGGGAAAAAAGTAATATCAAGATTATCTTTTTACAAGAATGGCAATCCACATACAATTGCTTGTAAAACGTACTCAAGTAAAATTTGTTTTGTTTGTACATTTGATGGGGGGGGGAGGGGTTGGAAGCACAGTAAAAGAGAGTTAAATCAAATACTAAAGTCCCTAATATACTTATTTATGTTAATTAATTAGAAAAATTATATATCAGGTCATCCAATATGTAAGGACGGTTTTTAATACTCTGTCTAGTTATGTTCCCTCCTTTTCAATTTATTTTGTTTATTATAACATTACATACACTTCTATTTATCGTGTTTTGGTTGGTGAAACTTATTTATTCTGTGCTAAAATTTCATTTGAAATTGATCTCTCTGACTTACACTATGTTATGCTTTGGAAATTTGATAAAGGAGAGAATGCTGATACAACTTATACAAACGAAAACTTGTAGAAATATACGGCAACAATGTCATTAGTGAGCGATAAGTGCAGCGGTGGTTTGAACAATTTCGAGTGGGAATCCACAAGCTTGAAACAAGCCTCGTACAGTTCGACCAACAGACGAACTCCTACAGGCTACTGTTGAAGAAAATCCAGTTGTAACAGTCGAAGAGCTAGCAGAAAATCTTGAATCGACACATTCTACTGTCCATCGCCATAAACCGACATTACTTATGGGGTGACCTGATGTTTATCCCTAAATGACATACATACCACAAAATCTAGAAATTTTGTAGCAATTTCTTTCACGTCCTTCTTTAATACGCATTGGAGTGCTTCCTTTGGAGTTTTTGGGCAATGCAACGAATCCATGAGCTTCTCAGCTGTAGACCTCGCGAAACCTGGAGGTGCAAGACTCCATGGTGCATAGCTTGACCCACTCTGTGCTACTGCCCTGTGAAACAGCCCTGGAAAAAACACGAATAATAAATTACTAATATTTTGGCATTCAGTATGGTCATGATGTTCAGAATTTAAATCTCTCGTTTTTATACTACTACTGTCAGACTTCTAGATTTACTTATGATTGCCTGAAGGTATGACTCGATATTAATATTACCTAATGTTTTTATACAATATCTAGGATGCTTGAGAAAAGGAGTATAAGTCAGAAAACTGTAATTTTCAGAAATCAAATTTATTTATACACCATTCTGAAAAGTCCAACTCGAAGGAACTGCGTCATCTTAGGGCTGTTCCGTTCACATCCCTAGTGTCATTTGGAAAGATTGAAATAGAAAAAGTTATTATTTTAGGTAGACCTTTCATTAAATACGTTTATGGCCCCAGATATGTGACAGAGGGCCTTACTCTTACCTGGAAATACACCCTACAGCAGGGTCGATCAGCCCCCAAAACCCACGATATAAAAACTATAAATATAAATAATACTTATTTCACCGTTCAATGCATTGAAAAATATCAAAATGTTTCCCATTTTCTTGTCTTCTTTGATTATAATACTAATTCTACAAATAAATGCAATTAAAAAAAAAAAAAAAAAAAAAAAAAAAAAAAAAAACAATTATTAAGTGAGCTAAACAGCTACAAAAACCCATTCAAAAGAACAAAAAACAAAACAAAACACATTTGAAGTATTATGCACTTCGGCTAATTGAAAATTGCTTCAGACACAAAAAGTTTCGAAAGTTGGGTCCTTAATATCTCGTAAACATTTGGAAATTCTGGTAAATTGAAGATTACCATTCAAAAGCTTACTAAATTCTCTACAAAAAAGGTTCTGAAGTAATTTGTTACCAGGCAATGTCAATCGGAGAAATAAGTCCTTAAAACTTCAAATGTATTTGTTTTGTTCTTTTGAACGGGGTTTAGTAGTTGTTTATCTCACATTTTAATTGGTTATTTTTTTAAAAATTGCATTTATCAGTGAAATTAGTATTATATTAAAAGAAGCCAAGAAAATGAGAAATTTGTTGTTAACAGTTTTTGCCTAGAGCGAATGTTGAGAAGGCAGGGTCATTATTCCAGGTAAGGGTCCCAGGCCACCTGTCAGGTATCTGGGGCCATAAACGTATTTAATGAAAGGTCTACCTAAAATAATAACTGTTTCTATTTCAAGCTTTCCAAATGACACTAGGGATAAGTATGGAACCGCGATAAGACCATGCAGTTCCTGCAATAAGGACTTTTTTCCGGTTGGCCTCGCTTTTAGGCTTCATTGACTTGACTTATCTTATTTTAAGCAAATCATGACTTATACTGTTTTTCACGGGCACCCTAGATATTTGATTATGTTCACTAATCAAAAATTTCTTCAGCTCTTTAATATTGGTTAGAAAAACATGTGATCACTAAAATAATAAACATAATATAATACTGAGTTTTACCTTTACTTAGTGGTGAGACTATGTGATTGTAGACGCTTCCTCCACCAGCGCTTTCTCCGATAATGGTGACTAGATTTGGGTCTCCTCCGAACCTCGCAATGTTTTGCTGGATCCAACGGAGGGCGAAAACCTGGTCCTTCATACCTTGATTCCCTGCCAGTTCAGCGGACTCAAAGCTCAGGAATCCTGGAGTATATTGAAATCTCCCTTAGAGAAGGCAATTATATCCAATGTTTTGTGTATTTAAAGAAATACAAATATCTATCAATGTATTTTGTGAGGCAAATTAACAATAATTAAGTAGGTACAAGGTCAATTTTAGCGTGATTCCTCCCCACAATCCGGAATTTTAGACTAGAAAATTTTACATAGACAAAGGAAATAGTGTCTAATATTTATCAATAAAAGCCAAAGCCAAGGCTAAAAACATTTTAAACCTCCTAGTGATAAGGTTATATTAGAGAGAATTTATACCACCAAATTCTTGCACGGGGAATATAGGCCATGCCCTTTTCCCTCCAACTAAACTGTATTTGAACAGGCTATAGCTTAAATTGGTTTTAGGCGTAGCTTTGGCTAAGTATTATAAAGACCTCTCAAAACTTTCACTGGTCCTAAACGAGGCATAATCAGTTTTATTGAGTTAAGTACCGTGATGTTCATTATAATGGAAATGCAAATGGCAGAACTGTCGGGAATATTTCCCTCAGATTTTGCGCATGCCAGATTAGAAGTAGTAACTGAATGAGCTATAGTATACTGAGCTGCTTTTAGCTCTTGATTACTCCGACCGACCTGAGTATATTGTAATCTAATATCAGGATGAATTTATAATGATATTATTCTTACCAAATATACCAACTCTGTAGTTTACCGTAACAACCACAATATCATTATCCATTAGATAATGGGCTCCATATATCCCGTTGTTTCCACCTGTGTATGCTCCTCCATGGAAGTGAACAAGGACAGGAACTTGGCCTGAAATCTATATTTCGCAATATTCAAATCAATTAATTATTGGAAAAACTTGCAAGTATTCAATTACTGGAGGGCTACAATAATTCAGTATGTATTAGAAATAGTTTTTTTGTTGATATTTTGAATGATTTAACACTTGGCAGTTTTGATTAGAGATGTGGGTTGAATAATTTTCCACTGTTTTCCAAAAAAAAAAATTAAATTGGCAAAAAGGCAATTTTTTTGTAATTTTTTTATAGGACATACATGAGCTTTCCATATTTTCTTATATTATTCAATTTCTGAACCATTTAAACAAGAACTACAGGTTATAATTCTAACTTTGTAATCCACATGAATAAAATTAAGTGTGATTATGTTTTAATTAAGAATTGTCATATTGTTTAATTAATACCTCCTAAAAAGTCAATTTTCCCTATTTCATAATAAAAGAGTGCTTACAGAAAATGAATCACCCATTTCTCTCAATATTTATTAATCAAAGTTGTAGCAGAGACCAGAAGATAGAACTGAAGGATTTGGGGGGTACGGGAAATTTTGAATTTTTTTGTGTAAAATTGACAAATGCTGAAGACATTTCTTGTTCTTATAGGCTTTTTGTACGCGAATTGTTCTCACCAAAATAAAATTTCCATGGGAGGGGGCTGCAAGGGTCTTATACATTTTTGTTACGTTTGAATTGGACAAAATATATTTTTTAAAATATTTTATTAACAGATCTGATCGGTTATGGGAAATATCTCGAGATCGGTTGACGAATTGTTGTAAGTAGAATGCCTTAGAAAGCTTAAAAATGTCCAACACATGTGGTCCTTATATAAATTTTGGTAGGTTGACCTCTGCTGAAGAAAATAGCATTTAAAATACTGCAAGGGATCTTTTTGTTTAATCCGTTGTTTAATTGAAAATTGAGTTTAGCTGTATAATTATTTTATAAAAATTAGAAATAAATCCTTTTCGCATGTTCTCTTTTGTGTTAACTTTAATTTAATTCTACAGTCACGTTTAACCTGCAAAAGTTGGATATTCTCAATGTCAGATCCTTTAGAAGCATGTTACTGTAAAGAATCTTGCTTTTTATAGAAATTTCAGCTAAGCTCCATAATTATTTATTGATTAGCTTCTGGAATGCTTCATAGATTATTAAACTTTTTTAACTTAGCAACTTTATCAATAAGCTAGTACACCCTATTTCAGAGAGTATTTGAGATTTGCCTACCTCTTTTCTCGTTCTTATTCTAGTGTTCACAAAATACATTATTTGATACATATAAAAATTTGATTTTTTTTTTTTTTGTAGTGACCGCCTATGTAACGACCCAATCTCTAAAATTGGCATTTTAACACATCACTGGTCACACTAGGGGCAGACATTTTCCCAGAGTGCGTAGAAGTGTTTATCAATGTAGCAAAAATACAAGAAAGTTGTTACAGTTTTAAACTAAAATATTACTCAGGAGACTATTTGCAGATTGTATCACAGCTTGAAGGACATAATGGAAACAGGAATCGGTTCCTATGAGTCAGACTTTTTAGTTTGCATATGTAGCTATTATGTGGTGTTTGATGCCTATTTATTTTTTTTATAAATTGTTAAAAGTATAAATAAATGCTCTGTAAATACATTAAATATAAATGTCTTTACTCATCGGCTTACTTACTTTTGGCGTGAATACATTGAGGTATAAGCAGTCCTCCTGTCCCCTTAATGTATGCTGCGGATCAAAAATACTGATTTGCACACAGAAAGGCGTAGCAGTTTTAGCCTCTCTTATACCTATCCATGGCTCTCTGGGCTGAGGTGGCTGCATCAAAAATATATTATTATATATTTGAATTTGAAGTATACTTAAATTTAATACAAATTACAATACATTAGGCAATGGTGTGCTTTGACGCAAACAGTTGAAGCACCCAAATACATAGGGTGATAGAATTAAAGAAATATTTCAAACATTTCCTTGGTATTTATTTTGTTTTCGTGTTATTTCATTTACTTACTTGAAATCGTAATTCGTTGATCGGAGGCCTGGCATAAGGGATGCTAAGATAAGCGTAGAACCTCCTCCCAGACCTGGAGGTCATTGTGAGCCCACTCAGCTTCCCCATTGGGGTCTTGACAACAGGACATTCTTCGGCTAACGAAGCTAGTCCAACGAAACCAGCTAGAAGGGTGATTAGCAAGTACATAGCAGCTATGATCCTGAAAAACGTAATGAATATTAATTGTACTTTATTTTATAATTACTAGACAATTATTTCGCATATGGGATTGGAATACACAAGAGAACTCATGAAAGAAAAATGTCTGACTCGCAGGAACTGCATCATCTGAGTGCGGTTCTGTTCTTATCCCTAGTGTCACATGGAAATCTTAAAATAGAAAAAGTTTTAACTTTGGTTAGACCTTTCAAGAAATATTTCTATGGTACCAATTCATCTCAGTTGACATTGTTACCCCTACCTGATATGGAAAATGACTCCCTGGCCTTGTTAAGGTTCGCTCTAGGATAATACTTTAACTATTTCACATTTTCTTGTCTCCTTTTATTATAATACAAATTTTACAGATAAATACAATTTAAAACAAAACATAACCAATTAAAAAAGTCCATCACGCAGGAGCTGCATAACTAAGCACTTTCCTCAGAATTTGGGTAGTGTAGACTGCTTTCCAGAACAATTTGCTTAAAATATCCTACATAAATAAAATAAAAACATGAATAGTTCACTTTTAATTTTGTAATGAATAACTGATCAATTATTAATTTGCTTCCAGAGTTATGTTTACACATGGTACCTACTACACTACGTAATAAATACAAAAAAACTCTTATTATCGTATTTTGATCTAACGCAGGAACAGGATACAGTCCCTCTAGTGGTAGAAAGAGCTCCTTGCGGCGGCTTTGTGAGCCTACGGCAGGCGGGCTTTTCTATTGAAATATATTACAAAGTAAACCCCCGCTTTCCGATTGACCGATTCAGCTCATTTTTACAACACTTCTTTCTCATGATTAACCCACGACGTATACCGCGTTTCGTTACAATACAGCAGAAATTACGACCGGTATGAGTATATTAGGAATTTGGGTCCGGAGTAAACCCCCCTTCTAATGAACCGATTTAGTTTATTTTTACAACACATATTTACCTGTAGATTACCACTACGAATACCGAGTTTCGTCGAAATATACCAAAAATCACGGCTGGTAGTGGCGAATTGGTATTGTGGGTCCGGAGTAAACCCCCCCTCCCTCCTAATGAACCGATTTAGTTCATTTTTATATCTCACTTTTCTCTCTATATTACCACTACGAATACCAAGTTTCGTTGAAATATAACAAATATTACGGCTGACATGGTCAAATTAGTGTTTTGGGTTCGGAGGAAAGTGCTAAAATGAGTTAAACAACGATAAAACCACGTTTAAAAAAAAGTTTAAGCTCTTATTTCTCCGATTGACAACGCAATCAAAATTTATATCAGAAAATTTTTTGAAGAGAATTTAATAAGCTTTGGAAAGGTCACCTTTCATTTACCACAATTTCCGGATAAGCGTTTTCGAGATATTAAGGAAAATATACGAAGTTCTCAAAACTTTTCATGTCTATTAATAAAATATTTTATTCTGATCCTTCCTTAACTCCAAACGTATCCAAAATTTAAACATCGTTGTTTATATGAGTTTCGAACAAGCAGAAAATATTTTAACAGAATCCCATGATTCTAAGTACCCAAGCCAAAAACTTTATTCAACTACTATTTTTCCACTTTTCTTGAAAACGGTTAAAGCTATCGCCTTAAAAACGGGTTCATTCGTTTTCCTATGCCAAGAAGCCTATAAAACGAGTACTTTCAAGCATATGATGTATGCGTAACGATTTTTTTCGCGCGAATTTCGCTCCAAAAACCATGTTCCGGTGGACGGATACTGCTAGCTAACGAACTTGACCTTTCAAATTAGACAAAAGATTTTTGTACGAAATTTCATCAAAATCGGACCATTTTTGAGGCCCACGCGAAGGAGAGCGCGAACACACAAAGGAAAAACCGCGTTAAAACGAATATTTCAATATAGGAAACGGGTTGAGACAACGTCGTTCCTGATCTTCAGGTTTTTGTTAATTTCTTTCCGTTCACATTCTAGGCATTCATTAAGCAAATTACAGATAATAAAAATTTAAAAAAAAAATAGGAAAAACTGATGATTAGTTTACATTCACACAAGCCCGTGAAGTGAATGACCTCAAAGGTTCGCATGACACGCAAACATTTAGAAACTTCTTTCACTAGTTAGTTCTTTAAAAAATTCCGCTTATAACTTTAAACTATTGGAAGAACATGATAACCCCATCCAGCGGTTGTTACAACGTAATATATACACAACAATTGGAGGTAGCAAACCTTTGTTTTAATACATTTGTATATAAAAATGAGTATGTGTATTTTTTAAAATGAATTATTTATTTATTTAAATTTTTTCGTTTACTTACATATTACAAAGATATTTTGGTGTATTTCCAGGTTACCACCCTTTTCTAGTCAAGGTAGGAGTGATGCCTTTACTTTTTCTAAAGAAAACCCTCCGCTCGTAGTGGGTATCGAACCTTCGACGCTAGAAACGGAGGACTCCACGTCCTAGTGTTCCCGACCAGCGAGCCTATGTATAATTTTTACTAACATATTTAATCTTTATCAAATGGATTGAGCTATTTGTTGGAAAATATAAAATAACGTGCGACTGATGTATTGTTTCTCTTGCTTGAAAAAAAAATACAGATCCAATATGTATAGGGAGTCAAAAGTTTTGTTCAAGAAAAATTGGCTACACTGAACCATTCAGATTCTGACGGCCATTTTGAATCGACAGCCATTTTGAATAATGTCTCAAATTTATTTGTTGATGTTCTCGATAATTAGAATAACTCGAACTCATTGATGACTTTGCATCATTATATAATCATGTAATGCAGTTTATTTCAATGTTATATCAACAGTCATTGTCTAACTAAGGGTGGGTTTACACTTGCTAGTTATTGCAGGATATTTCCATCAGAGAGAAATTGAGACTATTGAAACCCCTGTAAAATGTATGTCGGCAATAAATTCTACCATGAGCAATTTATTGCCGATATACATTTTACATGGGGTTTCAATAGTCGCAATTTCTCTCTGATATAAATAACTAGCAAGTGTAAACCCACCCTAAGGAGTGCTGGCCTTTCTTGATAAGAGCTATCTACTCGCAGGCTATGGTGCTGGCCTCTGTCGGCTGTTTTATGAATTGCTGTGGTGCTGGCCTCTGTTGGCTGTTTCACGAATTACTAGACAGATATAAACAAATTCACACCGTTTGGCCGATTTTGACGTAACTGGGTATACAGGTAGATCTTGATACGGGGAGAGTCATAGGCAGAAAGTAGGTGTAACATGGCACACTGGGTAACAGCTAGTTTAGAAATAAAAGAAATGACATATTTATGCTAAAATCCCTTAACAGACCCAGAGGGACACAAACTGTAAAGATAACTGTTTCTTGGCCTTACACAAGAGTAGAGAGATAGTGTGGTCAGTATAGAGCTCCGGACGCCTGATTTTCCTATTTGCAGTTAAGATTGGGTGGCACTGGGTCCACTATGGACTGTGGGCTCAGTAAAGACGGGTCTAGGCCCTCGATTCCTACTCTGGAACAACAACAAAAGAATACAATGTCTATCAGAGCGCGCCCGAAATCCAGGTTGGAAATGCCCAAATAAGTGAGAGGGTACTATTAGGTTCTTGACAAACTTGGCCCAATTCTATGATATCATAACTTTCGGAGGCAAACTGTTTTTTGAGGTATGTATATTGTTGGGACACTTTAAAGAAATATGCTTATTGTTCCGTTGGCCAGAAGGTCCCAACAAGAAATATTTATCCGTGCCCATAAAATAAAAATACTAATTTAAATGAAATAGAAAACACTGTTAAATTATATTAAACAACTCAAATATTTACAATTATATTTAGGTACAAATTCATGTAAGAATAATATGTACGTATACATATATAGATCCTTACGTAAAAGTATCCACAGTTCAAGGGTCGCGGAGTAATAGCGTACTCACATTGTCTTAAAATTCACTCGCAAATTCTCTGAGTTAATCACTCGCGAATTGTCTGATTTAATCACTCGCGAATTGTCTGATTTAATCACTCTAAAACGTTCACTCGCTAATTGATTGAGAATTATTGTGTTCGCTGCACTTCGCGGCTAGCCACAACACTCTTAAATGTTTGTTATTATTTTTACATTAATGTAGAGAAAACAAACTCCAGAAGCCTACGTCGAACTCTATTGTTTTTTCACTTCACTGAAATAATCAGTTAATTAACTCAGCTGGTTGCTAGTTAGTGCTATTCAAGTGAAGCTCCTAAGCAACGAAGCTATTACTGTCTCTTGCTGCTACAATATATATAATATGTAACAATACCACAAGCCAACTTTCTGTAAGAATGTTTAAATCTTTAAGGTGTGTGAAGAGAAGCAAGATCTTCGGTAAAATTAAAAAAGCCAAATTCCTTTACAATACTTCCTACCGTTTTAGATTTTAAAAGGTGGCAATTTGCTTCCGGTTGAGAAGAAGATTAGCAATGGCGTGCCAGAACTCCTAATCATACCAGAATATAATGACAACTCCCCGTGGAAGTGAGATGGCAACCATCACGCAGCTGTTGTATAACAATCGGGGTTCCTTCAAGGAGCTACTCCAAGTCCATTCCTGTTCAATCTAATGCCAAAGCAGCGGGTGGTTTTTAGCAAAAAGATCGATTCTTCGAGAGATAATCATTTCAGAAGGCGATTCAGTCGTCAACACGGGCGTATATAGGAAATAATTTCGGAGAGGGCTGGGAAAATTTCGGGGGGGGGGGGGGGGCTGAGATCATTTCCGGTGTATGGAATTCTAACTATTTAGATCTTGGAAGAGTTTTAGCCAACTAAAACACTATTACACACAAAATAGAATATTTTTTATGAACTAAATGATCTTATTTAATTTATTTTTAAGGGTTTTATAAAATCTTTACCGATCAAATCAAAATTTCGGGGGGGGGGGCTGCAGCCAAATCTATATCTCGCAAGAGATGGAGTTAGTTGTGTGTGTAGGCCAACTTGCCACACTTGGACAAGAAGAAGTGTAATTATTTACGTTGATTTATGATGACAACAAGTTTTGCCACATTTAGGTACATATAATTAAGTGAGTCTTACTAAAAAAAAAAAAAAAAAAAAAATGATTAAGACACTACCTTCTACAGAAGAAATTTGTATTACTTAACCACGACAATTTATTTTTAAAGAATGTAGACCCACGGTGAATAGCGAAGCCCCCCCCGAAATCGGTAAAATATTGTCATAAAAACCTTAAAAATAGATTAAATAAGATCACTTACACATATACTTTATTTTTGATCTTCACCTCAGCCAAAATTTTAATTAATGAGCTAATTACAAGTCCTCATTTAAACGTTTTGGCCTCAGGGCCATCCTCATTAAACTTATTTCATAAATCCACATATATTCACCCTATTTCCACAAGGGCCATTTTCTAGATAGTGTAAATAGAAAATGGTGGAAAGTTGTGGCCACATGGTCTGGGGTAATTCAAATGTTTAAAAATGTAAATAAGTTTTAGTGATAGAGGATGGACAAGCCTATAGATTTTTTTTTTTTTTTTATTTATTTATTTCGAATTTACAACAATGTATAAGGTACATCCTATAGATTTAAAGTTATAGATTGAAAGTGATGACAAGCCCTTGTGGAAATAGGGTGAATATATGTGGATTTATGAAATAAGTTTAATGAGGATGGACCTGAGGCCGAAACGTTTAAATGAGGACTTGTAATTAGCTCATTAATTAAAATTTTGGCTGAGGTGAAGATCAAAAATAAAGTATATGTGGAAATAATTTATACCTCAGAAAATCCTTGTGGATAATCCCCTAATAAGATCACTTAGTTCAGAAAAAAAGGTTTTTTGGGTGTAATAGCGTTTTAATTGGAAAACTATTCCAAGTTCTTAGTTTAGATGAATTTTGAACACGTAGAAAATGTTTCAATTAAATCCCACGATTTTAATTACTCAAACCAAAAATGAGTTACACAAATATGTTTTCAACTTTTCTCAAAAACGGTTACAGACATCGCATTAAAAATGATTTTATTTGTCATACATATGAACTCGAAAACGTAAGCATTACGATTTGTTTCGCTCCAAAACCTTACATTAACCTCAAGAATTATTATTTTAACCTAGATCATGCATTTCAACACATTTTTACAGGTATTTATAATTGGTAAACAAATGCTTTACCTTGAATTGATACTGATGGCTAAGCTTATGAACGGTACTGGGATTCTCGTGAGCCAATGTGTGTTTGTTGTGGTAATTAAATATCCCATCCCTAATAAATAAGATGTAGATAGTCCAGTAAAAATGTGTTCAAATGCGTGATCTAGGTAAAAATAATAATTTTTGAGGTTAATGTATGGTTGGGGTTCATTAATGGCCACCTCCTGGGCCCAGTATTAGTTAGTGTAATTAACAAATTCAAAATAAATGTGTATTTTATTTATTTACTGTTTTAGGATTTTTTTTTATTTTCGTAGAAGTAACTTTTTTTATTGTTTTATGTAAATATTTACTTAATATGGTAATACTGAAGGAGAGTGTCCTCAGCACCGATTTTCTTCAAAATTTGCACTATAACGTATTTTGATGCACTAAACACGAATCTGTTGAAAAAAAAAGTTGCTCGCAACTAGGAAAGAAGTTATTAAGCACTAAAGTTCACTGTTATGGAGGTTATAAAAGACGGTAAACAGCTTATATGTAAACACGCGCCTGCGCAATAGTCCTTAATGACGAAGTGTAATTGAAATTTAGACTCACCTGTGGTTGCTGACTTGGTCGTAAACTGTCGCTTTTGGGCATACGTGCTATGCGTTTCCGCTCGCTCCGCTCGCTCAAGAAAACATCAAAACCCCTAGTCAATCCAACTCGCAGAAATGAAAAGAATTCTATGCCTAAAAGTCGTCCAAGGCAGTCTTCCCTAACCTTCATAACAGTGAACTTTTTTTTAAAATAACTTCTTTCCTAGTTGCGAGCAACTTTTTTTTTCAACGGATTCGTGTTTAGTGCATCAAAATACGTTATAGTGCAAACTTTGAAGAAAATCGGTGCTGAGGACACTCTCCTTCAGTTTTACCCTTAATATTTAAGTAAATATTTATAAAAACAAATATTTCTTTTAAGCATTCTGAATAAACTGAAGAAAAAAATATAATTTTTTTTTTTTTTTTTACAGATCCAAGTTTTGTTTTAAGCTTTTGTTCCTAAATCGTTCACATACTTCAATAACACAGGGTTGTGATACATGAATGGAAAGCTGGTTAAATGAGGAAGTTTTTCTGAAACCCGTAAATCTCAGAACCTGCCCATTGAGGAGTAACGCTGGTTAGAAATATCAAGAAAATGTCAGGAAATTTAGAATAGCTTTCTCTTGGTAAGATATACATACTTACATTCATTCATTTTTGCTTTTACTATCAACTAGTCTTATAGTAAATTTACTCAGCTTTGGATTGGTTTCGCTTCCTTTCTAGTAAAACCACCTGGGACGGAGCTACAACGATTATGTTTCTAAAAACCACGTTTGTCTCGAAAAAACAATAAAACGACGTTTTCTCCCTTATGGGCGAGAATTCGGAAAATCGTCATAGGACATTTTTTGTTCCCCTAAGGGTCCTTTATCACCTCTCACAATATGACTAGACATTTACGGGTCACCCTGTATATATTATTTTAAGCACATTCTTTAGGATCCAACTTGATGAAAAATGTGCTTTTTTTTTCCAATTCCTGACGTGAAGAACTTTTTAATCTGATATTATTCTATTTATTCTTAAAATAATTAGGTACTCTTAAAAGACTCCTGTATTATAATCAAATTATTTTCGAGTTCCAAAAAATGATTTAAAATTGAATGAAAAATGTTGAAATAAATGTTTGTGTATATGTTTTTTGGATATATCTTATGGTTTATTTTGAATTATAGACACCGTCGTTCGGTTATTTAAAAAACAAAACTACTCTCTCTCTCTCTCTCTCTCTCTCTCTCTCTCTCTCTCTCTCTCTCTCTATATATATATATATATATATATATATATATATATATATATATGTATGTACATATATGTATTATATATATGTACATATATGTAGTATATATATATTGACAAACAGAAACAGACAAAAAATCACAACAATTATTGTTTTGGGTGCTATTGCGTTTCTAATTATGTTGAAGTTTTGAAGAAATTTTTCAAACTTTCTTTCATGAGTGCCACCTCAGTGACTTCAATCCTTCGAAAAGTGCTAAAAAAAATACATCAACTGAAGGATCGATGAGAACTTTTCAAAATTTCGTCATTAGTCGATCATCAATATCTGAGGAGGTTAGATCGGAGGAAGGAAGGGCCTCTGGCAACAACCTACAAACGTCGATGAGATTCTTTACATTGGCATAACCTTTTTATTTTATGAACCGAATGGCATTAAACAAACACTAAATGCGAAGTCAAGCTTGTAACAATATATTACCGAAAACCGCATCTAAATCGGATAAGCCGTTTCTCAGCTTAGCGTGCACAAACGAACATTCTAACAATCATTTAGAAAGAAAGAAATTTGAAATAAATGTCTCTGAATGAATTTGAAATAAATGAAGTTTCTGTGAAATAAATGACTCTTTGATAGGCTTACTTACCTTTAGTTTAATTACGAGTATTAATTGTTTCCACAAAACCTCTTAACGGGAAGAAGTAAAAATGATATAAAAATGAAAAATCTTGAACCAACGTCCAGGAAATGAAACCATTCAGATCTACCAAAAGAGGTTGTCACAAAAGAAAGCAGATGCTACCGACCCGAGTGTATAGCTGCTACTGATGTACTGCTGGACATGTGACAACTTGTAGGGTGGGGATTTAGGCACCAAGGGGGTTTTCTCGAGAAGCTAAAGTTATAAGCTGGATGTTCCATTTTATCGCGTTTCCTCCGCGCTATATATATATATATATATATATATATATATATATATATATATATATATATATATATATATTCTCATTGGAACTTCTCGATTCCGTCATCGAATTGACGTCAGCTTGTCGATATATATATGTATATATATTATTTTATGACGGAATCGAGAAGTTCCAATGAGAATATATATATATATTCTCATTGGAACTTCTCGATTCCGTCATCGAATTGACGTCAGCTTGCAGCTTGTCGATATATATGTATATATATATATATATATATATATATATATATATATATATATATATATATATATATAAAAAAAAAAAAAAAAAAATCAGTCCCGTAACAGGCCACAAGGGCCCAGAGGGGCAGATACTGCAGAGGTATCTGATTCTTGACCATACGACACAATAGGGAGATAGTGTGGTCAATACTATGCTCCGGCCGCCTGATTTTCCCCTTGGCTGCTTCGACTGCTAGAGTCATTAGCACCCAAGGTACCCATTATTAATTAAATTAATTAAAGGCTGGGTGAGCCTAGGGACGATCTGGGACCCCAAATCCAACCCTCGAACGGCAGCACTAGAAGAAAAAATCTTTAGTGCGCGCTCGGGTTTTGAACCTGGTCCTCCAGTTCATTAGTCGATTGCTCTACCACTGAGCTAACCTCGCCCCCATATATATATATATATATATATATATATATATATATATATATGTATATATATTATTTTATTGATGTTTTCATCATGATATATGTATTGATATATATATATATATATATATATATATATATATATTATTTTATTGATGTTTTCATCATGATATATGTATATATATATATATATATATATATATATATATATATATATATATATATAATTTTATTGATGTTTTCATCATGATATATGTATTGATATATATATATATATATATATATATATATATGATACGTGTGTACACTGACTGTGTAGTTGAATACCACCAAGGAGAAATTTTTTCTTGCATTATTTTCCTAGATATAGGCGTTTCCTATTCTTTGTTTAAACGCTAGTTACTGACATTTTTTGCGTTATTTGTCGTTCAAGCCGTAGGGAAAATTTAATTCTGATGACATTTTCAAAATCTGCATCTAAGTCCCTATAAAATTATGTAAACATTTCTCGAATCGAACTTTTTTTTTCATTTAGTGAGTATTATTTTATAATTTCAAAAATTCTTTGTAACTTTTTTTCATTTATTATCTTTACGATTCCATCTAAAATGTATTGTTATGTTTTTTTTAAGTAGTAATTTTTTTTTTTATTGCTGCATTTCATTATGTTGATCATTAAAAGACAAAACGTTTTGCTTATTATTTTTTGTTTTTGTTTTAATTGACCACAATTTACCCATGCAAAGCATCCTTTTTTGGCCTTCGACACTTAATAACAATTTAGCCATGGTAATGAAATGATGCAAATTTTCTGAGAGTCCCATCTACCAAACCGTATATGTACCAATATGTTCGTGCGGTGCGTGGAACATTAGGAATTTTAATGTTTAATTTTAAACCTTTATATCGTGATAAGTTATTTGCTTGGATGGCTGCTGTGAATTTGGTTTGAGAAACTTTAGGACAAGGTACATGAGATCTTATAGGAAATTTAATGCAAATTTTGAAAATGTTATCAGTTTTCCCCCTATATTTGAAAATCAGTAAATTTTCCCCCTTGGGAAAATTGGTTTGAAGAGCGGAGGCGCTCTTCAACTACACTTCAGTTTGCGTACACACCCCTTAAGTATGGCGATTTCCATCTGGGCCACCCTATATATATATATATATATATATATATATATATATATATATATATTTGATGTTAGTACAGCATTCTCCAGCGGTCGGTTTCTCTGGGTGATATTTCGCAGGAATCCCATCCTGCATATATATATATATATATATATATATATCAAACTTGAACTGCCGGCGATCGATGTCAATATTGTTGGACTACTCTATAGAGAGGACAATTGGTCAGGGCTTGTGGTCGGTGTAATTTTTTCTTTATATAATTTGAAATAACGAAGTTATAGGGTCTCCCCATGGTCTAGTGGCTGACGTCTTAGATTCTCGTTACATTCTCATGCAGGAGGTGTGGGTTCGAGGCCCACATGCGGCAGGTATTTTTCTCATTTCAGAGCACGTTGTGAAAATTCCCGGCTGCACCATGCGGTTCCGTTCATATCTCTAGTGCTATAAGTAAAGTAATAGGTGCAGTTATTAATGGGGTTTGTTCGATAGATTCCAGGCACCACAATAGGAAACTGACAGTATCATGGCGACTTCCCCCACCTTCTCAACGTTCGCTCTTGGACACAATATAACAACGTTTCACATTTTTTTACCTTGTTTAAGTCAAATACTCTTTTTACTATTAAATGCAATTAAAATGGGAAACAACTGGTTAAAACTTTAGGTAAACAAATACGTAAGCCCGTTCAAAAGAGCAAAACCAACAATTGCGAATTTTCAAGTCCTTATTTCTCCGAGTGACATCGCCCCAACGCAATTTACATCAGAACCTTATATGTAGGGAATTAAGTAAGCTTTCGAATGGTCACCTTCCACTTACCACAATTTCCCAACCGTTTTCGAGATATTTTAGAATATACGAAACACTCAAAACTTTTCTTGCCTGTTAATGAGATATTTTATTTCTAGAACTTCCTTAACTCCAAACGGAACTAAAATTTACCTATCATATATTAGATGAATATCAAACATCTGGAACAATTTCCTACTGAATTAATCGTTTCTAAATACCCAAATTGAAAATTAGTTTGGAAAAGTAGGTGTTTCAATGTTTCTCGAAAACGGTTACAGATATCGATTAAAAAATGGTTTCATTCGTTTTTCTACGTTAATAATTTATTTATTTATTTATTTATTGTTTAACGCTGAAAGGCGATAACACAATTAAAATGTTCTTTAAAGGAAATAAAATAAAAAAAACAAAAAAAAAAAAACAATAATAAAATCAGTCGTGATGAAGTAATAAGTTGTAAAGTGTATCTGTACTGTTTATGTTAAAATTTAGTTTTACATGTAGTCAGTGAGTTCGAGTAGTATATTATTGTATAAATCTTAATAGGATATATTACTCAATTTCAGATAGTTAATATGAAGAATTAATTATTATTATATTGTCGTCATATTCGGTCAAATAAGTTTCTGTATTTCAAGTAATTGTAAATTTTGTCTATATATTGGCTCCCATCATAGAGTAACTCAGTCATGTTGTCCGGTAAGTCATAGTTCTGTCTGAGTAAACATTCTGTCAATATGTGTTTTATTGTCAGTGGAGTGTTACATACTTCGCATGTCGGACTGTCCTGTCTCGTCATGAGATGTAAGTGTGTCAGCCGGGAATGACCTATTCTTAAGCGGCATAAGACAACTTCTTCTCTTCTAGTTTGCCTTATGCTTGAAGGCCATTCTTCGACTGTTTGTTTAATTTCTCTTAGTTTGTTGTCCGTAATCGCGTGCCAAGATTTTTGCCACTTTTCCCTGATGGTCTTTTTGGCTTCTGCTTGCATGTCTTGGTATGTAGTATTGTATACGTCCAGGTAATGTTGCCTTGTTGCATTTTTAGCAATTTTGTCAACTTTTGTATTTTGTTCTATGTCCTCATGTCCTGGGAGCCAATATATTGTTATCCGTTTATTTGTCCGGTAAATCTGTTCTAGTATTTGTATGTTAAGTGGGTTCAGGTTGTACGGGTTCTGTAGTCCTAGTATTGCGCTAAGTGAGTCAGTACAAATTGTTATCTTAGTCTGTGTTACGTCCTGTATATTGTCTAAGGCAAGCGAGATGGCATGTAGTTCCGCTGAATAGCTGCTGGTGATTCTTGGCAATTTAATACTAACAATATTATTATCAATCACAGCTGCTGCGCCAGTGCCTTGTGAAGTCTTAGACCCGTCCGTGAAAATGAATAATGTATCTTTGTTTTGTTCAAGGTGTGCTTTGAAGATGTGTTTGTACGTAAGTGTAGATAAGGGGTTTGATTTTTTAAATTTTGTTAGTCCTATGTCAAGTTTTAAATTTCGTATAGTCCATGGTATGTAAGTTGGTGAACGTCTTGCGTATACTTCATTTCGGTATACAGTGGTATTTTGTGCATAAATGATGCATCTTAAAAATAATGGCCGTTGTCTAGATGGTTGCGTCTGATATTTGCGTAGCATTATTTCGTCAACAGATCTAGGAACGCAAGCGCAGTTCATGTATGTGGCTTTTAATGCAAATTTTAAGCAGTTGAGCATACGTCTGAACTCCAGTGGAGGTTCTCCGCACTCCACGTGCAGGCTGTTGGCTGGGCTTGATCTAAAAGCTCCAGTTGCAATGCGTAAACCTGTATTCTGTATCGAGTCTAGCATCTTAAGAACGCTGGGCTTGGCAGATGAATACACAACACTTCCGTAGTCCAGAAGGGACCTGGTATATGCACGGTATAGTGTCAGCATTATACTTCTGTCTGCACCCCACTTGGTATTGCATAGAATCATCAAAAGATGTAAAGATTTTTTACATCTATCAACGAGACTCTTTAAGTGGGGAACCCAGGTAAGCTTCGAGTCAAAAATAAGTCCTAAAAATTTAATTTGGTTAGTGAGTGTGATTAGAGTATTTCTTAAAGTTAGATGAATATTTGGTCTCTGTCTCTTTTTAGTAAATAGTATACATTGTGTTTTTTGTGTTGAAAAGTGAAGTCCGTTAGTAACGCTCCAGTTCTCAAGGTTTTCTATTGTCTTTTGCACTAGCTGAGAGTCATTTTCTACATTTTTTGATCGGATATAGATGAGCAAATCATCCACATACAGGCAATATTTGACTGGTGGGGTAATATGCCCACGGATGGTGTCCATAGCTATTTTAAAAAGCGTAGTACTTATAACACTGCCTTGAGGCACCCCGTTTTCTTGTCGGAATATGTTGGATAATGTGGTCCCGATTTTTACACGAAATGTTCTATTCGAAAGGAAATTTAGTACAAAATTAAAGAAATTTCCTTGAATATTCCATTCGGTTAGTCTAGAAAGGATAGTTCGGCGCCAAACTGTATCATAAGCTTTTTCTATATCGAAAGAGACGGCTAGAACAGATTCCTTATTAATGAACGAGTCTAATATTTCACTTTCTAAAGTAACTATGTGGTCTATAGTCGAGTGATTCCATCTGAAGCCACATTGATACTCTGAAAGGAGTTGATTCTGTTCGAGGAACCATAGTAGCCTCTTATAATTATAGCCTCTATAATTATCAGCTGATGATGCATCTTTGTTGGGCTTTTGGATTGGTATAATAATTGCCTCATTCCATGCTGGTGGATAATTGCTAGTTTCGAAAGCATTATTATACAGTTTTAGCAAGACAGACTTTCCAGCATTTGGAAGACATTTAAGCATTTTATAGCAAATACCATCTTTCCCTGGTGAAGTGCATTTTACTTGGGAAAGTACCTGATTCAGCTCTTGCAATGTCAAGGGTTCATTCAAGGGATGTTTAAATTTTGGGGTTACGAGAAGAGGAGTACTTTCGAAATTTTGAGCTGTTGTGAATCTACTGGTAGTCTTTCATTGCTTGATATAAAACTAAATTGTTGGCCAAATATGTTACAGATAATTTGGGGATTAGTAATTACGATATTGTTTTCCTTTAGGGCCGAAATTGGGGGTTTATATTTCTTATGAATAATTAAGTTGATCATGGACCATATTTTGCTCGGAGGGGTATTCCTGTTAATGGAGCTTACAAAATTTGCCCAGCATTCCTTCTTACTTTGCCGGATTATATATTGGGATTTTGCTTTCTTACGTTTATAATCCATGAAATATTCCTGACAAGGATTAGTATTAAATAACCGGAGGGCCTTTTTCCTATCAGTTACTGCCTGTTTACATTCATCGTTCCACCAGGGAACTGGGTGTTTTTTGTATGTGCTTGGTGTTTTGTTCATTGATGCATCTGCTGCTTCTTGTATAACTGATGAAAAATTTTCGAAGTTTTCAATTTGTTTTATAAGGTCTAGAAAATGATTTTGAAATTTATACCAGTCAGCGTTTTTGACATTGTACCTTGGAGTTGTTCTAAAATTTATTGGTGCTACGGCTGGGGTTATTACGATAGGGAAGTGATCACTACCGTGTGGATCTGGGCTCGGTTCCCATGTAAAGCGAGTAAATAATGTTGAAGAGCAAGCAGATACATCAATATTGCTGTATGTACCTGTACGGTGGCATAAATGTGTTGGTGAGTTCGTGTTGAGCGGGATGAGGCTATGATTTTCGAAGAGTTTTTCTATAAGTTTGCCTCTTGTGTTCGTAAATTGTGCTCCCCAAATTGCGTTTTCTGCATTCAGATCTCCTACCAAAAGAAGAGGTGGTGGGAGCTGCATAACCATATCCTGGAGCGCATGACTGTCAATTGGTTCTCCTGGTGGGAGATAAATCGAACAGACAGTAACTTTGAACGGCATGTAAACAGTAACAGCAACTGCTTGGACTGTAGTCAATAGCCTGACAGGTTCACTGTAGATACAGTCCTTCACATAGATACAGACACCACCACAAGCCTTACCCCCCAAGAGATAGTCCTTAGAATAGGATTTATACCCGTATATGGAGAGTTGCTTACCTGGAGCGGTGTGTGTTTCCTGTAATGCAATTATGTTAAAAGTCTTTGAATTGTCTTGCAACAAGAACTTTAGATCAGCATAATGCCTTTGGGTGCCGTTAATATTCCACTGAAGTACTGACATAGCAATCTAGAAAAAAAGATATATATACTATTAAGTGTAAAGTCCAGTAGTGAGGTGTAAGTAAGTAAAGATGTGATCTAAATAAGTTATGTTTTCGTTGTTGCTTTGTTGGACTCTCCTTTTCTAAGCTTCCTTGTTGAAGAAGGTGTCTTTATACCCGTGTCTTTTCCTTTAGCAGAGTTTTCTTGAGACCTATTATTTCCAGATTTTATTTTGTTTTCTGCAGGAGCTAATTCTTGTTCCAGTGTTTTTAGCGCGGTTCCTCCCTCCCCCATAGGGAGGAACCCCGCTTATAAGGTTGATACAATGAAACAATCCGGAAGTGCCGACAAGAAAATTTCGCGTTTCAGAACCCCTAGAGACCGAAAATAACGGTGGTTCAAATTTGTATATATATATATATATATATATATATATATATATATATATATTTGTCTGTTCGCTCTCTAGCTCGAAGACGAATGGTCCGATTTTAATGAAATTTGGTACAAAAATCAGTCGTCCAATATGAAAGGTCAAGTTCGTTAACCAGCAAAATCCGCCCACTGGAAGATGGAGTTTGGGGCGAAATTCGCGCAGAAAAAATCGTAACGCTTACGTTTTTGAGTTCATAAGCTTTTAAGTACTCTTTTTATAGGCTTCTTGGGCTAGGAAAACGAATGAAACCATTTTCAAGGCGATAGCTTTAACCGTTTTCGAGAAAATTGGAAAAATAGTTTTTGAATACCGTTTTTGGTTTGGGTACTTAGAATCATGGGATTCAGTTGAAACATTTTCTGCATGTTCTACTTTCATTAAAACTAATATGTTGAAATTTTGGTTACGTTTGGAGTTAAGGAAGGGTTAGAATAAAATATTTTATTAACAGACATAAAAAGTTTTGGTAACTTTGTATATTTTCCTTAATATCTCGAAAAAGGTTAAGAATTTGGTAAACGAAAGAATACCATTAGAAAGCTTACTAAATGCTCTACAAAAAAGGTTCTGTTGAAAGTTTTGATTAGGCGATGTCAATCGGAGAAATAAGTGCTTAAAACATTAAAGTAATTGATTTTGCTTATTCGAACTCTTCTTTTTGTCTGTTTTTATTCCTTGTTATTTTTTAATTGCTTATAGTTGGATAATGTATTTTACAATAAAACAGATTAGGCAAAATAAGAAAAACAATTCATTGTTAGAAATATAGCTTGCCAAGAGAAAAAGATTCGTTGACGTCTTTTGAATATTTTCAATTGCCTTTATGCTGTTGGTTTTTTTATTTTATTTTTTAATTGATTTTATCTGTAGAATTATTACTATAGTAAAAGAACACAGGAATGTGTGAAAATATTTGATATTTTCCAATTCATTGAAACGTATGAAATGAAGTATCGGTAGAAGAGGATTCTAGGGTCTTGCGGACCTGACCCCAGGTATAGCCAGCCATAAAACCCTTTGAACAAAGGCCGAGGAAAATATTATCTGTTTCTATTCTATGCTTTTCAAATGAGAATAGGGATATGAACAGGAACCGGGGTCTCCCGTGGTCTAATGGCTAGCGCCTTGGATTCATAAGCGGGAGGTGGTGGGTTCGATTCCCAACCTCCGGCAGGAATTTTATCATCCCACGGCTCGCTGGTGAAATTCCTCGCTACACCCTGGATGTCGGCGCTAATGACCTAGATGTAGATGTGCCGTAAAAAAAAAAAAAAAAAAAAAAAAAAAAAAAAAAAAAAAAAAAACAACTTGAACCGCGCTAAGATGACGCAGTTCCTGCGAGTCGGACTTTTTTTTTGAGGGTCGAATTGATTTTATCCAGGGTGGTTTCTGTTTTCAGATGTTTCATGGGTTCTGATGGTGTTTTAGATTTTTCTTTTCGGTTAATTTTCAGCGGGGGTGTTGTGGCTGGCTTTGGGGGTTGCAAGAGCATTTCTAGTTTAATTATGAGTTCAGATAACCTCATTATTAAACTATTTTCGCTCGTCATATTCGCCTTTTGTGCGTAAGATTGTTGATGTTTTGCTCCCAGTCTTCTCCTAGCTTCGCTGTAGGATATTTTTTCTAACGTCATCTTTTTAACAATTGAAGCTTCTTTCTGGAGTACCTCGCAGTTCTTGTCCCATGCAAAGTGATCTTGGCCACAATTACAGCACCTAATTTCCTCACAAGGGCCATCGTGCTTATCCTTCGAACACATACCACAAACGTTTTTTCTACGTTAAGAAATCTTTAAAACGAGTGCCTGCGAGCATATGAACGCGAAAACGTAAGGGTTACGATTTTTTTCGCGCGAATTTTGCTCCAAAAAGCATCTTCCGGCGGACGGATTCTGCTGATATATATACACACACACACATATATATATATATATATATATATATATATATATATATATATATATGTATATATCCGTCGGCACTTCCGGATCTCGTCATGAGGTCAACCTCATCAGCGGGTTTCCTCCCTATGGAGTGAGGGAGGAACCGCCCTAAAAAGTTATATTCTACCATTTCCCACTCCGTTCAATTATTAATGTATTTAATTCTATTTTCAGAAAAACGTCAGTTTTAAATAATTCTATTAATAGTTTTTGGTAATGGTAATTGAGGCAGGATGAAGGAGTTAAGGGGCCCGTAATTCCTCGCGGAGGCGCTCGTCCTAACTCTTGATTTCACAGGCCTTGTGACAATCGGGCGAGAAAATAGAAGTTTTCTAATAGCAGAAATAATCTCTGTTTTATTTCTGAATTCTCCAAATGAAGTTTTAATGACGCCAATAGATGATTCTCTCACAACCGGCCCATCTTCAAATGTTTTTTTTTTTTTTTTTTTTTTTTTTTCACCAATATATGATATATTTTACATCCTGGGCGTGTATAGGAAATAATTTGGGGGGGGGGCTGGTAGCATTTGGGGGGGGGGGTATGGAATACTAACAATCTTGAACTTGGAATAGTTAGAAAGCTAAAACGCTATTACACCCAAAACAAATTATTTTTCTGAACTAAGTGATCTTATTTAATTTATTTTTAAGGTTTTTATGATACATTTTTACCAATTAAATCAAAATTTAATCTGCAGCCCTCTCAGCGCGCCCCCCTTATATACGTCCATGTTTTAAATGAGACGATCATTACAGCTGTTGCTTGCTTGACTGGTCTTGCGAACATGTAGGCGCAACATATCAGCGCGAACGAAGTCTCAAATGTTACCGCCAAACATGCCCCCTGAATTTCTGGCCTAATTTTGGTTCAAATAAATTTTAGTTGTTTATTCACTAAATTTTCTTTAATGACGTATCTACTTGATGAATATGTGAATAGTTCTATATCGGAAATGTTTTATCGAGATTGACATGTCAACATGGGCGTGTATAGCAAATAATTTCGGGATGGGCTGGGAGAATTTCGGGAGTGGGGTTGAGAACATTTGGGGGGTATGGAATACTAACAATCTTGAACTTTGGAATAGTTAGCCAATTAAAAATTTTTCTGAAGTAAGTGATCTTATTTAATTTATTTTTAAGGTTTTTATGATACATTTTTACCGATATATGAGGGGGGGCCTGAGGGCTGCAGTTCCCTCAGACCCCCTCATATATACGCCCATGCTTGTCGATCGCGTTCGATGCCTGCTATAGAGGTGTTAGATTCTTGACCATACAACACCCTAGGGAGATAACATGGTAGGTACTATGCTCCGGCTGCCTGATTTTCCAATTCTCAGGTGTACATAAATAAATTAAGTAATGGCTGAGTGGGCGTAGAGGTGGTCTGAGGCCCTGAATCCATCTGGGCGTTTGATGGATATTATATGTATATAATTTATACAAACACATAACAGAAGCATACACACAGCATGGTTTTTAACTTTTATATGAACAAATTAAGGCGAAAAACAATTTTTAGTTTTAGCACTTTCCTCCGAAGGAAAGTAGCTATTGAGGTTGGACTCATGACGGAATTTTTGAAAAATTTCTTCAAATCTTTATCGATCCTACCTAGTAGACACCGAAAATGACCCCCGTTAAAATTTATATATATATATATATATATATATATATATATATATATATATATATATGCATATATATGTGTCTGTTAACACGATAGCGGCCAGAGTTTTTGTTTTTTCGTCACGAAACTTGGTATATAGCATCCAATTAGTAAACGATTGAACGAGTTCGTTAACCACCAAAGTCGGTCCACCGGAAGGGGGGGGGGGGGGGTTTACCCCGAACCCAAAACACTAATTTGACTATGTCAGCCGTAATATTTGTTATATTTCAACGAAACTTGGCATTCGTAGTGGTAATATAGAGAGAAAAGTGAGATATAAAAATGAACTAAATCGGTTCATTAGAAGGGGGGGGGGGGGGGTTTACTCCGGACCCACAATACCAATTCGCCACTACCAGCCGTGATTTTTGGTATATTGCGACGAAACTCGGTATTCGTAGTGGTAATCCACAGGTAAATATGTGTTGTAAAAATAAACTAAATCGGTTATAAGGAGGGGGGGGGGGTTTACTCCGGACCCACAATTCCAATTCGCCTATACCAGCCGTGATTTTTGGTATATTTCGACGAAACTCGGTATTCGTAGTGGTAATCTACAGGTAAATATGTGTTGTAAAAATAAACTAAATCGGTTCATTAGAAGGGGGGGTTTACTCCGGACCCAAATTCCTAATATACTCATACCGGTCGTAATTTCTGCTGTATTGTAACGAAACGCGGTATACGTCGTGGGTAACTCATGAAAAAGAAGTGTTGTAAAAATGAGCTGAATCGGTCAATCGGAAAGCGGGGGTTTAATTTGTAATATATTTCAATAGAAAAGCCCGCCAGACGTAGGTTCACAAAGCCGCCGCAAGGAGCGCTTTCTACCACTAGAGTGACTGTATCCTGCTCCTGCGTTAGATCAAAATACGATAATATGAGGTTTTTTGTATTTATTACGTAGTGTAGTAGGTACCATGTGTAAACATAACTCCAGCAAATTAATAATTGATCAGTTACTCGTTACAAAATTAAAAGAGAACTATTCATGTTTTTATTTTATTTATGTAGGATATTTTAAGCAAATTGTTCTGGAAAGCAGTCTACACTACCCAAATTCTGAGGAAAGTGCTTAGTTATGCAGCTCCTGCGTGACGGACTTTTTTATATTATTTATAGTAGTTGATTTTTTATATGTTGTAGATCCTAAGTTGAAAACTAAGATGTTCTAGGTAGTTGGCAACAGCTTATTCAGTCTTCAATTGTTTTGTATTTTATATTACATTTTTGTTGTGGAAGTGTTTCGGCTATAAGCCATTTTCAATCCAATTATCTGTATGATTTTGCATTATTTTTTTTAATATACATTATAATCTTCAGATTATTTATTTATTTGTTTCTTGAGCTTCGCAACAAAGGCAATTTGCTCAATTTAAACAAGCATCATACATTATAAATTTAAATATTGGTAGTTAACAGTTACTTAAAACCATAGTAAAATATAAAAGGATGAAAAGAACATAATATAAAATGAATTTAACTTAACTAGAACAGATATAACAGCTGTGTTTTTTTCGCTCTTGTTACAATAGTAACAACTTGACACTGTACAAGACTGCACATCTAGTCCTCCTTTACAGAAGCACACTCAAATATATAAAATAATATGTAATAATTGAGGTAATAAGAATAACATCCATGAAATAACAGAGACATGAACCATACAGTTTTAAAAAAATGAAATTTCCTCCTCAAACTAAATAATATCAAATTTACAAGCACATAATCTGAAGATTATAATGTATATATAAAACAATAATGCAAAATCATGCAGACAATTGGATTGAAAATGGCTTATAGCCAAAACGTTTCCACAACAAAAATGTAATATAAAATACAAAACAATTGAAGACTTATAGATGCACCGTAAAAAAAGAAAAAAAAAAAAAAAAAAAAAAAAAAAAAATGAAATAAATAAATTGAAGATTTAATAAGCTGTTACCAACTACCTCGTTGATTTTTTTAGTTTCACTTTTACATTTTATTCTCTATACTTTTTTAGGACTTTAATTTTGCTTCAATTCTACTTGTTTAATAGAGTGAATCGCCTATGTAGCAGGTTCTGAAAAGATCAAATAAATAATGTGACTCATCAACCTATCTGTTGATAAAACAATCCATTACTTCTAACAATGGGGTTTAAAAGGTCTTGTTATCGGTAAATCTAGGTATGACAGCAGCTTTTAACGAGTAGGCAGTTGTTCCTCTCACGATGGCCCTCTGCAATGCTGTGAAAAATAAGATGTACAATTTTTTTACAAGGCATATCTGTGCGGAAGACATATTTGGTGCCATAAAACCTTATTTATTCCTCAGCAGGTTGCTGGCTGTGCACCCTTTGGACCAGCATGGTCATCCAATTGTGTTGCGTATCTTACACTCTGTTTTGTTCCTTGGTAGTCTTTTTGCTTTTCACATTAACAAAATATTTAAGCATTGCTCTACAATCCCTGCCCATTGCTACGTTTTTAAGGTTTTATACTTTAATGATATCGCAAATTTATTTTGTTTAATTTTATTTGTGACATGTACTACTCTTAAGAGGGAGAAATTCGTCAACATCTTAAAATTTGTTGATAAAATTGATATGCAATTAATTCATCTTGGAGTGAACGTTCAATATTCCAAATTCATTTTCAGAGAACATCATGCGCTCATTTTGAATATATTGAAAGTCATCGAAAGTATTGTAAAGAAGTCATTGGTCTTTAAACCTCTTAGCCTTTTGTTATACTGTCTTGACTTTCTCCCAACATTACTTCTTTGTGTTTCCATGCAGCCTTATTTGGTTCTTCTAGGGTCTATAGAAAATAAATTTAGTCGTATACAAATTCTAACAGAAAGAATAGCAAAGAAAGAATTTGTTTTTGTACAATCAGACAAATTAGAACAGATATTATGCGTTTACAACAAGCTGTGTGATTTGTGTGAAAATGTCGAAAAAGAATATTGCCAAACAATTTCCTTTCTCATCCCAGCAATCTTTACGCAGTCAACTATTCTAGTTTATATTATGATATACAGTATGATGTTGTTGGAACCCGAAAAGCTGTTCTCAGTTTGTCTTAACGTTTCTGGTTGGCTTCTCTTAGTGGTGTTAAACCTCAGAGGCACGGTTCGGAGTTGTCAAATTATCAAGGAGAAGGTAAGTTCTCTTTTATTAACAGGATTTAATAATAATGAAAGTAACAACTGGATGATAATCAATTAATTGCACTGATTTAACACGTTAGCTGTGATACACGAGTCAAGATCAAGATGGAAGATAGCATTTGGTCATGATACTTAATAAAACTAAATTTTAAAATTGTGGGCTTTGGAATGTTAGAATTACAAATAAAGACCTTTTCAATGGTGAAGTTTCCAAAAAATATCTTAAGTCAGTTAAAATTAGTATATAACTGTGAGATTTTATTTTATATATTTATTTTATTTTGTTTTTTCTTTTGATTTGTTTTTGTTTTGTTAGTATTGTTTTATATTTATTATTTTTAAATTTCTGTATGACTACAATTTGATTGGCCGAGGCTGTAATTGTTGTAAATGATAAATAAATAAATAAAATTAAAATGAGTTTTTATTGCCAACGTTTTGGCTTGAATTTCACGGCTTAATCACTCATTATTTTTTTTTTTTCTAATAGTCAAAAGATAAAATGAAAGCATTATTAAAAAATGCATTTGAAATATTTTTAATACTACTTCAAATTCATATCAAAGAAGTCCAACCCGCAGAAACTGTGCCATCTTTGCGCGTTTCCGTTCATATCACTAGTTACTTTTGTACTAGAATGGATACGGATATTGGTAAGTTTTGATCTTTCATGAAAAAAACGAATATAAGTTTTATGCACTTTTCCACAAAAATGGTTACAGATATGAAGGTGTTTTCTACCAGTGCGAGAGTAATCCAAAGTGTGCGGCCTTCCAGTCCTTTGGGGGACAAAATGCCAAACTTTTACCTTAAATATTTATTTAATATTTGTGAGAATAGGTGTTTTTTAATACATTTCCTGCACTCCAATCAATTCAAATCAATCTCTATGCGGTATATGTGTCAAAAAACATGTTCTGCAAAAAATATTCATCCAAATCAAAATAATTTTTAAAAAATGATTCCTAATTCTTATAACTTAAAACTGATTTGTAATTAATTTTTCATACTATGCTTTTTTATGGGCTTTAAAGTGTTTTGACATTTATTTGTACTACTGTTTGACAAGAAATGAATCGATCCATGCGAAAAGAGCTTCAGTCCATGATCAGTAGTTTTGAGAAAAAAACTGTCTACACCCTTCATTTGTTTTATTATTGTGTTATTTTTTTTTTTCTGAGTATCCCATACTGACACAAGTTATATGTGAAATATTGGTTATTACTAACAAATGTATTATATTATTAAAATATAATAATAGTGCTTGGACTGAAGCTCTTCTTGCATGGAACAGCCTAAGGAGTACCTCCTTGCAAAATATAAGGTCTAATATAATGTAAAACACATTGTACGATATATTGAGTAATAGTTTATTATCAATGGTACAATGTGTAAGAAATATTTGCATGATATAAAGTTCATACAATGAGTAATGTAATGCTTAATCGTCTTGAACTTCTTCATCTAAGTTTATAGTTGTTGGCCAACCCAATATTTCATAGTAAAAATCCTTGTGCTCTTCTGAAATGTATGGCATCAACTTCTTATTGTCTTCATTTTTTTCTGCTTGATGGGGACCTTCCTTCCTGGGTAGGCAGGATTGGGAGGGAACACTGGAGCCTGAAAACCTTGGCGTAAACGAAAGGTGCGTGCTACAATGCCGTTAATGAATTTTTTTACTATATGTGTTTCTATGGGAACAATGTATTGGACTAAAGTCCTCTTAACATAGAAATGTGTAGTGACCGTCAGAGACAACGAATCCATCACTAACTCATATTTAGAAAAAATGGACTGAAGCTCTTTTTGCATGGATCGATTCAAATGTTATTACTAAAGTCAACTTAATTTTTATTTAATGCTTTGTTTATTGTAGTAGATAATTCACAATTTAAAAAAAAAAAAAATCTGATTTCTTAAAAATAAGGTATACGTTTTTGCCCAAGTGTCATTCATTTGTCTTGGTGAAATCCTTACCAATTACTCTACAAATTATTGTGAAAATGAATATTCCCTAGAGGAGAGTGGATATTATTGTAATGACAGAACATTTTGAAAATACACATTCACCACTTCATCTCTCCAAGACATGTACTGCACCACGAGAGCACCTGCTTAAATCTTATCCACAGCTAACGCGTTAAATAGTAATACTTTGTGTCTCTTTATCCCTCTCTCTCTCCCTCTCTCTCTCTCTCTCACTCTCTACACACACATATATATATATATATATATATATATATATATATATATATATATATATATATATATATATGTATATACCACACTTCTATCGTAGCACCAATCGCCTGATGTTGGCAATATATCTTGAATGGCCTTGGACCTAATGAACGTAAAGTAGGTACCCCTAAAGTCACTCATTGTGTATGTAGATATTTGTAATAAATTATGGTTTAATGAAAAATTGTTCTTTTTATTATGAATTTAAGTAGTTTAAATGACTTTTTATTTTCAGGTCAATGCATTTTCTTTAGTAATATATGATATTTGTATGGAGGATGAAACAAATCTGCTGATTAATAATGTAAGTATATTTAATTAAATATACTTACCACTATGGGGTGGTGGCTTTTCTTGAGGAAAAAGAAAAGGCATCAGCCCTATCCTGGGTAGAAAAGGGTGGTAACCTATAGATAACCCGTCCAAAAATTCGTAGTTAATAATAATGGACGTTAAAATTTAAATAAATAATTTATGCAAAAATATGTCAAAAAAAAAGAGTATAGTAGTCAAGATCAAGATGGAAGATAGCGTTTGGTCATGATACTTAATAAAACTACATTTTAAAATTAAAATGAGTTTTTATTGCCAACGTTTTGGCTTGCATTTCGAGGCTTAATCACTCATCATTTTTTTTTTTTTTCTAATAGTCAAAAGATAAAATAAAAGCATTATTAAAAATGCATTTGAAATATTTTTAATACTACTTCAAATTCATATCAAAGAAGTCCAACTCACAGAAACTGTGCCATCTTTGCGCGTTTCCGTTCATATCACTAGTTACATTTGTACTAGAATGGATACAGATATTGGTAAGTTTTGATCTTTCAAGAATAAAACGAATATAAGTTTTATGCACTATTCCACAAAAATGGTTACAGATATTACCTTAATAATGGTTTCATTCCTTTTCAAACATTTGAGAACTTCTAAAAAGCGTACCCGGAAGCCTAAAAATGCAAAGCCATCGGAAAGGGAATTTCACTCATAAAGTTTTTTGAACCTCCATTCAGCCAAATTGATTACATGTTCCTGACATGATGTTGATTTGTTATTCTAAAAAAAATATGCATAAGAAATATTCCTAATTGAAAATTTAATATTGAAGTTACTGCCTATTCTGAACTGGGCTATGGTATTTGCAACTGCCATGGTGAGAAACACATTGGGCAGACCTGTGGATATTGAAAGAAATTTGTAGAATGGGCTGTAATTGGAATTATTCATTTTTTTTTCCTGATCACTTCTGAGTAATTTTGCTTTATGGCCTTCTAAAATGAGATTGGTCCGTTCATTGATTAAAAAATGATCCTGAATTTCCACGAGAATCGAAGGTGGCAAAAATATCTTTAACGTGGGATACCCAATAAGTTTTAAGTTATTTTGGGGGCTCTTATCTAATATAAGAAGTCCATTGTAGGACCATACTTCATATTAAATGTTTTGTTCCTTTTAAGGCCTACTACCTATTCCCAAAATTTGATCACACATTTACAGGACACTCTGGGTATATATATATATATCACACAAGTATTTCTAAAGTGATACAACTCAATATAAAACTCAACTGAAAATGTGTCACTCCTGTAGGGAGCATAGCATTGAAACAGGAAGAGTAACACAAGTGCCTTCTGGCATACAAGCTCTGAAGCTAGGTACATACAGTTTTGATGGTTGATGAAGAGGTATTTACCGATGTCTTTCATAGTCATAACTGAAAAACACAGATTTTTGAGTTGTGTCACATTAGAAATAGTAGTGCGATATGTGTGTGTGTGTGTGTTTCATTCTGTTCAACCTAAAGATGTGTTTTCCAGTTTTTTATATGTTTCTCCTCTTTCCTTTTTTTTTTTTTTTTGCATTGGTTTAACAAGATAGAGCAAGTATACAATGTATCTAATGCACTAGTATATAAATAATAACGTGAACAGGTATAGAATAGTAAACATGCACCTATATACACACAAATACAGACACACAGCCAGACAAACATACTCAAACACTCAAAATTGAAAATGTTTTATTTTTTTCAGCCTCATATACAGATGTATTTGACAACAAAGAGAGAGATTAAGTTTTCAGCTTTTGGTCTATTTCCTTTGGATCACACATTGATATACTCAGTAAGTTTATTATTTCACTTACATTTAACAAATTTATCATTTATATTTTGAAGTAATTATTACAAGCAAATATTATAAGATATTTGCTCTTGTACTCAGGGCCGCCACATCTCAGAGCCGGGCCCAGGACCAGATCACGGGCCCCCACTTCTCACTTCTCAGAGCCAGACTGAAAATTCTAGTACTTTGCTATAGGACTTTGGACATTTTAACATTATTTTCATCTTGAGTTTTGAGCGAAATGAGAATAAAAGCCGACAATCGTTGCAGCAAAGGTCACTTTCGCTGCTTGTAGTTTTATTACGACTCCTAATGAAATATACTATTCTGGGACTGCACTTGTTTTTTTGTTTATGTACATTAAAAAAGATATGGATCCCATTCCAATAAATATAGGTTACGCCCGTCTATATTTCTAAGCCCCATTCTTTTTACAAGCTCATAACCTATACATTTTTCCCCAATTAGCGAGGCCCGGCTCGGGCCCCCAGAGCTCCCGGGCCAGGGGCTACTGTACCCGGCAGTCCCCCCCATGTGGCGGCCCTGCTTGTACTAAATAATCCCCCAAAAAAAACATAAATGTGAAATAGAGGCCAAGTTCCTGCCCCCACAAAGAAACACTCCCTTCCTCAAAAATATCCCCTCCTAAAACCCCCCAAAAACGCCTTACCATTCTACACTCCAAAAAAGTAGTATGAGTTGGGGTATTAATTCAACCAAAAATATTTGCCAATACAAGAGATGATACAAGAAAGAAATGTCCAAGTTCATTACTTGGAAGACCTCATAGTTACTTACTAAGAACAGTAAAGACACTTCAACTGACCTTTAAAAACAACAATAAAAATACTTATATCCAGTTACTAAAATATCACTTTCCTCAACCAGGTATATTCTTAAACTTGGCAATGTTTTTTTTGTGCCGAAATTATCTTTAGAGAAAAACTAAACATTGCCAAGTTTAAGATTATACCTGGTTGAGGAAAGTGATATTTTAGTAACTGGATATAAGTATTTTTATTGTTGTTTTTAAAGGTCAGTTGAAGTGTCTTTACTGTTCTTAGTAAGTAACTATGAGGTCTTCCAAGTAATGAACTTGGACATTTCTTTCTTGTATCATCTCTTGTATTGGCAAATATTTTTGGTTGAATTAATACACCAACTCATACTACTTTTTTGGAGTGTAGAATGGTAAGGCGTTTTTGGGGGGTTTTAGGAGGGGATATTTTTGAGGAAGGGAGTGTTTCTTTGTGGGGGCAGGAACTTGGCCTCTATTTCACATTTATGTTTTTTTTGGGGATCTCATTACTTTTTTCTAAGTATTAAATAGAATTTAGTTGCCGCATACCTACTGGCTTTTGTACTTCATATAAAACCAGGGTCTTTGGATTCTGCATAAGGTTCTCCTTACTGCTTGATATTTGATACCAATAATCAACCTACATACATCTAATCACTAGACTAGAAAAGTTAGAAGCTCTTCCAGATGACATTACTCTAGAGGACAAATTGATTGCTCTCTTAACTAAACTATTACACTGTAAAACACAGGAACCTTATCCCGAGGATAAAGATCACAATAGGGAAAGTGCAGAAGGCCTTCAAGAAAAATATAAGAAACAAAGACGATACATTTTGGGTTTGTAATCCTAAACTTTGTAATTTAGATGGCTCGACTTTGAAAAACTTAGTATCTGCTTTGAAGTATATTATGCAGTGAACCCCTACGACTTTATTTACTACATTTAAGAAAGAAGTCACAACTGTTTTTGTTAAGATATGTCGAAATGTTTTTTAAAACATCAAATATAGGTTCTCCTTACCAAGACGATTCATTTGATACCCCACATGATGGGTTTCAGAAGGAATGATGGCATTTCGATGGAACAAAAAGTAGAAAACGTCATAGGTAATATGACACTCCCGTATCAAGACCTACCTGCGTGCCAAGTTTGGTCAAAATAGGCCAAACGGTGTGAATTTGTATAAGGAACAAACATACAGACAGACAGCTGAAAGACCTTTTTTACCTAGCCTAGTGCATTCCCCGGACCAAGGCCTACCTGTGTGCCAAGTTTGGTCAAAATCGGTCAAATGGAGTGAATTTGTGTAAGGAACAAACATGCAGACAGACAGCTGATAGACGATTTTGACTAGCCTATGAAACTACCCGGAGAAAGACCGACATGTGTGTCAAATTTTGTCAAAATCGGTTAAACGGTGTGTATTTGTATAAGGAACAAACAGACAGACAGACAGCTGATAGACAATTTAACCTAGCCTATGATTCTCCCCGTATCAAGACCCATCTGTGTCCCAAGTTTGGTCAAAATCGGGCAAACGGTACGGATTTGTAAGAGGAACAAACATACAGACAGCTGGTATAAGATTTTTACCGAGCCTATATGCGTCTAATTGTTTCTTAAAACATCAAATATAGGTTCTTCATACCGAGACAATTCATTTGATACCCCACATCATGGGTTTTGGACGGAATGATGGGTTTCCGAAGGAAGTACAAAACTGGCACGCCCCCGCCCCGGAAGCGGAGTCAATCACAACTTTTCGCGATTTTTTCCTTAATAACGTCTTCATATCTATCTTCATGCAAAATTTCAAGTCTCTAGCATCATGGGAAGTGCCTAATAATTTTGATGAGTCAGTGAGTGAGTGAGTCCTATAAATCCCGATTTTCGATCGCTTATATCTCAGAAACTATTCGATGTAGAATTATGAAAATTTCCAGTTTTACTCACATCTAGTAGTATAATACCTGTGTAAAATTTCATAACTTTATCTTTACCTGGTTGAAAGTTATGAGAGGGTAAAATCGGCTCTAAGGCCGCCTGTATTATACACACAGTATGCTTAGGCCGGAACTTGGCCTGGTGCGCTACCGTGCGCCTTGATTTGAAGTGAACGTTGAGCACGGGGATTACCAAGATGAAGGCAGTCGGTGCTCGATAAAAATAATTAAATAAAACTGTTTTGTTTTAAAAAAAATATTTTTGCCATTGTTTTGGGTTGATTTCATCAGGACTATAAAACCAAAACTTTCCGAATAAGTAACGTAATAAATGCTTTCTTATTTTGTAATTGTTTTTGTTTATGGTACATTTCTATGCTAACACTCTGCTCTTATTTATCTAATTTTCTCTGCTTTTGACCTGTATTGTTAAATTAATTATCTTGTCTATGCATCACAAATGCATACATTGCATGGCAAAATACTTTTATTCACCAAATTTGTTGAAATATGCTTTCTGTTAATCTCATTGTAAAAAAAAGTAAATATTTTTTATTGCTAGCATAATATTCCTGTCAATATAATAAACATATTTAATATTTGAAAACAATAAAATCTGGATAATAATTATTTACTTCCTCTGCATTCAGAAAAAATATTCAACTGAACCCTAGCAAAAGTTGAATGAACGAATGTAAATTTATTTTATACGTATATACTTATGTTTAACAAAATAATTTTTAATAGAACAATTTACATAGGCCTGGACAGTGTCCATCAGCCAGAGTGCACAAAAACAGTAACTACCGTAAGATGGGGTCACATTAGAACAGTGTGGTGAAATTGGTACAAATCTAGACTGCAAATATTTTTATTATTTCTTTTTTATAATATAAAAAAAAAATGAAAATATAAACCTATGTATTATGTAGGTTTATATTTCCTACCCCTAAATATGTCTATTAAAAATATTTCCACAGAATGAAGAGCCTACAAAGCCGTTCGTTACCTTATGATCTTTCATGGTCCTCTCTGTGATTTACTTGGAGATTATCATGAATCGATCAGGAGAGTGTTGAGTTTCTTGAGAGCTACATATCTCTTTTATTAAATATAATAATAATTTAATTAATAATACAAATATCAAGGCATGACATGTTTTCATTAACCATGGTTTCCTATATGTGTGTGTGTGTGTGTTCATGAGTATTTGTGTGTGCAAGCAGGTACATATTTGTACGTATGTGTGTGAGAATATATGTATTTTATAATTAGAGTTATTCTAGTTTTGTTTAAATTATATATATTTTGTTGTACTCTTTGATTGCTGCTTTGAGCATGTGCGTATATAAGGGGGGGGGCTGAGGGGGCTGCAGCCCCCAAAATTTTGATTTGATCGGTAAAAATTTGATAAAACTCTTAAAAATAAATTAAATAAGATCATTTAGTTCATAAAACATATTCTATTTCGGGTGTAATAGCGTTTAAGTTGGCTAAAACTCTTCCAAGATCTAAATTGTTAGTATTCCATGCACCGGAAATAGTCTCAGCCCCCCCCCCGAAATTTTCCCCACCGAAATTATTTTCTATATACGTCCATGGCTTTGAGTTTTACATTTTATATAGTCATTATATTACAATGGAGGAAACAACGACCCGCATGGTATGGCGAAAAAAAAAATAATAAAAAAAAAAATAAATAAAAAAATGTCTGTTCAGGAAATCACTTTTCTGACTGATTTCTTACTTTTCTTTCTGAAATATGCCCTAAAAAATTTGAACTCCAGCAAACTTTTATATTTTTGTGTCAATTTCACAAATAATTTAATTTATGTGTTACTTGATCTTAAGGGCACACAACTGGGATTTCCCATACTTGAATGATGCAAGCAAAATAAAAAAAACTTATAAAGGAAAATAACTAGAACACGTAAATATACAAAATAACTACAGATGACTAATAAATTCGTACTATATAACTTGAAAAAAAAAACGAAAAGAACAAACATAAAACAGCAAGTATAAAATTAAAAACATAAATATGATTCGTTTAATATTTAATTCTAAAAAAAAGTGTGGTAAACTTTTTTTCTCTCTATTTATTTAGTAAAGATGAAATGTAATTAAAGAAATGATGAAAAAATACTAAAATGTTGCTTTCTTTCTAGAGAAGTTCATTTCTAAAAAATGACGTGTTGCTAAAATTTAAGAATTTTAGTGAAGTACTCAGTATAATTTGCCTTAATGTTTAAATAATTGTTTAGATAATCTTTTATTATATTAATCTTATTTTAGAAGTATTAGAATGTTAAATAATATTTATTTTGTTGTTTATTTCTTTTTCGTTTTTTTTATTTGCAGATGATCACCGCTGTTACTAGTTATGTAATCATTTTAATGCAGTTCGGACCTAAGTTAATTGTGTAAAGCAGTTATCAATAATTATAACAAAGTTAAATAAATTTGAAGTGTGAAATTGTAATTACTATACTATATTAAAAAATAAGAATCCTTTTTTAGTAAGGTAATTTTATTAAAGACATAGCCTTAGATATCTCAGACAATCAATATACTATTAATAAAAAACAGACTTTTATCCTTCATCTTCTCTATCATCCTGCTTTGTATCTTCACCACTTTTCATCACCGAGACGCCTTAGTGAAAGTCAGCTAAGCATCATGATCCCAAGCCAGCGCCCTCATGTAGTTCAGACTCGTTGCCTTTCTCCATCCAAGGCTGGAGATTTGGTTCATCAATAGCCATCTAGGTCTCCCTCGTGGATGACATCCAATGAGTCGAACCCGCAGTGCAAAATGCTTTTTCTTACAGGCACGTACTCTATGACCACCCCTTATCTTCTCATTCCTGTCTGTACTTGCCTGTACATGTCAAGCTTGCCACTCTCTGGAGGTACTTCATTTCTGCGGCTGTAGTCCTAGTCCAGCATTTGTTCTTTAGAACCCAGCTTTCACTTCCCTACAGAAGGCTACGTTATGTAGGGGAGAAGGAGCGGGTCAAATGAACTTTGCCAATATGGAGACGGGATTATCAACGATTTGGGTTGAAAAGAGTTTTGATATAACCATGAGGAAACGCGTAATACTTATGTTAATGGCATAATTGCTATGTGTTTCCACTCACTCAAGGTTCTATCGAAACTCTAGTCAATCCAACTCGTTGATAATATAGATCACTGGTTTTTCGGTGGAAAATGGGCAGATATGCAATTTAGCATCTTATTCAGTTCTAGATAAATCCCAAAGACGCATTTTCCTAGCAGAAACAAGAACAGCACAAAGGACACAAGCAACACTAAGAACTCAAATAACAAATAATGAAAAGAAATCTCCTAAAAAACACAAATCTGCAGGTAAATTGCGTTGAAAACAAAAAGTAAACAAGACGGTTACTACAACGGGCAATAGAATTGCTCATAGGAATAGACCAATAGAAATAGATATGCTGCGTTGAAGCTAATACTTGAGTACCAAAGGACCTAATAAAAAATGCAGTTTAAAAGGGTGACTGCGGTGAAAGATTTGGGTATTCACATGGATTCTGCGCTAACGTTCAAAAATCATGTTGACAACGTTTGCAAGAAGTCTGTGAAGACATTGGGTTTCCTGTGGAGAAATGCTCGGGACCTTAAGGATAAACAGGGATTTTCTGCACTCTACACCAGCCTGGTGAGGTCCCAGCTGGAGTATGCCACGGTAATCTGGCGGCCGTATATAGCTGAGGATATCAGCAGACTCGAGAAAATCCAGAGAAGGTTCCAGCGATTCCTCGAGAGAACAATTTGTTCTGAGACCGCTGTGTCTTTAGAACCCTTGGAGATCCGAAGACAGCGTGCGGACCTTCTATTCATCTATAGATTATTACAAGGAGAGCTGGACTGTCCCGAACTCCTCGCATCAATTCATTTGCACGTTCCTCCAGTCAGGCTAAGAAGATGCAGTCAATTCGTACCGGTACAACACAAGACTCGGCACTCAGCATTTAGAGATGTAGTGTCTAGGTGTTGTCGGATTTGGAATGGTACTATTACTAACAAAGACCTTTTTAATGGTGAAATTTCCAAAAAATATCTGAAGTCGGTTAAAATGAGTATATAGCTGAGACTTTATTTTATATATTTATTTAATTTGGATTTGATTTTGTTTTGCTAGTACTGTTATATATATTTATTATTTTTAATTTCTGTTTGACTACAATTTGATTGGCCGAGACTGTAATTGTTGTAAATTATAAATAAATAAAATAAAAACCAAGACGAAGGATATCGGTGGTGAAGAAGAGGTCTCAGGACGATTCCTAGGCCCAGACAGTCCGGTTAATTAAGATCTGTCGTTTACTCAACAAAACCTGTCATTTACCTACACATTTTATAAACCTCTGGAACTGCCTTCACAAAACAAAGTTCTTTCATTTTAAAATTCATTATAACTTACATCGCTCAGGTGCGACATAGTGCCGTCACCAATCTCGGTCTACTTCTGGACGATATCCGGCCAACTTTTCATATCTGACCTCCAGGGTTCTTCCCCAAGTCTCTCTTGGCCGTCCAGTCCTTCGCTGATCTCGGTGTTCCATTCTAGGCCACAGTCAAGTAATTTTGGTATAATCTACAAATACTGTTAAATTGTCAGACTGGACGGCATTTGTGTATTGCTCTGCTGTAACCTGTTCCCAGGCCCTTCTGATGAAACGGATGAGGTGCTCCCTGTAGACTAAATCTTTAATGTGTCCTCATGCGAAGAAATTCAAGGTCGTAAGGTCTGGAAATGGAGCCGTATCCGACTCCGGCTGGGAATTTACCAATGTCGGAAGCCCTCTTATAGAGGGCTGGACAACCGTCACCTTGGAACCAGCTGCCCAATCTCTCTGCCAAAAGGGCTTCCTCCAAGAACAGTGATGGTTCATTATCGGGGAATGCGTGAAAAGACTACGTTAAGTCGAGGGGTCAAAAAATGAACCTATTATTTCATTTTTCCACTCAAAATCAGAGACATACTTACTTCAATATTTTTGATCTGATTTTTGAGACGGGAATTGGGGTGAGAGGGTGAGGGAAGGGCGGATAAAACAAAATCTTTACTGACTTTTATATATGTAAGTATTTTAGTTGTTTCCTTTTTTCACGGAAAAGAAGCAAAAACAAGATATATGCCAAAGGACTTTTTTCCTATATTTTTTTGTCTTGCAAGGATTCCTGAAGTTTGGCCGTTTTTTGGGAGGGGGGGGGGGGGGTTCTCCTTTATATATTGTTCTTGTTTTTGATTTGGCATTCTCCAGCGGTCGGTTTTTTTAACGTTTTATTTCGCAGAAATACCACTCTTCTTCATCAGTCAGTAGTTATCCATATTCTTTAACATTTTTATTTTTATTATTATTATTTAAAAAGAAATGTTTAAAAAGAGTAAAAAAATATATGGACAACTCTCTGATGAAGCAGAAAGTAATTCCTTCGAAAAATTCCGTTAAGAAACCAACCGCTGGAGAAGGCCGTTTAAAAAACAACAATGGTTTTCCCAATTGAAGAAACCTCATCGCACACACGTATATATATATATATATATATATATATATATATATATATATATATATATATATATAGGGTGTCCCAGTATATGTGTCCACCCCCTTTTCCTTCTAGAGTTGTTGGAATTTTGATATGAAACTTGGTAGGTCTTAGTTCATGTTGCATGAGGTTTCTTTTGAAGGTTTAGTTGACTTTGTAACATTCTCCAGTTTTTCTCCAGCGCATCTAACTCTTGTTTTTCCAATGGCAGCAGGTATTTTTTTTATGACGAATTCTGATAGAACATTTAATTTTAAGACTAATTTATTCCGAGACATCTTGTGATTCGACACACCGTTTGCGCGTAAAACGCAAAAAACTGAAACATATCGCCCTTTTGTAGACAAATTCCTATTTATCACTGAAACCAAGCCTTGTACGTAAAAATACCTCAATGTAAACGTTGTAGCCTATTAATTTTCCTTTCAGATGATACCAAGATCAAAGTTGTAGATTAAATATTTAACGGGGTATTATGAATGAAAACACAGGCAAATTTTTGTTTGAAGTGTGTCAGGATTAAAAAAAAAAAAAAAAAATGTGAGAAAAAAAACAATATGCCGAAAAGTATGTATATATATATATATATATATATATATATATATATATATATATATATATAAATATAAGTACAAGGTCTAATTTAATAAAAAAGAATAAATAAAACAAAATTAGAAAGGTAAATAAAGGAAGGAAAAAAAAAAAAAAAACATTTCCTGACTCCCTAAGGAAAGCACACCTTTCACCGGGAACATGGGATGAGTGGTTGTGCGTTGCTTAACATAGTAGGGCGCTGACGACCGTGAGGTTTTTCGCCCCATATTTTCTAAACAAACAAGATCAAAGTTGTAGATTAAATATTTAACGGGGTATTATGAATGAAAACAAAGGAAATTTTTTTGTTGTTAGTTTTATGATATAATAATTTCATATGGAAAAATAAATTTATTCTGTTCTGTTTTGTAATAATTTTTATATACTTTTTTCATAAAGTAAATAAGTACTTTTTTTTTATTGTTTATATCAGCTACTTTTTTTTCTATTCATATCGATTTTCTGAATTGTTACTTTTTAAAACTTTTAAGGTATATTTTTCATTCATAATATCCCGTTAAATATTAAACCTACAACTTTGATCTTGGTATCATCTCAAAGGAAAATTAATAGGCTACAACGTTTGTATTGTGGTGTTTTTACGTAAAAGGCTTGGTTTCAGTGATAAATAGGAATTTGTCTACAAAAGGGCGATATTTTTCAGTTTTACGCGCAAACGGTGCGTCGGATCAAAAGATGTCTCAGAATAATTTAGTCTTAAAATTAAATTTTCTATCAGAATTCTTCATAAAATATACCTGCCGCCATTAGAAAATCAAGAGTTAGATGCACTGGAGAATAACTGGAGAATGTTACAAAGCCAACTAAGCCTTTAAAAGAAACCTCATGCAACATAACTAAGACCTGACCAAGTTTCATTTCGAAATTCCATCAACTCTAGGAGGAAAAGGGGGTGGACACATATACTGGAACACCCTGTATATATATATATATATATATATATATATATATATATATATATATATATATATATATATGTACACTTATATTAAAATTTGTTATGGATTCTGAACCCAAAGTGCACCTTTCTAGTTGGCACATTCAAATTGTGTCATCGAAAGGACGTCAAAAGCAGGTCTATTCCTGCGCGCTAACATAATTTCGCCCGATTTTTTCTGACTACTGCAAATTTTCATATATATATATATATATATATATATATATATATATATATGTATTGTTACAGTATGTTTATATAAATATGCACACCTCTTTGGGGTGGATATTTCTAGAAAGAATTTCTGGATTGGCTCATCGGGCCCATGCAGGCAAGGAGGAAACGCGCTAAAAAATATCTCTCTACTTATGATTTAGGAACACTAGAGTATTATCCAGTGATCTGGTCTACACTCGAAGAAGGCGAACAGGGTAATAATTTCTGATTCCACCTACACTCCAGGGCATGTGTGATGTTCCCCTATATACGAAGGAGCCGTTATCAGTAGGAAGGTTCCCGCGCTGATAAGAAGTGGCGGCAAATAGAAGGGGCGAAAAGGGGAGGGGGTGTTGTCGATACCTACCTTCCCCTATATCCCCTCCACAATTCTACCTTTCCCCTCTTCCCAACCGCAAACCCAAATACAAACAAAACCTAATACTCCGTTTGGAATACGCCAAATTAGCTCTTTCCAAATAAACTTGATGATACAATGTCCAAAAATATAATCCTCATAATTGAATACATTAAAAATAAATGAAATGGATATACTGGGCATTTTGTACTTATAAATTTTGAATCCTCAAAATACTTAATACCAAAGCAAATTGCAAAAGTGTCTGTAGAATTCAATATCTGGCAGAACCTTCCAAATTTTTCATTTAATTTCAACTGCATTGTCTTTCTTCAGGCATTTAGCTGTTATCCGCCGTGCCATGCTGCACCTACTTTCTGCATCTAGAAAAGAAAAAAAAAAAAAAAAAAGTAATATTAACATCTAATAACGCAAATCTGTAACTTTTCGGGTTCACAGTTTTAGCGCGGTTCCTCCCTCCCCCATAGGGAGGAACCCCGCTTATAAGGTTGATACAATGAAACAATCCGGAAGTGCCGACAAGAAAATTTCGCGTTTCAGAACCCCTAGAGACCGAAAATAACGGTGGTTCAAATTTGTATATATATATATATATATATATATATATATATATATATATATATATATATATATATTTGTCTGTTCGCTCATTTCTGGCTTCCCTGATGGTCCGATTTTGATGAAATTTGGTACAAAAATCTGTCGTCCAATTTGAAAGGTCAAGTTCGTTAACCAGCAAAATCCGCCCACTGGAAGATAGCGTTTGGGGCGAAATTGGCGCAAAAAAAATCGTAAAGCTTACGTTTTTGAGTTCATAAGCTTGTAAGTACTCTTTTTATAGGCTTCTTGGGCTAGGAAAACGAATGGAACCATTTTGAAGGCGATAGCTTTAACCGTTTTCGAGAAAACTGAAAAAATAATTTTTGAATGCCGTTTTTGGTGTGGGTACTTAGAATCATGGGATTCAGTTGAAACATTTACTGGATGTTCTACTTTCATTAAAACTAATATGTTGAAATTTTGGTTGCGTTTGGAGTTAAGGAAGGGTTAGAATAAAATATTTTATTAACAGACATAAAAAAGTTTTGGTAACTTTGTATACTTTCCTTAATATCTCGAAAAAGGTTGAGAATTTGGGAAACGAAAGAATACTATTAGAAAGCTTACTAAATGCTCTACAAAAAAGGTTCTAATAAAAGTTTTGATTAGGCGATGTCAATCGGAGAAATAAGTGCTTAAAACTTTAAAGTAATTGATTTCGCTTATTCGAACTGTTCTTTTTGTCTTTGATTTTGATACTTAAAATTATGGGATTCAGTTGAAACATTTTCTGCATGTTTGAATTTCATCAACACTAATATGTTAAAATTTTGGTTACGTTTGGAGCTAAGGAAGGATTAGAATAAAATATTTTATTAACAGACATGAAATGTTTTGGGAACTTCGTATACGTTCCCTAATTTCTCGAAGACGGTTAGGAATATTGGTAAACGGAGGGTTACCATGCGAAAGCTGACTAAATGTTCTACAAAAAAGATTCTGAAACAATTTTTGATTAGGCTATGTCAATCGGAGAAATAAGTGCTTAAACTTTGAAGTGATTGATTTCGTTTATTCGAACGGTTCTTTTTGTTTGTTTTTATTCCTTGTTATTTTTTAATTGCTTAAAGTTGGATAATGTATTTTACAATAAAACAGATTAATTAAAATAAGAAAAACAATTCATTGTTAAAAATATATCAGGCTGTACCGTATGAAATGTCAGTTTTGGATTTGTCGATTTCCTTCAAATGTCTTGAAACTGTCGAGGCTCCTACTCCGAGTTCTTTGGCATATTCCCTAGTGTTTTTAATTGCTTATAGTAGTCAAATGTATTTGTCAATAAAACAGGATACGTATAATTAGAATCAATATTTTGTTTGTTAGAATTCGAAGATGCCGTATGAATATCTAGATTACAGTACTGGTGTTGATTTCGTTCTTTAGAATTATTCTTGGTATTCCCTATTTTCATCTGTTACCCATAGTTTTTTATTGTTAGTAGGTTTTTCTTATTGATTATAGAATATAAATCTATTTGGCTATAAAACAGGATACGTAAAATTAGTGACAATATTTCGGAGATTTTTCCTCTATTTTTATCCACTAGATAGGCTTTATTTTGAATATTATTCTATATAAGTTTTATTCAGCAGGGGATTCTGATGAAATGTCGTGTTTTTGCTGTGGATTTTAAATACGATGTATCTAAGATTGGATAACATTAGCGAGTCTACATAGTTAAGAACCGACGACGGAGGATTACTTCTTGCTATGATTTAGTCTACATATGTATATTAAGTCCTAAATCCAAAAAATAAACTTCACAACGGTTAGATACTATGAGCGAATATGGCGGTTCAATGCCCGTAGAAACAAGGGGGCCGCAGGAAATTTACCTGCCAAGAGTTAATCCTCAAGAGCTGTAAATATACCCCAGGTATCTGCCGACACAAATACAAAGCCTAGGCGGAGAGCACCCCAAAAACACAGATCCAAACATAGGTTATATACTAAATATTCATAAAGACTACTTAGTTGTAAACCGATTCATCAATTAGCAATCAATAGTTTTCAACAAAGGTTATATACTAAATATTGATAAAAAGTATTTATTAGAAAAAAAAACAATATTCCACAAGACTTGTTTTTGGTCCATTTGTGTCTACTCCATAGACTTAATTAGGTATATTATTCTATTGTAGTTGGGCAACTAAACTTTGTTTTATTTTGTTAAATAAAGTTTTTTTTCTTGACTTGTTATTCGTCAAGACTTTTATTTGGCCTTGTGTATTTACTAGATAGGATTTATTCGGCATATTATTCTATATAGGCTATATTAGGCAGGGTATTCTACTCAATCTTGTGTACTTCTTCTTGATCCTTCTGTACATGGGCGTATATAAAAACAATTTCGGGCGGGGGGGGGGGCTGAGACCATTTCCAGGGTATGGAATACTAAATATTTAGAGATTGGAATAGTTTTAGGCAACTAAAACGCTATTACACGTAAAATAAAATATGTTTTATGAACTAAGTGATCTTATTTAATTTATTTTTAAGGGTTTTACGAGAAGTTTTTATCATCAATTCAAAATTTCGGGAGGGGCTGCAGCCCCCTAAGCCCCCCCCCCCCCCTCATATACGCCCATGCTTCTGTATCCTCTAGAAAGGCTTTATTAGGCATATTTTGTATTGATTTATAGAGCTTTGCTTTAGAATGAGAGCCAGATTCTGTAATTTCCGCTTCTGTGTAAAAGTTAGCTACTGTCGGTGTCCCTGACGCCTTAATATCACTTTTATTCGAGATGTTCGAGAGGATTTTGACAATTTTCACGAGATATATATAAAAAAAAAAAAAAGTTTATTTATTTTCTAAGCTTATTAAATGGCACTAGGGACATGAACGGAACCGCGCTAAGATGCTGCAGTTCCTGCGAGTCAGACTTTTTAAACCTTGACCTCAGAACTTGACCTAGTCTTTTCCTAGTGCATTCACTGTATCAAGACCTTCCTGTGTGCCAAGTTTGGTCAGAATCGGTCAAATGGTGTGGATTTGTATGAGGAACAAACATAGAGACAGACAGCTGGTAGACGATTTTGACCTAGCCTATGACAATTCCCATATCAAGACCTACCTGTGTGCCAAGTTTGGTCAGAATCGGTCAAACGGCGTGGATTTGTATGAGGAACAAACATAGAGACAGACAGCAGGTAGACGATTTTGACCTAGTCTATGACACCCTCCGTATCAAGACCTTCCTGTGTGTCAAGGTTGGACAAAATAGGTTAAACGGTGTGGATTCCGTGGACATTGATGGAGAGAGAGTGGGTGGGTGACGCTCGATAGGGTGAGGTCTTCAGGATTTTGATGAGTGGAAAGTTTAGGGTGAAAACGATGGAATCTGGGTAATATAACATCTTTAACTTGTGGGATATTGAGGTCTTTATGGAGGTAGAGGTTGAAAACATAGAACGGAGCATTGAATTGGACTTTGAATTGGAATGTTCGGATGTGCCTGATGTTCGATGTTTTCGGAGTCCTCCAAAGTACTGATCCGTACGTGCCAATGGGTTGCATTAGAGATTCGTTAAGGATCAGTTTGTTTTCTGTCCTTAAATATGATTTGCGGCTCAACAGCTTGTAGAGTTGTCCAAATCGTCTTTAAGTTCCTATCTTTTAAGTTTTAAGTGATGATGCCGGGTAAGTCGGAAGTCCAAGTGTAGTCCGAGGTAGCGAACTGTATCAGAAGAGCGTAATGGGGCGTTATTGAAGTGTGCTCGTGGACAGGAATTGCGCCTCAGGGTTAAGGTGATGTGATGGCATTATTCGTCTTTCACCTTCAAGTGGGACTGAAGATTCTGCGACGCAGTGTTAGGATTTGGACGGGATGCGAGGATACCTGTATTGTCTGCATAGGTTGCTAGAAGGGTGTCGGGACTTGTTGGAACATCGGCTGTATACAGGGTGTAGAGCACAGGGCCCAGAACACTGCCCTGGGGAACTCCCGCTTCCAAAGGGTAATTTTCTGAGTACTCTGATTTTTGACGGACCCGAAAATGCCTTTTGGATAAGTAGTATGAAGTATAGAGGATTTTTCGGGTGGAAACGTTGGAATCTGGACAATATAACGTCTTTAACAAGTGGGATATTGAGGTCTTTATGACGGTTAAGGTTGGAAACATACGTGTAGACGGAAACATTGATTATGGTTCTTAGGACTTTGGATTAGAATATTGCGGAAATACTAAAGTCAATAGATAGGAGTGGCTTTAGGAGATGTCATGGCCTTTGGATGGATTGATAAAATAGCGTGGAATCCGCCGCGTATCCGCCCCCAAGCTACGCCCACCGACTTACGCGGCTCTACCTTTGCGGGTAAAGGTCAGTTCTATCGGTCTGACGTCAATATACCCCCCCTCCCACTTATTTATCAATTCTATTTAATTTTGTCCTATTTGTCTTTCTGTGACGTAACTAGCAAACAATCCCATTTACGCGCGTTCCTTCATGGTGAGGAAAACCAATTATGTTATGGACCCGAATATACAATCTGGAAGAACAGACGAAAAATTTTGTCGTCTATTAATGTAAATATAATATAATTGAAAATAGGTGTATGTGGATTTAGCCTTAATCATTAAGAAATAATAATATAATCATGGCCTGCCTGCAAACGAACACAACACACACGTATAGAATTTATCTCGATATGTCAAGCTCACAAACGAGAATTTATCTGCGCTTTTATTATACATTATAATGTATGTAATGCATTTACTTGTGTATAACAACACATATAATAAAATTGTAACGGATCGCTGACTGTACATAGACTGTATATGGGAAAAAATATTATTCGGGACATTTTTGTCTGTTTATCTCGAAAGCGATTGAGAAATCATGGTTATTGAAATTGCAGCAACGAAAGAGCGTCTTTATCAACCCGGGAGCAGCGACGAAAGAGCGTCTTTATCAGCCGCACCATTGCGGGAGCAGCAACTAAAGAGTGTCTTTATCAGCCCGCACCATTCCGGGAGCAGCAACGAAAGAGCGTCTTTATCTGTCCGCACTATAGCGGGAGCAGCAACGAAAGAGCGTCCTTATCAACCCGCACCATTCCGGGAGTAGCGACGAAAGAGCGTCCTTATTAACCCGCACCATTCCGGGAGTAGCGACGAAAGAGCGTCTTTATCAGCCCGCACTATAGCGGGAGCAGCGACGAAAGAGCGTCTTTATCTGTCCGCACTATTGCGGGAGCAGCAACTAAAGAGCGTCTTTATCAGCCCGCACCATTCCGGGAGCAGCGACGAAAGAGCGTCTTTATCAGCCCGCACTATAGCGGGAGCAGCAACGAAAGAGCGTCTTTATCAACCCGGGAGCAGCGTCTTTATCATTCCGGGAGCAGCGACGAAAGAGCGTCTTTATCAGCCGCACCATTGCGGGAGCAGCAACTAAAGAGCGTCTTTATCAGCCCGCACCATTCCGGGAGCAGCGACGAAAGAGCGTTTTATCAGCCCGCACTAAAGCGGGATCAGCAACGAAAGAGCGTCTTTATCAGCCCGCACCATTCCGGGAGCAGCGACGAAAGAGCGTTTTATCAGCCCGCACTAAAGCGGTATCAGCAACGAAAGAGCGTCTTTATCAGCCCGCACCATTCCGGGAGCACCAAAAAAAGAGCGTCTTTTTCAGCCCGCACTATTGCGGGAGCAGCAGCGAAAGCGCGTCTTTATAGCCCGGACCATTGCGGGAGCAGCGAGGAGGGAGCACCTTTGCCAGCCCACTCCAGTGCGTTAGTAGCGGAAAAAACGTTTTGCGGCGAAACGAGTTTTTCTTTATAACTAAGCTTCAAAAATGAGAACGAGATCTTTTTGTCTGTAATTTCTATCGGAAAACAGAGAGAGTAATTAGTTCCTACTAAAATCGACGGGGACGATTTCTGCACAATACGATAATTTACACCCAAAAATATTGTTTTATTTGAAATTTTATTCTAGCGGGTATTTGTTAACTGTAAAATCTTTTAATGCCGTAAAAATTTCCATAAACGTAAATGCTCTGTTCCCCAAAATGTCTTCTCTAATTATTAGAAGTAAGTAACGGACTTCAGAGGACTAATTGAATGACTTTCTTTGTGTTGTTGCTTTGGCTTATGGATTGGAGTTTGGAAAGGGTCTTTGCAGAAAGAGTGTCGAGTAAATAAGGGGGCATCCACCCCTTGAGAGGGGGGTTGGGGCGGTAAATTCAGACGGCCAGGGGTAAGGTCTATTGATTGGCCTTGAATGGCTCCACGGTCTCAGCATCCCAGGATGGGTATATGTATGGTATGTATCATTAATTAGTGTTTGTGAATAGCTTTTTGGAAGTGAAAGGATCGGTATTTTTGAGTGATATTTGGTTTGGATGATTAACTCGCCAAGCTGGATTTAGAAAACGCAGCGCTTTGCATGCTGGTGTGTTGCTATCACGACAATACTTCAGACAGAAGGTACAGCTTCATATATATCCAAGAGCACCTACCAACTCTGAACCTTATTTAACAACAAAAGTGCCTCGCTTCGAAAAACGCGCCTTTCTGAGCTTTCATGGCTAAGATGAATGGACCTGCCATGACCTAATGTCGAACCGGCATTGCACACGAACTACACGAGCTCAGTAATTGTCATCCAACATCTTGTACCTACGTGTGAAGAAGGTGCTTAGTGACAAGTAAGTAAGCGAATAGGGAGCGCTTGTATTTAAGCGGCAAGCAAGCCCCCCCCCCCCCCCCCCCCAACCACGATTCTACTATGAAGCTGTCCCTTTCTTCCTTCGGGTACGCATACCAAGTGTCAAGGTACAACTTAGTAGGCGTAGTAACTTCTAATTAACTTTCGCGGTGTTGTTCCTCCCATCTTTGTGTCTGTTCGTTTTCTGTAATAAAACATTAAATTATTCGGATTTAATCCTATTGAAACTTTTGCACCCTACCTTTGTACTTCTTCAGATCCACTATCTGGCCTACAACTGCTTACCTTCCTTCAATTCGTCGACTTCATCTAAAATTGTCGATAACACAACGATTGAGTAATGTGTGAATACCTTTCTCGACACAGCATACTCTAAACGGATTTCTTGCTGGCAATGAGTTTGACAACACACCAACTATGAAAGAGTACTTGTCACTTGTCACTAAATAAGTTTAATGAAAGTAACAAGTACTAAGCTCAAGAAAACTAAACCTGAAAGGGGTGATTCTGAGTACATATCCCAATTTGGTGAATAAATTTCCCCCCCAAAACTAGGATTTGATATTTTAATATTCACTGACGGCGAAAGCTGTCCTCTATATAATGTAATCGCCACTTAGGACAACACCTTCCGTTTGGATTTTCTGTCGCCAACCTTATTCTTCAGGTAATTAGGTTCCTTCCAAAACAGTGAATACGATTGTTCCTGAACTAAAACACATTGCAAAAATCTCGCGAACTACCGTCCGATAACCTTGCCAAGTTAATTGTCTAAAGGCCCATTTACACTTTGATTAGTGCGAGTGAAAGTGATAAGTGATTAGTGGTTCCTGTGAGTGATTTAGTGCTTAGTGTTTAGTGCGAGTAGTGTCCACTGTTTTAACAGCAAGCATTATGGTCAGACAGCATCAAATACATGTTGAGGTCCTCTTGCAGTTGTAAGAAATCCTTAAGGAAGTTTTAAACGCGGTGGTGTCTGAATGTGAAGAACTCGTGGAATCAGAACAGCCAAGACCAAGAAGACTATTGCAACAAAAGTGGATAAGTAGAAGAGACATTGATGGCGCGAGCTATCAACTCCTTATGGAATTGGCTTCTGAAGATACCATGGAATATTACTATACTATCAGGATGGCTGAAGAGTCATTTAATACATTACTAAACCTAGTCGCACTCGTCATACAGAAATCAGATATATTTATGAGACCTGGTGTGCCAGCAAAAGAGAAATTGTAAGGTTATTTTATGCCTGATGGCAGTCATAAAATATGTCCCAGTGTGTTTAGGAGAGGCTACTAAATAGAAAAATAGAACGTGCTTCTATTCACTGTTTAGTAATCACTTGCACTTGATTACTAATCACTCGCACTAAACAATTACGTTCCACGCGTGTTTTGTACTAATCACTAAAAACCTGCTCTTAACACTCGCACTCGCACTAATCAAAGTGTAAATGGGCCCTAAGACATTCATCCGTTCTATGTCTGCACTGCTTTACTTCGTCCTTTGCTCTATTTCCTACTTTCCCCACCCCCTTGCTCTTTATCTCCTATCTTGTAAAAGATAATACCTCTTCCAATTTCTTGGGTGCAGCACGAGTCACGTTTCGGGGGAGGCATGTTGCACGGTCGCTGAATTATTCAAACAGAACCGACTCGAAACGGATTTAATTAAAATTTAACGAAAAAAAAAACGATACAATTTCACCACACTAAGAAACTTTCCCTTTTGCTGTCCTCTAAATCCTTACTAGTGGAGTCCTTGTATTATTTTATGATAGTAGTAACCAATTTTCTGGCCTCAGGCTTAAAAGCTAATAGTTTTCATTATAGCTCAAAATTAGCGAATTTCTTATTAAATATAATTTAGCATCTCCGCGAATAAATACAATACTACTGGTTAGTATGCCCCAAGAGTACTGGTGTTTTAGGGATGTAGCAATTGAGGATACATCCAAGAAATAATTTTTGAAAAATGTCTTTCAATCTCTATCGATTCTGCCTACTAGATATAGAAAAGTATTCCCTTTAGAATATTTATATATTTATTTAATAAGTTGACGCGGATGGGCATGCAACTTTCAACAAATATTGAAGATATAAAGAAAGTAAAAAAAAAAAAATAAAATAAAAATATATATTAACTCGTAGGCTTCCACGGTCCCAGTCATTACAAATATTATAGTCTTCTGGTATTGACCATGTCACAAATTTCTTTGCCGACGTTTCGCTAGTCATACTGCCAGCTTCCTCAGGGCTTAGTCTGAGACTGCAAGATATGTCAAATAATAAATAACCCCAAAGATAATTTACAGTTAAAATCACCAGGTGTCTACAGTATCCCATGCTCCTGCGGAAAAGAATACATTGACAGACAGGAAGATTGGTGTGCACTAGAATAACAGAACATATGAAGACGGTTAAGAATGGCAACATTGAAAAATCGGCGGTAGCAGAACATTTTTCTAACACTAATCATGCTATCCAGTTCGACCAAGTAAGCATTCTGGCGGCAATAAAAAATTATCAAGAACGGATCATAAGGGAAGCCATAGAAATAGTACGATGCCCGGAAAATTTCAACAAGGAAGATGGGTATAAGCTCAGCAAATTATGGCATCCGGTAATTGAACCTAGAGAAAAAAGAAAAAACGAAATTCAGCCAATCAATGATCCAGATGGAACCCACTAACCAGAATCAAGCAAGACCGGGACCAACCAATCAGGGACAGGGAAGAGCAGACTACGCCCGCGGATGAATACAAAGAGAGGTATTTATACAGAAGAACTAGAAGAACATCCTCATTCTCAGACTAAGCCCTGAGGAAGCTGGCAGTATGACTAGCGAAACGTCGGCAAAGAAGTTTGTGACACGGTCAATATCAGAAGACTATAATATGTGTAAAAATATATATATTCATATATGTCAAATTTGTTTCAACTGAACACGTCTAAGATGTCAGGTATAATAGTCAGTCAAAATCGTTTCTATACCTGTCTATCGGTGTAAGTACTTGGTATTGTGTCGAACGTAAGTTAGTGGGCAGTATATAATAAATTTAAGTACAATTTTTATTATTTATTTTATTGTTATACATAACATCTCTTTATATCAACAACCCTTTCCTTCCTTATTTAGCCATTAAGATGCGTTTCTTATTGCCGGTTTTTGTGATCAATTTAGTCAGAGAGTTTCTGTTATAATCTTTCAAGTAGGTTGGTCTTCTTTAATTACTTAAATATTTGTTCTTCTTATTGGCTCCTATCACCGACTAGGCCAGTCATATTGTATGGTAAGTCATAGTTTTGTCTCTGTAGTCGGAGAGCTGGTAACGCACTTTTTATGATGTGTTTTATGCACCTTGATATTTTGCTATAATGAATCTCTTGGGTAGATAAGAAGGTGTATATGTGCTACCGTGGAACACCAGGTGAAAGGTGCAAAAAAATATTGCCCAAAAATAGTGAATTATTCCGAAGCCAACTATCATCAATGTAAAATTAAGACAATTTTACAACGAATAATAAATAAGGCAGGCACTTTTAAGGGGGTTAAAATGTAAATAAAAAAAGTCCGTCACGCAAGAGCTGCATAAATAAGCACTTTTCTCAGAATTTGGGTAGTGTAGACTGCTTTCCAGTACAATTTGCTTAAAATATCCTACATAAATAAAATAAAAACATTAATAGTTCTTTTTTAAATTTGTAATGAGTAACCGATCAATTATTAATTTGCTTCCAGAGTTATGTTTACACATGGTACCTACTACACTACGTAATAAATACAAAAAACCTCATATTATCGTATTTTCATCTAACGCAGGAACAGGATACAGTCCCTCAAGTGGTAGAAAGCGCTCCTTGCGGCGGCTTTGTGAACCTACACCTGGCGGGCTTTTCTATTGAAATATATTACAAAGTAAACCCCCGCTTTCCGACGCTTTTTACAGCACTTCTATCTCATGAGTTAGCCTCGACGTATACCGCGTTCCGTTACAATACAGCTGAAATTACGACCGGTATGAGTATATTAGGAATTTGGGTCGGGAGTAAACCCCCCTTCTAATGAACCGATTTAGTTTATTTTTACAACACATATTTACCTGTGGATTACCACTACGAATGCCGAGTTTCGTCGAAATATACCAAAAATCACGGCTGGTAGTGGCGAATTGGTATTGTGGGTCCGGAGTAAACCCCCCCCCCCCTCCTAATGAACCGATTTAGTTCATTTTTATATCTCACTTTTCTCTCTATAATACCACTACGAATACCAAGTTTCGTTGAAATATAACAAATATTACGGCTTACATGGTCAAATTAGTGTTTTGGGTTCAGGGTTAACCCCCCCTTCCGGTGGACCGACTTTGGTGGTTAACGAACTCGTTCAATCGTTTGCTAATTGAATGCTATATACCAAGTTTCGTGACGAAAAAACAAAAACTCTGGCCGCTATCCTGTTAACAGACATATATATATATATATATATATATATATAGATATATATAAATTTTAACGGGGGTCATTTTCGGTGTCTACTAGGTAGGATCGATAAAGATTTGAAGAAATTTTTCAAAAATTCCGTCATGAGTCCAACCTCAATAGCTACTTTCCTTCGGAGGAAAGTGCTAAAAAGTACCTAGTTTTTATTTTTAATACTAAATCAAGTGCTTTATTCACGCTGGGATTTAAACAGCGTCTTCAATAAACATAATTGAAAATAATTACAAAAGGGCAGACACTTTTGTGGGGTTTAATTATCAGGAAACATGAAAATAAATGTTGCCTATGATAGACTGCAATACACTGCGCGTAACCGTAAGAATGTATTAAAGCACTGGGCAGTTGTGGTTGTTCTCTACACTCTCATTGATTCTTGCTCACATGATCTTGTACAGCTTACCGGTTTAAATGGTAGAGTGAATAAAACTCTCATTTAATATTAGAATAATAACAGTTTAGTTTTGTTTTTTTACTTGTTACCCCCCTTAAACGTGTCTGCCTTATTTATTATTTATTGTAAAATAGTCTTAATTTTACATTAATGATAGTTCTGAATAAAACTTTGTTTTTGGGAAATATTTTTTTGCACCTTTCCCCTATGCGCAGTACCTTAGCCAACACATATACATATACCTTCTTATCTACCCAAGAGGTACATAATAGCGAAATTTCTAGGTGCATAAAACACTTCATGAAACGTACGGTTACCGGCTCTTGGACCACTGTAAACAGTCTGTCAGTAGTTGTTTTATATATGGTCTTTAAAATATATATGGTCTCAAGAAAGATGATTTTTAATTTTGCCTCGAATTAAGCCGCACAAAATCTTAGATTTTTTCCCCGCGGAAAAGGAAACCGCGCGAATCGTAGCTACGTAGAATTCCACGTTAGGCCAACTTTGTCCTCCAGAATTACGGTTTCGGAAACAGTAGGAAAAGTGTTTTCTCTGCTTGATGCTTCCTACCATTAAACTGAAGAAACTTTCCGAGTGGAAAATTAGTATTTTAACTTACTGAAAGTTAATGCGTATTAACCCTAATGTAACATTCTACCCGCAGAACTTGGAGGGTCGAATCCATGTCTTACTTACTATTTCATTAAATAGCTTTTTGGGCAATAATTTATTTTATTATACCAGATTTATAAACTATCTTATTACTAGGGAACGGATGTTCATGTATTTACATATTTTTTTTTATGATTCTCAAATTGAAATTTTTGATGGAATTCTGCACGTTTTACGTGATTTTAAAGCATTTAAACAGGTTTTTATTTTACATATTTTGTCAAAAATCCATATTTCCGATAAATACATATTTTTCCTACATATTTTGACATTCTTTTTATTTTGTAATTGAAAAACTAGAGGGAAACCCGAGAAAGAATGCTTTGCCCATTAAATGTAGATCACTGTATCTTTTCTAATTGCAAGAAGCAAAGGTGCATAATTTTCGAAATGTACTCAATTAAACTCACTTATGTCGCTTGAATAATATAAGTAAACTGTCACATATTGGAAGGAAAAAACACATAAGTACCAGCCTTTTAGGGTTTCCTCTCAACCGGGGATGTAACTCAGTGGTAGAGTGTCTGCTTCGCATGCTGAAAGTCCTGGGTTCAAATCCCAGCATCTCCAAGTAAATTTTTTATTATTTTTTATTTATATATTAACAAAAATTTACACTTATACATCATCATACTTTATTTAAAAATATATGGTATTTTTTAAAAATTCCGTTTATAATATCTACATATTTTTTAAGTACTTTTTTTAATTTATTAATTATAGGTGCTCCGACTGCAATTGTATTCATACTTTTTAATTTTTAAGACTAATCCTCTGGGCCACTGAATAAAAGTAAACATTTTTAAAAATTCATTTGATTTAGATCTTCTTTAAAACAAAAATAAATTTCTTTCTATCAAATTTTAATGAAGGAAAAAAAAAATTGGATAAAGTTCGTGCATGGGGTGTTTAAATATATTGTATATTTGGTATTTTATACGAGATACCTATAGCTAGAACGCTAAGCCTATTGGTAGATTATTTACAACGAATATCAATGTGTGTATTTATATATATATATATATATATATATATATATATATATATATTATAATATCCTTGCAAGGATGAGTGACTGCCAGAAGAAGCCGGAGAGGAATCCGGCGAAATATTGCGATGAAAGGAGGAGCAAGACCGCTGGAGAAAGAAGCCGAGTTGCAGAAAACACATCTAATTCCCAGCGAAGCAGCTTGAAAGTTAACACATATATATATATATATATATATATATATATATATATATATATATATATATAATAATAGAAACTGATTTACATTAAATTGAGAGCAGAGAAAAAAAAATGTTAGAAAAAAATTAGGAACAATTAATACTTACAACAAATAACAAACTTACAGACTTCGATATAATTAAAAAATAGAATAATATGGGCTTCCTGACCGCTAGACTAAAATAAAAATATAAAAAAATTAAATTTTGATATCTTGTCTCGGTTATTTAAGATCCATTTCTAAAATATTGTTATTTCTTCGATATGTATGTATCATATAATTATATTTCTTTAATTTGCGAGTAATCGTTTCTGTGATAATTTTTGGTATTGTTTGTCTTACATAATAATAGAATTTTATTTTATCATTTTGGCAATAGCTGTTGCTTTATGAATGTAGTGGGAATGCAGGTCTGTGTTAGAGGATAAGAAAAAATAAATAAATAAATAATAATAATAATAAAAAAAATATATAATAAAAAATAAAAAACATAAATAAAAAAAAAAAAGAAATGCATAAAAAAAAAAAAAAAAAAAGGTAGGGCGCTAAAGACCTTCGGGGGTTCCACCCCCAAATATATCAAACAAACAAACATTTTCCAGGGACGTTTCATCTCAAAAAAATTGTTTACATCCATTTAGTTAATTTCATTAAATAAAATAGTCTGTGCACAAAAATCAAAATAAAACTTTACAGAAGTTATTGTACATCATATGGTCTAACTGGACTCATACCATTATATATATATATATATATATTACATACAGATTTCAGGAAATTTTTCGGAACTTCTTTCATTTGTGAATTCTCAATTGCTAACTTCTATAGTCTCAAAGTAACATTTAGATAATTTCACTTCTGTTCATTGAATGTTCAGACTGAAGGATCTTCACTATCCTTTTTTCCTTGTTAATACTGAGGTTTCCATGGTATTGATCCCGGACCTGATAAAAGAGAGAGAAAGACGAAATGATAGCTTTGATAAGGGTGATAGGAGGAGATGATATGAGCAACACTAGGCCAGTAGCCGAGCATGTCCGGAGATAGCCGACGGATCCCGAGTCTTTATGGGAGAAAACGTATTGATTACGGAGCGGCAGCGTCAGAGAGGACTACTATCTCTTTCTCTCTCTTCTCTCTGTCTCTCTTTCGTTCTCTTCTCTCTGTCTCTCTTTCTCTCTCTAATCTCTGTCTCTCTTTCTCTCTCTAATCTCTGTCTCTCTTTCGCTCTCTATCCTCTCTTACTTTGTCAGTCTCATTCTCTCATTTAGTCTCCATTCTTCTTTCTCTCTCAATATCTCATTGTGTCCCTTACCCATATACTTTCTTGGTCCTTTCTCTCATTCTCTTTCTGTCTCTATCTTACACACTCTTAAGTCCCGGGAAATCCCTGAAAGTCCCCCCCCCCTCTCTCTCTCACTCTCTCTCTCTCTTTCTCTCTCTCAACCCATTCTTTCTCTCACACACTGTCCACTAATCGCAATCTCTCTCTCTAGCTTGACATTTTTTTGTAAGCACCATCTCTAAGTCTCACGTGTGTGTCTTCCTCTTTCTCTGTTACTCTTTCTGTCCGTCTGTCACCCTCTCTCTCTCTCTTTCTCTGTCTCTCTCCCCCTCTTCTTCTTTCTATCTTTCGCACTCTTTTCCCCCTTATTTTCTCCCTTCCCTCTTCCATCTTCTTCTTCGTTCTCTACCTTTTACCACCCTCCTCTTGCTCTCACTTCCCCCTAATTCCCCCTACCACTCAATCCCCCTCTTCTTCTCTCTATCTTTCGCACTCTTTCCCCCTCATTTTCTCCCTCCCCTCATCCTTATTTTGCTTTGTTTTTTACCTTTTACCGCCCTCCTCTTGCTCTCACTTCACCCTAATCCCCCTCATTCCCCCTCTTCTTCTCTCTATCTTTCGCACTCTTTCCCCATCATTTTCTCCCTCTCCTCTTCCATCTTCTCCTTCGTTCTTTACCTTTTACCACTCTCCTCTTGCTATCACTTCCTCCTAATTCCTCCCTTCCTCCTTTTTCTCTCTCTTACTTCCTCACTAATCCTCTCTCCTATCCTTCTCCGTTCGCGTCCCCCCTTTCTTTTCTCCTCACGGTCGTCCTTCCCAAATTCTCTCCTCCTCCTTCACTGAAGTTCTCTCCTCTTCCTTCACCAATTTGTATAAGCAACAAACAGATAAGCAGACAAGCAGACACGTGATTTTTTTATATATAGATCTTGAAAAAAAATGTTCTTTTAACCTATCATGTGTTGCATGTCTTTTGAAAGAGCATTAAAATACATAAAAATTGACACCTTCCCCACATTTCTACCTTAAAGACGATAGGAGCTATGACCATTTATATATTTTGCCACAGCATGATTGTAACCCCTTTTTTTGAAAACTTTACACGGCCGCATTGCGGAAACCGTTTTAGATGAAAATTTGAAATTTGGTATTTTTTTTGTCCCAACCTCTACTTTGGATGCACCAAATTTCATTAATATCTGGAAGCGTTTGGTATAATAGGTGTGTTGACTTGATATAGACTGACCCAATGGTATTTATCTAACTATCCTTAGCACTAGAAAAACACTTAAATGTACATAGAGTATGCCTATTTGCAAGAGAGGGGTTCTTGTCGAAATCCTCCCCGGGCCTTAAGTGGGTGGGATTACTTTCAATATTAACTCCCCAATTTTCATAAGTACACCAACCACCAGAGTTTTTCAACCATATCTCCGTCGCCTTCTTCAACAGAGGTCTTAGTATTTATATATTACACAACAAGGGGCTTAACTTCCTCCATTTTATGATGAAATTTTGAGTGCATTATGTTAATTGAATTTTTATTTTAAAGTCTTGATAAAGTATGTTTTAAAGACATAAAAACGGCTCTCACGGAAGGTCAAATAATAAAACCTCTGTAGATAATTACACGAACATTATTTTATCCCGATATGTTTCACACCTTTTTTTGTGCCTCTTCAGGGTAACAAGCTACAAATATAAATCTTACAGCCTCAACTTGAGGAGAAGAATCTTCCACAAGTATGGCCACAAGTATTTCCACACGAATCCAATATAGTGGAAGTGCCTTAAAAATACTTACAAAAGCAGAATGCCCCTCGTTAAAATGTATATATATATATATATATATATATATATATATATATATATATATATATATATATACAGGGTGTCCCGTAAATGTCTAGTCATATTGAGAGGGGTGATAGAGGACCCTTAAGAGAACAAAAAATGTTCTATGACGATTTCCCGAATTCTCGCCCATAAGGGAGAAAACGTCGTTTTATTGTTTTATCGAGACAAACGTGGTTTTTAGAAACATAATCGTTGTAGCCCCGTCCCAGGTGGTACTACTAGAAAGGGAGTGAAACCAATCGAAAGCTGAGTAAATTTACTATAAGACTAGTTGGGAGTAAACGTAAAAATGAATGAATGTAAGTATGTATATCTTACAAAAAGAAGGCAATTCTAAATTTCCTGACATTTTATTGATATTTCTTTCCAGCGTTACTCCTTAATGGGCAGGATCTGAGATTTCCGGGTTTTAGAAAAACTTCCTCATTTAACCAGCTTTCCATTCATGTATCACAATCCTGTGTTATTGAAGTATTTGAACGGTTTAAGTACAAAAGTTTAAAAAAAAACATGGATCTGTGAAAAGAAAATTATATTTTTCTCTTCAGTTTATTCAAAAAGCTGAAGGGAAATATTTATTTTTATAAATGTTTACATAAATATTAAGTAAATGTTTACTTAAAACAATAAAAAAAATTACTTCCACGAATATAAAAAAAATTCCTAAAACAGTAAATAAATAAAATACACATTTGTTTTGAATTTGTTAATTCAGGTAACTAATACTGGGTCCAGGAGGCGGCCATTAATGAACCCCAACATGCATACATTAACCTCAAAAATTATTATTTTTACCTAGATCACGCATTTGAACTCATTTTTACAGGTACTTATATTTAGAAAACAAATGCTTTACCTTAAATTAATACTGATGGCTACGCTTGTGAAACTCACTGGGATTCTGAGCCCATGCGTTTTTGTTGTGGTAATTAAAAATTCTATCCCTCATAAATAATTTGTACATAGTCCTGTAAAAATGTGTTCAAATGCGTGATATAGGTAAAAATAGTAATTTTTGAGGTTAATGTATGGTTGGGGTTCCTTAATGGCCACCTCCTGGACCCAGTATTAGTTACCTGAATTAATAAATTCAAAATAAATGTGTATTTTATTTATTTACTGTTTTAAGATTTTTTTTTATATCCGTGGAAGTAATTTTTTTTATTCTTTTAAGTAAATATTTACTTAATATTTATGTAAACATTTATAAAAAAAATATTTCCCTTCAGCTTTTTGAATAAATTGAAGAAAAAAATATAATTTTCTTTTCACAGATCCATGTTTTTGTTAAAACTTTTGTTCTTAAATCGTTCAAATACTTCAATAACACAGGGTTGTGATACATGAATGGAAAGCTGGTTAAATGAGGAAGTTTTTCTGAAACCCGGAAATCTCAGATCCTGCTTATTGAGGAGTAACGCTGGAAAGAAATATCAATAAAATGTCAGGAAATTTAGAATAGCTTTCTTTTGGTAAGATATACATACTTACATTCATTCATTTTTACGTTTACTCTCAACTAGTCTTATAGTAAATTTACTCAGCTTTCGATTGGTTTCACACCCTTTTTAGTAGTACCACCTGGGACGGAGGTACAACGATTATTCTTCTAAAAAGTACGTTTGTCTCGAAAAAACAATAAAACGACGTTTTCTCCCTTATGGGCGAGAATTCGGGAAATCGTCATAGAACATTTTTTGTTCCCCTAAGGGTCCTCTATCACCCCTCACAATATGACTAGACATTTACGGGACACCCTGTATATATATATACACGTAAATATATGTCTGTTAACACGATGCACGCCAGAGTTTTTGTTTTTTTCGCCACGAAACTTGGTTTGTAGTAAGTAATCCCCAAACAAGCGATTGAACGAGTTCGTTAACCAGCAAAATCTGTCCATTTGTACGGGGGGGGGGGGGGGTTACTCCGGAGCCAAATTGGTTATTTGACAAATCCCGCCATAATTTTTGTTATATTTCAACGAAACTCGATATTCGTTGTAGTCATCTAAAGAGAAAAATGTGCTGTAAAAATAAACTAAATCGGTTCATTAGGAAGGGGGGTTTACATAGGAGACAACGTACTTATTTCCCAATAACTTCCATAATTTTTGTTATATTTCAACGAAACTCGTTTCTGCTTGTGGTATTGTAATGTTCTATGTGGTGAACATTCTTTATATGTACCTCATTTATGTCGTAATGTTGATTCAAACATTTTTATGATGATGTTTGAAAACAGAATATGTAACCTTCATATTGTAACCAACATAAATTCTGTACAAGATTTCTCATCTCCTGATAGAACAATATCTTGACTCTATAATTAGACTGTTCTCAAGAAAGCGAGATAGCCAATCTCAGGGAGGCTCCGGCCCTGGGGCTAATCATAATGGGAATAACTACATTTCAAAATAAAAGAATATTTAAATAAGGCCGAGAATTCCAGTGTTGGTATCGCGTGGGATGGACTTTCCGAACATCATCTCTCGCTATGAACTAGACTCATACACGTATATGTATATATATATATATATATATACACATATATATATATATATATATATATATATATATATATATATATATATAATATATATATATATATATATATATATATTTATATTATAGGTTAAATTGTTTAAAACTCTTATTACATTCTTTATTTGCGTAACGCGTTTCTAGCACTTGGGTTTCTTTTCAAACGGATAAATCTTATATTGACAATAAAAGAATAAGCCATGGCTTCTGCCATGATACTCCTGTATATTAATATAATGCATTTTAGCGAGAAACTTCTTCCTTGCATAGGGGTCGATGACTCTAACCCCGGGCTTACTAACTCCCACCTCAATCCCATTAGCCAATTGCTTCGTGACAGTGGATTTGGTTACCAGCTAACTGTAAATAACAAAGCGTTGGCTGATGATAATAGAATCCATGAACTTGAGGAAAATGAGTCATCTTTACGTTCTTTAACATCTAAAAATACTAAATAGCAGTATAAGACAAGCTGAAGGCTGTGCTTCTTAAACACTTGTGACTGATTCTAAAAATGTATTTACATGGAACTAAGAGAATAAAGGCAATAAATACAGGTGCAACATCCTCATTGATATACAGCATTCATGGTCGGATACTTCGTTATAAGAACTAAATAGACTCCTACAAACAGAGACGCCTAAGGCACGTTTACACCACCAAGTTCTTCGATTGAAAGGCTGTATTTGCCAAGGAAAAAAGGAGGAAGAGGTCTCACAAATATTCAAATCTTATGTCACTCCCAGGAAATTAACCTGAGGAACTAACATAATGATAAGCGAAAATTGTCTTTTTAAGGACACGATAAAACTGGACGAGAGTTATACAGCCACGAAATTGAAGAATTGCCATGCAAAATTACGACAGTATCGGCTCGCTGACATCAAGGCTAAAGAAAGAATTACATGGGAAATACTATAAATGGTTATTTTATCAACAAGGAGATGGATTGATTACTGCTGGTTTGCATAGGCGTGACGACGTTGTAATGACCCGATTGCGAATCGGTCATACACGTCTCATGGACATCATCTGGTGGGACGACGCCGGCCTGAGTGTGAGGATTGTGGCAGGATCCTCGATGTTCGTCATATTCTGGTAAACTGCCCAGCATTTCAAGGTGCCAGGACATGACACCAACTTCCGAATGTCCTAAAGGACCATTTATCTAAAAATGAAGCCTCTGTGGAAAAAATAATAAGATACTTAAAAGAAGTAAAACTTTATAATCTGATATAATAGCTTTAGTACTGTGTTCATATTTAATATGTACAAACATCTAAATTTATTTATGTATATATTTTGTGTACTGCATGTATTTATTGTTTGAGTGCGTTTTGTGTGAGCGAGTGTGGATGTATTTATTGTGTGTGTGTGTGTGTGTGTGTGTGTGTGTGTGTGTGTGTGTGTGATTAACTGTTCGCGTATGTGTACTATTTCACGTAATGTATATAAGTAAATAGTCCCTTTAGGCTTAGATCTAGGTTAAAAGTTAGTTCCGTCATATGTTTAAAGGAACAAACAACATTTGTACCTCCTATTACCATTAGTTTTAGAGATTAGAAGTAGGTTAAACAATTATTTTTAATAACAATCCCTAAAATAGAAATTAGTAAGAACAGTAGAAATGTTAGAGCAGCAGTAAGTTATGAAGACTACTTCATTGTACGTTAAAAATGAATTTATTTTCAAAGGTGCCAATGACCAACGCAGTCGAGGCACCCTAATAAAATTAAAAAAAAAAACAAAAAACAAAAAAAAAAACAACAAAAAAACAAGGAGATGGAATAAACATTCTCGATAGCGTGGTTGCTTCGGGAAGGATATTCCCCGAAACAGATGGTTTTGTTATAACCATTCAGGATCAAGTATTCGGAACCAGAGCCTTGAAGCCCTTTTGAAGCATGTCAATATCGCTGACAAATGTAGGTTTTGCAACAAAGCGTATGAGTCGATCCAGCATATTCCGGCGGGCTGTGACATCCTTGCGGGATCTGATTATCATCAGCGATAATAAATAATCAAGCATTCGCAGATCAAGTATGGTGGAGGGAGAGGTCCCTTTTTACCGCTAAGTCCCAAAAAGACCTTTGGAGAAAGGGACAATTGAAATGTATTGTGACGAAAATATTTTAACTGACCGTACTGCCCATCACAATGAACCGGATATTCTTATCATTGACAAGGGAAATAAGACAGCCGATATTATTTGTATAGGAGTCCCCAATGGTGAGGACATCCGGAAATCTTTTGGTGAGAAACATACTAGGACTGGTGGGCCTTAGAGCTGAAAGACTTGTATAAAACAGATTCCTCTGATGTTCTATAAGCTTTTGTCAATATTATTCTGTACCCTTACATGCAGTTTGTCCTGCACAATTCCTGAAACCCTGTCCTTATAGTTCGCGCAATCGTATTACTTTGGCATTCTGGAAGCCTTGATCCAACGTCTTTAAGCTGATCATCATTGACAGTTCACGAATGTTTTATCCGTCCTCTTTGTAGTGGGACAAGATTGCTGCCTAGGCCTTGGACCAATTGGGTCTTTATTGTTTGATAAAAAATAAAAAATTAACTATCCATGTTTTCCACAATTTTATGGTACTCAGGCTATTAAGTTTGGATTTAGTAATGCTGGTCTAAGCTGTTATTAAATTGTCTCCTTGAAAATTATTACCTGCCGACATATGGCCTGCTCGTCGTTGTGGGCGTAGTCTACTTTCATCCTCTCGATATTCCCTTCAAAAAAAGAAAATAAACAATTAAAACATTTTATGAGAAAATTACAGGATTCGATTGAAGTACAGGAGCAAAAGGAAGTTGTAGTGTGTGTTTTGTTTAGTGGGTGTGGGCGCATGCATCCCACGCTGAATCTACGGACTTGTTTCTCCTTAAGAAATTAATATCGTAATTTATTAATTATACGGAACAAGTTCTGTGTGTAATGGAAGCGCTGACCTGTCATTAATGTGTAAACTAGTATGTGTAAGGTGTAATTCGGCGCCGGCACGTAGGAGGAAAGTTCTTCTCAGGCTATCTCCGTGTAAGGTTACGTTTTACTTTCAACACCTACTACTCTTATTAAATGTGGCAGGTTAACTCGAGACTTGATATCCTTCAATCTTTGGCCTTGGTCTCGTAGGTTGTCGCGTGCCCCACATTCTTGCTTCGCTCATTCACTTCCTCTTTGATAAGCAGGGTGAGTACTTTCTATGCAGAGTCCTTGTTGAATTCAATCATTCAATTATTCTGTAAATTCCTCTGTATATTTGACAGGTCATTAAATCTCTGATTGATCTGATTTGACAGGTCATTAAATCTCTGGTCTGAAGGTGATAACTAATGATACAATGACGATGGTCGGATCCCTCCACTTAAGGGACATCGGCCTATGAACTTAAGTCACAGAACGTAATAGGTGAAATGGCACTAGGTGGTGTTTAAAGAAAACGAGAAACTGCGTATTCCAGAGACGCATGCCGACCACATGTTATCTCAGGACATTCAGAAAATGTGTTGTGATCATGGCAGGTAAGGACACAGTGGGGAGAGAAAAACTTCATCATTGGCGGCTCCAAAACTGCAGAAGGGGTTGGATCCGGGGTGAGTGGCAAGTGGGGGAATATCTTTACCGTTTGAAAGCTATCCCACAGGCGGATCACAATCAGAACTTGCTTGGTCAATGCGGCACTTATCTATAAAGATGTTCACTGACAGCCAGGCCGCTTTAGAATCATTCAAAGTGACTCAGGTTTGATATCGCGCGGTCAATGGTTGTCAAATCTCGCTGGATCTAGTCTTAGAAAATGATCGTCTATGCGATTCACGAATCATGTAAAAATCTTGAGAAAAATCAAAACCCATAATGATTGAATTGCTGAAAATGAAGGCAATAATTTCTCGTCGCTGTAAGATAATAAAACAACTTGTTGCCATTCGTAAGGACGTCTTGGTTCGGGGAAGAATAATCACACACTTTGGATGTGTGGAAATAATTAGGGCTCTCCTTGAGACCCCACTAGGATGTTATAAATAATACAAATATTATTTGAGGCTGAAATAGACCTTCTTAGTTTCGCTGCTTTTGGAATTACAGGTCCTGAACACCTATACAACGGTGAACACCCTAGAATGGTTCCTTACTTCAGAGAAAACTCTTCAATACGCCATGTTTTACTTATTGTTAGTAGTATTATGTGAAGAATAATTTATTACAGAAACATCAATTTTTTGGATTATTCTTTTTGAAACGCCAACGTTAGGAATAATTTCTGTATTTGCAGAGTTCCGGTTTAGCAAATGTGATGGTAGCACTGGACTTTTGAGGTAGTTCTGCCAACCTCGCCCCTGACCTTTCCTCCCCCTTACTGTCAGTGGTTAGGAGTGGGGGGGGGGGGGGGGTTCTGGAGAGAGGCGAGGCCTTACTTAACACCGCCCAACCCCTCAAAATATTGACTCTATGGACCCATTAACTAATGGGAGAGAGCGCTACCTAGGAGATAACGTAGGCGAAACTATAAAGGTCAAAGTACTCGTGATTTTATCGCGTCGCGCTTCTCAACAATTCACATGGGTGAATACCCATGTGAATAACTTGTGCTCGCGATAACTTGTACTCTCTTCTGGTCGCCCGGCTTCTTTCTCCAGCGGTGTTGGTTTCATGGCCGTGATATTTCGCCCATCTCCTTATGGGCTTCATCAGACGTTATGAGGCATAGCTCCTGCCTTCCTCAAGAGAATACAACCAACGTCTGATGAAGCCCATTACGAGATGGGCGAAATATTACGGCCATGAAACCAACACCGCTGGAGAAAGAAGCCGGGAGACCAGAAGAATGATGCCCCAGCGAGGAGGCCTAAAGGAGAACAAAACTTTTACTTTGTGCTATTCCCTAGGAAGCCAACTGCGCTTGATTTTGGGACTTGGGGGAACTTTGGGGTTGCAGCGCAATTACCAGAAACGAATCTGGCATTCAACTCAAAGGCCAACAGCTCACTCAACATCGGAATTCTAAAATTTATTGTGGTAATGATGTCAACATGTTAATGATTTGGACTTTAGCAAGTACTGATAATCTCGCACTGTAGATGAAGAATGTATTTTACAGCCCGCAAACGGAGATTTATTAGCATAAAAGTAAATTTTCATTAGTATTTCATCATTTTTAATTACTGGTGAAGGACTTATGGTATTCAAACATTTTCTAAAACGAAAATTAATCTAACCGGCGACTATAACACTGTCTTGGGCAATATTCAGGTGAATAAAATATTAACGCCAAAGATTTATGCGTTAGGGGGCACCTACATTGGTCCCAGTCCGATCCGATCCGATAGCCACCGACTATCGAACGGAAATCAAACACATGCATCTCAATGGAGGCGCCTACATTGGTCCCTATCCGATCCGATTCGATGGCCACGGATTCTCGGCCGTTCAAACTTGTTTGTTTCTAGACCGATTTCGGAACGACGAAGCAAACTGGCGCCAAACGACATATTGTGTTTCAAAAAGGTCTACAGGTTCTAAATCTTAACCGATTTCAATGCAATTTTATTTTAAATGAAAGCTAATGGTCAATTCACGTCAAATCGCCCAATTTTAATATTATGTCCGTGCCATCATATCTCAGATATTTTTCAAAATTTTTTCATGAATAGAGATGTATGAGATAATGTCAAATTAATTTTTTCAGATTTTTTCATCAAAAATTGAACCAGGGGGAATTTTTTGAAATTCTTGTTTTTTGCATGATTTTGGTTACTGCCTTTCTGATAACAGTTTTGAAAAACATTTATGTTTTACTTTTTTTTTCACCAAATCCCGCTATTCTTGGTATCAAATTAAAGCTAATGCTTTTCTCTATCAAAATAAGCTATAATAGTGATACTATAGGCAATAGTGTCATGCCACTAATCGCGCAAAGTTATTTTTTATACTTTTTCATTAGGTAGGTTCAGTAAGTCATACCTCAGAAATCACAATTACCACATGCGTCATAATTTTTTTCTAGAATGATCAAAAAATGCACTAGTTATGTTCAAAAAATAAAAATATATACCAAGGTGTTTTTGGCGGTTATGAAAAAAAAAATGTTTTCTTAGGAAAAAGTTCACTTAAAATGTCAACTTCGTAAAATGTAAATTTAAAGTTTTTCTGAGCTCAAAGTAACTCAACAAATTTATTACAACAATAATTTCAGATTATTCACTATTAGGTACCTAATTTTTTTAGTGGAAAGTCATATCGTAGTTTCTGTACATTTCGGATTCAGTTATCTGCTGTGATCCAGTTATGAAACACAAAAAGAATGAGTGTAAAGGTTTTAACACTGTTTCTCTTCCATTAAAAAAAAAAAAAAAAAAAAAAAAAAAGGTACAAAAATATGTGTTTCTTGAAGAAACGCAGTCTACTCACCAGAGTTTTTTGTTTTTTCGTCACGAAACTTGGTATATAGGATTCCCCTAGCAAATGATAGAACGAGTTCGTTAACCAGCAAAATTGGTTCATCTCCTGACACAAAGTAAGTTATTCGCCCATATCGACCACAATTATTGTTGGAATTATGTTGCAACGAAACTCGGAATTCGTTGTGGACATATTAATAGAAAAATTTGTTATGGAAATAAAATAAATCGGTTCATTCTCCACACGGACGAAGTCGCGGGGCAGCTAGATTGGAAAAAAAAGCTGAACGAATTGCAAACAGATTCCAAAATATGGCAAGGAAAGCTACTTAAACATGTTTCTGTTCCTTTAACATCATCTGAATCAGGAAAGACATGCAAAATAGATGAAAGGTTCACAATTAATTGAATTTGAAATTTACAGAAACTACGATATGACTTTCCACTATACAAATTAGGTACCTAATAGTGAATAATCTGAAATTAATGTCAAATGTCCTTGTAATATAATAGGTTATAGTTTTATTGGTTGTAATAAATGTGTTGAGTTACTTTGAGCTCAGATAAACTTTAAATTTACATTTTACGAAGTTGACATTTTAAGTGAACTTTTTCCTAAGAAAACATTTTTTTTTTCATAACCGCCAAAAACACAATTTTTATTTTTTGAACATAACTAGTACATTTTTTGATCATTCTAGAAAAAAATAATGACGTATGTGGTAATTGTGATTTCTGAGGTATGACTTACTGAACCTACCTAATGAAAAAGTATAAAAAATAACTTTGCGCGATTAGTGGCATGACACTATTGCCTATAGTATCACTATTATAGCTTATTTTGATAGAGAAAAGAATTAGCTTTAATTTGATACCAAGTACAGCCGGATTTGTTGAAAAAAAGTAAAACACAAATGTTTTTCAAAACTGTTATTAGAAAGGCAGTAACCAAAATCATGCAAAAAACAAGAATTTCAAAAATTCCCCCTGGTTCAATTTTTGATGAAAACATCTGAAAAAATTAATTTGACATTATCTCATACATCTCTATTCATGAAAAAATTTTGAAAAATATCTGAGACATGACGGCACATACGTCGTTTTGACATGAAATTACCCTAATACAATTTAAAACAACTTTGTCACTATACACTTTTGTTTTTCGTTTCCCTTGTTTGTAAATTAGGTGGAAAGATGTTTACAACCATCCCTTGTTTCTAACTTTCCAATGCTTAAAACATTCTAGCTACCTTTCTTATAAATAATTTTAAGATATGAATACTAATGGTTCTCTTATCGTAGTGTAACAGTTAAAAATTAAGTGTTACATTAAGATTTATTTTTTCGGGTCTGATATACTTCCGGAAGATTCATTGGCCTCTCAACTCCTCATTCATATCTCTAATAAGGTAATTGAAGGTTTCGATGCTTATTAGGTGGTATTTCTTAAATTTATCAATCATTTTACTTTACTACAAGGTCATTGCTGACGAGCTGTGACTAAATCGGATCGAATCGGGTCGGGACCAATGTAGGCACTCACGTCGGCCGTTGTCGGTCAAACGAAATCGGATTGGATAGGATCGGGAGCAACACGGGTCCAGCCTAATTAGAGAAATATTTTTCAAGGTATTTTGACCTTCTGTAGGTTTATAAAGTCGGCTTGTTAACGAACCTGACGTTCTTTTCTTGTGAAAGTATTTTCGGCCAAATTGAATCAAAGTCGGACCAATTATACTAGAACGCGATCAGGCATAAGTGTGTATGTATATATATATATATATATATATATATATATATATATATATATAAACGAATTTGAAGGAGCGTTTTTATGAACCTATGGGTTATTAGATTATAAACACTTTTCGTCTGCACTTATGGATAGTACAATCCAAATATCGTGCCTTCATTTCTGTTCGCTAAAAAAAAAAAAAAAAATTTTATCCAAGACTTTTCTACAGGCGTAAATCACGACAGGACCGCCTTAGGTGAGCGAACGGAGCTTAAAGTTCTATTCTAAATTTACCAAATCTCACCAAGTGTTAGCATTATATGGGATGCCGCTATATTAATGCAGTTTCTGCGAGTAGCAATTTAAGATAGATGACAACTTTTAAATTCCTGTGTCCAGCTACATGGATATGGTTGCAGTGTTTTTTGTTGCATATGTCCTGTCGGATAATATCCTGCTGAGGCCTGCACCGGGGATACATTTATACGATCGATACGGTGCATTGAACGAGTGACATCTGCTCGTCTGCTTGCAATTGCAGGGGTGACCCTCGTCTCTCTATAGCAGGCTTTCATGTCTTTTAGAATTATATTTTGTTTTTACTCCTTGATTTTATTGTTATCCATATTTTCTGAATGCATCTAGAATTTGGGGCTCTTAATATTTTTAGTTTATTTAGGACGCAAGCCAACATATTGCACTAGTATTTCTTAAGTGACAAAACTCAAAAATCGCTGTTTTTCAGTTATGACTATGAAAGACATGGTAAATATATCTTTATTTATTATGAACCTAGCTTTAGAGCCATTACACCAGAAGACACTTGTTTCACTCTTCCTCTCTTAATGCTATCCCCCACATAGGCAAGAGTGACACATTTTAAGTTGAGCTTTTTTTTTGAGTTGTGTCACTTTAGAAATACTAGTGCGATATGGCCCTACACCGTTATCCATAGATCATCAAAGTTCTTTTACAAAAAATGTATTTTAAAACCTACATATCTCCACCTTGGATCAAAAAGAGCCAATGCCCGAACGGGGGGCGGGCTGAGGGGGCTGCAGCTCCTCCCGAAATCGGTAAAAATGTATCATAAAAAAACAAAAACAAAAATCAGTCCCGTAACAGGCCACGAGGGCCCTGAGGAGCAGATACTGTAGAGGTATCTGATTCATGACCATACGGCACACTAGGGAGATAGTGTGGTCAGTACTATGCTCCGGCCGCCTGATTTTCCCCTTCGCTACTTCGACTGCTAGGGACATTAGCACCCAAGGTACCCATTATTTAATTAATTAAAGAATGGGTTGGCCTAGAATGGGTAGGTCCTCCAACTTATTAGTCCAGTGCTCTACCACTGAGCTAACCTCGCCCCATAAAAAATGTATCATAAAAACCTTAAAAATGAATTAAATAAGATCACTTAGTTCAGAAAAAATAGTTTTTATTAGGTGTAATAGTGTCTTAATTGGCTGACTATTCCAAGTTGTTGATGATTAGTAATCCCTACCCCCATATGTTCTCAACCTCCTCCCGAAATTCTCCCAGCCTCTCCCGAAATTATTTTCTATATACAACCATGGTCCAAACCTCTGAAGTTTGAGTGAACTGCTCGAGTGACATCAGGGTAGGATAAACATTAATTGTTAAAAGGACCAATGTCTTCCCATTGTTAGTTATTGAGGAAAATAATATTTTACATTAAAATTGGCCGTTTTAACAATCATGTTTATCTCACCCTGATTTCACTCGTGGAGTTCACTCAAATTTCAGAGGTTTGGCATTGCCCCTTTTTGGTACAGATATGTAGGTTTTAAAATAAATTTTTTGGTGGCGTTAAATAATGTTTTAAGTAAAGATGGAATGGAATTGCCGATGGAAATGCCGAGCGGCAGAGGAAGACCAAGGTTGGCACTTAAGTAACCATTGTGAAAGTGTCTAAGGAAGAAGGATGGTTACTTAATTGCCAACCTTGGTCTTCCTCTGCCGCTCGGCATTTCCATTGGTATGTAGTATCTTATTTCTTTGTAAAATTAATTAATGTTACTATTAGCTACTATATTTGTCATTGGTATGTAGTTTCTTATTTCTTTGTAAAATCAATTAATGTTACTAATTACTATTAAAATCAATTATTGTACCTATTTATTTTTTCATTCAACTCATTCTAAGAATTTAAGAAGATATATTCTTTTATAAGTTAATTGTATTTATAGTTCTGTTACCTATCACAATTATAAACTTTTTTTTGTTTCTGTATTAATTTCTTTTTTGGTCATTTTAGCTGACGAAGGCTACCAATGAGTAGCCGAAACGTCCGAAATATAGATTTTTTAAAACAAAATCATATTGAGGTTTATTTAGCCGAATCCCAACCATTCCATCTTTACTTATCACCTCGACGGCTAACTATCTAATCATCATGAATATTGTTTATCTCACCAAAAACTGTGAGATTTCTACACATTGAGAAAACGGTCAACAATAAAGTGTTTTAGGATCAGAACCAGTAATTAAGTTGTAAAGCAATGTTTGTGCAGTATTCTACAAGTAATTATGTGTTTAAAAAAAATGTTAGTTCAAACAAGATTGAACCCCTTCGGTTTGGTTTTTCCTCTTTTGGCACCTCTGTACGCAGTTAAAAAAAATAGTTAGAAAAAATAGGACAAGAAGAAATCTAGGATATCGTCTATATGGAAGTACACATGCTACACCCACCCAAGCCAATAATTTTTCGACTCAAGACTTTTCTTGTCAATTTATTCCTTTAGTTTTAGTTGATTTTCCAAATAGTGAGGCAAATGATTGATATTATAAACACTTTATAGCAAAATATATAGAGGTTATTAAGAAAAGGTTCGTGAAGCAGCAGATGTATTATGAGCCACATTTCTCAGAAAGATAGATAGTATACGCCACAGTCCTGAAGGCGTGTATATATAAAAATTTCAACAGCCAGTTTTTCCTGACCGTTATGCTTTGAAACAACGCAATTTTTCTTGATAGTACTTACATCATAGGCAAGGTTTCGATTCTCATAAAGAGGAATCACGCTGAAACACCACTCACTAACGTATATAGAAAATAATTTCGGGGGGGGGGGTTCTGGGAGCACCTAGGCATTTGGGGTGTAGAGAAAATATTAAATATTTAAGTGTAAAATGGTGAGTTTTAAGGTCCTGTGGACACCTAGTAGATCAGGGTAAATGTAGAACACTTTTTTCGTTGTTATAGGCTTTTTTTTTACATGAAATGTTTTTACCAAATCAAAATTTTGGGGGTCTGGAGACCCCTTAGCCCCCTGTATATACAACCATGACACCACTTAATGTTACCAGGGCGGAATGCCCTGAGGGACGAAAATAAAAACCTCAGGGATCTAAATGAATATAAATTGTTACTAACAATTCGAGTCTATATTAGAGGGTCCGTGGGTTATCCGGAGCTCCCTTTCAGAGAGCTTGTATGACTTTTGTAATCGTCGAAAATGATAAAATTCAATACGCGCATAGTATAAAGGGTCCTCCTGTTGTAATGGGAAAAGCTCGCACAACCCTCATGCGATTAAAAACCTATCAGAGCTTAAAGGAACGGAAGCGTAAGAGGTTGTGGGGAATGGAGAACTGCCAGATGGTGGATCGGTATGCAAATCGATCATCAACAGTTCCAGATGTCTAAGAAGGACTTTCAATCATCTTCGGGTTATTGAAAGCAGAGAATTGTGAAGGACTAGGAGGTTGTCGAAGGTTAGGAGGTCCTATGGTTTGTTTGGTTTAGATAAGGTTTTAGGACTATTAACTTGTGGTTTATCATTTTACAATTGAAGAGTTCGAGGCAAAATAGTGCCAAGCAACAAAACTTAACTGTAGCTGCTATATGTTGGATATTATGTAGGACTATCAGTTGCAATGGTTAGGAGCAACAAGATCAAGTAGTGTACACAGCTAGTAGTCATATTTTAGTAGCATTTGCATCATGGACTGTTACTCCCACATAATATCCAACATATGGCAGCTACAGTTAAGTTTTTTTTAAAAATGTTGCTTGGCAATATTTTGCACCGACCCCTTCAATTCTAATATGTTATATGTTAAGTGGCAACATATGTTTTGGCGACTTTTTATATGTTTTCAACCAAAGTACCTTACTCTTGATTATTGCGCTGTGCCGGTATACAATATCCACTCAACCCATTATAGTTTCCGTTTCGATTTAACCAGTAAGCACACAGGCACACACAAAAAAGTGGTATTTTCCAAAGACACCATACATATATTCTTATATATTTCGACTGAATCCGAATCCAGAGTCCGTTTGACCCCATTATGTACAGATTTAAGATTGAACTTCAAATAAATTTCGTATAAAATCGTTTGCGAAGAAATAAATAGAGCTTCCATAGTTTTGGGGCTCACTGAATTCGAATCCAGGGTCTGTTTTACACCATCTGCACAAAATCAATGTGTGAAAAAATATGTCTATTTTGAAGTCAAAAAGAATTTTGACTGCAGATTGCAAAATAAACATATTTGTCCTTGAAATTACATTGACTTTACGCCGATATGGTGAAACAGACCTCGGATTCCAATTCAGCGACCCTCAAAACCGTGGAAGCTCTAGTTACTTAGTTTTTAACGATTTCATACGAAATTTAAACTTCAAATGCTCTTAAACGTTACCTGATGGAGTGAAACGGACTTCGAATTCAGCGTGTCAAAGTACATAACAATATATGTATGGTGACTTTGGAAAATGTTGTTATTGAAAGCATTAAATTGAAGCTAATAAAACTGTCCATAAGGAACATGTGTCTCGGAATAAGAATGTAAACTGTTCATGTTTTTTCGAATCCGGGGTCCTTATTACATAAAGAGATCTTTGACTTTTCAATTTCCTAGAGGATTATTTAGTATAAGGATTAATTCAACGGACCGTAGGTTGCTTTGACGTACATATCGTCCCTGCCATGTCAAACTATCGAATATGAAAAATCACGTTTTTCAGATTCGAGACTTTGCTCTAGGATTGTGGACATTACGGCTTGTAAAAAATTGTCACAAATCTACTCCCTTTAGAAAAGCCTTTAATGCTTTAAATAATGCATCGAATAAGACCATTTTCCAATATATTACTTCGTCAATGGATAGAATATGTTCGTTCTTTAGTTTGCTCCGATTTGCATATTCGATAGTTTGAAATGTTAGGGACGATATGTGCACATAAACTTAACCCACACGAGACTCTAAGCCGCTTGTGTGCCAAAGCATTTCTTCGCTTCGGGACAAAAAACCACCACTGTGACAGTTATTGGTGATATCTAGCGGTAAGTTTGGTAAGCACTAGGCACTCTTTTCTTTTGGCTAGAGTTCATTTTGGACCACGCAACTAGGTCAAATTAAGGTAAGCCGTTCTATCGTCACTAACTGGAATTTCCAGTTCACACATGTCGGAGAAGCTTGTAAGTATCTGCTTTGCTGTACACTTTGTTTATCGTCCAGTTCAATTTGTCCAAGCATTTGCCACATTGACAACACTCGATCCAGGGTACTTCGGACTTTTGTTAAACCATAGAAGTACTTTTTCTCGGTAAACTAAAAGCACTTTGTACAGCAAAGCTATATTCCAACATTGACCGCAATGGAATGTATATTTTAGGAAAACGATCTGCTTCGAAAAAATAGCTGGAGCTTTGTTATCAGTGCTAATTGAATTGTATTTAGCAAAGGTAAGGTTCCATCTTCTTTGAGAACAAGAAGATTAAGACTTTTTTCAAAAGACCGACATTTTATTTGGAAGCTCCGAGAACCCACACACGTTCTTTGATTAATTGGGAAAAATGACTGCTTCCGTTAAACGAACTGGAAAGCAGAGCACCTAGAACATTCAATCTGAGTGGAAATCACTGGCAGACAGAATGACGCCAAATATATATCGAAAATATATACCTCACCTGATCATCCATGCTACCCCTACATATTTCAACCAAAATATTCTAGGTTGTTTAATAGTCACCCTTCTGCTTCTTTGCCTTTAGCACTCCGGGTGAAGTCTCTAATAAATGAACTCGAAAAGGTCACCATTTTTCGGCAGGATGCACTCATGCCTCCGTGGAATTATAAAAAACCTCTCTGTTACTTTCTAGCTCTGCGGAAAGATGACGCCAGTGGAATTGAATTGAATGGTCGACTTCACGAACTGCTGGATACGTTCGACGACAAGAGAGTAATGTACACTGATGGGTCTCACACTGGAGTCTCATGTGCGTGTGCTTACATAGATCAGAGAACAGCATACCAGTACAAATTACACCCCGCTAGTAACATTTATTCAGCAGAACTGTTTGCCCTGTCAGCAGCACTGTATCACGCTATGACAGTACCCGAGACCAACATTGTGATCTGTACAGACTCTAAAAGCGCGCTGCTTAACATCCATGATATGTACAGTGATAACCCAAGCATTATAAAGTTGTTCGAGTACGCCACCATGCTTCACGGACTTGGGAAGACTGTTCACCTCGTCTGGACCCCAGGACACAGGGGTGTAAAAGGTAATGAGATGGCAGACAAAGCAACGTCCTCCGCTCATGATTTACCATCAATTACACCCACTTCTCTGACGGTAAGTGAGCTGGCCTCACCGCTGCTGCACACCATCAGTCATCGTTGGCAAGAGATGTGGAATGAAGCAAGAGGCGTCAATAAGCTGAGTTTGTTGAAAACTGACTGCCAGCCTTGGGAGACCTCCTCTAGATCCTGCTGAAATGAGGAAGTAATGTTGGCGCGACTCCGACTTGGACACACGCGTCTTATGCACTCCTATCTTATGTCCAGGAAAACTCCACCCCGATGCCTTACCTGTCGAAAACCCCGCACCGTTCAACACATTATTGAAGATTGCCGGAAGTACACAAAACTCTTTCGGCACCTCGGGATATCAAGAAAGATAGCAGAGGCTCTCGGAAACAAACAGGCTGAGGTTGACAAAATAATCAAATTTTTAAAGATAACTGGTCTTAATGGATTAATATGAAAGTAATATTGTCCTCTATTTAGGTTCCTTCTGTGATAATTTGTGATACCATTTATTTTTTTTTTTATTTTTTTTTTAAACCTCATAGTTTCTAGTTTTAATTTGATCTAAATATTGTTATTCTTTTAATACATTGACATATGTATGTTTAATTTCTTTAATCTGTAAGTAACTCTTGGTCTTAAACCTGATATCTGTATTTGTAAGATGAAATTGTATAATAAGTCTGCACTTTGACAATAGCTTTATCGGGGAGTGTGGGTGTGTGTCAGGGTGAAAAAAAAATAAATAAATAAAAAAAAAAATATGCCGAAAAGTATATATATATATATAAATAAATATAATATAAAATAAAATTAGAAAGGTAAATAAAAAAAAATACTAATTGTATATATATTAAAAAAAAAAAAAAAAAAAAAAAAAAAAAAAAAAAAAAAAAAAAAATTTCCTGACTCCCTAAGGAAAGCACACCTTTCACCGAGAACATGGGATGAGTGGTTGTGCGTTGCAATAACATAGTAGGGCGCTGACGACCGTGAGGTTTTTCGCCCCATATTTTCTAAACAAACAATGACGCCTTATTCGTATCACTAAAAAGCTATTGTGTCCATGGCAAGGCAGTGAAGAGATTGGCTTTAGGTCAAAACTAGTCAAGAAAAGATAGCTGTCCAAGGGTAATTATATCTGTACTTCATGAATAGTATGTTGGGTTCTTTCCTTTTTATATACTTACTATAAGGTCAGTCAATAAGCTCTTGGCTCTTGAAAAGAATGCATGGGATTCACTGTGACACTACTACATCAATAAATGTCGAACCTTTTGCTTCTTAGATTAGTCAGTCTGTCACCAATTTCCGTAAACATCAGGAGGATATTATTACCCGCCCCGTGATTTTTTTTTCATTCACCCAAATCAACCACTATTGGGTCATTCATGCCACAAGGTCAGCAGCATAGAAGGCAAAGGCAACGCTCGACGGCTAGCGAGAGGCGGGCCTATACAAGGTCGAGTAGAGTCCCCCGTTTTGAAAAAAATAATCCACTGAATAGTTTTGTTAACCCTTTATTTTTACGGCCAGTCAATAACGGCGACGGAATACCTAAAGGTTGCCAACTTTTTATAATGCCAACAGTGCGTGGACGATCATCCAACCAGGTACTAGCCACTCCCGAGGTGCCTAACTTCGGTGATCAACGGGAACCGGTGTTTCTAATTCTTTATAAGAAGTGCAACCTTTATAGAGTGGATAAATTGTGTAATGTGATGATTAGACGCAAGGCCTCCCAAAATCTTCCTTATCAGAAGGGACTTTCAGATGATGATGTAAGGGGTCTGCCCAGATCTCCCCTGCTTAAACCCCCCGAGGGAAATCTGTGCAGGATTTTTATTTGACACGCCGCTGCTGCAGATGAGGAGATGCGGAGATAAAAATATTCCTATATATTTGGATCATTTTTGAGCACTTTCTCCATGTTTGTCCGGCTGGCTCACCACCCTGCCTGAGATCAGTCTCAAATCTATATAATATTACACATTTAACGAAAGGGTTATTGAAATATTCAAGAAACGTTTTTAAGAGAAACATAGTACAGAGGAATGTTAATGGTTAATCGGGCCATAGGAAATGTTGCTTTTAGCACTTTCCTCCGAAGGAAAGTAGCTATTGAGGTTGGACTCATGACGGAATTTTTGAAAAATTTCTTCAAATCTTTATCGATCCTACCTAGTAGACACCGAAAATGACCCCCGTTAAAATTTATATATATCTATATATATATATATATATATATATATGCATATATATATATATATATATGTGTCTGTTAACACGATAGTGGCCAGAGTTTTTGTTTTTTCGTCACGAAACTTGGTATATAGCATTCAATTAGCAAACGATTGAACGAGTTCGTTAACCACCAAAGTCGGTCCACCGGAAGGGGGGGTTTACCCCGAACCCAAAACACTAATTTGACTATGTCAGCCGTAATATTTGTTATATTTCAACGAAACTTGGTATTCGTAGTGGTAATATAGAGAGAAAAGTGAGATATAAAAATGAACTAAATCGGTTCATTAGAAGGGGGGGTTTACTCCGGACCCAGAATACCAATTCGCCACTACCAGCCGTGATTTTTGGTATATTTCAACGGAACTCGGTATTCGTAGTGGTAATCCACAGGTAAATAACTGTTGTAAAAATAAACTAAATCGGTTCATTAGGAGGGGGGGTTTACTCCGGACCCACAATACCAATTCACCACTACCAGCAGTGATTTTTGGTATATTTCGACGAAACTCGGCATTCGTAGTGGTAATCTACAGGTAAATATGTGTTGTAAAAATAAACTAAATCGGTTCATTAGAAGGGGGGGTTTACTCCTGACCCAAATTCTTAATATACTCATACCGGTCGTAATTTCTGCTGTATTGTAACGAAACGCGGTATACGTCGTGGGTAACTCATGAGAAAGAAGTGTTGTAGAAATGAGCTGAATCGGTCAATCGGAAAGCGGGGGTTTAATTTGTAATATATTTCAATAGAAAAGCCCGTCAGACGTAGGTTCACAAAGCCGCCGCAAGGAGCGCTTTCTACTACTAGAGTGACTGTATCCTGTTCCTGCGTTAGATCAAAATACGATAATATGAGGTTTTTTGTATTTATTACGAAGTGTAATAGGTACCATGTGTAAACATAACTCTGGAAGCAAATTATTAATTGATCAGTTACTCATTACAAATTTAAAAGAGAACTATTCATGTTTTTATTTTATTTATGTAGGATATTTTAAGCAAATTGTTCTGGAAAGCAATCTACACTACCCAAATTCTGAGGAAAGTGCTTAGTTATGCAGCTCCTGCGTGACGGACTTTTATCTAATGTTGTAAAACTTTATGCGCAAAAGATTTATGTGTTTTGTAGGATGATCAGTGGCGTGATGTTGAATAAATGAATAAATGCATTAAGATCTTTAACGCCTAAAGAATTTCAGTCAGGATTGTGGCAACATCATATCGCACTAGTATTTCTAAAGTGACACAACTCAAAAATCGGTGTTATTCACACCATCATAGTTATGACTGTGAAAGACATGGTAAATATCTCTTTATCAACCATCAAAACTGTATGTACCTAGCTTCAGAGCTTGTACACCAGAGGGAACTTGTGTCACTCTTCCATGTCCGCTACATAGGCAAGAGTGACACATTTTTAGTTGAGTTTTATTTTGAGTTGCGTCACTTTAGAAATACTAATATTATATTAATTGTTTTAGATCATATGTTAATACTAACATTGCACTTTTTGAGTTTAAAATTGCTCATTTTTATGTTGAATTTATTCATTAATTATGTATTTAATTTTTAACGTCCATTACAATTAACTCAGAATTTTAGGACAGGTTATCTATAGGTCACCACCCTTCCCTAACCAGGATAGGGCTAATGGCTTTTCCTTTTTTCCAAAAAAAAAAAAAAAAAAAAGCCCTAGTGGGAATCGACCCCATGACCCTTGGCACGGATTGTTAAGTGCTCACGCCTTAACTCTCACGGCCATCGGGTTTCCCCTTTATTCACTAAACACGTTTGAAGTTATTATTAAATGTCCCTTTCAAGGATCATTCTTTCAAAGCGATGCCCTTCCTATTTCGTGCTCCTCCCATATCCCCCAAAAAGACGAAAACCTGTTTATGTTGTTCCATAAAACGGTGCTCGAACTGTTTCTATTTCAAGTATTATATTTATTTACTGTCAAGACTGTCATAACGCAGATGATTCGCACAAGTATTATACTGGAACATGCTAAGATGAAGGAGTTCCCTATTTGTTTTTACGGCATAGTGAAAATGGCTTTGGAAAACGCTTAAGGAATCAGAAACCACACCTTTAGGTTTGTAGTTCTGGTTGACTCCATAATGTTGTGAATTAACGCGGGAGAGGGAGATATTGGCGGGAAGAGAGACCCCCCTCAGTAATATCTCCTAGTCTCATTACCCCTCCCATAGAGGTTCCTCCCCATCGGCCCATAGAGGTTCCGAGGGTATAAATATTATCATTATGTGTTTATTGATTTTTGGCGGGAAGAGCGTCAGGCGCCGACAGATGGCACTTGATTTGCCGCTCTTTCTGTACGCTTCCATGAATCTCCATCAATGCGCAACTTCCAATGCCATGTACGCATATAAGTATAAAGAATATAGGGTCGAAACTTATAGCTTATGAGTTTGACATCATGACGCAGTCCGAGGTCCCGATGTGAAATGTCCACATTTTAGGCGTCAAAGATCATGAAAATACCTGCCGTTAAAATGTATAAATTTGTGTGTGCATATATATATGTGTGTGTGTGTGTGTGTGTGTAGGTTCACGCTCTAGTAGGCTTAATTGTTGTACGATTTACATGAAATTTGGTACAAACATTATTCGTCTTATTTGAAAAAGTTCTTTAACGAGCAGTATACGTATAACGAAACTAGATTTTCGAGGTGAAAGTCACTCAAAAATTATCGTAGTGCTTATGTTCTCGCGTTGATATGCTTGCAGGTACACTTTTTATAGGTTTTCTAACGTTTTAAAGCGAATGAAAGCATTTTTAAAGTGATATCTGTAACAAGTTATGAGAAAAGATAACAGAAATAGTTTTTGAAACTAATTTTAAGTCGACAATTGTTCCAGACGTTTGACGTTCATTTAAACTAAGATATGTAAATTTTGGTTGCGTTTGTAGTTAAAGAAGTATATTTTTTTTTAACAGACACGAAAAGTTTTTATTTTCTTAAATATCTCGAAAACGGTTAAGAAATTTTGATTAGTGGAAGGTCGCCATTCGAAAGCTTGAAACACTCTCAACAAAAAAGGTTCGAAAGTAATTTTCGATGGGATGATCGAAATTTAAAAAATAAGTGCCCAAAACTTCGGACAGACTTAGATTATTAATAGAGTCATGATCATGCCTCGAAATGTGCTGCTTGCCAGCCTCTGTGAGGGACGGATTTTTTTTTTCGGTTTATTGATCGGTAGATAATTGTTTTCCCCCAAATACAATTTTGTTGCGACATCACTTGCGAGAGTTGCATTCTCCTTTCTACACGAACTTTCTTCTTTACATATTTACAAGTGCTTAATCAAACACAGAACGTCTTAGCCTAAACGAATTTTATTACTACATGCAGCCATTCAAGCAAGACAACTATATGAAATTTATGTGGGTTGTATTGTTTTTAATTATTTGCTTTTTCATTTATTTTTGGTAAAATTGCTTTTATTGTTGCAGAAATGGGATATTACAGAGCGCTATGATGTATGAATTACATACACACCACAAAAATGCGGAAGATGAATAATATATTATCCCTGGGGATTAGGGAAGTAGTAGAGAAAAGTAATAACTATATATGATAGTTGTAGGCGACTGTAATTCACTTTGAGATATTACTATTGTCAAACCACACCATGCCTCTCGAGCCTCATCAAATATCCAGGAAGGTGCGCCATAACGCTTTGGGGGTTCTCCTCCTTGAATCGCTTGGTACTTTAGCTCCTCCGAGGATCGATCTTCCAGAATCGAGTATTAGGGGGAATCTTTGCAAGCCGCGGCATAAATCAAACCACGTTGGGCATTCCGAGGGGTTGCTACCACCTCGCAACAGTTGCCGTGACGTCAGGGGTCACGTGACGGGGTGCGTGTCGGCTAACTCGATTACTCCCGTCGGACGGAGGGTCGGAGGGAGATATTAAAAGGACCGTTTGATAATTGTTTGATTCGGCGCACTCCGAGCAATGGGGGGAATGTTCGCCCATTAGCCTTAGCAAATACACTCATGGAGGTTGGGTCGGGACAAAAGGTTGATGACAGAGGGTAGGACTTCTGGGGATCGCTAGTTGCGCTCGCCCTAAATTCATGTAGGGAAATCATATTTCCCAAGCCCCTATTTTGAAACGCCAGCTATGCGTATTTACGAGTATGTATATATCCGTATACCTTGGAACACAAACATCAGAGTGAGATAAACATAATAATCCAGTGTCAGGGGAGGGGGGAGGGGTAGCTCTAGACCAAAACTATTAATTTTGTCTTTTCTGCCTTACTTCTTGGTTCATACGTACCATAAATAATTATTGTGTTCCTTTTTAGATCAGAAAAGCGTCATTAATGGAGCAACAACAGAATTGTCGAAGGTACCCAAAATTGATATGATCAGGGTTAATTCGTTTTTTCACCCCAACAGCGATGGTCAAATGTAATAACAGCTATGACAGCTGATTCCGCCTCGCCCATTCATTTATAAGACGCGAAGAGTTATTTAAAAGGTCTAGTGAAGAATAAATGGCAGGAGGACTATAACAATAAAGAAATATTCATTAAAAACGTTTAGAGCTCACTAATTGTCAACAACACTATAAGCGACTTGAAAAGACGAGATGACGTGGTGGTTACCACCGTCCGTTTGAGAATTGGACACACTAGTCTAATTCACGGGTTCCATATCCTTGGTCGACGCCGACCCCATTGCGAGCGATGTGGTGCTCTCCTTGATGTCATGCACATCCTAGTGGAGTGCCCAGAACTCGAGAATGCAAGGCGGCAACACTCTTGCCAAATGAATGCTGTGAAAAGGCTGATCGAATATTTGAAGGACATTAAGTTGAAGGGCATAGTATCAGTCAATTTTAGATTATAAGACCTTCGGTGATTAGATAGTCAAATTTATTTTCGAAGAAAGGATCCAGACGGATGCAAGAAACAAAATAAAAAAAGGACTATGGTGCCAGTAAGCTCAGCAGTTGATGCACCTTCTTCTTCTTCTTTCTTGGCGCTACAACCCTAGGAGGGTCTTGGCCTCCTCTATGAGCTTCCACCAACCATCTCTATCTCCTGCCGCCACTTTCCAGTTCGGTGTATTGAGAAGGACCCTTGCATCAGCTGCCACACCATCCACCCATCTTAGTCTGAGTCTCCCTCTCCTCCTAGTTCGTTCCATCCTGGCTTCGAGGACTTTCCTTGGTATCTATCCTTCCATCACTCGTATGACGTGCCCAGCCCAACCTAACCGTCCGAGCTTTATGAAGTTGACAACGTTCAAGTCGTTATATAAACTATAAAGCTCCCGGTTTTTACATCTCCTCCAAATTTGACCTTCCTCCACAGGGCCGTAAATGCGTCTTAAGATTTTTCTTTCAAAAATCAGCAAATCATTCTCATCGGCCTTGGTCATGGTCCATGCTTGCGAGGCGTTGGTCAGTACCGGTCTAATCAGGGTCTTGTACAATCTGATCTTTGTCTGCCTTGTGAGTAGTCGGCTCCCGTAAACAAAGGGCCCGTCACCAAGGGGCAGCGTACCCTTATACCTGGAATGGAACCCACTGGTTGGCAAACCCAACTAATACAAACAGTTATTTCAAATATCAAAATGTTTCTAATTTTCTTGATTTCTTCTACAGTAATACTAATTCTATAAATAAATGCAATTAAAAAAAACAACAACCCATTAAAATGTGAGCTAAATAACTACAAAAACCCGGTCAAAAGAACAAAACAAACACATTTGAAGTTTTAAGCACTTATTTCTCCGATTGACAATGCCTAATCATATATATATATATATATATATATATATATATATATATATATATATATATATATACAAATTTGAACCACCGTTATTTTCGGTTTCTAGGGGTTCTGAAACGTGAAATTTTCTAGTCGGCACTTCCGGATTGTTTCATGAGATCAACCTTATAAGCGGGGTTCCTCCCTATGCAGGGAGGGAGGAACCGCGCTAAAAGAAAAAAAAACCATTATCCAAACTTCAGAAATAGATAGAAAGCGTACAATTGGTGGCAAACCATTTTTTATACCATTATGAAAATATAAGTATGTGTAATATTCAATGAAAATATTGTATTTCATTTCAACCATATTGTATATCACTATTTTGATGATATTGTTTAGTTTATAAGCCACTGGATAATTTCTTAAAAGGCTATGTGTTTGTATTACTAATGAGTTAATCGTTTGTTACGGTAATCAACAGTAAGTAAATAAACCTTGGTTTTCGTCCGATCTAAATTAATTTATCTCAATTGTCGTTTAATCGTTTGTGTGTCTATAAACAGTATCCGATGGTGGATAATAAAGAATATTTAATTGGAGAATTATTTCAGTTCATTTAATTTTTCCACTGGAACTTCTGTAAATAAATTGAAAGTGTCCGTTAGAGGCGTTTATATTTTAAATGCAATAACGAAGATTGGTATGCGAGAGAATCTGTTTGTTTGTGTGAGTTTTGCGGACGGGCGCGGTAGAAAAGCGAACAATAACCGTGGGAGGAGGGGGGGGGGGTCAGCCAGATAACTGGTGGTTACATATTCATGAAAAGGTCGGTCTGGATGCGGTCCACTGTCAACAGGAGGATGGGAGTTTGGAGAGGGGTGGAGAGAGAGAGGTTGGAGTGAGGGTAGACAGACAGGAGGGTGGGGGTGAGAGAGGGGTGGACTATCGATTCCAAGGAGAGGGGATGGAGGGGAAAACATCCCCCACCACCACCTCTCCAATCCCTTCCCACCCCTCTCCAAAACCCTTACCGAGGAGCACATACTCCAAGAGGAGCCGTGTCACTTAGCCAGTCTCTGGCAATCAATACAACACAACACACTCTCTTTCTTTACCTCTCTCCTAATCTCCTAGTCCCACCCCTCTCCAATCCCTTACCACCCCTCTCTCCTTGTTTTCCACGCTCATCCACGCCTCTTTTCCTACCGGCTTGACCTCTAGACTCCACCACTCTCTCTCCCTCTCTCTCTCTCTCTCTCTCTCTCTCTCTCTCTCTCTCTCTCTCTCTCTCTCTCTCTCTCTCTCTCTCTCTCTCTCTCTCTCTCTCTCCCCATTTCTCTCACGCTGTTTCTCGTTCCTTCTCCCTCATACCCTATTTATTTTCTCTACACAATACGACATTAGCCTTTGGTGTTTCCCTTTCATGTTCGCCTCCAGAGGCCCTGCATCCAGCTTATGTAGGCAAGGGCTCTTTTACAAGCTTTCAGAAAAAAAGACACATTCTCCTCTTTTCTCTATTTTTTGAAAAGTTTTCAAATTTTGGTGCAAAATATCATCCTGCTTGGGGCAGTTTACTATTTCTGAATGATATTTTATTAAACAGTTAAAAGCATATTCTAGACATTTTGTCATGTATTTAGTATATCTCATTAGCTATATTACCTCGTAGTCCAGGGCGTATCTGTTTCCTGTAGGATGTTCAGAGGGGGAGAACCTAATTTTTGAGGGAATGTCATTGAAACAACTAAATTAATAACAATTGATGTATGCTTAAATAAAAAAAACACAGATTTTTTTTTTAAAATATAAAAAAAAGAATAACCTCGAAAGTATTCGTGTCCGAGTCAAATAAGTTGTTATAAACGATTCATTATTCCAAAATGTTAACATTGATTCGCGGCTAAGCAAAATAGCAATAATTTTATTTCAGGTCTTCCTAAGATATTCCTGCGAAAATACGCCTATTTTCCCCTTTCAAGATCCGAGTATGGCTACGTTTTAACAGATGCGCCATCGTGTGATTTTTAAGTAAGTTTACTATGTTTTTTTCCGGCGCTTCGACATCTATCTAGCTTTACTATGTACTTGTCTAATTTTAACTGGATAATGTTTGTATAATTGTACTAAGCGAATTGCTTTCATTGCGCATGCTCATTAATTCATTAATTTAAAAAAAACATGAAAAGTGCTCAAAAATATATTTTAGATTCAACAGATTTTGAAAATATAGGGTTTTCATAAGTTTGGAATGGTATATTGCTGATTTTACAAAGATTCTTTCATGATTGTAACCACAATAGCTGCATTTCTTCAAGAAGTCCTAAAAGACATTATTAAAAAGAGAAAAAAATTCTATATATGACAATGTTGGATCCTACCATTCGTGGTTTTGATTTGGATATCTTTAAGAAGATGTTCTATGAACAATTATTAGGCGCAACAGCGCGATAAATAAATAATTGAAAATCCCTTACACTCACTTGAAACCCGATAGTTTATCAAATAAGAAGACATTACTATTGAAAACAGCCGGGGAAAGCAGAGACTGGCGGTGCCTTGCGTGACGCCCACACGACTTGTGTAATTGTTAACACGTTTACACTTACTCTACTAGGTCAAACTTTCTTATTTACAGAAGAGGTGTAAACTTTCAACTGAATACTTTTTACTGCAATAAAAATCAAGGTAAAAATGCAGATTCCAGCCCTCCAAACCGATTTCTTTCAAACTTTGCACAATAACGTATTTTGCTGCACTAAACACGAATAAGATAAAAAGAAACGTCGGATTTAACTAGGAAAGAAGTTATTAAGCACTTAAGTTCACTGTTATGCAGGTTATGAGAGCTAATGTAAACAACTAAATTTGTGACGACTTTAAGGCATACATGCTATGCGTTTCCGCTCGCTACGCTCGCTCAAGAAGATAACAAAACCCCAGTCAATCCAACTCGCTAAAATTAATAGAAAATAATATTAAGCACTAAAGTTAGGAAGGTTATAAAACTAGGCGTCATCAGCGTATTTGTAAACACGCGCATGCGCAGATATGTAACATTGGGAAACAGAGAACTCTCATTTGAAATGTTCAGAAAACATTTATTCGAAAATATTGTTAATTTTAAGGGCATCCTCACCTGTCGCTTAAGGGCATACGTGCTATGCGTTTCCGCTCGCTACGCTCGCTCAAGAAGATAACAAAACCCCAGTCAATCCAACTTGCTATAATTAATAGCTCTCATAACCTGCACAACAGTGAACTTAAGTGCTTAATAACTTCTTTCCTAGTTAAATCCGACGTTTTTTTTTTTTTTATCGTATTCGTGTTTAGTGCATCAAAATAAGTTATTGTGCAAAGTTTGAAAGAAATCGGTTTGGAGGGCTGGAAACTGCATTTTTACCAAAATCAAGCTTTGGAATGTACCTTTACAAATGAAGGGTTCAGAGGACAAGTAGACCAAGTCCATTTTTGGCATTTTATGTAGTAACTAGCTGAATACCCGTGCTTCGTCACGGCAGATAAGTAGTTATTTTATTGCGTTAAATAATGTTTCATTAAAATTACGTTACTATACAATTCTGTGCAGTTTATTACAGTACGGTTCCCGTCATACTATATTTTATTCAATGGGCGTTAAAATTTAAAAGTTTATGTTTCCAAGAAGTCATATGGTAACACCTAATATATTTACGAGTATTACCAAGGTTATAGGCGAGGAGGCTGTGCAAGGGTTCCGGATATTATTACCTCGCCTGGAAAACCTAAGGATATGCCATACATCACGGTTTGACCGGGACTGTCCCGGTATTTTGCAATTGTTTTGGTGTCCCGCCCGGTTTTATCAATGTCCCGGAAAAGGCTGTAAGATGTAAAAAGAATCTTTTTTTAAATCGGTTACTTTTCTACAATTAACATTTTTACTACTGCTCACAGTGTCAAAGAAATGAGAAGTAATCTAACTGTGAAACGCTGGAACTACCTGCACAGCGCTGCCAGCTGCCAGACACTACTATTTGGCTGAGAGATTGTTTTAAGAAAATCAAGTAGCAAAAAAAGTTCCCTTCTTATTTTTAAGGTTTGGGTAGACTAACAGTTTAGGATTCCCCCTTCCCGTTAGTTGCTAGGCTTAAAACTCACCAACCATTTTGCTTATAATTTGTACTCTTTTTATCCCCCCCCCCCTCTGGTATGCCCATCCCATATTAATGTGTCTCGGTTTAACTCTCCAAAAATATGGTAAGGGGACAGTTAATTTCTAGTAATTCAAGGTCTGCCATCACAGTTGAAATTAACCTCAATTAGAAATAAAACTATGAGATAGATAATTTAAGTTAACAGCTGTTCTTTATCGTCCTAGCAACGCAGGCTGCCTAGGCTTGCCTTCTCTAACCAACTCAAACTTTAAACCCCCCTAAAAATGCTTAAAAATACGAATATCAAAAAATCCTTTCTTAGGGAGCGCCTGCGTTATATAGGGAGTGTCCATGCAAAATTTCAAAATTTTCTGTCGAGCGGTTTGGGCTGGGCGTTGATAGATGAGTGAGTGGTATTTGACAAATACATATATAGTAGATAGCATTGAAGAGTATTAATAAAATGTCTCTTTTCAGTGCTACAGGAGACTAAGTCCTAACTTCATTATTTTGCCACTTGTTGCAGTTCCTGCTACACATCTGGAAGCCATTCTCATTTTTGTTTAGAGCATAAGTAAGCCAAGTTCAAGTTGTAACTACTTGAACAAGGCGATACATAAATAATATCAGTGTTTAAGTTCAAATCTTTTCAAGACTGGTCATTAGGAAGTATACAACGTTTTTTAAATTAAAAAAAATAATACTAATTTTCTTAAAACTGTATAACGTGGACTTGGTCTAGTTGTGCTCGGAACCCTCCATATATATGTTGGTATGCTTGTATTTTGAATGATAATAGATTTACAGAAAAATTCCGACTCGTAGGAACTGCTTCGTCTTAGTAAGTTTACGTTGTTATCCCAAGTATCATTTGGAAAGATTTCAATAAAAACATTTAATTTTTTGTCTTAACTATTTGTGAATTTGGCCTTAACGTTTTCTGAAACACGAAACGCACCAAGATGACGCAGTCCCTTCGGGTTACACTTTTTTTGGTATACAAACAGTACCATACCAAAATTTAAAATCCTCAGGATGGAACACAAAGAATACGTTCGAAAAATCAAGTACTGTTTTTAGAACTTTCCTCCGAAGGAAAGTAGCTATTCAGATTGCACACATGACAGAATTTTTGAAAAATGTCTTCAAATCTTTATCAATCCACCCACTCTAAAAAAAATAACTCTCGTTAATATATATATATATATATATATATATATATATATATATATATATATATATATATATATATATTAGTATGACACGATACACTCCAGAGTTTTTGTTTTTTTCTCCACGAAACTTGGTATATTGTATCTCTTAGCAAACGATTAAACGAGTTTTTTATGCAGCAAAATCGGTCCATCTGGGGGATTACTCCGGACCCAAAGTAGTTATTTGTCAATACCAACCGTAAATTTTGTTACGTGTCAACGAAACTCGGCGTTCGTTGTGGTCCTCTAAAGAGAAAAACTTGTAAAAATCAACTAAATCGGTTCATTAGTAGGAGGGGGGGGGGGTACTCCGGACCCTAATTACTTATTTCCTCATAGCGGTCGTAATTTGTGTTTTATTTTTTTTTATTTTTTTTTTTTATTATTTTATTTTTTTTTATTACGGCGCATCAACTATTTGGCTATTAGCGCCGGGCTATCTACAGGTTGCCACCCTTTTCTAATGCCAACAGCACGTGCTCGGTCACCCATTCAGGTACTGACCACGCCCGACGTTGCTTAACTTCGGTGATCTACGAGAACCGGTGTATTCAACGTGGCTATGGCCGTTGGCTTGTGTTTTATTGTAACGAAATGCGGTGTACGTTGTAGGTATCTAATGAGAAAGAAGTGTTTTGAAAAGGAACTAAATCGTTCAAACGAAAGTGGGTGTTTACTTCGTGGTACGTATGTTTGAATAAAATTCACTCGCCATAGGTGGGCAAAGCTACCACCAGGAGCGTTTCTGTTTTGAAATGACGTTTGGGTTGTAGAGTTCCGATTTCTACCACTAAGGGCGCTGTATCCCCTTCCTCCGTTTCCTGTAGGCTTTTATTATTCATCTACATCAATAGACGAAAATGTGTATTTATTATGTAGTGTAGTACTACTACACATACACAAAACCCTGGAAGGAAATTAATTAAAAAAATAATAATTGAAACAGTTGCTCATTACAAATGTAAGAGAACAGAGCTATTCGTGTTTTTATTTTATGTACGTAAGGTTATATTAAGCAAATTATTCAGGAACGCAGTCAACACTACCCAAATTCTGAGGAAAGCGGTTAGTTCTGCCGCTCCTGCGTGACGGACTTTTTTTAGACTTAGCTTGGCTTTCGAAGGGGGCGAGGTTAGCTCAGTGGTAGAGCACTCGACTAATGAACTGGAGGACCAGGTTCAAACCCCGAGCGCTCACTAAAGATTTTTTCTTCTAGTGCTGCCGTTCGAGGGTTGGTTTTGGGGTCCCAGATCGTCCCTAGGCTCACCCAGCCTTTAATTAATTTAATTAATAATGGGTACCTTGGGTGCTAATGGCTTTAGCAGTCGAAACAGCCAAGGGGAAAATCAGGCGGCCGGAGCATAGTGTTGACCACACTATCTCCCTAGCCGTACGGTCAAGAATCAGATACCTCTACAGTATCTGCCCCTCTGGGCCCTTGTGGCCTGTTACGGGACTGATTTTTTTCTTTTTCTTTTTTTTGGCTTTCGAATAAACATTTTCTAGTCCCCTCGATTCCTTAATCGTTTTTGAGATCCATGAACTTTTACTTCTCCCAATAGAACAACTTCTTGCAAAGTTCCAGGACCTAATGCTTTAGACATTTACTTTTGTGTTATTTTACTTGGGCCCTTCGAACATTTTAACCCTCCGTCGACCAGGTGGAGTTGACTTCCATGGTAAGTTTTTTTGAGTATATTTACATGTATTTAATTTTTCCAATTTAATTAGTTTGCATCATGGTAGTATCTGGTATCAAGATAAAACTGAATTTGTCGAACTTTACAATCGCACGAAAGTATTCCATTTTCCTGTGTTATTGACTTTCTGTAATGCAATTTCAAATCCTACAACTACAATTTAGGAACCTGAGACTCCGTATTTAGAGGGTATCTTCACAGACACCTACAAATTGATTGAATATTTTTTGGAGGTACCTAGTCTTATGAAGTATTAGCAGGTTACCACGATAAATGTAAGTGGCGTCCTGGTGGACCCCACGTGGGCGACGGTGTAACTCTCTCCCACGTGGTCGACAGAGGGTTAATACTCTATGTTATGTGTAAACTACTGTTTCAGTATCTTCACTATCTGAGATGTTTTATTTTATTTATTTAATTATATATTGGTTTAGTTTTAGGGCAATACCCTTTACAAAGGAGTGTGTGCACATATTTTATGTTTTTTTGTATACAATTCCTTAGATTGCAAGATTTCCAGCCCTAAATTATAGTAAAGCTACATGCCGCAATAAATACCTATACTTTAACAAACTATAATAAAAAAAAAAAAAACAGTAAGCTAACAATTTAGGTACATGCTAGATGGCGTAAGCCGTAAACAGATCTAAATAATAACAATAAACTATGCAGTAAAATAAAATACATGCCACAAAGAATAATTTTAAAAATGGTAAAGTAATGCAAGCACAAAAAATAAACGTTAACACATACAACTACAAACAAGTTATATAAGGCAAACAACATGCTTGACTATCTGAGATGTGTTCATTGCCTTCAAACCCTTATTTCTTTAATATGTGAGGTAGGATTGTATAGATTCTGCATACGGAATTTATTTACTGATGTGATCCGAATTGGTATATGTAGTCAGCGCCTACATTTTTTTTTTTTTTTTTTTTTTTTTTCAAATCCGTTAACTTGTTATTGAATAAGGAAGAGACAAAATTATACGAAACGCCCACATTTTAACTGCTTGGAGGTTCTGTATACTTTTTAAAACATTTCACTACTTTAGAAGTGTTTTGTGTTTGGTGGATTGGTCAAGAGGGACTCCAAACAGGCAGAGGGCTCGGTTGATTTACTGAGTACTAAAGCAAACCATATTTCGGAGGCGTCATAAAACCCCACAGTTTCGGCTTCCTTTGATGCGCGGCATCCTTCAAAAGGATGGACCTTGGAGCAGTTGGTGTGGGCATAGAATATTACCCTTCTTTAATTTCAAGCGTCGAAAAGGGATCAATGGAGTGATGTTTTGTGTGCGCAGTTACAATGGATGATTCATCCGGCCCGAAGAAGTTGTGAATAGATTCTGTATGTTGAGATCTGGAATCAGATAATCTGGAAATCTGTTGCCATGAACTTATTAAATTATTGGCTTCTCAAGGCAGCTTGACACAGACCAACGAACCTTTCTTCGTTATATTCGTTACGATTACATAATCTTGAGGAATCCAATGTAACAATTCGAAAGCTAAATACGTTTCCTGAAAAAAAAAAAAAATCTTATTTTGCAAATTTTAAAACTTAATAATTGATAAGTATCCGCTACCAAGGCAATTCTCTGTATATAATGTTTACATATACATTCAATCGGAATTATACATACGCATCCAATTTTACAAATAGTCTACATCCACGTATACGATATATTATATCATTCCATGAAGAAAATAGAAGTTTATTTTAGGCGATTAGCTCATCAAACTGGTTCTGTTTTTCGTCAATAATAACAAAATGTGTCATAAAAAAAAATCAAATTAAAATAAAATAAGTAATAAGAAAAAATATGCAAAGCCTTAAATATAATGCTATTAAAAAAGAAGAAGAAAAAAATATGCAAAGCCTTAAATATAATGCTATTAAAAAAGAAGAAGAAAAAAATATGCAAAGCCTTAAATATAATGCTATTAAAAAAGAAGAAGAAAAAAATATGCAAAGCCTTAAATATAATGCTATTAAAAAAGAAGAAGAAAAAAATATGCAAAGCCTTAAATATAATGCTATTAAAAAAGAAGAAGAAAAAAATATGCAAAGCCTTAAATATAATGCTATTAAAAAAGAAGAAGAAAAAAATATGCAAAGCCTTAAATATAATGCTATTAAAAAAGAAGAAAAAAAAAATATGCAAAGCCTTAAATATAATGCTATTAAAAAAGAAGAAGAAAAAAAAAAGAAAGAGAAGGGCACTTATTGCAATCATTTTAATATTTAATAGTTGAAAGAAGTTATATTTCTGGTTATTTATTTATCTTCTTTGCTTATTTTAGATATTAATAAGTTATTCCTGAAACCTTTGGACCTGTTATAGTACATTTTGGATAGTGTTGCGCTTATTAATTTAGCTCCATTATAGACAAATGTAAATAATAGCCAGTACTTGGGAATTAAAATAAAAATGTGGGTTTACCTATATAAGGAAGTTAAAAGAAATGAAATTACTGACCATACTACTACTACTAAAATATGAAATACCAAAAGACAGGGAAAATTAAACTTAAATTAAAATTACGATTTAAAATAAATACACAAATAAAAGATATATCACCTCTCTTCTAGGCGTTTTTCGAGTAGGTGTTGACGTTTTTGATGAAATATATCTGTACCTTGGAGGTAAAGGATATCATGTCACATATTTCTAATTGTTCAGGAGAGCCGATTTTCCATAACTTTGAACTATTAAAATTTGTTTTTTTTTTTCCCTATCTATAGAAAAAGCTTTAAGAAAAATGTTCACGTTTGTTATTGGGATTGATAATTATTCGGAAGTATTGATCATAGTCCTCCACATGGTGTCTTTTACCTCTAATGAAAACGGACATGATTTTATTTTCCACTGTCTTATCTTCGTTATTTATGGAAACAGAACATAGTGCCTTATATGGATCGAAAAATCAACATTAAGAACATATTGTTAAGTAAATTTATTAAAAAAATGTATATTTTGTCTTTTACTTACATATATATATATATATATATATATATATATATATATATATATATATATATATATATATATATATATATATATAAGTATCGTGATAAATGGATTCTAAATCGATGACTTACAAGACAAAACGTCTGGTATGTATCATCGATTCGACGACATAAGCAAGGTTCCTTACTTTTTAGGGAGGAATAAAACGCGCTAAGAGAGTAACAACTATTTTCAACAATCCTTAACTCCTTATAATTCCTGAACTCTTAATACCCTGTGAGTTTAAATATTTTTTTATCTAACCCTACATGAGCTGGGACCGACCCCTCCAAGGGCGATAGGGGGGAGTCCTTTACCTCCGGTGTACAGATATGTAAAATAAATAAATGTTTATTTAGACTTTATTAACAAAATAGTTATAATAAATAATAAAGCCAACGGCCACAGCCACGTTGAATAAACCGGTTCCCGTAGATCGCCGAAGTTAAGCAACGTCGGGCCTGGCCAGTACCTGAATGGGTGACCGATCGCGTGATGTTGGCATTATAAAAGGGTGGCAACCTTTATTTGGCCCGGCGCTAATGGCCAAGTTGTAGGTACGCCGTAAAAAAAAATAAATAAAATAAAATAAATAAAAAAAATAAAAATGTATTAATAAATGGAGAACTTTGTCTCCAATTGACAAATAATAATATAATACTTTTCTTATATTTGTGATCTGGGGTAACTATTTTGTAGGGCCTCCCATATTCGTGGACTAATAGTCAGAATTCCCACAGGGACTAGTCCTATCGGGAAGTGGAGTCCGCTCAGTCTTCAATTCCCATCTTCCAGATCTCCTTCCACCTGCTCCTGTCCCTGGCAATCCTCATCCACTCGGCACCAGCCTTGTTGTGCAAGTATCCAACCCATCTCTTTTTCTGCATTCCTCTTGTTCTCTTCTGTCCATATGCAATCCATTCCGTAGCCTCCTTTGCCAACGTTGTCATTATCTTGCCGAGCAAGCTCAGGTCCACTTGGTCTTCTTTGCATGGAGCAGGACGTCCTTCATGCCTGTCTGTGCCCTTATATGTACATTAAAGCCCATAAAATATATATTCTGTAAGATATATATGATATTTTAATAATATTTATTTTAATCCTAAGACCTCGACCAATAATAGAGAAGCAAAGCAGACGGATTCTCAGCTTCCAACCCCAACGGTGATTTGTCAACAACCTCGCACTCCCTCAATCCGCAACCCCATATTTACTGATATTGATCCTGGTATTTCCTCCCCCCCCTCAGAATCTCCTCATCCGGCCCGATCTTCTCCCCCTCCCCCTAGCAGACCGTCGGATGCTAACTCCCCTTTCCCGAGTCCTGCCGATTCTCCGTCTTATGAATTAAGCATTGTTTACGTAATGAGGATCCGAGTGTTGTTCGACCTATTTAGTCGGCAGGAGTACAACAGTTAGTCGCTTCGAGACAATTATTTCGCTTCATTTAAGAAAATGCTTCTTGCACGGATGACTATTGATTTTTCGACAAAAAAAAAACAAAAAAAACAGAGGTTCTTAAAGCTGAAGTAGAGCATTTTCAATGCAAAAACACTCCGATGAGCATTCACGTTTTAACACAAACATTATCGGGTTTTGACAGCGTTATCATCTTCTTTACCAAAGTTTCGCTAGTCATTCTGCAAGTTTCCTGGTGGTTAAGTCTGAGAATCCTTTCTTAGGGTTGACAACTTCACCGATACTCCTTCAATGGTGGGATTGAAAAAGACGTTCCCTCACTGGTGCGGGCTAAACTAAAAGGCTGTATGTCCTGTCTTAAAACGTAATTCTCATGCTAACTAGTTTTTTTCTTTTAATTTCTCCAGTAGATAGTACATGATGTATGTCTTACTCATTTCTATGCAATGAGGTATATATTCTCAATTCTACCTGTCAAACCCTTGTCAAATAGTTTTTACCTGATTTTCGAAGTTGTCCTTCCTTCCATAAGTGAAAAATCATAAGAAAAATCATCCTTCCATGAGTTTAAATTACGATTTAAACGTGAAACAAAAGCGTTGCCAAATTGTTTGTTGTTGCGTTGCCTGTGTGTGTGTGTGTATGTGTGAAAATAGAAATTGGACCTGCAGGAGGTATAAGAAATACCGCAAAAAATAACGCTTGAAGGAAGGAAAAGTATGCATGTAAAGATGTGACAAATTAGCTCCACGTAAAACATGCATCCAGTGCGAATTGAATTCCGTGTGACACACACAACCCCCCTGTTTTCAATTCAACGGTGAAACAGTCAAGTCAGAGATTTTCTGCAATTAGTAGCCAAATTTCAGATTTCACGATGAAAACTGAAACTGTTTTTACGTTTGAAGGAAAATACATAAAATAGCATTGTTGAAGAGTTATCCGGTCAAAAAGGGAAATAATGTGCAGGAAAAGCGTTTTTCCCAAAATGACTGACTTTCAAGAGCGGATATTTCGAAAACTAAAAATATCTCGAAAAACGTTATTGAATAGAAGTTGTAGAAAATTTAATCAGCTTTCATTTGTTATAGAATAGTTATGTCGCTAGGGAGAAGGACTTCCAAAATATAAGTGAAACCCGAAAAATGGGATCTTCTAAACCCCCCTCCCCACCCGGCACAAAGGCTACGGACGGGGAATTTTGATATAACTAGCCGAAACAAAGTTATGAAGTCAAAAATTGTGTTCCAAACATTTATAACTCCTAGTTGCCTGGACTACTGGCGAAGCTAGCAAAACCCAATGTTTCTGATGTCTTGGACAGTGGAATTTTACAAGTCAAATAAACGTTTTAACCTTTTGGTACCTTCGGATGGATTGTAGATACTGATTTTGCACTTATAAAAGAGTTTTTTTTTGTAATGTTTTTACTCAAATAATCATCGGTCATACCTATTCGTTAAAATCAATATACATTATAAAAGAAAGTGCGCAATGTGTGTGCCCCTAAGAATCAGAAATGGGCCACTATAACTCAAGGGAGTTATATGGTATGGTTCCCGTCCATTAAGAAGGTTTCCATTTGTATCAATATATATATACAAATTTGGTCCACCATAATCTTTAGGTACATGTTTCTAGTCGGCACATCCGGATTGCGTAATGAAGTATATAAAGTTTCCTAGGGGGAAAAAACCAAAAAGGCCGACATAAAGGGTAAAAGTTTGTAACGAGGAAACTAGAAAGGTAAAGTTCCATTACGAACTTATTTCATGGGAAATTCCGAACAATAGTTACAACAGTAGCATCAGTAAGTTGACATTCCAAGAGGTCAAAGGGTTCGAAAGTATCCCACGCACAGGACTACACCCACGCCGGCGCGTGGGCCTCAGTACAACCTCCGCAGGGCTTTCGGTGGACAGCCTTCCTATGGGGGGGGGACGTAAAGTAACTAGGTTTATAATCATAATTGTAAGAGGGAATAATAATTCCAAACAGCCATGAATTCACCTCCATGTAAATCCTCCAGCTTTCATTCATGGAAGCGACTAAAGTAAATCTTTCTTCTAACAAGGGGTTTCTTCTGTGTGTATAAAGTGGTGGGGGGCACATCGGACCCCCAAAACAATGTAAAAAATGTTTTACATACTACACTCTATAAAAGTCATTATTTTTCCAAAATATTCTATAGCACATTTAAAAAATTATTCATCTAAAAAAAAATCACATGTCTGTCTGTTTGTGGGTTTGTTCCTTATAAAAATCCACACTGTTTGACCGATTTTGACTAAACTTCGCACACGGGTAGATCTCGATCTGGGAAGTCTCGTAGGCTAGGTCAAAAACGTATACCAGCTGTCTGTCTGTATGTTTGTTCCTTGTACAAATCCACACCATTCGACAGATTTTTACCAAACTTCGCGCAAAGGTAGATCTTGATCTGGGGAGTGTCGTAGGCTAAGTTGAAAACGTCAACCAGCTACCTGTCGGTAAGTTTGTTTCCTAAAGAAATACAAGGCGAGATATTGGATATCTCCGGCTCTTCCGGACTGGGAAAAATTATTATTTTTTGTTTTCGATGATATTTACCACATTAGAGTTTTGTGGGGTACTGATTTTATGCTATTATTTTAGTTTGAAAAATGCTATAATGCTAGTTTATTTGAAAACTTAAACATTTTTTTAAAATTAATTTGACGAAATATAAATTAATGTTTAACGATTGTATTTTTTCTTTAATTAACTCATTAAAACAGATAAATTGGCGAAAGAATCATGCTGATATCATTGTCCGAAATCGATATGTAAAATAAAGCTTTTTCAATCTGTTATATATTATTTTTCTGCTCCTAAGGCGTATTGGACGAAACGCTCGGACACGTGTCGAATATTTTTCGATGCAGAACCACAAAAAAAAAAAAAAAAAAAAAAAACGAGCCCGATCGGTGACCCCACCACTGTATACTCACTCCCCTTGTTAGTAAAAATATCCTCGCTTGTCATGGTTCCATCCAGTAGAGTGCAAAGCGTACTTGTAACCGTGGCATACGCAATGGTATACGCAATTCATAGATCCATTGCATCCAATGTAAGGTGTATATACTCAGCAGATTGTGCTGTGATCGGTCTGTCCTAATTATTGCAAGTAGCCAGGCGGAAATTGGGTTGCATACATTACCTCAGATCCTATAATTAATTTATATCAAGGACACTGGCGGGTGCCTACAACAACATGGCGGCCGTAACCATGGTAACCTATTGAATATACGTATTTCCCGTTTATGACTAAAACTAAATTATTCAATGATGAAGTAATTTCATCAAATATTTTTTTGAATTGTGTTATTAATCCAATGTAAAAGTGCCTAAAGATGGTTCAATTTTTTTATGTTTTCGTTTTACCTTCTGCATTATATGATCTTACATATACATCTAATTGTAAAATAGAAATAGAATTATCCTAAAGAAAAGAAAAATTCAAAAAACAAAACAAAACAAATAATCTAAGTGTGACTTAAAAACTATTGAATATTTTGGAGTAATTGCATAATAATTTAGTAAGAGAGAGAGAGAGAGAGAGAGAGAGAGAGAGAGAGAGAGAGAGAGAGAGACAGAGAGAGAGAGAGAGACAGAGAGAGAACTAGAGAGAGAGAGAGAGGGAGAGAGAGAGAGAGAGCGAGAGAGAGCGAGAGAGAGAGAGCGAGAGAGAGAGAGAGAGCGAGAGAGCGAGAGAGAGAGAGAGAGAGAGAGAGAGAGAGAGAGAGAGAGAGAGAGAGAGAGAGAGAGAGAGAGAGAGAGAGAGATTTGATTACTGGTCAATATATTTGCTGTTATCAGTTAGAAGTTCGGTCAGGTCCACTGGTATGTATAAATTTTCTCGGACACATTGAATTGCTAATAGAACAAATATATCTGAAATTCTTTATTCTGAGTGACGATTTTCTTATTAGAACGGCAAAATCAAGGCCCGTTTAAGTATTAGTCAGTTTCTTCTAAAAGTATCCAAACTAACAAAAAGAATTAAACAGAATTGTTGAATAAAATAAAAATGAAATATAACTAAATATTTCCACTAAAAATGACATAATATTTTCGACTAAATTAGTGTATATCTTAAATTTCTAAAGAGTCATGTACGTCGCGTAAGTCGTAAGAAATTGTTAATTCTCTACAAGAGTCTCTCTTCTTCCTCAACCAAGAATGAATGGGTGAGTACGGTTTCGTGGACTAAATTGTGATTAATGTAAACTACGAACAATTTCTGTCTGAGATATATATTTCTATCACAAGCTATGAGTGTCGACACTTCTATATCATCAGTTGTAAACACTGATTATAAAGAGAAGAATTTCTCTTTATAATCAGAATTTCTCTTTATAATCACCTCTTATACGACTGCAGACTCACCGATGACTACAGACAGGAGCTGGAACGCGTGATTATAGGAGCCCGAAACCAGTGGCCGGCGAGTCCTGCTCTGCTGTACAGGAACTTCAAGGGAGCTTTGATAACCTTCAGCAACCACATCACGGAAGACCGAAATCTTCCAAGATAGGAAGAATCACTTCGTTCATTTATTTATTTTTATTAATTAATAATCTTATTTATTTTCTTTATTTTTTTCTAAATATTATCTATTTTTCTACATATAATGTTCTTAGTTTAATTAATTTATTAAATCATTTTAAAACATTCATTAAGTTTAATTTTAATTTTTTAATTGTAATTTTGAATTAATAATCTTACTCACTTTTTATTTTTCTACATATAATCTATTTTCCTACACATAATCTTCTCAGTTTAATTAATTTATTAAATCATTTTAATATATTCATTAAGTTTAATTTCAACTTTTTAATTGTGATTTCCAATTAATAATCTTATTTATGTTTTATTTTTCTACATATAATGTTCTTAGTTTAATTAATTATTAAATCATTTAAGTAATTGTAAAATACTGTTTACAAAAATACATGCGATATGCAATGCATGGGGCATGTAGTAAATAAACGGCCACACCTCAGGGTTTACTGTATGGAAAAAAAAAAAAAAAAGAGAAGAATTTAATGTCAGAGATAGATCTTGGTTACTAGCTGTACTGTCGACACTTCTTACAGATGTAAACACTGATTATGTACGACACAGGACACAAATGTAAGTCTGTAAACGGGCCGTAAATTTATCGCAAATTGCAACTAATCCAGAACTGTCGTATACATATCCTTGACATAAATGTCTAGCTATGTCTGTCAGTATGTAAACTTGCAAGAGAATATCTATCCGACACCTGAGATATATATATCCTGTGAGAAGTGTCAGATGTAAACGCACCCTAATAGGAAGGTCCGTGTTTTAGGAGGCTTAGCGGCTGTCTCGTTTCGTTATGTTTGGCGGTCTGATTTTTTTTTTTTTTTTTTTTTTTTTTTTTTTTTTTTTTTTTTTTTTTTTTTATTAAGAGTTTCCACATTTTAAAATAAAAATAAACTATAATTAACAAACAATTATACCATGTCATGACTCGTGACAGTGGATTCATTTCAATAGTCACATCTTACAAGAAGGGAGAATGAGTGCTAAAAGGTTGAGAGGCAATGTTCTAGACTTCAAAACCTCTTTGCGGTGAAGCTCCCCGAGGAAAAAAATTAAATTACAAGTCCCGAGGACCTTTGCGTGTCCTTGGGCCGAGTATCGATACATAGCCCACTTGTCTTCCGTCACGACAGAATCGCCGTCTATCCCTCTTGACGTCACTGGTATCTTACGTCAGAGCTATGACGTCAGAATGACCCCCTGTAAGTCACGGTATCGCTAAATCCAACTGGTCACCTTGTCCGAATTAATCGTTATGAGCCAACCAAAAATTCTATTATTTTTGTACCCGCCTATAATGTCAACGGTGACTTTCACCAATCCAAGTCTCGTCCAGGCCCGACGTTGCTAACTCCGGTGATAACAGGAACAGGTGTCTTCAATCTGTATGTGGCCGTTGGCTAAAAAACTTATTAATTTAAAAAATTCGACCTTCATTCAATATTTGAGGTTGATCCGGCAGATATGGGTGAGGTGGCGACGAATGTGTTGAAGTAATGCAGTAAATTGTTGTAAAACGTGTTGAGATCAAATTATACGTAATCATTATTATACAAATAATTTATTGATCTAATATCATTTTAATGCACCATAAGCCTAGTTCCTAGAGCATTTTGTGTTAAAAATATTTTAAAACTTACATAATAAGTTTTAATGTAATAGTAGTTCAATATGACGCTTTTCTTCAGTTATAACGACCAACGGTATTGGAGAATTAAAGAATTCAACAACATTTGGAAGCGTGGTAAATATTGGGGTAAAACTGAAGGAGAGTGTCCTCAGCTCCGATTTTCTTCAAAGTTTGCACTATAACGTATTTTGATGCACTAAACACGAATCCGTTGAAAAAAAAAAGTTGCTCGCAACTAGGAAAGAAGTTATTTTAAAAAAAAGTTCACTGTTATGAAGGTTACAAACGATCGCATAAACAACGTACTTGTAAACTCGCGCATGTGCAATAGTCCTTAATGAAGAAGTGTAATTGAAATTAACTATCAATTATTAAAATTTACCAACACTTATTTATTCAGAAACATTTTTTTAAATAATGAAACATTCTTCAAATTTCTTGTTTCGCTCCTGAAAAGTATTATATAACAGAAATCCCTTAATAATTAGCTAATGCCTTTATGATTTGTTCCTTCTAAGCTTCTCTAATTCCCTCTAAGCTGTAATTAGCTTGTTATTGTCATAGTTATTACAGTTTTTTGTAGAAAGTGTTGAAAAAAAATGAAGTTACACGACTTCATAATTCTTATCCACAATCGAGAAGAATTACTCAAATTTTTAATACAAAACAAAGTTTTGAGTAATTCTCTCGATTGCGCAAAATGTGGGCAACAGTTGACCTTAAATGAAACTACTTTAGAATTTAGATGCCGAAGACAGATTCAGAAAGTTTTGTGTTAAACGTGCCTATAAATATGAAGAGCGCATAAATGCTTTTTTCGGTGCGATTGCGGACTTATATCCACCGAACATCGCGTCTGAAGATGTCTAGGAGGATTAGAAGAATGCCTTGGACGACTTTTGGGCATAGAATTCTTTTAATTTCTGCGAGTTGGATTGACTAGGGGTTTTGATATCTTCTTGAGCGAGCGGAGCGAGCGGAAACGCATAGCACGTATACCCAAAAGCGACAGTTTACGACCAAGTCAGCTACTATAGGTGAGTCTAAATTTCAATTATACTTCGTCATTAAGGACTATTGCGCATGCGCGTGTTTACATATAAGCTGTTTACCCCGTCTTTTATAACCTCCATAACAGTGAACTTTTTTTTTTAAATAACTTCTTTCCTAGTTGCGAGCAACTTTTTTTTTTCAACGGATTCGTGTTTAGTGCATCAAAATACGTTATAGTGCAAACTTTGAAGAAAATCGGAGCTGAGGAGACTCTCCTTCAGTATTACCAATATTGGAAGGGTAGGTGTCTGCTGAAAATGGTAGGATGTTCTCTGAAGGTGAAATTTGGTATGAATAGTCTTGCGGGTTAAGTATCACGTAGCGCCGTACCTTTGCAGTGGCTCAACCTCTCTATGATTCAAAGAATTAGATTTCTGTTTGAACATGATTATTAATGGTTCATATTAAATTTTTAATATATATTTTTTCGGAATAAAATGTTTTGTTAATTTCAGGAATCATGTGTTTTATTCTTAATAGTCAAATACCGCCTGTTGACAATAAAGTTTTTAAATTAATTACTTAGTTTATAAGCTGATTTATAAGTATGTACGGCGTATATGCTGATATTTAAGTTGTACCCAAGAGTCCTAACAATAATGAATCAAAGTCTTATAATAGTATCTCAGTCCCTTATTGGTTCATCTTCTTTTTTAGGGGTTATCATCTTCTTTTTTTATTTTATTTGATTTTTCAGAACCCGCTACTTAGGCAATTTGCTCTATTGAACCAGTAGGGTGCAAGCAATGTTTTAATACGATTTTTAGTTAATAAAATTAAATGTAAAATTGCAACAAAAAAATCAAAACAATAATCTCTATCAAATTTAAAAAATGAAACAGAAAAATAACTAAAAATAATATAAAAACTAGCAATTGTTTTTCGCCTTCCTATGTACATATAAAATTTAACAATCCAAAAATCATGCTGTGTATATTATGCTTCTGTTATATGTGTTCGTGTAAATATGCATTGCGTAGAAACTGTAGGATAGTTTTATTCTCTATAAAATGTTATTGTATCCGAAGCAATAATGCCTTAGACTCCATTTAGAATATTAATATTTTAGAATAGATCATGCATTTCATGAACAAAAGTACAATTTTGGTATTTATATAATATTAGAGATACATTTTTAAGAACTACTATATATTTTTATTTCCCATTCACAAATGAGAAAATTCTAAACTAAAAATAAATTAATTTCCGGGTTTAATTACTTAAAACGAAGGAATTAAGGGTAAAGTATAAGAACGGTTTAAGAATAAATCAGGGTAAGAAGGAGGATATTTGGAAGAAAAGTTGGGGAGGACGGAGATGGCCGAGGGTATAATTAGATAAATGAGAGACATTAATTAGGAAGGGGGTGGGGTGAGCCGGGGATCAGGTCTGTATTTAGTGGGAGGGTGGCGGCGGTCGATAGGAGAGCCAGCTTGGAGGAATCGAAGGAGAGAGGGAGGTAGGAGAAGGAAGGAGACGGAATTAATGAGAAATAAACACAGAGAATACGGGAGGAGGAGGGAGAGAGAGAGTGAGAGAGAGATGGTAGGAGGGAGAAAGATGCAAAGAAAAAGTTAGGGATGGAGAAAGAGTGAGGAAGAGAGGGGCTGGTAGAAGAACGAAGGAGAAAGAATTCTTGACAAATAGACTCAGAGAGTGATACGCGGAGAGGGGGGATGGCAGGAGGGAGGAAGAGAGAATCAGAGAATAAGCTAAGGATGGAGAGAGAGTGAGGGAGAGAGAGAGAGAGGGCTGTGGAGCAGGTGGAGAGCAAGGGATAGGTGTTGATGTTCGAATGGGTAAAAATAAGCTCATAGATTGTGAAGAGAGAGAGAGAGAGAGAGAGAGAGAGAGAGAGAGAGAGAGAGAGAGAGATAGAGAGAGAGAGAGGGGGGGGGGGGAGAGATGTAAGAAGGGAGGAAGAGAGATGTAGAGAAAAAGTTAGGAATGGAGTAAGAGTGAGGAAGAGAGAGAGAGGCAGGTAGGAGAATGGAGGGGACGGAATTCTTGAGAAATAGACACAGAGAATCTAGGAGGAGAAGGGGAGGAGGGACAGAGAGATGGATTGAGGGAGGAAGAGAGATGTAGAGAAGAAGTTACCATGATGTAGAAGGAGGTAGGAGAACGGAGGAGACGGAATTCTTGGTACGAGAAATAGACACAGAGAATGATATCGCCTATCATTCGCTCTTCGCCAGAAGGGGGAGGGAGGAAGGGAGATACAGAGAAAAAGCTAAGGATGGAGAAAGAGTGAGGGAGAGAGAGGTTTGGGAAACACATGGAGATCAAAGTCTTATGAAATACATAAGCGATCTGGTGGATATAGTTATTGTGTTGATGATCGGATGGATGCTAACCACGTAGAGTGAGAGGAATTTTGTGAGGCCGAATTATAGTAAAAAACATAGAGGAAGAGAGTGAAAGGAAAGAGAGAGAGAGAGAAACTGAGAGAGTCAGAGGGATGGGAGAAAACAGATACAGAGTAAGAGGAAGAAAGGCAGAACGAGATAGATAGAGAGAGACAAAGAATATTGTTTACTGGAAGCAAGAGGCTAAGACAAATTCGTTGAAAGAGTACATGAAAGGCAGAATATGCGCACAGATAAATGTGAAAACGTGATCCTGTACAAGAAGGAATGAAAGAGCAGAATTATGTTAGGATTATTATGAGACGGACAAATATTCAGTATGAACGAATGAGAGAACATGTTTATATGAGAGGCAGAGGATATACAAGCATACAGTATATAAAATGTTCTAAAGCGGATGGTGGGGAGAGCGAAAATGTGATGATGTATACGAGATTATAAATGAGCCGGATTAATGCACTCAAGGAGAGAATACAAGACGAATTAGGCCGGCAAGGAAAGAGAAAGTTCAAGAAAGGTGTTTTGTGAGTGTCTATTGAAGGAAAAGAGCGGTAAAAGTACGAAGAGAGAGAGAACGTAAGAGGAGTGAGCGGGTAGCAAGAGGGGCGAGAGTGGGGAAAGGATAGCGAGAGAGAGAGAATGAGGGAAGAAAGGGGAGCGAGAGAGTGAGAGAGAGAGTAGAGGCAGTCTGCTAGGCTATTGGGCTGACTAGTTGCCGGCTTCTGGGCTCTCAGGGTCTAATCAAAATTCATGATTAGAATGATAGTGCGCATGCTCCCTCCCCACAAAGAGCCTCACTAAATGTTTCATCCCCTCCACCACGTTCCCCTCCGTGGTGGGGAGGATTGTCCCAAAGCCCACACACAAACTTAACCCTCAACCACTTGAGCTTTCAAACGGCGCGCTGAACAGGTGGCTCCCCTTACTCACGCTCTCTCTCTCTCTCCCTCCTGCTTTCCTTTCACCCTCATCCCTCTGTATTCTCACGCCATCCTCTGCTATCTCTCTACCACCCCTCCTCTACCTCTCCCCACCAGTCACACTCCTTTTACCCCCACTCTCTTCCTCTTCCCCCTCCCTTGCCCTAAATACGCCCCTCTCTACCTCGGCAGCTTTAAGGCACGTCCTATGCCTTATTTACATTTTAGGATATTTCCCAGAGGCACCACTTCCAGACGTTAGTCCAAACGCCGCGCCGCGGATTCCCTCAAAGTGAACACTTTGTATTTTAATTAAGCAATATACATTCAGAGTTCATTTAAATTTTTTTTTTGTTCCTTTCGAATATATTATAATGCTACAAGTTTCTTGTAGAACGTCTTTGCTCATTGAAGGAAAACCGCAAATTTCCTTAGTTCGTTTTTGGCTATTCGTTCTTTGTAAATCTATGTTATGTGGCCACAAGGGAAGGGGGCACAGAGGACAATTGGCCAGGGGCGCGTGGTCTCAGTGGGTCTCGGTGTCAATGTTTTACGAGCATTATAATTTGAAATAAATTTACGCCATTATTATTCGGACCGGGACCGTAATTCCTCTTCGGAAGCCATTTGTAAATCCTGCCACAAGGGCCTAGAAGGGCAGATACTGAAGAGGAGTAGGGAGACAGTGTGGTCAGTCCTATGTTCTAGCCGCCTGATTTTTCTCTTTGCAGTTACCTAATTAATAAATTAATTACAGGCTGAGTGGGACTAGGGAAGCTCTGGGACCCTGAATCCAACCCTCGAACGATGGCAATTGAAGATATAAACTTTAGTGCGCACTCGGGATTTGAACTCAGGTCCTCCAGCATATTAGTCGAGTACTCTACCACTGAGCTAACCTCGCCCCCCATATTGTCCTTTAAGTTCTGAGTTATACCCAGTCACTATTATGTGTATGAACAAAATGCATAAACTAGTCAAGGTAGTTCCGTTACTTGATTGGCATTGACATGAAATGAGCGAACTGAAAAAAAAAATAAAATTTGTATAGCATTCATTAAATATTTCAAGGAAACAGTAGAAATGACTTTTAATAAATTTGGCCTTTGCAACAAAGGTTGCTCTAAGAAAGAGTAAAATAGTTAATTTTTTTTTTTTTTTTTTTTTTTTTTTTAACTTGGCGTAAGAAAATATAGATATTTAAAAGCATCAACTTCTCAGCTGTATTTTTCGTTTTATGAACAAGGCCAAGTTAGTTGATTTTTATTTTAGTTTTTCGTTTTACGGTGGACTTCTCTGTCATTATTGCCGTCACCCATGCTGTACCAAGGAATTTTCTCATCGGTCCCTGAAATGGGAAAAATCCTTGCTGCAGGCAGGACTCAAACCCCCAACTGCCACATAAGAATCCAATGCGTTAGCCACTAGACCACGGGGAAAACTGCCAAGTTTGTAAATTATTTTTTTTCTTCCTTTGGATAATTTTGTAACGGAGAATGCAATAATTAAATTGTTCTTTTAGGAATAATCGGTAAGTCGGAGAAATGGTAGTTACTAGAAGATTGACTCTCGATTGTGAACATGATCATTGTATCGTATGGATCGCTATACTTCATGCCTCGTTGTCACAATTTCTTATGGAATCGCGCATAACCTTTTCTGTCACATCTCTCAAGGCATGAAGTATAGCGATCCATACGATACAATGATCATTTATTTATTATTTAAATAAATGATCATTGTATCGTATGGATCGCTATACTTCATGCCTTGAGAGATGTGACAGAAAAGGTTATGCGCGATTCCATAAGAAATTGTGACAAACGAGATCTGTTGCGGGCCATCATTGAAGTAAAGTGTGCGTCGACATTTCACGCAATCCCTTTTTGTTACATGCAGTCCTAAGGAAGTTCCCAAGGGAAGGGAAAAATCACGCTAAAAGAGAGAAAGAAATAAGTTATTAATTTCTGTAATAAAATAGTCTCTCTAAACGCAATATTGTAGAATTGTTGTGTTGGTGTTATTTTTGAGTGCTTCTTCATTTGTACTTTAGTGGGTGTTAGTGCGTGGGTGAGAGTGGGTGCGTGAGTGAGTGGGTGAGTGCGTAAGTGAGTGGGTGAGTGTTTGTGGTTCGTCGAGCAGCTTTCTGGCGAATTACCTACTGTATTATTGGATACACCCACCCCACCCCATGATCCCCTCTCTTCATTTTACTTTACATTCTATAGCTGACATTAACTCCTATCTTACGAACTACGTTTCGATAGTACGCGAACATATGACTGACTGAAAAAATAAAAAAGAAAAAAAATAATAAAAAAATTACTGGAAAAGGCTATAAAAGGTACATGACAATGTTTCTTTTTAGAGCAATCATCAATATGACACTGCTAAAAGTCCGATTTCCAGGAACAGACAGTCTTTGCGTGTATCTATAAAAGGTTACGCCTGGTTTCATTTCGGTTGGTTGGTTCGGGGTTAAAGGGGAAAAAGCACTAGGTCGTCACTAGAGCCCGGAAGATAGGCATTTATTTTTGATTAAAATATGCAGGCAAAAAGGCACTTAGAATACTGAAAATAGGCAGTACCGTAATTAAAATAGGCATTTATTAGGAGTGAAGGCAAAGAGGAATCTCACTCGTTATTAATGAAAATATGTATTTAAAAACTCATTCATTTCTTTATTATCAATTTATCACAGAATTAGTGTACTTACTCTTACTTTCCCTTGTTACAAGCAACAACAAGATGCTTTTTCAGTATCAACTCTCATAGACCTTCTCAGAAAATAATGTTTTTCATCGTGGAAAAACTTCCTCTGCATTATCTTATTATTTCTAAATCCGGAATACCAGGTAACTACACCATTGTCACAGCAAAAGGGGTGTGAGGAAGGAGACGTACTTCCCTCATCATCTCTCATTCCTGCTATTCGTTATGCTTGTACATTCCTTCTACCAAGGAAGGTTCTGTTATTTACAGAGGGCCAATCCACGGGCTGGGAAAATAAGCATTGGAATTGATATTTGTGACGGCAATATTTTATTTAATTTGTGAAACCTTTTTTATCTTCGACGAACTGAAATTCGAAATTCGTTATGTGCTTTTTAAAGTGTTTAAATCACTGAAAAAAATTGCATGACGAGCAAAAAAGGCAAAAAAAGGCTTTAAATCTTAAAATAGCCAAAATAGGCAAAATAAAAATTTTCTCTACACTTCCTAAATGCACGAAACCGTATTTATTTCTATCTGATTCTTCAATATATCGATTCAGATAAAAAAGGCATTTTGCCTAACTTCCGGGCTCTAGTCATCACCATACATATATTTGTTTTTTAATAATTTTTATGTAGGCCTTATGAAAGATGGCCTTTTCATTGTGATATGACAAAGGACTTTTTTTTTATGCTACGTCGATTCCCCAAGTTTGTGCGTTGTTTTTTTTTTGGGGGGGGCACACTATGTACATAGGGAGGCCGCGAGGTAGTGTTTAGGCTTCAAGCTACTTATAACAAATTAGATTCTGAGCAAAAGAGTTCCTATCAACATAGGTGCTGAAATACCTACTGGAGGCGCTAGGGCAATAAAACCACGTCGTTCAGACACCAAATCCCGGTAACCTCGCAACGTGTGGTGTTAGAGAAGAAAGATACAAACAATTGTTGTAGTACACTAAATTCTGCACATTTTAGTACCAAGGAATCTGATTTCGTCTCACGGAACAAGGAGATTCGTTGTGTACAGCGCCACCAGGAAGCATTTTCGGAGCCATGTCGCTATGACATTCTTTGCTAAGAATTAAATTTAAACAAATGATCCTGACGAAATGTAAACCTGAACTTTTGTTGATCTATCAACTATTAAAAATGTAATGTTACACGGATTTATTTTATACGAAATATAATATTAACAATAATTCATCATTTCACCACATAATTATTCTAGACATTTATCTTTACACTGTTTTTGTTTTGGGTTTCTAAACCGTTCGGCGGGAGCCATTTGATCTAGAAGCCTCAAGACCTTGCTAAACCTCCTGACACCAAATTCCACTCACGAGACATTAAAACCCTCTCATATGTTCTTACCAAACCCTTCTACAAACCTTATATTCTTTGCTATTGTAAGACCATTTTGTACGGTCTCATATATATATATATATATATATATATATATATATATATATATATATATATATATATATATATATATAAGACCGTACAAAATGATATATATGTGTCTATATTTATGCTAGCAGATGACCCAAAATATGTATAAATTCTCTCAGATCTTAGGAAGAAGGGGTCTTTAAAGCAGTAATCCATTCTTCACACTACTTTATTAATTAAGCCGGACATCTTTCGTGCATATTTTCTCTACTCTTCAGGGGCATTAAAACTATTTGCTACATAAAAAAAAAAATTCTTATATCCGCTAAAAGTAACATTAAATATTTCGTACAATTTATTAGTTTTATTGAATATGAATTTTGGAAAGCACTTTTTTTTAAACAATATTATTCAATTTATAAAATGCTTTCATTAACTTATTATTCGGGTTCATATTTAGAATTTCTAAATAGAAATCGTCGGCACTGAAATTTTGCCGCGGAGTATGTCATATTATTTATGCTAGCAGATGAACCAATATATATACGTTGTCCCTGAAGAGGTGCGAAAACAAATCACGGATAAGGACTCGACGACCTCAAAAACATTTTTTCAGATTTTTTTTACGGTCCCTTCTGTATTTGACCTTGAAATGACCTCTAGGAAACTGATGTGATGAAGGTTAACCAACCCGCTCATCGCAATCAGCGACCCCAAAGGCCCCATAAGAACCATACCATTCCGAGTGTATTTTTTAGATGAAATGTTGACCTGTGTCATAGTAAGTCATAATATCCAATTGAACTTCCCGCGTTTTCTAATATTCGTTACTAAAATCGTCCAAACTCGACATTACATCAGTTAGTTTATAATATTTACATATTGTGTAAATCGGCCGAATATTAACGTCCCCTTTAAGGACCACAACTATTGACTATTTTCGTTGGAGCAATATAATAACAAAACACAGGAAGTAAGGACAGACGCCTGATTGGGACTAGCCCTTACCCCGGATCAGGGCTGCCAACCTGTTGTTTTTGTTTACATGTCCTTGTTTTCGTCGCCGCTCGTCTCCCCCCCCCCCCCCCCCATAGAACCGGCGACAACTTGTTGTTTTCATTCAACAGGGAAGATTAACATCACCTAGATCATCGTCGCCTGTCATCGGAAAATAATATTTCGCTCTCATAAATTTTTTCCGCATTTTATCGAGGAGAAAATCGTACTTTTGAAATATCTTTTTATTTTATCTCTAGAATTGATATTCAGATTTTTAGCCCATTTCGAAGGAATGCTGCAAATTAGGTAGATAAAGAGGTAATACTACCTTGCAACTTTTTTTTTTTTATGGGTTTAAATGCTTCCTTAACTAATGTTATCCAAGAGTGTATAACACTATTTTAGGGAAATATTTTCTTGAACCTTTCTCCTTGCGCAGTACCTGGTGTTCCACGGTAAGTCTAGCCGACACACATTTACCTTCTTATCTACCCAAGAGGTACATTATAGCTAAATTTCAAGGTGCATAGAGGACTTCATGAAAATTACGTGCTCTCCGACTATTTGGGGTTTATTGATCTGGCATCCAGGCTAAATATCTTGCCCAGAAGATATAAGAAGTTCATACTTCGTATATCTCAGAAGATTAACCTTCCCAAACATGGTGGCCATATCTTGGCAGGACCCTTTGTTCGAAAAATAAACACTTAGAGTGATGTAGTAGACATTTATCTATATTATACATGCTGATTCCCTGGATTACCTAGGGTAAAGCTAGGCTTTCACGGGCAGTGATACGAAAGCGTGCTCGCTTTTGATCTTGCTTTCGTGGTTCTTGACTCAAAAACCCCAAATGGGGATGAAGCGTGAGATAGCTTGATCGTCCAAACGATCACGAATCACGATTCAGTATTTGCTTGGAAATCATGGAGGAGCGCTTACAAGAAAGCATTTCGGCCAATAAGTTAAAGGGATGTCAAGTAAATATTACAAAACTGAAGTTAAAGCGCTGGTGGGTGAGAGAGAGTGAATCCAAAACAGGTGGAATTTGGGGACTACCAATTTATTAGATTTGGAGCTGCGATATGATTACCCTGAAGATTTTCACAACCTACTTCGAATGAAGAAAGACCAGTTTGTTTTTCTATTGAGATTAGGGTCCCTCTAAAATCTAGGGACTCTTTCAAAAATTTTTTTTAATAAAATATGAAATACAGTTGCTCTCTATACAAACAGTTATCCCGTTTTATGAATTCCCAAATTCTTTGGGAATTTGTATATTCTTTGCAAGATGGGTCATACAAAATCCTCTCATTTCCAAATAATTCTAAAAATTTCAAAGTTTCTTCGTCTTGAAATTCACTTACTCCAGACGGTGACTCTGACATTTCTAATTTTAAAACAGTTGCTGCATTGAGATCGCACATGCGACTGGCATGATTCGTGACCAAGCTTGAAAACCAAACATGTGTTCGTGAGCCTTCGTGAATTTGCCTGATAGTCAGAGAGCTGGTAACGCACTTTTCATGAAGTGTTTTTTGCACCTTGAAATTTTGCTATAATGTACCTCTTGGGATGATAAGAAGGTATATATGTGTTTCCTGGACATACCTTGGAACACCAGGTACTGCGCATAGGGGAAAGGAAAAAAAATATTGTCCAAAAGTAGTGATTTTTTAAGAAGCCAACTATCATTAATGTAAAAAAAATTGCAAATTAAGGCAATTTTACAATGAATTTTAAGGGGATTAAAATGTAAACAAAATTAAAGTAGTTTTTATTTTCAATATTAAATGAAGTGCTTTATTCACGCTGGGATTTAAACAGCGTCTTCAATAAACATTTTTGAAAATAATTACAAAAGGTCAGATACTTTTGTGGGGTTTCATTATCAGGAAACATAAAAATAAATGTTGCCTATGATAGACTGCAATACACTGCCTGTAACCGTAAGAGTAAATGTAAGCACCGCGCAGTTCTGGTTGTTCTCTCTGTCTCTCTCTCTCTCTCTCTCTCTCTCTCTTTTTCCCCCTTAAAAGTGTCTGCCTTATTTATTGTTCATTGTAAAATTGTCTTAATTTTACATTAAAGATAGTTGGCTTCTGAAAAAACTCTATTTGTGGGAAATATTTTTTTGCACCTTTCCCCTATGCGCAGTACCTGGTGTTCCAAGGTATGTCCAGGAAACACATACATACCTTCTTATCTACCTAAGAGGTACATTATAGCAAAATTTCAAGGTGCATAAAACACTTCATGAAACGGCGGTTACTGGCTCTCGGGCTATGACACCAGATGACGTCAAAGGCAAACTCACGCCACCTCGTTCACACAAGGCAATTCCACGAATTACAGCTTTCTTATTATTGACCCGTGAAAACGGCGCTTTAGAGTATACTGTTTCTAACATAAGTAAATAAACAATTAAAACTTGTAACATAACTAAAACTAATAGCCAAGAAAACGTAATAACAAGATTATTTGCAAATAATTAATGGATTCCACAGTTTCGCCGGAAGGTTTTCGTCCAGTGATCAAATTTTCAAATACAGACGCCCATCCAAAATGCATTAACCAATATAAATTCATGGAACTCTGATGTAATAATTTGCTGGTATTTAGTTAAATATCCTGTGTTTGTAGTGAAGGCCCGGAGAGAGGGGTGGAGGACTTTAGTGGATGTGCCCAAACTTGTTAGAGCAACTTCACTAACTTCCTGGGTGTTCAACTTCTGCCTTCTAGCGAAGCTTCGTCCTTCACTACAGACTAAGACTGGCGCTTCACTTGTATGGTAAGCAGGGATTGTTCGACCGGATGTAAATGTCACCGGGTCTAGTTATTTCTCTCCAGCATATTACAATTTAATTATTTACTCGAACACAAGAATAAGGGTGACAGGCTATTCCTTTTCTCAAGAAACGCCTAAATAGATAAAAGTTCAAATACATAAACCAACGTTTTGTATTTTGCAACATATAATCTGAATAAATGAAAATTAGAGGCATGTTCCAGTTCCTCAATGAATAGCAAACGGCCGAAGTTACTTTTACGGCCAATTTTCAGAACATAACTGATTAACGGGGGTCTAGTGACTAACGCCATAGATTCATATACGGCAGATGGTGGGTTCGATTCCCACCTGCGGCAGGATTTTTCTCATCTCACGGCTCGTTGGAAAAATTCCTCGCTGCCGATGCGCCGTAAAAAAAAAAAAAAAAAAAAAAAAAAAAAAAAAAAAAAAAAAAAAAAAAAAAGATTAACCTATTATTATTTATTATTTGTCTTATAAACCGTGTTAGCGATGATTTCGAACAAAAATAATGCACTATTAAATAAGGGATTTAATATATTTTAAAAAAATGTTGGCTAGTTTTGTGTTGGATGCTGCTTTAAATGTCTTAGTTTTAGAATTGGGTTATTGTGTTGGCTGACATCACCACGCAGTTCTGTCAAATCAATATGAACAATAATTTATTTATTTCGGCGCTAATGGCAACGTTGTAGATGCGCCGTAAAAAAAAAAAAAAAAAAAAAAAAAAAAAAAAAAAAAAAAAAAAAAAAAAAAATATTATTTATTTATTAAGAGTTTCGCAACTTTTGGCGACTTGCTCTTTAACAGTACATCATGATATTACAAAATACTTTTTGCACATTGTGTATATAAATGCATTATATGAATGATACATTATAGTAATACCTATTACAAAAAAAAAAAAAAAAAAAAAAAAAGGTAGAAAGTGCTTTAGCCCCTCCTTTCTAACAGGTTTCTGTTTGCTCATTTTTTATATGGATTTGTCTTATGCCTGGGGTCCGCTAGGGGGGGAGACGCGACAGGTAAAGCGAAAACGCATCGGACTGAGTGACGACACTGCTCATTTTCAATAAACATTGGGCCTCTTTCCGTTCACTTCCGCGCCAATTTCTACTTGTGCAAGAAGTAAGAAGGAATGAAGGAAGGAAGCAGAAAATGACCAGAATGTTACAGGTGTATGTGAGCAGTAAGTGAGCAGAACCTTGTCTTCAATACGTGAACAGAACATGGTGAGCAGGAAGTGAGAAGAATATGGTCAGCAGGAAGTGAAAAGAATAAGGTCAGCAGTAAGTGAGCAGAACGTTGCCAGCATTAAGTGAGCAGAACGTTGTCAGCAGTAACTGAGCAGAACGTTGTCAGCATTAAGTGAGCAGAACGTTGTCAGCAGTAACTGAGCAGACCGTTGTCAGCAGGAAGTGAGCAGAACGTTAACAAACAGACCGGAAGTCTACCAGAGGTGAGCGCACGACTTTGGTGTCGCATTTTCGTTCCACTTTTGCGTAACGTCTTCGGTAGTCAGGACTCGACTAAAGCATATTTCATGCTAAAATATATCTGACACTTTACAGAGAATGGAAGGCTTGTTATGGACTAGCAGTATAAAGAAGGTAATAAATTTGAAGAACAGTATACGGTTCTCATCTGTACGTGTGCGTGGGTTTATGGACATTACTAAACTTAAAAATTACGATGTAGATATTGAAACTTCTAATATTTGTATACAAAGATTGTAAGGAATCCCAGACCGGGATGTGTGTTGGGAGTTTGAACTAAGTTATCAAGTAGCGAAGCCTTTCCAAAGCCAAAAGTTGAACGGTCTGAAAGTTTTATGCAAAACTTGGGCGAGCAGGAGCGAAGATCCCCAACCCGTTTTCCCGAACCCCCTTCGTCGAAAACTCCCTCCGCTGGTTCCGTATATTTAACCGAAAACAAACAGTTAATTAATTATATCTTTCCCTCTGGGATAACTTTATTCGAGAAATTCTAGACTCTTTTATAGGGCCTTGTCTTCTTCCTCTTAGTTTGAAACTTTATAAACGGCAATCCCAACAGAGGAAGTTGCGTAGCCGTTTCTGCTCATTTAGAATTATATTTGTTAGTCGATTTGTTCCGGAAGAATCCTGGATCCGCCCATTTTCCCAAAATATCCAAATAGAAATAAAAAAATTAAAATTTAAAACCTCTACATAGATTTGAACAGTGAAGAATTGTGCATGGTGCAGCCATGAATTTTCTTAACGAGCCATGAAATGAGAAAAATCCCTGCTGCCTGTGGGACTTGAACCCACCATGTCCCGAACAAGAATCCAAGGCGTTAGCCATCATACCACAAAATTCACAATAAAGCACAAGTTATAGCATTATGTACAACTATTGGGTTGGTGCAAAAACAATGCAGGGTTTGAATATTGATCTTGAATAAGCTAATGCTTGCCTATAGGGAAGCATTAGCTTATTCAAGCATTATCTTTGTTTACTATTGTAATCAAAGATAATCTAAAGTCTAGTTAATGGATTATAAATAATAGTAGAGTGGATCCCCACTAAGGGCGATGACTTATCTTTCGAAAAAAAGAAAGAAAAGGCATCAGCCCTATCCTGGCCAGAAAAGAGTGGTAACCTATAGATAACCCGGCCATAAATTCGGAGTTAATAATAATGGACGTTGCAATTTAAATAAATATATAATAGCCATTAATATTGTGTTCCTCAAAGATTAGTTTAGTTTGTATAAACATTCTCTATGAGTAAGGATCTATGAAATTCACTACGTCAAAACATAATATTCTTCATGGTCAAAGTCACCGAGTGGGACTAAAATTATGGTCAGTTGGAGAAAATTAATAATAATTATAAGTAAACCAAATATGTTCACTCGGGTTCTAATTAATTATTAGTTTTAGTAATTTTTACTAAAACAAATAATTAATTAGAACCCGAGTGAACTTATTTTGTTTATTTATCATTACAGAGATGCGTTGCATGAAAAAATTACGACCGTTGGACTCCCCACGTCAAATAAACTTTTTTGTTAGGTCACGATCTAGTCCAATCGCTAATTCATGTATATGGAGGATTACGGTAGAAAATTCACATTTAAGGATAAACACAAACATTATAATTACTTGGTGAGTATTACTGGTAGGGTAATCAAATAGTGCCCGATTTGCAGGAGCTGCGTCACCGCATATTATATGGGGAAGCTGCGTCAACATACTTAAATTAGTTGAGAAGATATGGTCGACCGTTCAGAAGTAGGAAGCGTAGATCGTCGGGGTTTCGGTCAGTGTTCTTATTCAATAAAACACATTTTATATGCTAAAATGTATATTTATTGCCGCCAACGTTTCGGCTTGCTATACAAGCCATCTTCAGGGCTGTAAAAACATATATGGTGTAACAATCGTAAGGACAGAAACAATAACAAAAACAATAAAAAAAGGCTAGAAACATTAACATAAATATCAGTACCTATATGCTTGAAAATATAAATATAAATATATATAAATATATATATATATATATATATATATATATATATATATATATATATATATATACACCCACACACACATATATATACATATACATATATGTATACATACACACACACATATATGCATATATACACACGAATACATACATACATATATATACACATATATATATATATATATATATATATATATATATATATATATATATATATATACATATATATATATATATATACATATATATATATATATATATATATACATATATATATAAAGTATAATAATAGCAATATAAATAAATATAACTGTATAGTGACATACCTATTGCTAGAAACATTAACATAAATATGGGTACCTATATGTCACTATACAGTTATATTTATTTATATTGCTATTATTATACTTTATATATATATGTATATATATATATATATATATATATATATATATGTATATATATATATATATATGTGTATATATGTGTATGTATGTATTCGTGTGTATATATGCATATATGTGTGTGTGTATGTATACATATATGTATATGTATATATATGTGTGTGTGGGTGTATATATATATATATATATATATATATATATATATATATATATTTATATATATTTATATTTATATTTTCAAGCATATAGGTACTGATATTTATGTTAATGTTTCTAGCCTTTTTTTATTGTTTTTGTTATTGTTTCTGTCCTTACGATTGTTACACCATATATGTTTTTACAGCCCTGAAGATGGCTTGTATAGCAAGCCGAAACGTTGGCGGCAATAAATATACATTTTAGCATATAAAATGTGTTTTATTGAACAAGAACACTGACCGAAACCCCGACGATCTACGCTTCATACTTAAATTAGGAATTCTTAACATTTTGCGCTATCAAAATCGTAACGTAATTCTTAGTGGGTACTCTTTAACCTCTTCAGGAATTTGATGAAACCAATTTCAAGGCGATATCATTATCCTTCTTGGCGAAAATTTGAAATATATAAAAATTGTTATAGTTGTGGTGGTTTAAAACATTGATCTTTTGAGTGCAGAGATGGGCATAATTTTATTTATAAATAAAAATACGAATTTATTCGTACTTCATATATTTGTGAATACGAATATAAATAAATTCGTATTCATAAGTGTGAATACGAATTTATTTTTATTCACATATATTAAATATAAAAATACAAATAAAATTTTATTCGCAAATTTTCCTGCGAATACAAAAAAATTCACCGAAAAAATTGTAAATATTCACAAAAAATGTGAATATTTACAAAAAACAAGTGATTACAAAAAAAAATCACATTAATTATGCCCATCTCTTGTTTGAGTCCTTTCTCCCGTCCAAAGAAATGGGACCATTTATATATTGTAGAGCGCGACGACACAGGTCGTACCTATGCTGCGGTTATCTGTATCAACATTTGATATTATTTATTTTTGGTGTTCCGCTTTATGGCGATGTACACCTTACATATAGTTATTACAAACATTACATATATACATTACATTGTCTTATATACTTACATTACACACACACACATACCCACATACATGTATCTATATTATTAAATTACATTATATCAACGTATTGTCTATTTACATATTTACATTATAATATGCTTAATAAGTTTACATTTATTATTTACACACATATATACATACACACATAATATTAGATTGCATGATTTTAAATTAAGTTTATTTACATTATATATAAAGGTTTATTTACATATACATCAGTCATTTTACATTTTCATCTTAAAATTGACTTTAGATCTGCTTGAGGTGTTTCTAAGAAAACCTAGACTGAGCTGCTTCAGTGTTGCCCTTAGTGTTAACACAAATTAAAATCCTAAAAAAGAGGGGTTTATTTATTTTAAGAATTTTCATTAAGAACGCAGAGGCAAACTAACCTCCTTTAGATAGTTTTTCTTTAATTGCTTCTGATTGCGTGGAAATATTAGTCGCATTTCTTGTGGCCTGTCTGGTCTCATTTTGCCATACCTCGGTGAACAGGAAACGTCAAAAACTCTGCTCCCCTTTGAATGTGTGTAAGATTTAAGACCTTTTGTGAAATATTAGGATGAAATATGGAATTCATAAGATTCGAAATATATTAGGAAGTCATTAGAGTATAGATTTTGTGCGAGGAATACCGATAAGCTTTTCATCTGGTGATTTCTACATGGTGATCTTAACTCCATTTGCACACCACTTCCCAACAGCCGTGGCCCAACTCGTGCAACGAATCCGGAATCATATTGGAGTAATGGCTTTCCTAAAATTCAGGATACAGATAAGGAAAGAGTTCCTTATAGACTCTCAATAGATTTGACGCATAAGCAACTACTTCACGATTCTATAATATGTGTAATCGTAAAACGTAGTCATCATTTATTTAATTTAAAAATTTCCCTATCAATAAGTTAAGTTTTTTTTTTCGGCGTATCGACAAATCTTGGCCATTAGCGCCTACATCCAGGGAGCAGCCAGGAATTTTCTCAGCGAGCCCTGAGATGAGAAAATTCCTGGTGCCGGTGGGGATCCAACCCACCATCTCCCGCTTATGAATCTAGGGCGCTAGCCACTAGACCACGGGAGACCCCAGTTGGGTTTATTAGTGTATCTTTTGATGCCTTGCGAATGTATCCCAGTTGAATTCGTTCGGAGTTTTGATCAAAGGAAGGAAAAACAAAAACACGAGAGTTTTTTTCGTGAATTTTTCATCTTACGCATATTTCAATTATTGTTATTTTAGTTCTTCCGAAGATATTTCTTAAAAACTAGCCTGGCCCCTCTCACCATCCAACTCGAAACAGGAGCGCCCTGGACTATTATTCTATCTAATCTTCTTACATTCTTAGGAAAATCTCAATGCTCACTTGGTAATATGGTCCACTGATTTGTGTTTCATTATAATATATACAAAAGGCAAAAAAAGTATTTGCACACCAATATTTTTTTTGGTTTTTCGGGAAAATATGGGTAAATTTTAATTTTTTCTATGTACACCTTCATAAAGGAACATAAAATAAATTGAATAACATACAATTAAAAAAATATATATATATATAGCACATTGCTATAATTATTTTTTACAATTTGTACTGCAAAAAAAGTATTTGCACACATCTCTAAGATGTGTTATGTGATTTTAAATTCAGCATTTGATCAGAGTTCTAGTCTTATCGCTAATCCCCTCTGTACTTTAGAAGTTCCATTAGTTTAGCAAGTGATGTAGACTTGTCCACATATAAAAGAATTTTTCCTACGAAAAATGAGTTATCAATGGAAGTTAGGAAACGATTAGTGGCACTTCACGAATGCGGAAAAAGTTATCGGGAAATTGGGAGGCAGTTGAATTTAGTGTTTTCCACAGTCTGTTATATTGTGAAAAAAAATTATGAACTTGGAACAACTGAAAATAGGGCCTGATCAGGTCGTCCACGAGTTCTCACAGTAAGAGAGAGACGAAAAATTGTTAAAAATACCCTAAAAAATCCTACAGTGAGTGCCCAAAAGTTGGCGAATGACATTGCGTCATGTTCAGGGCAACAGGTCACAGCATAGACAGTACGGAATGTTCCCCACGATGCTGCCCTACGAGGTAGGCGACCTTTAAAGAAGCCGTTGATCAGTGAAATTAACCGAAAGAAAAGACTAGAATTCGCACAACAATACAAAGACAAACCACTAGACTTTTGGAAGCAGGTTATTTTCCTCTGATGAGAGTAAGTTTGATGTTTTCAAACCAGCAAGTGATACCACTATATGGCAAAGAAAAAATACAGCTTTTAAAAACCAAAATATTTTAAGTACGGTCAAGCATGGTGGAGGTAATATAATGGTTTGGGGCTGTATGGCTTACAATGGGCCTGGTAATTTGCATGTGATTGAAGGTACGATGACAGCCCGGTCCTATGTGGAGGTGTTAAGGGGTAACCTGGGTGCGAGTGCTGCAAAATTAGAGCTTCAAGATACCTTTTACTTCCAGCAAGATAATGACCCCAAACACACAGCTAATATTACAAAATAATGGCTCCTCTACAATGCCTGTAGACGACTGATCACACCACCTCAGACACCGGACCTCAACCCTATAGAGAACCTGTGGCATATTTTGGACAGAAAAGTGTGTCAGACATCAATAAAAGGCAAGGAACACTTGAGGCAGGTAAATTTAGAGTCCTGGAATAATTTATCAGTGGATTTCACACAAAAACTTGTAGAATCTATGGCTAGACGTTTGGAAGCTCTTATATGTGCCAATGGTATGCACACAAAATATTAAAACAAAAAAAATGAAATAAATATGTACATATATATCATAAGAATCAAAGCGTGCAAATACTTTTTTGCTGTAAAAAATGATAAAATTTATTATAACAATTTCCCATGGACTTTTTTGAAATAAATGTTTGTGCTGTTCTATGTTTTTTAGTTTTATCTTTTGTAATTTACATTAAAAAAATTAAAATGTACCCATACTTTACAGTACAAGAAAAAAATGTAGGTGTGCAAATACTTTTTTTGCCTACTGTATATATATATATATATATATATATATATATATATATATATATATATTATATATATATATACTTACATACTTACTCTGCAGCACTACAGCCCGGGACGGGCCTTGGCTTCCTGTATAATAGCATGCCATTCATTCCTGTTCTTCGCACTATTTATCTAAGTTCCCACACCCAGTATTTTATAGTCACTCTCAACATCCTCCAACCATCTTTTCCTTCGCCTTCCTCTTCTTCTTGTCCCATACAATGTAGCGAACAATGACACATGACCCAGCCATTCTAAACGCCTAGATTTAAGAAAATGAACTATGTTGCCACTATCTAGGCGCACGGTAGTGCGCCAGGCCAAGCTCCGGCCTAAGCATACTGTGTGTATATTACAGGAGGTCTTAGAGCCGATTTTTACCCTCTCAACTTTCAACCAGGTAAAGATAAAGTTATGAAATTTTACACAGGTATTATAATTCTTCTTTTCATAATTCTACCTCCAATAGTTTCTGAGATATAAGCGATTGAAAATCGGGATTTATAGGACTCACTCACTCACTCACTGACTCATCAAAATTACTAGGCACTTCCCATGATGCTAGAGACTTGAAATTTTGCATGATGATAGATATTAAGGTGTTATTAAAGGAAAAAATCGAAAAATCCTGAAAAGTTGTGTTTGACTCCGCTTCCGGGGCGGGGGCGTGCCAGTTTTCTACTTCCTTTGGAAACCCATCATTCCGTCCGAAACCCATGATGTGGGGTATCAAATGAATTGTCTCGGTATGAAGAACCTATATTTGATGTTTTAAGAAACAATTAGACGCATATAGGCTCGGTAAAAATCGTATACCAGCTGTCTGTCTGTATGTTTGTTCCTCTTACAAATCCGTACCGTTTGACCGATTTTGACCAAACTTGGGACACAGATGATACGGGGAGAATCATAGACTAGGTTAAATTGTCTATCAGCTGTCTGTCTGTCTGTTTGTTCCTTATACAAATACACACCGTTTGACCGATTTTGACAAAATTTGACACACATGCCGGTCTTTCTACGGGTAGTTTCATAGGCTAGTCAAAATCGTCTATCAGCTGTCTGTCTGCATGTTTGTTCCTTACACAAATTCACACCATTTGACCGATTTTGACCAAACTTGGCACACAGGTAGGCCTTGGTCCGGGAGTGTCATATTACCTATGACGTTTTCTACTTTTTGTTCCATAGAAATGCCATCATTCCTTCTGAAACCCATCATGTGGGGTATCAAATGAATCGTCTTGGTAAGGAGAACCTATATTTGATGTTTTAAAAAACATTTCGACATATCTTAACTTCTTTCTATCTTGACTTCTTTCTTAAATGTAGTAAATAAAGTCGTAGGGGTTCACTGCATAATATGCTTCATAGCAGATACTAAGTTTTTCAAAGCCGAGCCATCAAAATTACAAAGTTTAGGATTACAAACCCAAAATGTATCGTCTTTGTTTCTTATATTTTTCTTGAAGGCCTTTTGCACTTTCCCTATTGTGATCTTTATCCTCGGGATAAGGTTCCTGTGTTTTACAGTGTAATAGTTTAGTTAAGAGAGCAATCAATTTGTCCTCTAGATTAATGTCATCTGCAAGAGCTTCTAACTTTTCTAGTTTGATTATTGGCATCAAATATCAAGCAGTAAGGAGAACATTATGCAGAATGCAAAGAACCTCGTTTTATATGAAGTACAAAAGCCAGTAGGATGCGGCAACTAAATTCTATTTAATACTTAGAAAAAAGTAATGAGATCCCCAAAAAAAAAACATAAATGTGAAATAGAGGCCAAGTTCCTGCCCCCACAAAGAAACACTCCCTTCCTCAAAAATATCCCCTCCTAAACCCCCCCCCAAAACGCCTTACCATTCTACACTCCAAAAAAGTAGTATGAGTTGATGTATTAATTCAACCAAAAATATTTGCCAATACAAGAGATGATACAAGAAAGAAAAGTCCAAGTTCATTACTTCGAAGACTTCATAGTTGGTTACTAAGAACAGTAAAGACACTTCAACTGACATTTAAAAACAACAATAAAAATACTTATATCCAGTTACTAAAATATCACTTTCCAACCAGGTATATTCTTAAACTTGGCAATGTTTTTTTTGTGCCGAAATTATCTTTAGAGAAAAACTAAACATTGCCAAGTTTAAGAATATACCTGGTTGAGGAAAGTGATATTTTAGTAACTGGATATGAGTATTTTTATTGTTGTTTTTAAATGTCAGTTGAAGTGTCTTTATTGTTCTTAGTAAGTAACTATGAAGTCTTCCAAGTAATGAACTTGGACATTTCTTTCTTGTATCATCTCTTGTATTGGCAAATATTTTTGGTTGAATTAATACACCAACTCATACTACTTTTTTGGAGTGTAGAATGGTAAGGCGTTTTGGGGGGGGGGGGTTTAGGAGGGGATATTTTTGAGGAAGGGAGTGTTTCTTTGTGGGGGCAGGAACTTGGCCTCTATTTCACATTTATGTTTTTTTTTTGGGATTATATAGTTCATCCAGTTTCGAATATATATATATATATATATATATATATATATATATATATATATATATATATATATATATATATATATACATACAGTGGAACATGGATAATTCGAACTTCCATAATTCGAAATCGTCTTTAATTCGAATATTTCTCTCGGTCCCTAGAATTTAGGGCATAATCAATGTAAAAAAATCGTATTTAATTCGAATAAAATTGTGGATAATTCGAATTTTTTCCGAGTCTGTACCTCCAATGGGAAGTGGGCAGAGAGGCGGTCGATCTTAAATCTTGTGAAAGTATTCTCCCTTAGGGTAAGATGGATAGTAAGATACGGATGTAGGGGTTCCAGGACAAGAAGCGTGGCAGTCTCATAGTCTAGTTCTTGGACTCTAGGAGTTCTGCAAGTGGTGGGTCGCGCTTCCTCCCTTCCAGGGGTTTTAGTTAAATACACATCCTGTCGTTTTATCCTAGAATTCCCTTCCACCATCTCTCCGATCTTCATTTCTTATTTCGTTATAAGTCAGTCAGCACCTAGATCTGTTGTATTCTTGTTCCTTGAATTTCTCGTGTACAGTGGAGTTCAGTGAGTTGTTGATTTAAGATGTCGAAGCCTAGAAGTTATAAAACTTTAACGTTTATTGTGTATGTAATTTTTTTTTTTTTTTGGTACTTACGTATTAGCGTCAAAGCAGGTTAAAGAGGCGGGTCTCGTTCAGAGATCTGGTCGTGGATAACGCATTTCTATTGGTCAATCACTATCAGAGATATCATCATCTATTGTGTTTATAGTAACCATCTTGTTCCTCCCCAATTCATTTGTGCTTTATTTACCCACGGAATTGATGTTTTTTATTTTGTTACGCGATTTCAGTTTTTGTGCGAGATAGCGACATCAGAATAGCTAGGATGAAAGCTACTGTTTCGAAGCAATGCTAAATTGTTTATCAGTCCATTATCCAGTGAAAAACCATCCTTGATCTATATTATCAACGAGTTGGATTGACTAGAGTTTAGATATAACCTTGAGCGAGCGTAGCGAGCGGAAACGCATAGCAATTATGCTATTAATATAAGTGCTACGCGTTTTCGCTACCTAAAGGTTATATCATAACTCTAGTTAACCTAAATCGTTGATAATCCCGTCGCCATATTGGTGAAAACTGATTTGACTCCTTGATCCAGATCTCTGACCCGGTGTAGATCCAGTTCTCTGAGACCCGACTCTTTAACCTGCTTTGACGCTAATACGTAAGTACCTTTTTTTATTAAAAAAATGTGAAAATATGAAGTTCGATTTTTTAGCGCTTTATTTTCAAAAACTTTTGTAATTCGAATTTTGGATAATTCGAACTTTTTTATCGGTCCCTAGGGGTTCGAATTATCCAAGTTCTACTGTATATATATATATATATATATATATATATATATATATATATATATACTATTACCATTACTAGTCACTATAGCTACTCGCAGATCTTTTGTTTCCTAAATGAGCTTATAAACCCTAAAAAATCTAGAACATTAGAACAACATATAAAGAGGGAGGCACTTAGGAGCCCCCTCATCAATCTTTTATTTACCAGAAATATATTCAAGAATAATAATATGGTGGTAAACGGTTTTTTGTTTCCCTGAAAAAATATTTTTTATGGCTCGTGAGCCCACGACCCTCCTCTTCGGAATGCATATAGTCCTCTAGATACCTTGAATTTAGATATAATAGTAGGATTCTTCGAAAAGACGAATTTATCGTACAATAAAATAAAAAAAAAAAAAAACTGGAATAGAATTCATTTACAAATTTTATGATTCAATTTTTAATTGAAAAGGTCAGAAATCTGAGAAATTTAACAACGTATTTTGGAAAACATTCGTGCTCAAAATGATTAAATGTTTTTTCATATTTTTTACCCTTAGTCACTTTTGAGAAATATGAACAATGAACGAAATCGGTCCAATAGGTTTACTCTAGCTGAATTATTAATTTGCTCGTGCCGGCCGTAATTTTATTACTTTCTTGCGATTAAAATCTGCAGATATCATAAAAAAAGAACAAAATCGGGGATTTAGAAGTCGAGGCTTACACCATTTCTAATATGAATATGAATGAGCAAATCTAGTCATGCTTATTTTTTATTTTTGCAAGGTTACTGGTAAGTCGACCCAAATCCATCGCGAGAAGATTTAATCAAAAGAAACAATTTTAACGCCATATTTACCCGTTATCAAGATATTTTAAGTTTTTTTTTTTTTTTTTTTTTTTTAAATAAAAGTCACTATTGCTTAGGTTTTGGGTATTTTTATTTTCATTTCTAGCATTTGAGCTGAAAAATTTAATTGTTTTTGCTAATTCAGAATAAACTAATAATAAAATAAAACTATCAGCAATAACAAACAACCATAACATGTAAACAATAACATTATCCTCCTTTATGTCAAACCGCAAATAATTCGGTAGCAATAACATAAAGGAAATTTTATTGTTTTAAGTGCAATTAAATTACCTCCCGCTTATCTGTTTGTCACACATTTTTTCTAAGAATTATAAACATTTTATCTGGCTGTTTTACTTGGCTGTGCAGCTATATAAACAGATGTTTTTAGTATAACTTACAGGGAGAGATAAAATTTAAGTTACAGGTTTTAGGAAAAAATAATGTAAATTTTAGTTATTGCGTTGTACTATTTGTTGTCTTGTAAAAATTTGATAGGTTTTTTAATTAATAGTTTATTATGAATGTATTAAATACAAAAACTTTCACCTCAAATACTAGAAAACCTAAGCAACAGTGACTTTTTTTTTTTAAACCTAAAATATTAATTATCTTGAAAACAGGTAAATTTTGGTCAAGGCAATACGAGCTTAAAATTGCTAGTTTTGACCAAAACTAAGGTGGTTCGAATTACTTGTATACCGGTATACAATATTTTAAGCAATGTGGCGTAAACTGAGGCAAGTGCTTACTTATGCAGTTCCTGCGTGGTCTACGTTTTTGTTTTTTATTAATTATCTGATGGTGTAAATTTTAGAAAAGTAAGTTGACGGAATGATTTAAAAAAAAAAAATCATGGATATATCATCATGTATCTATAGTTGTTCGTAGGTGCGAAGGACACTCCAGGAAGCGGTCCCCCCGGCTGAGTGACGGGAGAAAGCACTGAGCATGCGCAAGGGGGGAAAAAGCCCAAGGTGGACCATTCGGTGGGGCGGAGCCCTAACATCGACCGACCTCCCCCCCCCCCCCCCAAATCCCGGATAGTAAAATTTTAATTGCCGACTTGCGCGTCCCGGATGGAGACTCCAGGTCCAGGCAGGACTATCGACTGTACATCCTATGAGATCCATCAATTAGTAAAATGAGTCAATTAATATATGAACGGGAGAAATCCGTCTTAGAAGTTGCATAAATACGTCAGGTAGCAAAACTAATTAAATATGAAGAAAAACATCGAAAAATTAGCTTGGGGTTTCTCTAGTTACGTTTTAGCTTCTTTATACCTCCCCTAACGGTGGAACAAAAAACTTTTTCGGCGTTGAACAGAGAACGCAATCTGGACAGACGAGAAATCACATTACATACATTACATATGGCTCACTGGGGTCAGAACTATGCTCCAGCCGCCTGATTTTCCCCTTAGAGGTCACACCTTAATAAATTAATTAAAGGCTGGGTTGGCCTAAGGATAGCCAGGGAGGCCGATTCAACCCAGGAACGAAGACACTAGAAGATAGAACTCTTTAATGCTTGCTGGGATTTGAAGTCAGATCAGTGCTCTACCACTTAGCTAAACTTGCCCCATATAATATATATATATATATATATATATATATATATATATATATATATATATATAATCTCAGATTTTAGGAGCCTTGGGGTCGTTAAAGCGGTAATCCTTGCTCCACACTACTTTATTTCTTAGGCCCGACATGTTTCATGCATATTTTTTCGACTCTTCAGGGGCACTTCTACAGCAAAACATTATTTTTTGTACATCCAAACGAAACAATTTTTATAAAAGCTAAATATAAAAGCTGTCGAATGCTCCATTAAATGCATTAAAATGGCACTAACCTAAATTTAAAGTAGTGTGAAGAAAGTATTACTACTTGAACGTCCCCAAGCCTCCTAAAATCTGAGAGAATTTATATATATTTTGGGCCATTTGCAATAATAAATAGTATATATATATATATATATATATATATATATATATACATATATATATACCTGCATGAATGGGATATATCGTCGATAAAAATGCAAACTAACGAATATGAAAAAATGCATTTTTCATTGTCCATCTTTAATAATTTCTGCTGGACTTATTTACGGCAAATTCTTCAATCTGACTTCACTCTATTAAAGGGAAAGTATTCCACTATCAAAAGGTCAAATCTGCAGAATATTTGACTGTCCAAAAAAAAGTTATGAATAAATACTTTTCCACTCTGAAAAGTGGTGATTTTCATATTTGTTAGTTTGCTTTTGTATCGACGATATCTAGTGTTGAAAACTGCCCCTCCAACCCCAAAAAGTTTTAGTTTTTTTCCCCTCAAAATCTTGTGTTCTATTTATAGGTAAATGTAGTATGTCTTAAAATAAACTTGAGCACATGCCTAAAAGTAAACTCAAAGGTGAATGGGGTATCTATTATTACCTTTTATGGTAAAAATTTTTAATCTAACGTTTCGTCTTCTTCAACATTGAATTTGAACGTGTGATAAAATACGCCCGTTCCTTTTGAAAAAGTGCTTATATATATTTAGGGCGAGTCAGGATTGGCAGACGTCTTGCTTATCCGGTTCACCGCGAAGAAATTGCTAAATGTCTAATTTCTTGAGAATAATTTCAATTTTTCTTTAAATAAGGCAATATTTGATCAGTCACTGGAAAATGTTCCTTCAAAAGGTTTGATTATGAAGGATAATAGAAAAGTGAAAATTGAGAAAATTGTTATGGCTGATGATAAGATAATTATCTGAGAATATATAACTTTACATTCTCAGATAATTGTGTCCCCCTTGATATTTGTAATTGTAATCATAATTAATTTGATGTTTATGGGTACTACATTGAAACATTTGGAGCTGTGCTTGCACATTACCAAGTAACTTATATATTTTGTTTTTCTGTTAATTTTAGCTTTAAAATGATCATGTTGATCGAAATGTAACTGCATCGCTAAATCATAATAAATTCCTCATTTTGAAACTGCAATTTGGGCTTTAATTCCTAGCCTCGACTTTTGTTGCGCTCTTCCCCCTGGAACTAACTTTTAGATGGTGTACCGATTATACCTAATCAACTCCAGTTCTGGTTTCTGAAAATTGGTCAAATGCTGACAAAATACAGTATTTCTACTATAAATATAATTCATTTCGATAAATAGTTTTTGGAGTTTTATAATAATGGTGGCGTAGCTAATAGTTATTGTGGTGACTATAAAAAGTTTATTTCAGTAATAAAAAAAAAAAAAAAAATACCTTTAGCTTGTAGTGATATCTTGTTCAAGGGGTGAGTCGGTAAACTAAGAAATAATTGTCAGCAGCTAAGCACACCCTTTAATAATACATGTTGCAGATGCACTTACCTTGTCGCTAAGCATGCAGTGCTGTCAGGAGAGAGACAGGCTTTGCATGATTGAGGAGACCTTGGCAGTATGACAGTTTTGCTATTTCTAGGGGAACAAATACTATAATCGGACGTAGATTAGTTAGTCGTCGAGGTTTTAAGAAGTCATAGAATGTTTTGGGTTAGGCTAAGACAAAAATGTCAGATATTCAGAAAAACCTATGTTTTCAACGTGTCTGCGTGCTCTTTGGTGGTCTTTTGATCATCAAATGGCCTTTGGATGAAGACTTTTATGAGACCAAGGATATGTGTAAGGTCATATCAATAGTCCATACCATCCACACTTATCCGTGGTCATACATAAGTTACCGTGGTCTTTCTTCACCACGTAGGAATTTTTTGCTGCAAAACCCTACCAAAGAGCATGGCTAAACGTTCGAAATATAGATTTTTCTGAAAATTCTGAAGTTTTTCTCTTAGCCGAATCTTAAACAATCCTTGAATTATTTTAAGAATCATTACTAAAAACCGAACGGTTACTAGGGCCTGAAGGATGTCAATACCAACCAATTTAATTTTTTTAAGACTACCATTGGGATGATTGGAATATATTGAAAAAACATTTAAAATATCAAATTTACTTTGTTTTTATTAAATAAACATTTTCAGGTATTAAACAGAAAATGTGAAATTTACAACGAAGTTTAATACAGCGGTTTCCGTACATCACCTACGTTGAGTAACGTAGGCGTAGAAATTTAATCCATTATATTTTACAGATTGAAAATGGCATATAGCCGAAACGTTTCTGTAACAAAATTTAAATAACCTAGTGTGTGACATGCCGCACCCTATGTAACTTGTTAATAAAATATATCAGGACTGAATAAAGGTATTAACAATTACCTACAATATATATATTTATTTCCTTTTTTTCTGAAAGAATTTTAGAAAAAAAATCTTCATCGAACCTACCGACTGGATACCAAAAATGACTCCCGCTAAAATGTATTTATATCAATATACATATATCTCAGTCCATTAAAAAGAGGGGTTACTCTGGAGCCAAAGTATTACCTCGTCCTTAAGGGCCATTATTTGTACCTCCTTGGAACGGTACTTGATAGAAAAGATTTCCCAACAACGAGGAATGTGTTTAAAAAAAAAAAAATAAAAATCGGTCCATTCCAAGTTGGGATTTACTTCGAGTTAGTTCAAGTTTGTTTTGAATTTATCAAGGTTGTTTTAAGCAAATTATTCAGGAATGCAGCGTAAGCTATCATCTTTCTCAGGAATGTACTTAAAAATGCAGCTTCCTTCTGACGGAATTTTTATAAAATCCTTTATTCTTTTTTTACGACGCTGCTCTTGCTATGGCTATTTTTACAGGGCTACCTACAGGTTTCCATCCTTTCTATACATCTACATATGCTGGAAAAGGAAATTTTTTAGCGAGCCCCTCGCCGAAAACATTTAACTTGCTAGGTGCGGAACTCGAGCTCACATGTCCCTCAGGGGGTTTCGACTCTGTAGCCATCCTACTGCGGACTAGACCCGACATAGATTATAATTTCCATAGTAATAAATAGTATCAAACAGAATTTACTCAACTCTATTATAGGCTTCGGCCCGGGGCAAACTGGTTTCATGAAACCTATATTATTAAAGTGTGGACACAGAATAAACTGTTTCCATTGGTTTCGTGTTTGAGTCAGACGACGATGCTCTTGTGTTGTGGTGGTGGCCAAAAAATGAAAATAATATACCGCAAGTTCTGGGTTCGCCCGATGATTAGGGATAGGCAACACCGCTATTTTGTTGTAGCTCGCGAACTAAAACAGAGATCCTGATAAATTTAATAAACCTTTTTTTAGGATGTCGAAGCCAATGTATGATCGCTTATTAGAACTAGTAGATCAACTGATGAAATGTGAAAGTGAAGCATTAGGAAACCGATTTAACGAATTTCAGGAAACCGGGTTTCATGAAACCCATTTATCGAATTTCATGAAATCGGTTTCATGAAACTTTGTATGCACCAACCTAAGGTTTTATATCTATCGGTTTCATTAAGTCTGTTTTATGAGACCAGTTTCTTCAGTGCGCAAGGGGCCTAAGAAGACATTATTTACATCAACAAAATATGCTTCAATAAATTACCATCTGTAAATTCTTGTTAAAAATGTGTTATACTATTATGTATTTATGCATTGTATGTATATGCGCAAATGTATATATTTGTTGACAAAGATGACCTATAGGTGATAAGATGTGCCGCAAAAAAGTATCTTTGGCTGATAAGACACTATCTAGTTTGGTGGAAAGATAACCCCTTCTCAGTATCCCCTGGATAAATCTAGGTCTTAAACCTCTCGGGGCTTATGGTACTTTTATTGCATCCTCTAGATTGACCTCCTGACCTCATTCTTCCAACTAGCTACAGCAACATCATTCAACTCAAATATAAACTAAATGACCTATGCTCACTAAATGTAGTAGGTTAGTTTGTTATTTTGCGATATCATACATGTATTTATTAACAGAATTTTTGTCATATAAAACACTAGCTGAATATCCGTGCTTCGTCACGACAGCATAGATTTGAACTCAGTTTGAACCAGTGATGGGCAATAGCGGTATTTTCTGTTAACTTTTCAAACTAATAATACTAATAATGATTAGCAGTTAGAACTAAACTGCTAGTACTTATCAAACAGTTTCATTCATTATTCACAGAAAATGATCGAGTGTTGGCGTTCGAGGGCGGAATTTAGGTCCTAGGCCGTTAGTACGCCCACCCAGTACTTTCTGGTTGCATGCAAATGGTAAACCAGTTGGCTGAAGCGTAATTAAAAAGGGCCCAGAATCGGAATCTGCACGTCCGAGTCCAGTTACGCATTATACGGGATTTTGACATATACGCTTCTAGTTCTCGTAACCACTAAGGCCAAAATGTCTTCTTTTATATTGTAAATGTCTTCTTTTATATTGGTTATTGTACGACAGATAAGTAGTTATTGTATGGCAGGTAAGTGGTTATTGTACGGCAGATAAGTAGTTATTGCACGGCAGATAAGTAGTTATTGTATGGCAGATAAGTAGTTATTGTACGGCAGATAAGTAGTTATTGTACGGCAGGTAAGTGGTTATTGTACGGCAGATAAGTAGTTATTGCACGGCAGATAAGTAGTTATTGTACGGCAGATAAGTAGTTATTGTACGGCAGATAAGTAGTTATTGCACGGCAGATAAGTAGTTATTGTACGGCAGATAAGTAGTTAATGCACGGCAGATCAGTAGTTATTGTACGGCAGATAAGTAGTTATTGTACGGCAGATAAGTAGTTATTGTACGGCAGATAAGTAGTTATTGTACGGCAGATAAGTAGTTATTGCACGGCAGATAAGTAGTTATTGTACGGCAGATAAGTAGTTAATGCACGGCAGATCAGTAGTTATTGTACGGCAGATAAGTAGTTATTGTACGGCAGATAAGTAGTTATTGTACGGCAGATAAGTGGTTATTGTACGGCAGATAAGTAGTTATTGCACGGCAGATAAGTAGTTATTGTACGGCAGATAAGTAGTTAATGCACGGCAGATCAGTAGTTATTCTTTTTTTTTCTTTTTTACGGCGCATCGACATAATTCTTGGCCATTAGCGCCGATCAGTAGTTATTGTACGGCAGATAAGTAGTTATTGTACGGCAGATAAGTAGTTATTGTAAGGCAGATAAGTAGTTATTGTACGGCAGATAAGTAGTTATTGTAAGGCAGATAAGTAGTTATTGTACGGCAGATAAGTAGTTATTGTATTGCGTTAAATAACAATCAATCAATAACAAAATTAAGGCTACTACATAATTTTGTACAGTTTATCACAGCACGGTTTCCCGTCATACTATAAGTTTTTTTTTTTTTTTTGTTTGTTCGTTTTCTTGTGCTTAAGGGCAAAAAACTGCGAGGTCATCATTGCCCGATAAGTTTTTTTATCAATCCATAAGTAATCAAAGTATAATGTTTTTTGATACAGGGGCGCTTCGGACCAGTGTCAAGATACAGATAACCTAGAGATACCCCGTTATCTATAGGTTACCAGTAACAAGAGTTTAACCAGTACAGGTTAAAATTCGTTGTCAATAATAAATGGACATGTAAATTTATGTTTCCAAGATGGCATTTGGAAACACTCATTAAATTTGCGAGCATTACCAAGAAGTGTTCTGACTGGGGATGCTGATGGGTGAGGAGACTCTGCATGGGATCGGGATATTATTACCTATTATCTAAAGGTTACCAGTAACAAGAGTTTAACCAGTACAGGTTAAAATTCGTTGTCAATAATAAATGGGCATGTAAATTTATGTTTCCAAGATTGCATTTGGAAACACTCATTAAATTTGTGAGCATTACCAAGAAGTGTTCTGACTGGGGATGCTGATGGGTGAGGAGACTATGCATGGTATCGGGATATTATTACCTATTATCTAAAGGTTACCAGTAACAGGGGTTTAACCAGTACAGGTTAAAATTTGTTGTCAATACTTTTATTATTGTTATTTTATTTTTGCGATGCTCCACATCGTCGGTGAATGGCTGTCAATAATAAATGGACGTTAAAATTTAAAAATGTAATAAATGGACTTAAACATTTATGTTTCCAAGATGTCATTTAGAAACACCCATTATATTTGCGAGTATTACCAAGAAGTGTTCTGACTAGGGATAATGATGGGTGAGGAGGCTGTGCAAGGGTTCGGGATATTATTACTTCGGATGGACCATCACTAGGTATTCAATGTCTGCCATCATAGCTGAAATCAACCGCAAATAAAAATAATATTATGAAATAAATTCAGTACGGTAATAGGTTACCTCTTATTGTCGTAGGATCATCGCTTGCTGTCTAGGCGTGCATGCTGTCTAAATCAACTAAAATGTCAAACCCCTCTAAAAATATTTAAAAATTTGAATATCAAAAAAACCTTTCTATGAGAGTGTTTACATACTAAAGGGAGTGTCTCAAAATTTCAAATTTTTCTGTCAAGTGGTTTGGGCTTGGCGATGATAGGTCAGTGAGTCAGTGAGTGGTCATTGATATAGTGATATATCATGCTTTTTGAAATAATTCAGAAGTTACAGTGTATATAATTTAAGACAGGTGGTGGAACGATAGGGTGGACATTGCTTATGGTTGGTATTTCTGTTTCATGTCAAGAAGTAAATTTACTTAAGAATGTTTGGTCTTGTCTGAGAAATAATTAACATGTGGATAAAAGAATCAGTCTTAGTCTGTTATTTTAGGTCCTAAACCTATCCTGTCAGGGAATATTAATGGTGAGCCTACAAGATTAGGTGCATGTCTCCAAAATTGCCCGAAGTAATTTCAGATTCCCACAGCTTGACTCCTTAACGTAATGTTAATCTTACGCCACTTACGAACTGTGGGCTGTTCGGTTTCCTGTCAGGAGGTATTACTCGCAGAAAAACGCCTCTCAATTTAAATACAATGAGACAGCGAGGAGCGCTCCGCGTGGCGACCTCAAGAACTAGCCTGTAAATATGGCTGCTTGGTTGGGCCGTGGTCTAATATCGCCTATTAACAAGATTACACACGATGATTCATTCATGGTTTCCCATATTCAGTCAATCAGCCTTCTAGCTTCATGCAAATTTACAAGATTCCCTCCCACGCCGATATCTCTTGCGTATTCATGGATAACAATCTTGGAACCTATCTTTTTATAAAATAATCCAGACTATCTCTTCAATAGACTTCAAGTCGAAATTAAATGTCATTAGTTTTAGCTTTTTTTGCAAGAGAAAAATACTGTATCAATGATTTGGTTGATTAGCTCCACTTACCTGCCTGCAGTGATGTGGGATGGGTAAATACCCAGTGGGTAGGTAAATATAAATTGGGTATTTACCCACAGGGAAGGTAAATACCCAAAAAGTGGGTATTTTCAGTTTTTGGGCGTGACAACTTCTTTGAATATTTATTCATGCAAAGAAGGACTAAAACTAACTCATTTGATTATAAAAACTAAATAAACATTTATATTAACCAAGTAATATTTTAAAGAAAGTTAAAAGTCGGTCCGGGTATTTATGGGTATTTACAAATTTATGCATATCAATGAATTGTCATGATTACTTTTACATTGAAGAAGGTTAATTAATTTAAAAAATGTTTTAATGAAGCCTATCCAATTATTAAGGAATTATTTAAATTTAAGAAATTATACCTGTTAGAAAAAAAACACTTATCAGGTGTCAAAAACAGGCTTTATAGTTTATTATAATAGTTCAAAACCATTTTAAGTGGTTTGTGATCCTTGTTAATATTATTTGAAATTATGCTCATTCAGTAATATCAAAATTATAGGAAACTGAAATCTCACCAGAAATGAAAATATAGCTTCTTTTTTTTTTTTATCGTTCTGAAGGGTGTATTCAACCGCGGGAGGTCATGGGCACCCAAAGAAAGGAAGGAACCTTTTAAATAAATCTTAAATACATTTTTTAATTTTATTATATAGAAAATGAATAATTGAATTAAAGAATAAAGAGAAAAAAATTTCAAAAAAAAAAAATAATAAAAAAAAAATAAAAAAATAAATAAATAAATAAAAATCTAAAAGCCTCCAGCCCACACCGCGGAAAGGGCACCGTCCGAGCCCAGAACCACCGCGACACCGCTGCACTGCTCTCCTAGTAAAAATGCTTTAACAGGGGAAACTTAATCATGCAAGGCTCTACTGGGAGTTGTGCTCGCCCCCTCCCCCGGGAGGGCGTCCACAATCTCCAGAGCCCGGGACTGTGACAGTCCAGAGAGCACAGCGATGTCACGGAAGGACCGAACCCGGCGGAACCCAGGCCACGGATAGGGAGAGAAGCTACACCTCACCGAAGAGATATTGCAAATATTGCTGTTTCACATTTACAGAACTAGATTATTAAATAAATTATACATTTTAAAGGGTATTCATTGAGGAGTCAATTGAATATACTATATTTTATTTGTTGTTTAGGGAGAAAAAAATAAATAAAATTAATAAGGTGAGGTGAGAAGAACGATCCGAAATAGAGGAGCAGAGGACAGCCCGAGGACCCAGCACTAGCTCTCTCTTGGAGTCTATGATGAGACTCTTACAGGCATGAGTCGTGGGATGTGCTGGGTTTACATAGCATGGCTTCCTTGGTACCCACCACATCCCACCATGGCTGGGACCGTTCTGGTCTAGAGGCCGATGCAAGGCCCCGGACGCCACCACACCTCCACCCCGAATCGCTCCTCATTCAAACTAATTTTATATTGAAATCCAAATTAATAAATCTATAATTTATCGAATAAACCTGTTGATTTAAGGAAGTTTATTAATTTTGTTAAATTTGTCGAATCATCGCCTAGAATATCATCAATTGTTGTCCCTAGTTGATTTTGTTGTCTTTCCATGGCGTATGATTGGCAATCTAGAAGAATATGTTTTACTGTTATTACTGTCCCACAAACTTCACACATCGGTGGATCACCTTTTGACATCAGATATGAGTGAGTAACTTTCGTGTGGCCTATACGAAGACGGGTTATAACAACTTCCTCCCTTCTCGTTCGGCGCACCGATGACCTCCACGATTGTACACTAGATTTAAGGTGCCTTAATTTATTTTCAGTTGTTAAAAACCATTTTTCTTCCCATGTTTTCCGTTTTATGGATATTGCAAAATCATTCGATGTCATACTGGGAACACGAACCCCTTCCTTAATGGCCTTCTTTGCTAAAAGGTCGACTTCCTCATTTCTTTTTATGCCGGAGTGACTGGGAATCCAGCAGAATGTAACGGAGCATTTATTTTTATTGAGAGATGCTAGAGAAGTGAATATATCTAAAACTACTGGGTGCCTAGATTGGGAATTTTTTAATGCTAGAAGAGCAGAAAGGGAATCAGAGAATACTGCTAATTGAGAATTTGGAGTAGTTACTGTATGGAGAGCTTTGGATATGGCAACTAGTTCCGCGGTGAAGATGGATGCTTCAGAAGGTAAAGAGAACATTCCTGAACCACTGTCGGACAAAAATGCTGCACCAACACCATCATTGCTCTTAGAACCGTCGGTAAAAACTATAGAAGAGGAAGGCATTTCACTGCGGATCTTGTTATATTCATGCGAAAATATTTGTTGAATCGTGTGCTTCTTGAGAAATTTAGTTAAGGTAAGATTCAGTCTGATAGATGGCAGAGTCCAGGGTGCTTCCGTATAAAGACATTCTGGTTGGATGGAAGAGCTATCTGCCAGATGTAGGCTTCCAAAAAGATCGTGGATTCTGGTAGTGAAAGGTTTTCTTCTACTTGAGTAATTTTGTATAGTATTGAGGTCCGAAAAACATTCATTAAGTGGATGGGAGGGATTGGCTTTTATGGATACGTAATAATTAAGAGCAAGCTGATTTCTACGTGTTTCAAGGGGATGTTCTCCAGATTCCGCGTAGAGACTAAGTACAGGGCTGGAACGGAAAGCTCCGGTTGCAATTCTAATGCCATAGTGGTGTACTGTGTCTAACAATTGTAGAGTTTTCGGAGAGGCAGAGCCATAGGCCATGCATCCATAGTCTAATTTGGATCTGATAAGGCTTCGATAAAGCATAAGCATACTTGTTCGATCTCCTCCCCAAGAGGTATTTGCTAACATTTTAAGTATGTTTAATGATTGAAAACATTTATTTTTTAGGGTTTTTAGATGTAAGCACCAATTTAGATTACGATCAAAGATGAGACCCAAAAATTCAGCATTTTGATTAGATTTAATTAAAATGTTATTTATGTAGAGTGAAGGTGGATTGTCGACTTTACGTGGGGCAAACAGGACGGATACGGTCTTTGTAGAGGAGACCTCAAACCCATGATCATTGAACCATTCATTTATTGCATTTAAAGCAGACTGCATTTTATTCTGAAGATTTTCTGTGCTTCGATCAGATGAATATAAAACGAGATCATCTGCATAGAGCATACCTTCTACTGGAGGTTCTATGATCTGCAGGACACGATTGATGGCGACGGAGAAAAGAAGAGGACTCATGACGCTTCCCTGCGGTACACCGTTTGCTTGAATAAATTCATCCGACAGTACTGTTCCGTTCCGAATTTTAAACGGACGTTTTGTTAAGAAATTTTGGATAAATATTAGAATATAACCTCGTATTCCGATTTCATTCAAACAGTCTAAAATATATCTTCTCCAAACGGTGTCAAGCGCATTTTTGATGTCCACAAAAACAGCTAATAGTTTCCTCTTTTTACTAAAAGCTTGTCTAATTTCTACCTCGAGTTTCACCAAGTTGTCCCGCGTGCTTCTTCCTCGTCGAAAACCACTCTGCCACTTAGCCTGCAATCCTTTACTTTCAAAATACCAGTGCAGACGATTGACTATGATTTTTTCAAATAGTTTGCACAGGGAACTCGTCAGTGAAATCATTCTATAACTCGATGCAAGGAAAGAGGGCTGGTTTTTCTTGGGAATTGGAATTGCTATTGATCTATAAAAGGAAAAAATGTCTTAGAAAATTTAAGAAACATCCGTGTTCTATGCATTTACAAGAATACATTAACAGCAGAAAACAAGCAAGGTTTATAATTAGGACACGAAAGAGAGATTGCTGGAGAGATTTCGTCTCTAATATTAATATACACACGCCTCCCATAGAAATTTGGAATACAGTAAGAAAAATAATAGGCCGTCACAAAAGTAGTAAGCATCCACTCAATCATATAAAAACACCAACCGAAATTCTAACCGATCCACTCGAAATAGCCAACCACCTCGGCCGATTTTATGAAACCATTTCCTCCGATTCAAATTACAGTCCACAGTTCCTTCAGATCAAGCAATCAAAAGAATCCCAACCAATATATGTACACATAGATCCTCTTGACCCTTTAAATCTCCCCATTACATATATAGAACTTGAAGAAGCACTAAAAACTCGAAAGGATTCCTCTCCCGGTCCGGATAATATTTGCATCGGAATGATAAAGCATCTAACAGTTGAAAATAAAATCATTATATTAAAATATTTTAATAAAATTTTTCTGACCGGTAAAATTCCCGAGCTATGGACCAGATCAATATAGCTTCTTGAAGACAGTGTTTCATAAAAAAAAACAAAAAAAAAACACCTTAGCCTTAGGCTTCAACAAACTTTGATAAAGATAATGATGAATGAGTTGGTAACTTAATTGGTGTTTTGACGAATTGAGATAATCCTAGTCCAAAGTTTTAGCTGAGGCGACATTTTTGTGAATGAAGTAGAGTAGTATCAAATTTAGGCAAACAACTTGTTTTATTGGTAGTAAGTGCAATTTATTATAGTTTTAATAGTTTCTCAGTGTTGCAACACCTCTAAACTGGCGAGATCCGTCACATTTTACAATATTCGATTACTTTAGATAGGTTTACTTAAATACCATAAATACCCGGGTATTTATGAAATTGGGTATTTTCCCTGGGTATTTACCCTGAAGAATAAATACCCGGGTATTTCACATCACTGCCTGCCTGCAGTGATGTAAAATATCCGGGTATTTATTCTTCAGGGTAAATACCCAAGGATATACCCTGAGTAAATACCCAATTTCATAAATACCCGGGCATTTATTCTTCAGGTTAAATACCCAATTTTATAAATACCCGGGCATTCATTCTTCAAGGTAAATACCCAATTTCATAAATACCCGGGTATTCATTCTTCAGGGTAAATACCCAGGGTAAATACCCAATTTCATAAATACCCGGGTATTTATTCTTAGGGTATATACCCAGGGTAAATACCCAATTTCATAAATACCCGGGTATTTATTCTTCAGGGTAAATACCCAGTGTCATAAATACCCAGGTATTTAAAGTATTTAACTAAACCGCGACTCGAAGCAATCGAATTTTGTAAAATGTGTGGATCTCGCCAGTTTAGAGGTGTTTCAACACAGAAAAACTATTAAAAAAAAAAAAAAGTGTGGTGACCTATAGATAACCCATCCTAAAATTCTGAGTTACTTATAATGGACGTTAACAAATTTAAAGAAATATTTCATATCCTGTGAGTGTAATAAAATGATAGAAATGATTAACATTTATACAGAAAACAACGAGTCTTCCAAATTCGAAAAACCATGTAAAGCAGTGGGATGGCTTTAATTAAATTCAGTGATAATGATAACCTAATCCAAGTCTTCGGGGTCAGAGATTTATTCATCGCTTGAATGACTTAGGCAGCTCGTCCACTGGAACCGAAAAGCTGCGAACTGCGAATCAACGAATTTGGACGATCGGCGTTCCGAATTCGTGCGAATGCCTCTCGTCCATTGGCTTAGTGTTCGTCCGAATTTGCAGTAGACTTGATGGCTCGTACTCACAGTCTATTTTCAACCATGACTTTTCGAACTCGTTCGCAACTATAAATCCCAGCAGGATGGGATCGGTTCGCACTTCGGACCAGTTCGGACGAACGATACGGGCCCAATGGACGCGGTCCATGATGGAGCCTCGTGTTTGGACTGTTCGTGCGTATTCGGACGAATTCATTTCGCAGCTTTTCAGTTCCATTGGACGAGAGACCTTATTGTTATATCTTATGAGTGTTGTTATCGACTGACGTTTGCTATAAAGTGGAATGTTGATATTACTCTATGAGCATAATTTCAATAATATTAACAAAGATCACAAACCACTTAAAATGGTTTTGAACTATTATAATAAACAATAAAAGTCTGTTTTTGACACCTGATAATTATTTCGTTTTTTCTAATAGGTATAATTTTTTAAATTTTAATGAGTCCTAAATAATTGAATAGGCTTCATTACAACTTTTTTAAAAATTAATTAACCTTCTCCAATGTAAAAATAATCATGAAATTTCATAGATATGCATTACGTTGTAAATACCCATAAATACCCGGACCGACTTTTAACATTCTTTTAAATATTACTGGGTAAGTATTAATGTTTAGTTAGTTTTTATGATCAAATGGGTGGGTTTCAGTCGTTGTTTGTACCAAAAACTTATAAAACACTCAAAGCGGCGCTAATGGCCACGGTTTGTCGATGCGCCGTAAAAAAAAAAAAAAAAAAAAAAAAAAAAAAAAAAAAAAAAAAAAAAAAAAAAAAAACACTCAAAGAAGTTGTATCAAGCTCAAAAACTGAAAATACCCACTTTTTGGGCATTTACCTTCCCTATGGGTAAATACCCAATTTATATTTACCTACCCACTGGGTATTTACCCGCCACACATCACTGTCTGGCTGGAGTAAACGTCGGACGCTTATTAGTACCCACAGAAATTGAATATCTAAAATCAATAAGAACATGATGTGTTATATGTTTACTTTCGTGTTGCGAATCTGCCAGATCTGCAACAATAAAAAATAATAGTGTACATGGTAAACAAAGAATCATTGTAAGGAGTGCCAAGAAATGGTTTATAAAATTTAATTTGGGACAAAACAGCATTTATTATGAACACACTTCAGCACGTCCAGTATATTTTCATAAAAACGTTCTTAAAAATTCTTCCAATCAATAAAATTTCCATCCTGAACAATTACCTTCCCTTGACTAATTTATTAGTCAGTCCGTCGCCAATTTTAGTAATCATGGGAATCATGATTCCCATTGTATCCATAGAAAATAAACATCGAAAAATTAATAGTGTACCTAAATCAATGTAAGGACTGCCCACAAATGGTTTAAAAGTTGGACTATGCAGCATTTATGAAGAACCCCGTTCAGTACGTATAGTTAATTTTAATAACGACGCTTATAAATCTTGGAGAGTCAGAGCGACAATTAATAGCTTATCTTATGGCAAAAAGGATGGATTCATTTCCTGGATTAAGAGCCGCTCGCGAATGGCGAATGTCAACAAAGTATTGTTTTATCGTGATAATGATAGTCCACAAAATACGATTTAGTTGTTTTGAGAGCTTCTACCGGACTTCGTGCCAAGAGATTTTATCTTATTCCGCGTGAAAAAAAAAAGAAGAAGTTTACTTGAGAAAAGTTAAATTCTGAAAAGGATGTTCTAGATGAACTTTCAAGTTCTTTTACATCAAAAGCAGAGTCATTCCACTGCAATGAAATTTAAAATATTTCTTTAAGATGGCGATATCTTTTAGATAGCAGGGGAAAAAATATATCATTGATTAAAATTTTAAATTGTTTTTTTTTGTATACTTTTTTTTTTCTTTTTTTTTACGGCGCATCGACATAAATCTTGGCCATTAGCGCCGACGTCCAGGGTGCAGCCAGCAATTTTCTCAGCGAGCCCTGAGATGAGAAAATTTCTGGCGCCGGTGGGGATCGAACCCACCATCTCCCGCTTATGAATCTAGCGCGCTAGCTACTAGACCACGGGAGACCCCTTTTATTTATACTATTTGAAAATTCGCCCCAACAAATGCACAGACTTTCTGAACGATTTTATTTTTCCTTCTCCATAAGATCTCAATATATTTACAGATTATCGTTGCAAAAAAAAAAAAAAAAAAAATGTTTAATAGAAGAACAATATTTACCTGGTCTGATTTGATGGTTTATATTGCTAGTTAAGGAATATACCTAATCCTTTGCTTTGGTGTCGAAGAACAAATATTGTGTCGTTTTGGTTCCGATCTAGTCCACTTCAAGTCGTTCCACTTCCCTCTATTCGGGTTTAAAATGTCATTCTTGTATTTAATTCTAGATTAATCCTGAAGATTTGCCTAAACCATCATGATATATTCTGTTATAGTATGAAATTAACTCGAGCTTTGGACTAATAGATGAATTGTGGTACCTGTTATACCCTTCGGCTTTAATACGGCATGTCCATAAGGAAAACATTGGTAGTAACATTGAAATCTAAATCTTCTTTGACACCTCGCTTCTGTTGAAGAAACTTCTTCAGATCGAGTGGAACAATTTTGTCTACTGTTCTGTAATTTCTCGACAACATTGCCACTTTCATTCAATAAGGCACCTTAGCTATAGCCTACGTGCGGGATTGCCGTCCTATTAGAGATGGGCAATGTGAATCGATCTCTTAAAAGGTCGTTCTTTTTAACTCTTTTTTTCCCTCCCATCAAGAGTTACTGCTTTTCTCTTTTTCCTGGATTCTTACCTGATTTAGTAATTATGTTCATTATCAAATCTTGTATATTCCTTATTCGCAGTATTTGCCGAACTTCTTATTTCATTCCAATGTATTTTGTCTACCATTCTTAAGAGTTCACAATGTATTTGTTTAATTAAAACTGGAAATGTATCTGTATAATTGTTTTGAGCGAGTCGCCTTCGTTGCGAGTGCTCATAAATAAATGAATTAAAAAAAAAAAAAAATGTTTGCTTCTCTCCTTTCTGGCAGACGACTACACTTCTTATACTTCTTTCTGAGATATTTTTCTGTAATCTGACTAATTTACTTCTCCCTTTGGACTCCTTTAATTTTAACAGCTGATGCTCACACAACAAACAAACAAACAAAACATTTATTTTGGGCCAAAACAATTAATTTTTTGCACAAATGGAAAATACATAAATAGCTAGCTAAGAGAAAACAAAAGTTTTCGGTACAGCCTCGGCATGAGGTGTCGGGCTGCAGGTTCTCCTAGAGGTTATTCTTGGCACCAGTAGAGAGATCCAGGTTGTCAGGCGGATCAACTCTTCTGTCTGAAATGTGAGAGGATCAACTCCCAGTTAGTTCCCGATGGAGCAGGGTGTTTCGAACGAACCAAGGTGGTGCTCAACAGCATAATTGGTCTCAGTATTCGCTTAGGCATTGTAATAAAAGTCGATGAATAATTGGGGTTCGGCTAAGAAAATTTTTATTGTCAAGAAAAATCTGTAAATCGGACGTTTCACATTTAACTCACGGTCAGCTAACAGGTATTTCCGGTCCTCCTCATCCCCTAGACATTTGTTGCTGAAGAAGGCTGCCAAAGGGCAAACTGAAAAGTCCAAATTATAGAATTTTCCGAAAATCTCACTGTTTTCTAAACCTTGACCTCTTGTATAAAAGGTTCACCTTCCGACGGCCAGGCTGTAGAAATATGAAGCTCTTAGGAACTCTTCGGGCAGTTTTTCTAAAGTTTATAAATAGTTAAAACGTTTTTATTGATTGAGCTTCTGTCAATTTCCAATGGAACTGGACTTTTTAAATGAGATTAAAAGCCAACGGGATTCCACTTCACGAAGACTTGTTCATTTTAATGACCGAAGAAATTGTCTATAACTTGAATATATATCGCTGGAAGTACCTGGAATTCCAAAATGGCAAATGAACGTGCCAAGGTCCTTGATATTCCCAGGATGGTGGAATTGCCGGCAGAGATTAGCCGAAGGAGGCGAGCTATCGACGGAAGAAGGTCTCGATCTTGACAGAATCGATAGTGAGATGTGATCGAAGCTCCTCATCGACATTGCCTCCACGTAATACCGCTAATCGAAACAATCAACGATAAAGGCTTTGGCAGATTGCTTGTACTCTCTCTCACTCTCTCTCTCTCTCTCTCTCTCACTCTCACTCTCTCTCTCTCTCTCACTCTCTCTCTTATTTCTCCTCTTCTTCCCTAATCTCTTCTTCTGTCTGCCTCCCCATTTTAGTGTATCATTGTGAAGATTGGATTCTCAGTGTCACATCAGTGTCTTTGATCAGTCCTTGCCAGTGACTTTGATTACACCGGATGAAACCAGCTGTACAACTGTCTCTTCTTCATATCCTAGACCTTAGGTGGCATAAAGTCACTCTTCAGTGTTATAAAATGTTGACAAAATGTCTAAAAGCGTAATAAAGGTTTAATCAGACTTATGACGCGATGATCAAACTTCGGAATTCTGGATTTTAAAAATGCCGTGATACCTAAAATATATTGTAGCGGCACAAGACTATTTAAGGGTGCACTTGAAGAGCAGTCAATGAATTTCCAGGACTAGCCGTGAAGTGCAGCGAGATTAGTATAATACAATACAATTCTTCTGAAGCGTCTTAATAATAATAATAATAGCGCCATAAAATGTTTTACATAATGTTGAGAAAGGTTAAGTTTAAATTACGATTTTTTTTTCCATAGTTTTGACATTCATCCAAACGAAATTTTCTGTAATTTTCCTTCTATTGTGAATGCCCCTTCAATTCCGTAATGCTGAATTTTTAAATACTGTAGCCTTAAATTGCACCTTACAATGGCATAGTGCCGAATCGCTCAATACCGAACTCTTCAATGCCGTATTGCTGAACCCTTAAATACCGCAGCTTCAATTACCGTAGGTTAAATACCATACCCTTAAATGCTGTAATGCTGACTCCCTCAATACCGTACCCATCAATTGCCACATGCTTTACCTTCAATGCCGTATTGCCGAGCCCTTTAACACCGTAATGCCGAGCACTTTAACACCGTACTCTTCAATGCCGTATTGCTGAACCCTTAAATACCGCAGCTTCAATTACCGTAGGTTAAATACCATACCCTTAAATGCCGTAATGCTGACTCCCTCAATACCGTACCCATCAATTGCCATATGCCTTACCTTCAATGCCGTATTGCCGAGCCCTTTAACACCGTAATGCCGAGCCCTTTAACACCGTAATGCCGAGCACTTTAACACCGTACTCTTCAATGCCATAATGCCGAACCCTTAACAATCGGAGGCCCGGTGACCGTGATTGTTAAGGCTTGAGCACTAAATACTCCGTGCAGAGGGACGTGGGTTCGATTCCCACTATGGGGGTGGTGGCTTTGTTTAGAAAAAAAGAAAAGGCCTATCCTGGCTAGAAAAGAGCGGTAACCTATAGATAACCCGTTCTAAAATTCTTAGGTTATAATAATGGACCTTGAAATTTAAATAAATTGTTATCTAATGAGGCCACCTGGGAAGGAGGGTGATGAGCGTAATTGCTTACAAGAACGATACATAATGACGGAATCTCTTTTAAATCGTACAATTTCACCTACAAAATTTCCAAATATAGATAAGCCATCGCTAAAATGAGTGTACTTTAGGGAGACCTAGTTGGCGTAAGCTGTCCAGCGTACTTGTGATATCTTGGAGATGTGCGACTCTGGAAACCAGAAGTGAGCTCCGTACGTTTAAGGCAAGCCGCTCCTTTTTAAATTCAAATCCTGCAGCTCTTCTTACTAGCTGTATCTAGGAGAGAAATTTAAAAAAAATCGTTTTGAGCCTTCTGCTCAAATTCAGGAACATAAGTATGTTTTAGGTCCACTCGACAAACCTACATATGTAATGTACTTTTTAACATACAGTATTCTTTCTCGTACACGGACACCGCGCATGCGCGTATGCCAGCGGACGCTTTTTTGCAACATTTTTTCTAATTCGCTTTTTGCAAAATTTTCTAGTTTAGTCGTCGCTAAAGCATATTTATGGTAAAAAAAAATGAAAATTCATATTCGCGACATACTGCGAACAACACTATGGATAATCGGGAGTCACTTTGGCCGTAGAAACATTCATCGTACACCGGAAGATTCCATTGCCTCTTCCATTTCCAATACTGGAAATGCTAGCAATTCTCTCATTCGTATTCACCTAAACTTACTCCGAGGGAAAACAGGACATACGAATAATTGAAGGGGTCGGGACAAAACAGTAGAAAGCAACATTTAATAAAACTAACTGTAGCTGCTATATGTTGGATATTATGTGGGACTATCAGTTGAAATGGATAGGGGCAAAAAAGATTAAGTAGCATAAAGAGCCTGTAGTCATATTCTAGTAGCAGTTGCATCTTAGACTGACAGTCCCACATAATATGCAGCTACAGCTGTGATTTGTTAAAAATGTTGCTTGGCACTATTTTGGCCTTCAATTCTTTACAAGAGCAGGTATATGAGCTGTATTTTCATACGTGATTTTCCAAGTGAATACACAAAACCAGGAGACTAAAACATTCTTAAAGAGAACGCACAACCAAAATCCATCCATCCACAAGGAGCACAGAACACAGGTAAATAAGACGAGGCAGTGAAACAGTAAGCGTTTGACAAGACCGGTTATAAATGAATGCTGCTCATCAGAGGACGAAATCAATCAATGTAGATATGAATGACTCTGTACATTCCCTGAAGATGAATGACTCCAGCCTGTGAGGATATCTCGCTGTAATAGTCCCCGGACAGTCACCGCATTGTTCTAGTCTTTATCTTACAGAGGGCTTAAACAATGGTACTTGGTCGGTAGTACTGGCTTAGTCAATCATAATCAAATCCCAACACGACTCTTTGTTTTTGGGGGAATGGGCGAATAGTGGAAGAGTTGGGCATGCAATGAGTTAATATCTACTCAAATTGAGGAATTACAAGAAAAGTCCGTTAAAAAAGAGCAGGTTTACTTTTTCCTTGTTTTTTCGACGTCTAGGCCATCGACATCCAGGGTGCATCGAGGAATTTTTCCAACGAGCCGTGGGATGAGAAAATTCCTGTCGCCGGTGGGAATCGAACCCATCATCTCCCGCTTATGAATCTAAGGCGCTAGCCACTAGACCACGGGAGACCCCAGCAGCTTTACTAATAACATTTCTGAAAGAGGTGGTAGTGTACGCTGCTTTTATGTATAATTTCCTTGAAGAGATAGTCCGTCGGCCCGTGTAAAATTCATGCAACGATTTTTAAAAATTCTCATTTTCTGTCTATTGATTGTACACGTCATAACTAGTTACGGGCAACTTGTCAGCTGAGTAGATAGCGGCGGGTGTGGCGGGGGGGGGCTCCAAAGATACGAAAAATATAAAGACGTGAAATCATTTTAAGACTCGTGAAATTTTGGTGGTTACTAATATTTGTGGTGAGATTAACGAAAAAAAGTCCGACTCGCAGGAACTGCCTCATCTTAGCGCGGTTCCGTTCTTATCCCTAGTCTAATTTCGAAAGATTAAAATAGAAGCAGTTATTATTTTGTTGAGAGGAGATCGTTGCCCGTTGATGATGCAAGGTAGGGATTGTCCGGGTTAGGTCACTGCTACTTAATAATACATACCCCATATGTGTATGTATGTGGGCATATATATGTACATATGTGTGCGTGTGTATGTGTATGTGTATATGCATATATATAAATATATATATATATATTATATATGTATATATATATATATATATATATATATATATATATATGTTAGGTATATTTACATAGATATGTGCATATATATATTAGTGTTAAATATGTCCTACTTGTATTTACAGCCCTGATGAAGGCTTGAAGTTCAAGCCGAAACGTCGGCACAATAAAACCATTTTTACGATAAAATGTAGTTTTATTAAGTAGCAGTGACCGAACCCTGACAGTTATATTTTGGTTCCACCAGTCTTGAAAGGTAGAATTTACAATCTTACCTGGAAGGGTCGGCAACACTAGAAACCGTCCCGCTAGTTACAAGGTCTTGGAATCTTGGAACTCTATATTTCAAACAATAAATTGTTTTTGTTATTTTACTTAACCTGTTTTATTTTCGAATACATTATTCAACTATAAGCAATTAAAAAATGACAAGGAATAAAATACAGACAAAAAGAACACTTCGAATAAGCGAAATCAATTACTTTAAAGCTTTAGGCTCTTATTTCTCCGATTGACATCGCCTAATCAAAACTTTCATTAGAACCTTTTATGTAGAGCATTTAATAAGCTTTCTAATGGTATCCTTCCGTTTACCAAAATTCTCAACAGTTTTCGAGATATAAATGAAAGTTCCCAAAATTTATATTATTTCTAGCAACAGAAAATTGGCCTCATTTTTCATATCCTGTTTTACACACAAAATTTTCCCAACATAAGAAATTACAAAAATAAAAAGCAATAAAAAACAAAGGGAAAGAGACAAAAATTACAAAAAGAACGACAAAAACCCATTCTTAAGAACAAAACAGACGTATTTGAAGTTTTAAGCACTTATTTCCCCGATTGACATAACCTAATCAAAAATAGTTTTAGAATCTTTTTTGTAGAGAATGTAGTAAGCTTTCAAATAGTTTCTATCCACTTACCACGATTTCCCAACCGTGTTCGAGATATTAATGAAAGTATACGAACTTCCCAAAACTTTTCATGTCTGTTCATAAAATATTTTATTCTAACCCTTCCTTAACTCCAAACGTAACAAAACTTTCAACATATTAGTTTTAATGAAAGTAGAACATGCAGATAAAGTTTCAACTGAATCCCGTAATTCTAAGTACCCAAACCAAAAACGGTATTCAAAAACTATTTTTCAATTTTCTCGAAAACGGTTAAAGCGATCGCCTTCAAAATGGGTTCATTCGTTTTCCTAGCCCAGGAATCATATAAAACGAGTACTTACAAGCTTATGAACTCAAAAACGTAAGCGTTACGTTTTTTTTGCGCGAATTTCGCCCCAAACGCCATCTTCCAGTAGGCGGATTTTGCTGGTTAACGAACTTGACCTTTCAAATTGGACGAAGGATTTTTGTACCAAATTTCATCAAAATCGGACCATTCGTCTTCTATCTAGAGAGCGAACAGACAAATATATATATATATATATATATATATATATATATATAAATAAATATATACATATATATATATATATATATACAAATTTGAACCACCGTTATTTTCGGTCTCTAGGGGTTCTGAAACGCGAAATTTTCTAGTCGGCACTTCCGGATTGTTTCATTGTATCAACCCTATAAGCGGGGTTCCTCCCTATGGGGGAGGGAGGAACCGCGCTAAAAGTTGTCAGCTGCTCATATGTTGGTGGAAAACTTGTCAGCTGGGGGCATATAAGTTGCAGCGCGCTCAGCTGTAAACCGCCAGCTGATAACTTATCAACACCCATATAAGCAGCTGACAACTTTTCCACCCACATATAAGCAACTGACACTTTTTTTTCGTCAATCTTATTACAAATACTACCGACCACCAAAATTTCAGGAATCTTAATACGGTTTTCGCTTATTTTATAGCGATGACAACTTCTCAGTATATTGATTGTAAATGGATATTTTTATTCTTAATGCTAAAATATATTAAATATTTTTATTAAGATATGATGAAAAAAAAAAATTATTTATTTGTATAAAATTCTATTTTTCTAATACAAAATATTATATAATTTATTAATAATAATAATAATAGTTTACTGATGATATTTTGTAATAAAAAGAAAGTCAATCGTCTTCTGATTCCGACTCTTCACCTTCAGAATCATCACTGTTCCCCTCTTTTCGTAACTAACGGTAGATGCTTTTTTTGTTAATAACATTTGCAGCAATTGCTTTAATATCTTACCGAAAGTATTGGGTACTTCCTTCATACTGTTTAACAAGAAAAAAAGAAGATAATTACATAATAAAACTGTGGCTCACTGCTATCAATATCCATCAAACAGTTTGTAATGCTTCCAGAATTGCTTATAGCGAAGAGAAGCGTGCTTTCTTTTAGTGGCATGTTTTGCTTATAGGTCTGCGGGTGTACTGATTTTCTAGGCACCCATTGCAATAGAATAATTGTATTAATGTTTTGTAGTGCATATATTTGTGTATGTATATGTTATTTCTAATTAGATCTTTACTGTAAATGTATCGTATGGAGAGGAACCAACAAATCAGAACAAATGTTGCAATTTTTTTTGTTTGCTAGTGCTAACAGTATTCCGTCCTGTTAAGCTTTATTTGCATTTTTATTCGTCGACAGGAATCACAAGGTCATATTAGCGTCAAAAATTTTTCTTTTTTAGAGGTTTTAACTCGAGTTAATATTTGATTTTTTTTTGTTAGCAATAGAATGAGTAACCCCGTAGTCTAGTGGCTAACGACCTGGATTTTCACAGTAGATATAAGGGTTCGAGTCTTGTCAGCAGTTGTCAGCAGAACATCTTTATTAATTTGTAATTTTAAATTGGTAGAAATGAACAGAAAGACTATTCCCTGAAACGTTATGCGCTACGATTTTTCGTATAAATCTTTGTGAAAAAAAATATAATGTTCTGGCGAGCATATTCTGCTCATTGACATACTTGAATTTCTGTTTTGAACAAAGCATTTATGTGTTATTGGTCCAATTTTGTTGCCGGTAGAGTGCGAACAGACAAAGCTATGGAACGTCTTATCAGTGCTTCTAAATTGGATCTTCGGGTCGACGCTATAAGCGTTTTCTCTAATGGCGAGACATAATAATTATTCCTTAAGAGTGCTGATTAATAAAAGTATTTATTGGCAACTACCTATCAATAGCTGTAATTTTCCGAAGCAAGGTTATTTTGTAACTATTTAAATGATTCGCCTCCTGTGAATTGTGAAGGTAGATCTGTACGAGGTTGTTGATATGTTGTGCGTGTTGCATAGGCCTACTTTCGCAGGGGCACGCACGACGATTCGGGACTCGCCATTAAAATAATAAATATAGTATATATTATATATAGTATATAAATATACAGTAAAACCTCAATTACCTGGATCAACCGGGACCGGGGCCTATCTGAGTTGACGACAATCCGGGTTATCCAGAGAATGACGGAAAAACGAGGAAAAAATACCATATAAATCACCGAAATATTTTAATGGAGTTTAGAAATTATGATTTACACACTTTTACCTAAAAACACATACACTGTATGTACTTTAATAGCCTATGTATTAGCAATGTGCGCAGCTACAAGCTATAGCTACAAACTAGTCTATAGTAAAAAAATGCAGTGGGCTTCAACTGTCTCGGTTTAGTATTTCGCTTACGAGCAGAGCGATCTCGCATCCGCTTTAACATTATAAGTTCATTTGGGAATGTTTAGGCTTGATTCTCGAAATACATCATCAATTTCTCAATGTTTACTACTGCTTCTGCGTGGGTCATAACAACCATAAACTGTCCTTAGAAATCATCTTGAAACAAAAGCCTTTTCCAATGCCTTTTCTGTTCTTTTTCAAACAGATACGGTCGGTGTTCGTACTCCAAACTCTCCAGCAATGTTCTTTAACGATTTTCCCCTATCAATTCTTCTCAATACTTCTATCCTTTTTTCCATAGTCACAGTAATGGTTTTACGTTTCGTCTAAAGCGCGGACAACAACCAAACAAAACAGCAAAACGATACTGTACCTCGACCGTTACGCCAGAAAAACTCGCGCAATTTATCTACTGAGAATAGAAATTTATCGTCTGTGAAATAAGTTTTCATTTACTACGCTGAACAATTTTGTTTATAAAACTGGTCCGGGTTATCGGGACGTCCGGGGGAGGTTTTTCTGTACTCATGAGCGTCTCAAACATTTAGAATAAAGCAATATGTATATATATATTTAAAGTATTCATCTGTGGCAGAAGGTCAACATTCATAAAAACATTCGCTTTCTACATGTTTATTTATTCCGCTCTAAATGTTTCACATCGTTGTGACGCTTCTTCAGGAGCACTTAAACTAAATAAAATAAAATATTGTTACAGCCTATACCTTAGAGAACCTTCCGCAGGTAGGGCCATGGTTTTTTTTTTTTTTTTTTTTTTTTTTTTTTTTTTTTTTTTTTTTTTAACGCAAACAACCCTCTTTTATTGATATTTACAATCTGTACAAATATGTACAATAAGTAAATTTGATCAAACAATGGCAACACACTGGATGAGATGAGGGGAGAAGGCAAATAGTGTATTTATATAGAGAAAAAAGTTGTTTTCACTACCAAACCAGCTAGGTTACGTATCTACCTGAGGAAGATCTTCCTAACTTGAGGCTCCAATGAATCGTAACAACCAGAAAAAAAAAACAACCCGATACTGCGCATGCGCTGCCTCCCGCCCATGTAGGGGAAGGGCTTTCTCCCATGCGGCCACGCCCCTCTTGGTTCTTTTCTTTCGGACCAGACTATAGTGACGTGAAAAGCACCAAATAAAGGGATAATAATGAAAAGTAGAAGTATTTTTAATTTATGACCTTCCAATTTGGAATACATTGTTTTCAACAATGTATTACAATCTTATATTAACAATAAATTATGTTCTTCATTCATATTTATCACTATTATTAAGATACGAGCAACAATTGGTGTAAAAGACTTGTGGATATATAAATTCTGTCTAATTATTTAAGAATTAATCTGTTAAACCCATTGATTCAATCTGTTTTACTTTATGAAATAGTATTTCAAGAAGGAAATAGAATATTTACATGTTTTAAAGTTACCGGAACTGGCCTTGAGCTTAAACCCCCCACCCCTCAGGTCTGGGACCAATGGGATGAAAATGCCACCTCTGACGTCATTCCATACCCTCTCAATTTAGATCGGCAATATTTTATCATCCGCCCTTAATTATTCTTCCAATTTCAGATAAATTTAAAAAAAAATAATTAAAATAATTTTTCGATAAAAATAAAAAGAACTGAAAGACGCATGTGTGGTTCTATGAGCTCATAGTGGGCATATAAAGATGACTTTGTGGTAACTTGCATTATTTAGTGTACTGTGGGTGTTTCTATGAGCTCATAGTGGGCATATAAAGATGACTTTGTGGTAACTTGCATTATTTAGTGTACTGTGGGTGATTCTATGAGCTCATAGTGGGCATATAAAGATGACTTTGTGGTAACTTGCATTATTTAGTGTACTGTGGGTGATTCTATGAGCTCATAGTGGGCATATAAAGATGACTTTGTGGTAACTTGCATTATTTAGTGTACTGTGGGTGATTCTATGAGCTCATAGTGGGCATATAAAGATGACTTTGTGGTAACTTGCATTATTTAGTGATCTGTGGGTGATTCTATGAGCTCATAGTGGGCATATAAAGATGACTTTGTGGTAACTTGCATTATTTAGTGTACTGTGGGTGATTCTATGAGCTCATAGTGGGCATATAAAGATGACTTTGTGGTAACTTGCATTATTTAGTGTACTGTGGGTGATTCTATGAGCTCATAGTGGGCATATAAAGATGACTTTGTGGTAACTTGCATTATTTAGTGTACTGTGGGTGAGTACCTTCGGCATAAGCTTGTCATTCTCCCATTTATGGGGTATTTATTTTCTTATTTATTTAGGGCTTCAACACTGGTCATGCTGCCTGGCTGCAATCAATTAAAGATAAGAAGTAATACAACTGGAAACATATTAACGACTGAGGTTATGATTTTTACAGACTCATTAAGCTCTTTACTCTCCATGCGAAACATTTACAGCAACCATCCACTCATAACACAAATACTCATACAATCACACATCCATCATAATAAACACATAACATTGACATGGATACCCGGACATACAGGAATTTCACAAAGTACTCAGGTTGACGAACATGCAAAATTAGCGACCCAAAAGACAACACACGACATAAACAAAATGACGCCTGATGACTTATACGTGACTGTAAAACAACATGTACTCACTGACTGGCAAAGATACTGGACGCAAACAGATAATAAATTACGAGAAATAAAACCAGCTATTAAACCTTGGTTGACTAATAACAATACCCTGACAAGACGAGAACAAGTGATATTAAGAAGACTACGTATAGGACACTTTCCTGTCACACTCTTACCTTATGGACAGAACGGACAAACCAGTTTGTAAATACTGCAATACAACACTTACAGTAAAACACATATTGACAGAATGCAGACAACGTAATCATCTTGACATACCTCACGACATCCAGGAGCTACTCACACTTGACAGTACACACAAACACTATACTAATATATCTACAACACATTAATGTTTACAACAAAATTTAACATACCCGCAAATCAACAAAAATTTGGTATTACATAAATGAATGAATATATATATATATATATATATATATATATATATATATATATATATATATATATAAAGCTACGCCCAAAACATTTTGTTGCCACTTCGTTTATATATATATATATATATATATATATATATATATATGTATTTATTTTTATTATTATTTTTTTTATTTTTTTTTTTATTATTTGTTAACGTAGTACTGAGGCTAGTTTGTTGGCAGAAAGTATTTATGATTAAGGTTAGGTAAGTTGTTAGCATCGATAAGGGTGATCCAGGTTTCCACTCAAAGGTAAATGTACCTGATGAGGTGTAACACAATAAACCAAGAATCATGTTGAATTTCAATTTTAGAATAAATTATACGAAAAAAATTCGCTTTAAAAATAAATATGTGAAGTGATGTTAAGATTTCAGAGTCACATGAACACGATGGGTCTTGCCATTACGGCACGCTAGAGAAAACGTGTGTCAGCACTATGCTCCGACCGCCTGATATTTCCCCATGCAGGTAGCCATTAAAGACTGGTTGGGTTTAGAATCCGGACTCCGACCCTAGAATATATATATAAAACAAATGGAACGGCTTTTAATAATGGAACGGAATATGAACGAGCTGCAAAGGCACATAGATGATCTAAAGCACCTAGTGAGATCAAACCAATACCAAATACTAGCACTACAAGAAACACATTTATCAGCAGACAGAAACACTTTACTATTAGGACATTCATCATATAGATATGATTATACATTGGGAGGAAAGGCTTCAGGAGGTGTCGCTATATTCGTCAAAGATACGGTCTATAGAATCTATCCGAATCAGAAGTACATTGCAGGCTGTAGCTTGTACTGTCTACGCTCCCTTTAGGATGACCTTTTGCAATATCTACCTTCCACCAAGCGATAGAGTTGACCCTAGTGACTTACAGGACTTATTAGCACAACTCCCTCGACCTTTAATATTTCTCGTAGACCTAAATTCGCTTAGTAACGAATGGAACGGATTTTAGCTCGCTCCAGTGGTGTTTCTTCTCTTCTACTTTATCCTGCAATATTTCTATGGATTCCTCTCCATCTTCGCCGGGCTACTTGTTTTCATCCTGAAACGAAGGATGAAAACAAATAGCCTGACGAAGGTGGAGAGGAATTCATCGAAATATCAAAGGATGAAGTAGGAGAGAAGAAACACTGCAAGAGTTAGAAGCCGTTACATCCAAAAAAAATGTTATGTTTCCCAGCAAAGTAAAAATAACACTAAACATTTACCGTAATATGGGGTTACGGCTAGGATATTTTCATTTAAAGATACCAAAGGGTCTTTGCTCATATATATATATATATATATATATATATATATATGAGCTTATATAAGCAGTATAGGTTTGTAACAATTTTCCCATTTTACGTTTTATATATATATATATATATATATATATATATATATATATATATATATATATATATAATATCTGAAAGCTAATGATTTTATTATTTTTTCTAAGCACGTTTGAATTCCTATCATTGTCGCGGAACGTAGATTTAGTGTTGTTTACTCACTGGTTGAGAAGCAATTGAACATAGTGTTATGACATTTATGCAAATTAGAACTTCCTTGTTATTGTCATAGCACTACGGAATTGTAATTTAACAAGCAATTGCTAACTGAAATGTATTATGCTTTCAGTAGATATCGAGTTGTAAGGACATGCTCAGCAGGTAAAATGAACCTAAATAAGAAAAGAAAAAAAGTAACAATGATGCGATTTTGTGTAAAAATATAATTTTCTTTATTTTGTTTAGTCTACCAACAAGAAAAAATCCGTATCTCGTAGAAGGTTCAAAACTTCACAAATGCATTCTTGACAAATTTGTTTGAAATATTCAATATAATTGCAAAAGAAACAGGAATAATTTTGCTATTTCTTATTTGTACTGGACGGCAGTCTATTTTAATGTTCCTCATTAATTGGGCACAAATTCAACCGAGTTTTTGCAGAGGTAAACCACCATATCCCACATCCATTCAGTTTATTTTCATATCTATTTCTCTTGTTATCCACGGCAGTAAAGAGTATATCAATAATTTAGGTCCTGTATAAATCCCATCTTCCAGATGGACCAAATTTGACGGTTACGAACTCGTCCATTCGTTTTCATATGGGAATGCCATATCAAATTAATTTCTTTTCTAAAACAACGTTCTTTTTTTTTCCTCTGAGCAAAACATTTTTTTTTTTTAAATTCATTAAATCCCATCAAAAATAAGGAAATGAATGTTAATGTGGCCTCGTAAATAATAATTTTCTAAAGTAATTACACTAGCTTAGACGTTTCTTGTGTCCGCTGAATAGTTTTACGATTTGTACATTCCCTTTTTTGAAAGTCGACGCCTTATGTTTCACAAATTGTGGCGTTATCATTGTAAAATTAAAATTCAGGATTTTTATTGGCTTATCATGTTAAACCTCATCAGGGATATAAACCTTGGAGTGGAAGCCTGGATGACTCTTATCGATGTAAACAACTTGCCTAACCTTAATTATAGATACATTGTGCCCACGAACTAGACTCAGTGCTACCACAACAGTGGCATGAGAATGGCAAGCTTATGTTGAAGGTAGTTACCCACAGTACTCTAAATAATGCAAGTGTCATCTTCATATGCACACTTGGTGTCTATGAACATCACATGCCTATTTGAGATTTATATCGTAAAATTATTTTAATTTTTTTTTTTATATGTGGCCTCAAACTAAATGAGAATGCCAAGCTTATGTTGAAGAAGCCACAGTACTCTAAATAATGCGAGTGACCACAAGGTAAGGTAGATGATATGTTTTTCTTGGATCACATATAAACACAAAAATTGTTAGACGTTTCTTTTATACAACTTCAATACCTGTTTACTTGCTGGTGTTGCTAGAAGTCAAAACTATAACTTTATATTTTGCATAAAGCAGAAAATCTAGAGAGCAGTTATGGCTGCTCGGGTCGAGTACTCTGGAGCATTGACCGGGTACATCTGTATTCCGTAGATGGTCACCTTCTCTCTCTCTCTCACTCTCTCTCTCTCACTCTCTCTCTCTCTATCTATCTCTATCTCTCTCTCTCGCAGTAATGTTTCTCTTTGCGTGGGTGGGGTTTTGCGAGAAGACTGGGGGATGGGAGGGGTAGAAAGTACCGCAATGCGAAACCATAAACCACACACTATATCTGCTTAGTTTCTCATATGAACTCTTCACAATAAAATAATATAAAACTTTAATAAACTAAATGAGAAGTCCATGTGTACTACTATATATGTACAGGGTTACTGGTAAGTCGACCCACATCCATCGCAAAGTGATAGTTTTGGTCAAAACAAACAATTTTAAGCCCATATTGCTTTTTCCAACAGTCACCCGTTTTCAAAATATTTAATACATTAGGTTTTTTTTTTTTTTTTTATGTCACTGTTGCTTAGGTTGTGTGTTCTTATATTTCTACTATTTGTGCTGAAAATTTTCATTGTTTTTGTGCTTAAGATATTCAGAATAAACTATTAATTAAATAAAAGTATCACATTTTTACGAGACAACGGACGGTAACTTCAACTCTAACTCTCTTAAAAAAATAATTTTTCGTTGAAAACGTCCTTGTTTATTAAGGCATATACAAAAGTACATTAGTCAGATAAAATGTTTATAATTATTAGAAAAAACGTGTGACAAACTGATAAGCGGGAAGTAATTTAAGTTAACACAATGAAATTTCCTTTATGTTATTGCCGCCGCATTATTTGCTATTTGACATAAAGGAGGGTAATATTCACAACTTCGTTGTTTGTTATTGCTGATAGTTTTTTTTATTAATAGCTTGTTCTGAATGTCAACATTTTCAGCTCAAATGCTAGAAATAAAAAAAAAAAAAAAAATGCCCAAAACCTTCAGCAATGCTTTTATGATATGGTTACTATTTATATGATCTTCAGTAATGACATGACCATACTAGCGGAAGGTACACCTACATCCCATTTGGCTGTATCTAGTTTTTTAGACTCCATATGATGCATCTATCTCATTTCAAGGTCAATTTTGTGGGGGATATTTTTTCCGATCACGCATTGGAGAATCACCTGACCAACGGATGGCCATTATTTTTTTGACACACTGTACATATCGAAATCATATTATGCTTCCTTTGAGTAGTATATATTTAAGCAACACCACCTTTAATCCTGTTTCTGAGGTCAGCTCATAACTAGCCACTGCTTCATCGTCCTGACTTAATTACCTTGGTAAAGCAGGTGCTGCACCACCGCTACCTGATGTAGGTAATGATAAACCTCACGATACTCCTTGTTCAGGGCTCATCGTGACCTTACTCAAGGCAGTATGCAGCTGTCTGGCTTTTTATCGGCCCTTCTTGGCTGAATGTGACAATTATTTTTTTTTTTTTAATTTAATTTGATTACTTTATTATTCAATTATTAACTCTACAATTATGTACATTATATAATCTGTACGCAGAGTATATTACATGGCATGATTAAATTGAAATTTATGGAAAATCATGATAAAACCAAAGCATAATTCGCTTAAGAGACAAAGTTCATTGAAAAAATATATCTATTTCAAATAAAAACTTATAAAATTTAATGGAATTCTCTTTGCATTCTCTCAATCTAATACACGGCGGGGCTGACAATGTGGGGAAAAACTAAAAAATAAAACTAAAATTAAAACTACATTCTCTATTTAGAATAAACTAAAAATTGCAACCTAAAAAAAAAAAAAAACTAAAACTAAAATGAAATTAACTAATAGATATTAGTTGAAGTAAAAATGAAACTAAATCATTAGAAATTGATTAATTACAGCTATATTTTAGTTTAGTTTAGTTTTACAAAAATAACGTGAATTAATGTAAATCATATGTTATTTCCATAATTAAGTAAATTATTAAAACTAATAGAACTTGTTTTAAATAGGCTGAAGTTATAGTTGTAAGTTGTAACCTCATTTTTCCCCCATTATAGATTATAAATAAACACTCTTTATTTAAACAAAAATACATACATACCTATTTTTTTACCCTTGTTCTGTATCTAAGTATGAAATAAACTAATTAGTGAATTAAAAGCTAAAACTAAACTAAAATCATAAATTAAGGTCACCATTGCCTAAAATTAAACTAATTACCATATTAAAACTAAAAACAACTATTTATTAAGAAAATACTCCAACACATGATTAATAATTTTCCAAATCTGAAACTAAAGTAAAGCTAAAACTAATACTATAACGAGAGTTTATTTTTAGTTAGAATGAATTAACGATAGTTTAGTAAACTAACGTTAGTTTTGCTCAACACTGGTGTCTGAGACAGCCACACCTCAACCCACAGCTGCATGCAATGATAATAGGCGACAGATTTCTTGGTGTATGTCAGTGAATTATTCACTCTCCTTAAAACTTTAAAGTCTGTGCATTTTTTGTTCAGTAATTGGACCTGTTATTTTTGTGATTTAAATATAAAAAAAAATTTGTTAAACATAAATAACACTCCACTTTCAGAGGAATCCGTTTGGTGATTTGTTAAGATTTTGCGCAAACATCTTCAATGTTATAATTGCCCTATTTCTCGTCTCGCCTATGTTTCGTTAACAACCAGATTGTATAAGTGTTGTTTGTACATTTTTAATGAATGTTTATATCTATTTTTCCACTCATTATTTATTGATTAATTTCTTCTTAAATTATGTAAATACGATTACTACCAACCCCTAATGTTTATCCAATCATGTATCCTACAATTAATATAATTATTTATTTATATTTATATTTTCATTTAATTTTATTTTTATTTTTACTTATTTATTTACCCTTTACATATTTTTACATAGTTCGGGTTTTTAAAGGAAATCCAGTAATTTGCTATCGTTACCGAAGACATTTTATAGGGATGTTCAATTTGTCTAATCCCTTCATATATTGGTGGCTTTGGACTAAAATGTATTTTGTAGACAAAGTTTCATCACACTTGGACATTTTGGACAATTAAACGGAATACGTTTGTTTTTTGAGACCTTTCTTTTTTCTCGCTTTACGTTTATCACAAAAATTAGTTACCTCCTGAAGCAATGAATGTAGCAAATCACACTTGACTCCTGACTAACAGACTCCTATCCAGTAACTAAGTGGTGTCACGCAAGGCGAAGCCATTGTCCCTATACTGTTAACCGTCACCGTGACATAGGCGGATCGTAGGCTTGCTCACGCTCGTGTTAGCTCGCTAGTCGTAAACCTAGTCTATATTATTGCCCATTCATTTCTGTGGCTGCTCAGCTTACGCAGCGTGTCAAATTATGGACATTGTCGGTGCTTGAGACGTCAACAAGATACAAGATATCTTAGTTGGAAGAAAAGCCTGAACTGTTCGCGCATTTTGTAGAAATTGTCGTTGATTCTATAGGTTTCTAATATATAGTGTCAAGTCTAATACATTATTTTAATCGCTAACTAGAGATTCATGTTGTTACTATTTTTTGTTGACTTTTTGATTCTCTTTGTTTGAGAACATGTAGTCAGGTTTTAAATGTCATTCCTTGCGAGAATAAAAGCTGTCAAAGACTGAAACAAACCGAAAAAATAAAGCATAGAATATATATCAGGAAGAGAAAGGGCGAATCTGAAAAATCTACTTTTTTTTAAATTTTATTTTCTGAGTCAGAAAGATGTAGGTAACTCGAAGCTTCGCCTTGTTTCTCTGGTTCACTTTTAGTTCTCTATGAGGAAGTTTTTCTGAAACCCGGAAATCTCAGATCCTGCCCATTGAGGAGTAACGCCGGAAACAAATATCAATAAAATGTCAGGAAATTTAGAATTGCCTTCTTTTGGTAAGATATACATACTTACATTCATTCATTTTTACGTTTACTCTCAACTAGTCTTATAGTAAATTTACTCAGCTTTGGATTGGTTTCACACCCTTTCTAGTAGTACCACCTGGGACGGAGCTTCAACGATTATGTTTCTAAAAACCACGTTTGTCTAAAAAAACAAACAATAAAACGACGTTTTCTCCCTTATGGGTGAGAATTCGGGAAATCGTCATAGAACATTTTTTGTTTCCCTAAGGGCCCTCTACCACCCCTCACAATATGACTAGACATTTACGGGACACCCTGTATATATATATATATATATATATATATATATATATATATATATATATAATTATTTTATCTCATGCAAAGCGAGACGATTCTTTAGCGGATCCACCGGACACCTGTGACTACTTTAGGTGTGTCAAGGCCTCAGACGGAATAGAACGGCAGCTGTGTCGTGTTTTTTAGTACATTTAGTGTGCAATTGACTTGAGACTCCAAGGACTTGCGTGAAGGCAAGGTGAGATTTTAAGTTTTGGTCCTTTTTTTCGGCTGAGAATGTTGCGATGGTCAGTGTCTGGAGGGAAATACCTTAGAGGTCTGTTATTTCCGGAGGTTCTCTCCGTTGGGCAGCTGCTTTGTTTGGCAGCTGGAAAAGCACAAGGAAAAACTATTATTTTTGCGAGGGATCCAGTTATCCGAATAAGACGAAGGTAAATGTTTTATAAAGCAGGCCACTCACGCTCCGACTTGCTATCCAACAAGCGATCCGACTTTGGCCCTTGTCAGTTTTCAAGACTGTACGTAGCTCACGAGCCGAATGTATCGAGTGCAGACCGAAGATACCCGAACGACAAGCACTGACAAAGTTAAGTTGGACTACTTTGATCCAACTCCCCCATTCACGCTCCAACTCCGTTGCCAGTAGGATGTCGGACCTTCGAGTCGTCCTTCTAAATGTTCCGACTCGTCTAACTAGACTTCCGACAAGCTCATTCACGATCCGACTAGTAGACCAACTTCGGAAGTCGAACCTTTGAGTCGTCCCTCTAAATGTTCCGACTAGTCCAACAAGACGTCCGACAAGCCCATTCACGATCCGACTAGTAGTCCAACTTCAGAAGTCGGACCCTTGAGTCGTCCCTCGAAATGTTCCGACTAGTCCAACTAGACGTCCTACAAGCCCATTCACGATCCGACTAGTAGTCCAACTTCGGAAGTCGGACCTTTGAGTGGTCCCTCTAAATGTTCCGACTAGTCCAACTAGACGTCCGACAAGCCTATTCACGATCCGACTAGTAGTCCAACTTCGGAATTCGGACCTTTGAGTGGTCCCTCTAAATGTTCCGACTAGTCCAACTAGACGTCCTACAAGCCCATTCACGATCCGACTAGTAGTCCAACTTCGGAAGTCCGACATTTTAGTCGTCCCTCTAAATGTTCCGACTAGTCCAACTAGACGTCCGACAAGCCTATTCACGATCCGACTGGTAGTCCAACTTCGGAAGTCGGACCTTTGAGTCGTCCTTCGAAATGTTCCGACTAGTCCAACTAGACTTCAAACAACCGACAAGCCCATTCCAGATCCGACTTGTCGTGTAACTTCGGAAGTTGGACCACAACTCGTGCAAATCGAAACGTGAATGGCCTTCTTAATTCTCGTAGTGTATACTTTATTGGAAATTATTGGTAGAACTTCTATCATATATTGTCAGAAAAGGTTTGATACTATTTTAACATCTTGGAGAGAGTGTTAATTAACAAATAAAAGGTTTAAATATCCAACGCTTATTGTTTGAAGCCCCACTTGGAGGATCTGCGTCATCTTAGCGCGTTTCCGTTCTTATCAGAATAAATTATGATATTAGTGTCGTTTTGTCTTTATCGTTCATGAAAAATGTAAACACCTGTAAAAAGATAAAATGAAATTTCAAAGCGACACATGATCTTAGGCGCCACATTCAGGCAACTGGCAGTATCCTAAGCAGAAACTACTCCATTTAAGCATAGATTTCCATGAGTGATATCGCTTTATTGAAAATCGTATAAGAACCGCATTTAGGAAGGAAATCCTCCAAAAGGTTTCCAGATATTTAAGCATATAAACTAGAAAAATTTAGTTTTATTGATATTCATTAACAGCGGAAAAGGTTTTATTAAAATAAATAATTTATTTATTTATTTATTAAGAGTTTCGCAGCTATTAGCGATTTACTCTATAACAATAAATGATGATACGTGTATTACAAAATTACATTTACACATTGTGTATATAGAAACAATATTATTATGTAATATATTGTATTATTATGTGTATATTATTACATTACAGTATGTCTATATCTATATATACACACAGCAATACACATATATACATATGCATATATTATTGCACTATATCTATATTAATTGTTTATATTTACAATATACATACATTATTATTATCTATATAATTATATTCTACGTTATATCTATATACGTATTTTATTAATTAATATTATTATTATTACATTATTCCTTATTATTATCTATATACTTATATTACACATTATTATTATTACATCATTCCTTAAAATTAAACATTTTTTTCTATAAACAAGTTATTTAATTTTTTCATTCTAACATTGAAATAATTGAATCAGAACTGCATGGAAAGAACATTTTACAAGCTGTGAAGTGAATTTGAGTGGCTCTGAGCCCTCTGTGGGATGTTTTGATTTTTCTTTTTTAATTGAAATTTTATTTTTTCTATGGAGTTGTAATGTTCATATGTAAATCCTAATGCATTCTTCGTGTTGAGTCTTGTGCGTTCTGAGAAGGAGAAATCTTGCAAGGACTCATAATTTAAGAAGTGGAACATTAAAATGACAATAAAACGCAGGTGATGGTCAGCCTCGAGGAACACAATAATGTCAGCTTTAAGGAACGGGGAAACGCCGCAAGATGCAAGCTGCAGAGGCAAGCTGCAGTTACAAGCTGCAGACGGGAGTTGCGCATCCCTCCCGCACCTGATCGGCCGGCCTGTTAAACAAGCAACTTGTGTTTTCCTCTTTTTTCGCCAACCTTTTTGTCATGAGATTTCAGCGGACCTAAAAACCGGTTCTCACTTCGGAATGTATCCGCTTTGAGATTTGCCCAGTCAGCACGATATCCAGTCCCGACATTACACCATTTACGTCCACTAATCGCACGGAAATTGAATCGCTCTTACCGTCTGTCCTTTACAAGTATTGCGGTTCAAATAATTGCGTAATACAATTTGACATTATGTACTCCTTTGTTGAAGTAAGTTCATTATGCTACAATCAATATAGAAGTCTATATCCGCTTCTGAATATTCTATTGTCTATACGTTTTTGTGGCAACTGGCTTCACAATGCTCGGTGTAGAGGAAGTGCCAGAAGATGCCGTGTGCTGTACGATTTGCGTTATTTGGACAAATGATCCTAACAACTCTATCCTTCTATATACCACCTTTTAAGTCCTTCCTTGTACTACCTTCTATATCCTTCCTAGTACCACCTTCTGTATCCTTCTACAGGTATATACCACCTTTTAAGTCCTTCCTAATTCTACCTTCTATATCCTTCCTAGTACCACCTTCTGCGTCCTTCCTAGTACCACCTTCTGTATCCTTCTACAGGTATATACCACCTTTTAAGTCCTTCCTAATACCACCTTCTATATCCTTCCTAATACCACCTTCTCTATCCTTCCTAGTACTACCTTCTGAATCCCTTTTCCATGTATATACCTCCTTTTAAGTCCTCCCTAAAACCACCTTCAATATCCTTCCTAGTATCACCTTCTGTATCCTTCCTAATACCACCTTCTATATCCTTCCTAATACACCCTCTATATCCTTCCTAATACCATCTTCTATATCCTTCCTAATACCACCTTCTATATCCTTCCAAATACCATCTTCTATATCCTTCTTTATACCACCTTTTATATCCATTCTAACACCACCTTCTGTATCCTTCCTAATACCACCTTCTATATCCATTCTAATATCATCTTCTATATCCTTCTTAATACCACCTATATTAATATATATATATATATATATATATATATATATATATATATATATTAATTGATTCTTCCCCGATATATTTTTATAAATAGGTAGCAAACGAATAAAATGTAAAATGAGTTAGTTAATTTGAGCCAATGAAATTAGAAATCGATCGTTACTAGATACAGAGATTACAACCTATATGGCGGAGTATATCGGGTGTAGGTGTCAGATGTACTATCGATTAGGCTCTGCTACGCCGATCATGAGTGATATATTCCAAAGGGAGAAGGGGGGGGACCATAACCTCCAATTGTAGTTAATTACAGCCTATTGATTCCTCACTCGCATCTGTATATGTGGTCGTGTACATAACACCCTATCTCTCACACAGGATAATGTTGCTAATCCCTGCGTATAACTATGTGTGTGTGTGTGTGTATGTGCTAATGTGAGCATTGCACATAAAAATAGCCCTTTACTTCTTGGGCGGTTCCTCCCTCCATCCATAGGGACAAACCCCACTTATGAGGTTGACCTCATGACGCAATCCGGAAATTTCTCATTTCAGATCCCATAGACCAAGAATATAACAGAGGTTCAAATTGTCTGTTCGCTCTCCCACCGGCTCAAAAATTGTTTGATTTTGATGAAATTTGGTACAAAAATCTTTCGTCTAACTTGAAAGGTCAAGTTCGTTAACCAGGAGAATCGTCCACCGGAACATACTTTTTGGAGTGAAATTCCCACAAAAAAATCTAAATGCTTATGTTACTGAGTTCATACGCTAGGAGGTAGTAGTTCATATGCTAGGAGGTAGTAGTTCATACGCTAGGAGGTAGTAGTTCTTATGCTAGGAGGTAGTAGTTCATATGCTAGGAGGTAGTAGTTCATATGCTAGGAGGTAGTAGTTCATATGCTAGGAGGTAGTAGTTCATATGCTAGGAGGTAGTAGTTCATACGCTAGGAGGTAGTAGTTCATATGCTAGGAGGTAGTAGTTCATATGCTAGGAGGTAGTAGTTCATATGCTAGGAGGTAGTAGTTCATATGCTAGGAGGTAGTAGTTCATATGCTAGGAGGTAGTAGTTCATATGCTAGGAGGTAGTAGTTCATATGCTAGGAGGTAGTAGTTCATATGCTAGGAGGTAGTAGTTTTATACCTTCTTTAATGTAGAAAACGAATGAAACCATTTCATAGCGATATCTATAACCGTTTTTGAGAAACATTGAAAAGCAAACTTTTCCAAACTAATTTTTAGTTGATTGATTCAGTTGGAACTTGTTCCAGATGTCTGACATTCATCTAATCTAAAATATTTAAATTTTGCCTGCGTTTGGAGTTAAAGAAGTATTCGGAATAATAATAATAATAATGGAAACGAAAGCTTACTCAATTTTATAAATAAAAGGTTACATACATATAATGACATTTTGCTGCCAGCCCCTCGATCTCGGAATTATTTCAAAACACATTACAGAAAACGATTTCTTCCGGATGGCATTACGAAAATGGACTCAAGCGATTATGTTACTAATGTACTGGACGCAGTATTGTGGATAATGACAGCTGTAAAATAAATAAGAAACTGTTTTGCACTGCTTTTTGCAAGGTGGATTTCATTAACCTCCCAATAAAAGACACCTCCCAATAACGAACATTTTTTACGGACCCAATGGTGTCCGCTATAAAGAGGTTTCACTATATATATATATATATATATATATATATATATATATATATATATATATATGCATATGAGTCCAACCTCAATAACTACTTTCCTTCGGAGGAAAGTGCTAACAATTCGAACAATCATTGTTTTGGATGCCATTGCGTTGATAAAGACAGATATCTGTTACATTTTTATTATATACTAGCCGTTACCCGGCGTGCCATGCTACACCTGCTTTTTGCATATAGAAAAGCCTAAATAAATTAAAAACCAAATAAGTAGGTATTATTAAAATCTAATAACACTAATCTGTAACTGTTTCGAACCCGTGACCTCCCAACTGTGAGTCCTACACGACTTTGAAATAACATATAGCACCCCCCGTATCAAGACGTACATGTATGCCAAGTTTGGTAAAAATCGGTCTAACGGTGTGGATTTTTAATAATAAAAAAAAAATATACAGAAAACAGCTGGTAGACGTTTTTGACCCCCCTGATCAAGACCAACCTGTGTGCCTAGTTTGATCACAATCTGTGAAATGGTGTGGATTTGTATAAAGAACAAACGTACAGACAGACAGCTGGTAGAGGTTTTTGACCTTGCTTACGGCACTCTCCAGCTTAGGGTCTACCTGTGTACCGAGTTTAGTCAAAATCGGACGAACGGTGTGGATTTGTATAAGAGACAAACATACAGACAGACAGCTATAAGACGTTTTTGACTTAGCCTACGACAATCCTCAGATTAAGATCTACGTGTGTACCGAGTATAGTCAAAATCGGTCGAACAGTGTGGATTTTTATAGGGAACAAACATACTGACAGACAGCTGGTAGACGTTTTTGCCTTAGCCTACGACACTCCCAGATTAAGATCTACATGTGTACCGAGTTTAGTCAAAATCGGACGAACGGTGACGATTTGTATAAGGGACAAACATACAGACAGACAGCTGGTAGAAGTTTTTGACTTAGCCTACGACACTTCCCAGATTAAGATCTACATGTGTACCGAGTTTAGTCAAAATCGGACGAACGGTGTGGAGACGGTACCGAGTTTGGATTTGTATAAGGCACAAACATACAGACAGACAGCTGGTAGATTTTTTTGACCTAGCCTAGAAGATTTCCCGTATTAAGACCGACCTGTGTACCGAGTTTAGTCAAAATCGGACGAACGGTGTGGATTTGTATAAGAGACAAACATACAGACAGACAGCTATAAGACGTTTTTGACTTAGCCTACGACAATCCCCAGATTAAGATCTACGTGTGTACCGAGTATAGTCAAAATCGGTCGAACATCGTGGATTTTTATAGGGGACAAACATACTGACAGACAGCTGGTAGACGTTTTTGCCTTAGCCTACGACACTCTCAGATTAAGATCTACATGTGTACCGAGTTTAGTCAAAATCGGACGAACGGTGAGGATTTGTATAAGGGACAAACATACAGACAGACAGCTGGTAGAAGTTTTTGACTTAGCCTACGACACTTCCCAGATTAAGATCTACATGTGTACCGAGTTTAGTCAAAATCGGACGAACGGTGTGGAGACGGTACCGAGTTTGGATTTGTATAAGGCACAAACATACAGACAGACAGCTGGTAGATTTTTTTGACCTAGCCTAGAAGATTTCCCGTATTAAGACCGACCTGTGTGCCAAGTTTGGTCAAAATCGGTCAAACGGTGTGGATTTGTATAAGGAACAAACAAACAGACAGAACTCGTGATTTTTATATATATAGATATATTATTTGACCATTTAATCACTGATGTCTGACTTGACAACCGGAAGACTCGGCAGGACACTGACCCGACCTGTTTGGGACACCCACTTATTATGGAAGCTGTAAATATTTTGATGGGGTTGTAAAAATTTTTCGTCAATTCTCCTTCGAGGATTGGACGTCGGTGTTGAGAGATAGAGAGGTAAGTCACCTGTCTTTCACCTGTTCCAGCTGTGGCCCGTGCGCAGTCCACCTGCGTGGCATCTGCTTGTAGGAGGCACCTGTGTCTGGACCACTTCTCTTCCTGGCTTCCGATCCCGAGTGCCTGCTGTGGCTTGTTAGTTAGTACTCGGAAAGGTAGTTTTGAGTTTATTGCGTTGTCGGCGTCTTATATTTTTTGGGTATTTGGGAACTTTGGTGCTGTTTGAGATTTATTGTAACATTTTAAGCGATTCACAACACGGGTTCCTCATTGGTGGATCATTTTGTCTACCAGGCTTCGATGGATGGAAGTAAAAATTACGGCCGTTAGTATTTTTATCTCATTTTTCGATCTATCAATTAAGATGGTTCTTCGTTTGCCAAAAACTAGCAGAACATTTCCTTCAGAGGTCATCGCCCCTGGTCAGGGGAGAATCGTCAAAAGGAGGGTTGTCTGTACAAAGACGATTGACGAATCTCTATGCTAATATCTGGCCATTTAACGGCAATGGCAATCTGAATAATGAATAATTTTGATTAACTTGCATCCGACAGAAGATCATTGAAATCAAGACAATAATAATGGTATATTGTGACCATTAAAATCACTTAACTCACAAAATTTTGAGAAATGTCAAAATCCGGCTCTCTCTGATTTTGAACAAGGCAAACCTTCTTTTACTAGATAACGCATTTTACTGATAATTGCAATTTTCACTTAAAAAGTGAAGAAAATAGACTTTAAATAATTTCTAAAGAACGATACCAACAGTAGTGCAGTCGTGGAAAATAATCTCATGGCAACTTCGAATCCCCCTTGGAATGCTCTATTTCTAACAACAAAACATTGTTTCTCATTTTACTTATCCTTATTTGCTGGCAAGTACATTTTCCCACTGTAAGTAATTACAAAAAACTAAGAGAAAGAAACAAAAAGAACACTTTAAATAAATGCAACCAACAACTTCAAAGGTTTCATCAAACCATCTAAAATTACCTCAGAAACGTTTTTGTAGGAAATTTAGGAAGCTTTCTAATGGAGCCTGTAAATTTACCACGATTGCCCAACCGTTATAGAGATATTCAAAGAAATATAGGATAATCATAAAAATGCTCATGTTTTCTCGATTACTTCCTTAAAACCAAATGTAACCAAAATTAAAATATTCCAGTTTGGACGGATTTCAAACATGAAAAAAATATTTCAAGTGAATCCAACGATTCCAAGTACCCAAACCAAAAATTAGTTAGAAAACCTAGTTTTATCCAGGTTACTCAAATAAAGGTTATACATATCGCCTAGAAAATGGTCTCATTTGTTCCCTACGTCACAGAACCTATAGAATGTCTGAGGAGTTGAAAATTAACGGTTAAGGTAAACCCTCCTTAAAATAAGGAGTGTGTTTTAGGTAAACCCAGTGGGGCTGGGGGTCTCTAAAATTTGTATCACGTGTGTTGCCTGTATTTTCTTAGATACCTTCAAACCGTTTGGGAAATCGTGGTAAGTGGACAGAACCATTCGAAAGTTCACTAAATGTCCTACAAAAACGGGTTTAAAGACATTGCCGAAGGGAGGAAAAAACCGTCACATTCAGGCGGAGAAATAGCCCCATGTGCTTAAAGCCTCGAAGGTGTCGGTTTCTTTGCTTCGACCGGTTCTTAATGTTTGTTTTTCTCTGTGTTTTATCGCTTGATGAAACACTGCGTTTTTATAATATGTTGTATGTAACAGAGCTTTCTGAGCAGAAGTAGAAGAGGCAAAAAGAGTAATTTCTGCTATTGTAAGTTTTTAGTTCAAAATGACTCCTAAATCCCACGTATCGCCCCTACCATGTCAAACTATGGAATTTGCTCTTGGATTTTGGACGATACAGCTTGTCGCAAATTTTCTCATCCCTAACCCCTTTAGAATAGACTTTAATGCCTTAAATAAAGTATGGAACAAGACCATTTTTTAATATATTACTTCGTCAATGGATAGAATAATACCTAAGTATTTAAAAGTATTAACTTTTTCCAAAATTGAAGAATCTAACCGTATTTCAAGAGGAGGAATGGAACGTTTTTTTGAGAAAATAACATATTTTGTTTTGTCAGGCTGGAATGTGAGTTTATTGTCTTTGGCCCATTTAGAGATTTTTGCTAGTGTCTCATTGCATATAAGTTGTAGTTCAAAAAACAAATTTGATTCAACTTTAATCAGAATATCATCTGCAAACACAATAATTTGGCATTTTTCTGACGATATATTTTCGAAAATACTATTTATAATAAGGTTCCACAAAAGGGGAGAACAAACCGATCCTTGAGGTGTTCCTCTTTCAAGAGTCCTTGAACTGGTTATCTGTCCTATCCTTAAGTGTGATCGCCTGTTCTTTAAATAATCCTTTATTAGTAAGTATATGTTCCTTGGGCATCCATGATCTTTAAGCCCCTTGAAAATAGACGGCCACCATGCATGATCGAATGCACCTATAGAATATGTTCGTTCCCTAGTTCGCTCCGATTTTCATATTCGATAGTGTGACATGGTAGTTTGACGATGTTATGTTCAATATTTCATGACACATTAAATTAGCTTTAAACAGTGTTCTATCCCGCGCTTTTTTGTTTTTGACATCTATTAAATCACCATATAATTACTTTTTTTTTTTTTTTTTTTTTTTTTTTTTTTTTTTACAGCGCTTCAACATCTTAGCGCCTACATCCAAGGTGCAGCGAGGAATTTTCCCAACGAGCCTTGAGATGAGAAAATTCCTGCCGCCACCTCCCGCTTGGGAAACTAAGGCGTTAGCCACTAGACTACGGGGTGACCCATAATTACTTTATTAGACATGTTATTACATTGATAATAATATTTACTAACAATGAGTAAACAAGTAATAAATGTAACAATGTATCCAGCGATAAATATAATGAAATATCTGAGATTTCGATAATAACTCTAGATTAGGGGAGATTACTCGCCTGAGAGGAAGACGCCCTTAGGAATATATCTCTTAAAGTTTGTCAATTCAGCTCTACGTTTGTTCGGTCTAATCTCTGAATTTATGCTAGAGTTTATCTGCTGCAGATGGCCTTGTTTCCAGCACTTGCTGTAGTTGCAGCAATGTTAGGTGCTTTAGCTTGTTACAAGACCAACAATAGCCATTAACGGCTTCAGATTCAGATTATTTCAAATAGCAGGTGTCTCCAAACGTTTTCTCTCATCATCATATCGTCTTTACCATGTCAAACTATCGAAAATTTAAATCGGAGCAAACTAGCAAACGAACATATTCGATTTATTGACGAAGTAATAAATTGAAAAATGGTTTTATTCCATACTTTATTTAAGCTACTAACGGCTATTCTAAAGAGGTTTGAGTTCCAACAACTTGCGATAAGCTATTCACAATCTCAAGTCTCAAATCTGAAAAACGAGATTTTTCATATTCGACAGTTTGGTAGAGACGATATGTGGGCAAGAACCGGCCCTGGACCGGATCCGATTCTTGAGACATTTTGAAAAACACAATTAAAAACAAATAATATTACACTAATTACTCACACTTATTCCAAATGAGGAAGATTGAGTGAGATGAGGTTTGTCACTTGCTCCTGCGGGATCAAGTCACCGAGCAAGCCGAGTGTCTCATTGATTTCACAATTTTACTATAATAGTGTACCTATTTTTTTCACTTAATTTTGTTATTTTAATAAATTGTATTACAATAACATTGCCGTATTATTTCATTTCTGATTTCTATCGCTAAAAATTGTGAACATTTTGAAAACGTATGTTATTTTATTTTTAACGCGGCCCGCGAACGTAATTACACACTAAAGTTTGGCCCACAACATTCCAAAGGTTGTCCATACCTTGCTTATATAATTTTGAATTATACAAATTTATCAGCTTCTAATGTATTTTAAAACCAAATGAATACATTATTCAGATGAAAAGACAAAACATAAACATTGTTATAAAAGGACACATTATCAACAACCAACATCTCGTCTATGCGGACGATGCTGTAATTTCAGGAAGAACATTCGCAGCTGTAGGCGGGGCTCTGGAAAAATTCCTGCGTGCGAAGATAGCGACGTCAGAAGAATCGTGAAGAAGTTGTCATCTTTGGAGAGTACTCTTTTGCAAGGTCCGAAGAATTCAAATTCTTGGTAGCAAGCTGACGGAAAATAACGAAATAACAGCTGGTATAAAGGCGAGGATTGGTGCTGGAAACAGACGTTTGTTTGGACTGCAGGGAGTACTCAAGTAGAAAAAGTTTCTCCAGAAACGCAAAGGTACTGGTATATAGAAGTATCCTAAGACCCACGGCAGCGAGGCATGGACCCTAGCCTCAGAGTCTATGCGTATGCTGAGAGTTTGGGAGCGAAAGGTTCTGCGGCGGATTTATGGGCCTGTGAAGATCGGTGAGCAGTGGAGGATCAGGAGCAACCAAGAGCTGCGGGATCTTTATGTAGAGCAGGACATAGTGGCACACATAAAGACTGGGCGGCTGCGATGGCTTGGCCGTGAGGAAAGGATGGACCCTACACGACTACCCCGGAAACTTCTGTACGGCAAGCCTGGTGGAGGACGTAGGCGAGGGAAGCCCCGTATTCGCTGGCTGGATGATGTTGATAAAGATCTGAGGGACGGATTCTCTATAGGTAATCACCCTTTTCTAGCCAAGATAGGTCTCAACCCTTTCCTTTTTTTCTAAAGAAAAGCCACCACCGCTAGTAGGATTCGAATCCACGACCCTTGACACGGAGTGTGAAGTGCTCACGCCTTAACTCTCATGGCCACTGGGCCTCCTAAAAACTATTGATGTTTATTTTGTATTTATATACATTATTATAAGCAAAATATTCACGAATGGAGCTTACACTGACGGGCATTGTATATATATTCTATTGGTTGACATCAGCTCGTCAGAGCATCCGTCTAATTTACTATAACACCACTACGGTATTATAACTGTCTTGACAGTAGGTGGGTAATGCGGGCTACACACGATTCAGGCAGGCCTGTCAGTTAGACCTGAACAGTCCGCCTGAAGGCCGGTCGCCTGAACGTGTATATATTCCGGCCGGTCTGTCAGTTAAATCTTTTCAGGCGGCCAGAAAATATACACGTTCAGGCGACCAGTTTCAGGCCTACCTGACTACGAGTAGCTTGCTTAAGGAATATGATTTTGTTTTTTCCTGACCATCTTATTGTGTGAAAAAAAAAATGTAAAAGGAAAAATTATTTCAAAGCGTCTCATATTATAAATAAACCCATAATTAAAATTGTTCAAAAGAAGGTGATCATCGTAATTGTTGATAAGGGATAATAGGAAGAAAGGTACAAGGACAACGAAGCTTTCCGCTTTCAGGACTTTTCAAGGTAGAGGTCAAAGCGGAGTAATTTAAAGGAGATTATACAGGCTGTGGGATCTTTATCCAGGCAAACGGAACCATGTAAGAGTGGGGCGGACGAGAGGGAGATGACAAGAAGAGGGAGATAGAGAGAGAGAGAGAGAGATAGAGAGAGAGAGAGAGAGAGAGAGAGAGAGAGAGTGAGAGAGTGAGAGTGAGGGAGAGAGAGAGTACTGGAGGAGAGGTTTGAACTGGTAGTGGTATGTGAACGGGGGTCATAGGCCGGCCTACGCCTCTCTCTCTCTCTCTCTCTCTCTCTCTGACTCATTCTCTCTCTCTTTCTCTCTCTCCCTCTGTGCCTCTCATTTTCTTTCTCTTTCTCTCCCTCAATCACACCCTCTCAGTCCTCCTTATTCCCTCTTTGTCCCATCTTTCTCCTTCATTCCATTTGAAGCAGGCTGATCTTACACTACTAGCACGCCTAAAAACATCCACCTCCCCCCCCTCTTTCTTTCTCTCTCTCTCTCTCTCTCTCTCTCTCTCTCTCTCTCTCTCTCTCTCTCCCTCGTTAGTCCATCTCCCTCTCTTCGATGTCCCCCGAGCATCTCCACTCGGCAGGACCACCCGACACCAGGAGATTCCTTCTCCTTGCGGCTACACCAGTACCGACACATTTACATGAGCTCGTTTTCAACCCGGGAGTATTATTCAATTGTTCTGTTCGTATGACTCAATGTATTTAGATGTGATGCACACCATTGTATCGACGTGTTGATAACCGTTGTTACTTCAAAAATTACTCAGAGGTTTTCCTCCGAGAAGAAAATTAGCATAAATCTAACGTGGTTTATCCAAATCAGGCCCCAAGTGTCGATGACAACCTACAAGGGGTCCACCGGAGTAAAAAAATATTACGCCCGTAATACATAAACATGGCTCCAAAACATTGGATCTCATTTAAGCAAGTCGTGTGACATCAGACATATCACTCTAGTATTTCTAAAGTGATACAACTCAAAATAAAACTCAACTGAAAATGTGTCACTCTTATTTATGTAGGGGGCTTAGCATTAAGACAAGAAGGGTGAAACAAGTGCCCTCTGGTGCAAAAGCTCTGAATCTAGGTGCGTACAGTTTTGGTGGTTGATAAAGATATATTTACCATGTCTTTCACAGTCATAACTATGACGGTGTGAATAAAACCGATTTTTGAGTCACTTTAGAAATACTAGTGCTTTATGTATCTATTGCTTATTCCTTTTTATGGAATATCACAAATAAAGTTTTAATTGCTTTTCCAACCTCGTGCCTTATTTCTTCAAATTTGTCCATCTTATCAATAATTACTTCTTCAAATGTAGTACATTTATTAAGCTTTCAAGTGCTCGCTATCATTTTACCATGATTGCCCACGGGTTTAGAGATAATAAAGAAATTATACTAAACCCCTAAAACTCCTCATGTCTGTTAACAAACATTTTGTTTTGTAATACTTCCTTAACTCCAAACGTAACCAAAATTTAAATATCATAGTGTGGACGAATTTCAAACATGTTGAAAATATTTCAACTGAATCCAAGTACTCAAACTGAAAATTAGTTTTAAAAAAAATAGTTTTATCATTTTCTCTCTCGAAAACGGTTACAGATATCGCCATTCACTCGTTTCCCTACGATTTTTTTTCGCGCATAAAACTGTGTTCTGGTAGGCGAATTCTGCTAGTTAACGACCTTGAGCTTTTATATTACACGTATTTTTGTATCACATTTCATCAAAACCACCATTGACCATTTATGAACCACAGTGTCTTTCGAGAGCTATAGGTTCTGGAACAATTTTTATTCGGCACTTACGGATTGTGTAATTAGGTCAACCTCATAAGCGTGTTTCCTCCATATGAAGAAAACCAGTAACAAACTGTACATCAATAACGGATGGGATTTAAAAGATTCACCCATTCCAAACTTTTTATTTTTTTTTTTTTGCTTAGTGATTAACCTCTGTTTATTACTGTTTTTTTTTTTTTTTTTTTATTTTTTATTTCTCACCTACAGGTATAAATCGATCAAAAACACACTAGAAGTTGGATAGATTCGGAAAATGGCTGAGCAGGGTGCAAAACGGCCAAACCGGAAAAAGTTGAAAGTTTTCTACGAGAAAAAAAAGTTTGGGGGTCAGTTCATTTGGTGAAAGATATATAGGTCAAACGGGAAGATCGGAAGCCATATTTTCTTTTGTCGCTCATATAGGAATCCAACTAGAATTTTGAACTTTCACATTATTAACTTTCCACTGATGTTAAAAAATATAGCTTACAATAAGTAATTATATAACACATAAAATAAGAAAAAAAATCCTGTGATGATATAAAAAGCCATCGACAGTTTTCTTATCATTACAATGATATCTGTTTTCTTCTTGTAATGTACAAACTGATGACCCACAATATATTATAGGCATCCGGTTGGACATGGCTCTTATTGCAGAAGGTTCGCATTACTTTGGTTGGGCTGTGAGAGTATATTTTGTTTACTAGTCTTTGTGACCCTGAGCAAGCATCAAAAAGGACGTGAAACTTGTATGGCACATTTCTTAAAATCACTAATATATAAATATAATTTTAGTTTATTAACTAGCTTTTACCCGGCGTGCCATGCTACATCTACTCTCTGCATGTAGAAAAGCAAAAATTAATTAGAAAACACATAAGTAATATTACAATCGAATAACCCAAATCAGTAACTGTTCGAGCTCACAGTTTCGAACCCGTGACCTCGGAACTGTGTGTTCTAGACGATTTTGACCTAGCATATGACACGCTCAGTATCAAGGCCTCTCTTTGTGCCAAGTTTGATCAAAGTCGGTCAAACGGTGTGGTTTTGAATAAGAAACAAACAGACATCAGACAAGCAGGCAGACAGACAGACAAACAGCTGATTTATATATATATTGATATTCTGCCAATTTTATAATAATCATTGAAAAAATTTGGGTTAATTTTTGAGAATTACTATGAAGGAATTAAATGGTCTCCGTCAAGTTCAAGGGGGATACAAATACGTTTAAAGGGAGATAAGCCTTCGAGTTACATCTACAGCAGGTTTTCATTCAAGGGATCCATGAAAAAAATCCATGCAAAATATTTAAACGACATGCTTTACATATTTAAAATGTTAAAAAAATAGAATAAACTGAAGCATTAAAGCTTTCAAAAACATATTACAAATTGAAAATCGGTCACTTAGGACGGCTTCAAGATTTGTTGAATGTTATTAACAAATGGTCTGTTTCCATAAATTTTCACTCAAATTGAAATATGTATACGGCGTTGAAAAGTGCTTAAGAAAACTATTAAATTTTGTATCTCAGAAGACACAAAACGAAATTGAACACTCAAATTTGTCAAATTAGGTGCTATTTTCAGCACTTTCCAACATCATTTTTTTATTTCTATTTGGTTGAAAATATGAGGAGATGATCAATTGTTTTACTATCAAACACTTGCTCAACACATTTTTAATAAATCACTAACCCGACCGAATTACACTTACTCCCGTAGCCCCATGCCGTCTTCATATAAACAGGAACATATGCGATCTGTGACATCTCGCCTTTAGTAATTAGGAGCCGAGAGAACTTCATCCAGATGCTGTGTACAGTAGTACTGCAAAGTATGGTAATGTATTCCACGTTCTCTACCCTAACCAGAACTATATAACGGTCTAGGCCATCCTCAGAAGACAGCCATGCTCCTTGATGCTCTCAAAACCCTTTCGCAAAGTCACACCTCTCGGCAAATAAAGGCTTTTAGCTGGCAAAAATTCCAAAAGAAAAAAATACCAGAAGTCCTCTTCTTTACAGACACTACTAGGTTTGGTACTAGGTTACTCTTCAAAACTCGTACAGACCTCTCATACACCATGAAGTCACTCATTAATTTTAAAAGTGGCAAAAGGTAATTTATATATATATATATATATATATATATATATATATATATATATATATATATATATATTAAAAAAATTACTGATTGTATGATATATATTAAAAAAATTACTGATTGTATGATATCTGTCAAAATTTTGAGAATATAAGGTTATAAGTACAGAGAACCACCCCATCTTAAAACTGTTAAAAGTTTTGTTGAAACAAAAAAAAAAAAAAAAAAAAAAAAATGGGTAAGCTCATTGTTGCCTCTTCTTGTTCAACAGAAATTCAGAGAATTGATCTCAACTAGCATGAAGTTTATATAAATTGGGGCATAGTTAGCACGTACAAAAGTACAAATAAATTAAAGATCAACTGAATAATATTAAAATCTAATATCTCAAATAAAGTTAAATAATAGAAAGAAAAAAAAATCCTAAAGGGCGACTCGAACTTGGAACCTTGCAGTTATCGGCAACCAGACATGCGAAAGCAGCAGTGGAGGGAATAGCATATGTAGGTTTGGACTTGTCAAACAGCTAAAACTATGCCACAGTTGATGGAATGATGTTCTGTTACAGTCCGTCTTGGTAAATATCTCATTTTTCAAAATTGGTGATTTCAATTTACTCTTCTGTAACTGTTCGGGTTCACAGTTTCGAACCCGTGACCTCCGAACTGTGAGTCCTAGAATATTTCCCTTTCCAAAAAGAGTTCCTAGCTTATGACACTCCCCGGGTCAAGACCTACCTGTGTGCCAAGTTTGGTCAAAATCGGTCAAACGGTTTATATATATATATATATATATATATATATATATATATATATATATATATATATATATTGCACTTGTTCTTATTTCTTTTGATGGCAGTAGTACACGGTTCTTTCTGTTCAACTACTTTATTTGAAATGATGAAGTGTTAAAATAAATAAATATATATGTATATATATATATATATATATATATATATATATATATATATATATATATTTCACTTTTTCTTATTTCTTTTGATGGCAGGGGGTCCGTAAAGTTATACACCGTTCGTTCTGTTCAACTACTTTATTTAAAATCTTTACCCGACATGTTTCGTCCTTTGTTCGCACCGTATCAGGGGTTTTCCTTGTAAGGAAGTCCTCTCTTCATGTTCTCTCTTGCGAGTCAGGCATAATACTTTGCGAACAAAACACGAATCATGTCGGGCAAAGATTTTAAATAAAGTAGTTGAACTGAACGAACGGTGTACAACTTTACGGACCCCCTGCCACCGAAAGAAATAAGAAAAACTGAAAAATATATATTGGGTCATATATATATATATATATATATATATATATATATATTTATTTATTTTAACACTGAATCTTTTCATAATATACTTTATATGATATCGTCCCTGCCATGTCAAACTATCGAATATGCAAAAATTCGTTTATCGGATTCCAGTCTTTGCTCTTAGATTGTGGACGATACGGCTTGTTGTAAATTGTCGTAACTCTAAACCCTTTAAAACAGCCTTTAATGTCTTAAATAAAGTATGGAATAAGACCATTTTTCAATATATTACTTCGTAAATGGATAGGATATGTTCGTTCCTATTTTGCTTCGATTTACATATTCGATAGTTTGACATGGTAGGGACGATATAGAAGCCACTTCATGAGCAACCTAACAGAATACATACATAACTTTAGCTTTAACTATGGAAGACCATCCATTGGTAGGGGCTCGTCCGAAATATGTAATATGCTAATATTCATGATTTGTCCCTTTTTAGGCCAAGCAAGTAATATTTGTTGATGCTTTCAATCAATGTGAATCAATTTTCAAATGTATTTTTTTTTTAACATTAACTAGTTTTTGTCAAATATATTTTAGGATTTTTTGCTAATTTCTGGACTTAGTTAACAACAAGATAATAACAGATGTCAGAAAAAAATATACGCAAAACAAAAAATACATTTGTTATACATTTGAACTACTTCCAAAATTGATTTCAAGCTTTGTTGACAGTAGCCAAATCCTTGAAGCCGGATTTCCGTGAAAATAGAAAAATGGTTATTCATCTTGGGAATGAATTCCAAACAATTTATGCGTTGACCGCTATGCCTGGTCAAAAAGCGCACAAAACTTGATTTTTGAAGTATTTTCTCCGAACAAATTGGCCTTAAATATATGTTCAATACCTCGTGAGAGTGCCATTTCTTGAGTTTTAGGTCCCACCGTTGATTGCAAGACGGTGGTTAATCATTGAAGTACTAGAGACGAAGAAAATTTCCCAAATCCTCATGTACCAAAATCGTTCTTTCAACTTTACTTGTTCAGCCCGATAAGGTTGACGCATGTTTTTTTTTTTGTTTTAGTGGGATGTTCGAAGGACAAAAAAAAACATTTTTGTACTTTTCGAATCGTCATCATGGACGGGGATACTGAAAGAGTAAAAAATATTACACGTATCAGATTTCCTTTTGGCATATAGCTTTTGCGTCTCTCGGATTTCGGGCTTAAATATTCCGTGGGCATGTATAGAAATACCCCAGACTGAAATTAGCTGCATAAGTCCGCCTACTTCGGTGCTAGAGGTGAACGAACTCGGCAAATGACTAACAGACAGACGCGCGTTATCTCTATGTAAACATTGGAATCAAATCGAAGACGGATTAGTTTTTGCAGTACTCATGTCAGTGTCGAGCGGAAAAGATGTCTGAGGTGATCCGAGTGAAAAATCGTGTCGTGGTTGAAATATTGTTGAATTCAAACAACAAATGCGTGGTTTCGGTATATACGGATTTCACAGATCGAATTCCAATAGCCGATGATCATATTTCGTTACTCCAACGGAAATTATCTCAAACTGTTGAGCTGAAATTTAAAAAAAGTGGGCTGAGATAGGAGCAGGTGTATTTTTTGAGGAAAAAAAATCAGTTTTGGCTCGATGAGTGTTTTTTCAATGGGCTCCACCATAACCTGAGCCCAGCCGAGTCCAGTTCAGAGGCGGGGCCGACCGAAAAATATTTGTCATGTGATTGATTTATCAGTAACGTTATGGTGGCTTTAAGACTGGTAAGTGTGCACAATGTCAAGTTTCTAACTAAACTACATCAAAAGTTATTGAGTTTTGAGCGCTTTTTGACCACTGTACGCCATTGCGCAGGGATTAATGAAGTCATGAAAACATGCGCCGTTACATGTCTAAATGTGGCAACATAGCCATTGGTGAGTAGACATTGCGCCTAGCTGGTAGGTGTCGAGACTAACTCTTTCTAGTCTTGTTGTGACTGACCTGTCGGTCTCTCCCTCTCACTCTCTCTCTCTCTCTCTCTCTCTCTCTCTCTCTCTCTCTCTCTCTCTCTCTCTCTCTCTCTCTCTCACTCTCCTCCCTACTGTCGCTCATTTTTTTTTTGTCTTTTATTTATTCCGTCTTCGGAGTCTTTCTCTTATTTTTGCTCTCTCTTACTCCTTACTCTACCGACTCTCTCTTCCCCTCACTTATTGTCTCTACGTCTGTGTCCTTCTCTCTCTCTCTCTCTCTCTCTCTCTCTCTCTCTCTCTCTCTCTCTCTCTCTCGTTCTCTCTCACCCCTCCTGTCCTCTTTCTTAATATCTATACCCTCACACTTCGAAGACACCATCAAATGTTGCTTGCAAACGTCAGGATCCTTCGACGAACGTTTTAAATATCCTAACTGTTCTTTAACGTCATCTGAAGCCTGCCTGTGTCCCCCGAATAATCGCCACTATAAATGAATCGATCCATGCAAAAAGAACTTCAGTCCATTTTTTCCCAATATGAGTTCGGATAATATTTTCGTTAGTATGAGTAATGAATTCTTTGTATCTAAAGGTAACTTCACATTTCTATGTTAAAATGTCTTCAATCCAATTCATAGTTGCCATAGAAACATAGTCCTAATTTTATTGTTCCATACAGAAAGGGCTTCAGTCTAGTTTTCTCAAAACTAGTGATTTTGGACTGAAGCTCTTTTTGCATGGATCGATTCAAATGAGATTTTAACACCGCCAAACATCTTCCTTCTTAAAATGATTTCCTATATTCGCCCCTGTAGTACCAAATCAATTTCAGAGCAAAGAATGTCAATATTTCTATTAAATAGATGTTGGTTTGTTTACATTAGGTGAAACCCTTTTGATCACGGGTACTCCAATTTTCTTTCACTTTTTTTTATTTATTGTTAGTTAACGTACAAGTTTTGCAGTTTTCTCTAGTTCCTTGAAGCCTTAATGCATATATGTAATGGATATATTTTATTATTCATTGTTAGTTAACGTACAAGTTTTGCAGTTTTCTCTAGTTCCTTGAAGCCTTAATGCATATATGTAATGGATATATTTTTTTATTCATTGTTAGTTAACGTACAAGTTTTGCAGTTTTCTCTAGTTCCTTGAAGCCTTAATGCATATATGTAATGGATATATTTTTTTATTCATTGTTAGTTAACGTACAAGTTTTGCAGTTTTCTCTAGTTCCTTGAAGCCTTAATGCATATATGTAATGGATATATTTTTTTATTCATTGTTAGTTAACGTACAAGTTTTGCAGTTTTCTCTAGTTCCTTGAAGCCTTAATGCATATATGTAATGGATATATTTTTTTATTCATTGTTAGTTAACGTACAAGTTTTGCAGTTTTCTCTAGTTCCTTGAAGCCTTAATGCATATATGTAATGGATATATTTTTTTTTCCAATAGAATGCTTCATTTTACCTTGTGGACGTCGAGCTTGATGGAAGCCCATCAAATAAGGAACCAACTCCAACGAATCCAGGCGACATAATAATGTTCTCATTATTATTTATTTCACGTGTTTCTCTTCATTGACAATCAACAAAAAGAACAGCATCCTCTGAACCATTCATTCTAGGAAATCAGCATAGCTTATGTAATTGAATAAAATTTCAACTGTAAAAGACAGTGTTCTCCGTTAAATTGTACCTAGTAGCTATGGAAGTATAATGTTATTTTTAAGTCAACAGTGCTTATTGTCATAAAATAAGATTATCTAGTCCGGTGTTTTTTTTTTGTTTTTTTATTATTATTCTCTTTTATTGATAGTTTACAGTCTGTACACATGTACAATAAGTAAATTTGTTCAAAAATGGCTAAACACAGGATGAGATGAAGGGAGAAGGCAGACATTACTGCTACTCCCTATGACAGTTCTGGTCTGATCTTATTTTAATGTAACTCGTTTGAACTAAGTACACTATTTACAATATTTCCACTATTTCTTGCGATAAGTTGTCTCGTGGCCATGTGCGGCGGAGGCGGCGAGGAGGATTATCAGGAATAACATTGGAAGAGAGGGATCTGCCAAGAGGATTGGGGTGAGCTGGGAGTTTAGAGAAAAAAAATTGGGAATCGGGATTTGGCTAAATTATGGACAAAGGGTGTATCAGTGTCTCGGTGGATGGTTAGGTTTGAAACGTAGAAAGGAGCGTTGAGGATTTTACGAAGGACTTTGGATTGGAAACGTTGGATAATGTTTATATTTGATGGCTTAGCTGATCCCCATAGTTCTATCCCGTATGTCCATATCGGTCTTATTATGGTCTTATATATTGTCAGTTTGTTTTTTGTGTCAAGTTTTGATTTCGGTCCAATAAGTCGTCGGAGAAGTCCAAAGCGTTTGTCGCTTCTGTGTTTTTGAGGTTGGTCAGTATAGTGTTGATGTACTGGCTATCATTGCCTAGGAGTTCCTGCGTATCATGCCTTATGATTAAAAAAAAACAAGGAACACCGAGAAATAGAAACGTAAAGAAATATCCCTGGCTTGACAACAGATATGACATACTTGACTAACATACAAATACTTAATGGCAAGACGCACCGGAACAATATGTGACAACAGTAAATGTAATCATATAGACTTCAATAAACTCTAGACAATAACTGGCAGCATATATAACTGCCAGTTATATATAAACACTACGCTGACCTACGTCAAGAACACAAGGATGTACGAATTTATTTGAACTCCATTAGCGCTGTTAGGAGGCCCAATTACATCAAATGTAGAAGTTTGACCTCTCCCCAACTGTCGTGGGTTCGATTCCCACTAGATTGGTGGCTTTGATTTGGGAATTACAAAAGCCTGGCAAGAAAACATCAACCAATCTGGTTTCCTATTCTGAGCAAATTCCAAAGGTAATGCATTATTGTATCTTTTTACGGAGTTAAAAAAGAGAGGGAGGTTGAGAATGAGGGAGTAGGAGAGGAAACAGGAGAGAGAGAGGGAGAGAAAGAGAGAGTGTGAGAGAGAGAGAACGAGAGAGTGTATGAAGAGAGTGAGAGTGAGAGAGAGAGAGAGAGAGAGAGAGAGAGAGAGAGAGAGAGAGAGAGAGAGAGAGAGAGAGAGAGAGAGAGAGAGAGACCCTGAGCGCGGCGGTGTTGATAGAAGAGCCAGTGGTTACGCGGGCCAGGCCATTGACGTACGCAGAATTCTACCGGTCCTTGCTGCTTGGGGGGAAGGGGGGGGGGACTAAAAAGAGAACAGCCTAAGGTCCGCCACCCTGTTGCCAGATCTATCTCGTCCGGTGTCTTCTTCACTCTCGGTATGCTCTGTTTGTTCTAGTCCATGCAATCTCGGAAACCTAGTCGAAGATTTATTCACTCCTACCTTTCCGGGAAATTTGCCACATTTGACAGTTCACTTTGACGTTTGCAGACCACGTGGGCCACTTGGTTATCGCTCTAAGTAATCTAGCCTTCAAATGCTCTAAATGTCTTAAAAATCAATTTGATGTGAAATTTGGATAAGTAGGTATTCAAATTTTAGCATTATTCACCACATGGAGATGGAGCAAGTAATTAATGAATAATAAATAATAATTTTAAACGAAGTTATCTTTTGAGTAAACCAGTTGAACCAATTGAAGGAATTTAAATTTTCAATTGCAATGCAACGTACTTTTCTAATAATCCAAAGTATAAAGAGACCATTTGATAGAGTGCTTGATAAAAGAGTTAGTTGAAGAGCTGAGGAAGGCTTTGACAGATGCAGGCCACGTGGGACTGTTTATCAATGAATTGTTTACTTCACTGAACTTCAATAGATTGCTTCCATCTTTATATTGCTTATTTTGCCTTCCATGTATGAATCTTAAGAATAAAAACAAAAAAAAAAATGAGTTAACTGAAAGAAAATAATGATATTTTTAAGCTTATTTTTTTAAATTTATTATAGTACATTGCACTATTATTATTACATTAACTTGTTCGAATATAGTAGTTTTAAAATAAATGGTCTACAATGTATTTATTTTTCAAATTTAAAGACTTCGAAACCAAATCTAAATTTAGAGTGTTAAATATTAATTTATAATTAATAATTTTATGATGTGTAAGGAATTTTGCAATATATTGACTGTTGTCAGCACCTTCTAGGCATTAAAGTCTCTGAACATGTGAAAGTTATTTAAGTTTTCACGTTGATTTTTCCTCGTTTTTATTACAACTGTTTTCTTTATTGTATTTTTACGTCGACTAGAATGTCCATCAGGAGGACCCTCCTTTGCCCGTTGTGCGATTTCTGAATCTGGTGGCTCGCGGTAAGTTTGAGGAAAAGAGCGCCGGAGGGAGGGGAGGGGGTGACCACTCATTGAGGATAGAATGTTCTAAGATGCCAGGGGTATGGAGAGAGCTGTCTTAGAAGTGAGGTGATAATGGATATTTTTTTGTTTCAGACCCCATGGATCACGAATATATAGCGCTCCTGGCGGCTTAAAAATGGTCCAATTTCGGCGAAATTAGGTACAAAAATCTTTCGTCTAATTTGAAGTTCAAGTTCGTTAATCAGCAGAATCCGGCCACCGGAAGAAGCTTTTTGGAGCAAAATTCGCGTGAAAAAAATCGTAACGCTTACGTTTTCGAGTTCATATGCCTGCAGATACTCGTTTTATAGGTTTCTTAACGTAAAAAAAAACCGAAGAAAACCATTTTTAAAGCGATATCTGTAACCGTTTTCGAGAAACATTGAAACTCCTTCTTTTCCAGACTAATTTTCAGATTGGGTATTCGGAAACGGTTAATTCAGTTGAAAGTTGTTTCAGACGTTTGATATTTATCTATCTATGATAGGTAAATTTTGGGTCCGTTTGGAGTTAAGGAAGTACTAGAAATAAAATATTTCATTAACACGCATGTAAAGTTTTGGGATTTTTCGTGTATTTTCTAAAATACCTGGAAAACGGTTGGGAAATCGTGGCAAGTGGAAGGTGACAACATAACTTAACTTGGCACTGTTGTGTTGCCTTAAATCTTCCTTCTCTTTGAGATTTCATTTTATATTTTTCACGAAAGATAATAATCTACCAATAATTGCTTCTACTCCTTTGCTAATGACCCTAGGGTCATTCCATATCAAGTGATCCAAAATAAAAGAATAAAGTTTTTGAGTTATGAAACTTTAAGTTTTTTTTTTAAAAAAAGCACATTTTTATAATGTCACTTGATCATAAAATTGAATTTATAAAAATTTTAAGGTCATTTTTCAAACTTTAAAATTTAAATTTCTCTTAAAACGTATGTTTAAAAATTTTCAAAAAAATTGTAATTTTTCTTTTATATTTTATCTCAGTTGTGTGTAAATTTCAAGTTGGGATCACTAGTGTTTTACTTTTTTCTCGGAAAGAAAGCAAAAAATAGATATATGCCAAAGGACTTGTTTTCTTCTTTTTTTTTCATCTTGCACCGATTCCCGAAGTTTGGCTTTTTTCCCCCCCCCCCCTTTTTTTGGGACACCCTGTGTATATTATTATTAATTCCAATATAAAGTTACTAATTAAAATAAATATGATCCCATTGAGATCCCAACTTGAAATATACACAACCGAGATAAAAAAAAAAAAAAAAAAAAAAAAAAATTGAAAATTTTTAAACATACGTTTTAAGAAAAATTTAAATTTTAAAGTTTGAAAAATTACTTTAAAATTTCAATTTTTATAAATAAGTCATGATATAGGTACATAATTTTAATCAACATTTAATACACTAACGAATGCCTTTTTCCACACCTTTCTAGCTTATTTTGTTTGGTAGTTATGGTCAATTTTATGATCAAGTGTCTGTCAAAAAATGTGCTTTTTTAAAAAAACTTTCAAGTTAAGTTTCGTTCAAGTTTCATAACTCGCAAACTAATAAATATAAATTCCTAAAAATTTGGATTTTTAATATTTGTATAGCGTACTATTGATGAGCTAAATTTTAAAAAATGTAAGGGAAGAAACTTTGGATCACTTGACATGGAATACCCTTAGCGACTATCCTCCGTATGGAGGGAGGCTGTAAACTAGGGATGAGCGATAGTGGATAGTTACTATCGATATATCGATAGTCTTGAACTATCGATAGAGTTATTAGGCTGTAGGATTAAATACTGACGTCTGGTGAATTAAATACTGAAAAGGAACCGTCTGGTATAAACAACCAACTACATAATGTAGCCAGGAAATACTTTTGTGTTCTAGGCTCATCTGTAGCCTCAGAACGTGTATTTTCAACTGATGGAAAAATCATTTATGAGCAGCGGAACAGACAGCCAAAGAAAAGCGGAAATGTTGTTTTTCATTTCTGGTAATATGTGGCTCAAGGAGCAAAACTAAAACAGTTAGAAATAATTGCACTTTTTTGTGCGTCTTGATATTTTTATATTTTTAAATGTTTTTTATAAATTTAGATAAATTCGTTTTTCGTCATAAACCTTTCTGTAATCTTATAAATATAAGTAATCCTGCAAGTAATAGATAATTTAACTCAATAACATTAAATTCTTCATTGGACAGGTATGTAAGGAATAGGGGAAGACACTATCGAGTAACTATCGATATTTTTTAACCAATAGTATCGGCCCATCGATGGTGCTGAACTATCGATCATCGCCCATCCCTAGTGTAAACACGCTAAAACTCAACCTGTTCGAACCCAAGTTCGAACAGTACGAGAACTCGGGCCCTACCCCCTACCACGGAGAAGCCATTTCGCTTATTTAGCCAATGAGTATATTTTCGTTATATTTTTATGGTTTAGAATCTTTTGAAGACATAAAACACTGCGTGATTAATCCCGCTGCCCATGAAGCCGGTAGATTCGTGATTCTTAGGGGGGCCCTAGAACGCTAGTTGGTCGGTCTATCCCCTGGCCATGCACGACCCCGCGAGCGCGTTAGTATGTGTGTGTGTTTGTGTGTTCGATCCAGGTCGTGTCTCTCCACGGAGCAGAAATGCCGCTACCCCGGAGTAACGGTATATAGCTGAAGAATCCAATTTATCTCCAAGGTCCGCCCTCTTTGATTATCGAGCGCACTATAGGTATGTGTGGAAGTGTGAACGTTCTTCTCCTGCTTGTGAAAGTTTAAGCTACCAAGCGCTCAACGGTAGGAAGATCTTGGGTGTTTTTCGGCTTTGTTGGATAAGTTTTTGAGATAAATGATTTTTCATTTATATATACATATATACATATATATATATATATATATATATATATATATACATATATATATATATATATATATATATATATATACATATATATATATACATATATATATATATATATATATATATATATATATATATTTATAAAAATATATTATATTATATATATATATATATATATATATATATATATATATATATATATATAAAAGTATAAATATTAATGAGACTCTAATGAAGGGTAACTCGTTGTCTCCAGGGCCTTAGATTCATTTATTATTAATGTAAGACACCCGGTAACCAATTTTATTAACAATAAATAGTTTGAATCGAGATTACTGGAGGAAGGTAAAGTTCTTAAAACGTATTATTACGTCTTAAGAAATACTCTCTTGGAATAAAATTAATAACCCAAAATCGGCGCTAATGACCTAGAAGTAGATGCGCCGTAAAAAAAAAAAAATAATAAAAAAAAAAAAAATAAAAAAAAAAAATAAATAAAAAAAAAAAAAAAAAAAAAAAAACCCAAAATAGTATAAAACGTGTCTGCCGTAGAATGTGTGACATTCAGTCGAGATACTCGATGTACATCATGATAAAGATGGGTTGACTAGGTAGCAACGGTAAGATTTTCTAAACGACACACAGTGTCCACGAGCAGTGTTCAAAAATAAGAAAAATAAAATTTCAAAAACAATTTTTTGATGGTCAATATTAAAATTAGAACCTTAGAACAGAAATAAAACATCAAAATTAGAATATAAATACAAAGACTAAAAGCTAAGGCTTAACTTGAATTGTTGATACTAATACAAATATTAAAACTCGTTCGGTTAGTAAATATTTACTTTGGCTGTTCCAATCTTATTACTTGAACATTTACATTCTTCATTTAACATGTTCAAGTGCCAGTCCTAAGTGAATTGTTGATTGACTAATCTTGGCCAACAGTGCAAAAATGGGTAAGTTCTAGTGTTTTAAATATTTAAGAAATTCTCATCATTTATTCGTCTTTGGAAATGATTTAAGAAAAAAAGTAAAATAACGGGTTTTTCATACTTTAACCATAAATAGTACATTGCTTCACGATTATTTTGATACCTAGTTTACCTGCTTTTGACTGCTTCTCACAGAGATTTTGCGGTTTTAGATTTCATAACCAATGAAATCTTTACGACGTCTGGCGCAGTAATGAACCAAACACTAGATACGATGCTTTATTTGATAGAATCCTGCAAGAATATAATTTATCTGAATGTTAGAATAAAGTTAAGGAGAATATAAGAAAATTGATTGGGATTGTTTTGCCTGGATATTTAACAAAATTGGGACCGCTGTTACAGGGTTTCAGGGAAATTCGAAACAAAATACGAAGATTGGCTGAGTATAAACATTAAACTTTCCGATGAAGGTTTTGAAATATATAGACGAGATAGTTATCAACCAGATCCTTTACGTGGAAGACCGCAAGTAAGTTTCTTGGAAGTTGCAGACAAGTTGCGGACATAGTAGCGACGAAATCTCCGGACGAAAGAGAGTTTTCCACTAACAAGGGGAGTATACAGCGATGGGGTCACTGATTTGGACCAAATTTTTTCTGGTGATTCTACGTCGAAAAATAGTCGACATGTATCCGAGCGTTCCGTCCAATGCGCCTTAGGAGCCGAGAAATAAAATAAAATAGACTGAAAGTGCTTTATTTTTTATATCGAGTTTAAAAAATGATATCGACATGATTCTTTCACCAATTCATTTGTTTTATAGAGTAGATTAAAAGAAAAATATAATCGGTAAAGAATAATTTATATTTCGTCAAATATATTCAAAAATATGCTTACGTTTTCAAGTAAACTAGTATTATACATTTTTTTAGGTACCAAAAATAATAGCAGATTTAAAATCAACAACACAAAAAACCCTAATGTAGTGAATATCGTTGAAAACAAAAAATAATGATTTTTCCCAGTCTGGAAGAGGCTAAATAATTTGTAAGTGAAAAAGTTTTGTGACGTTTTGAAATTCAATATCTCCCCTTGAGATAATCTGATTTTTACGTCATTGAAATCTTTCGAAAGAAGAAAGACTCCTTTTTCTAACCATGTAAATGACTTTTGTATTATCTCAAAAGATACTTGCGAAAAATGGTTCTCAAATTAAAAATAAAATGTAAACTTTTTTGCATATAACGTCAATTCCAGAACACGTAGAAACAGGCCGATTGCAAGGAAATGTGTCACATTAGGGCATTTATCGCCCCTCCAAGTTTGGTTTGAATCGGGTAAATATTCTTTGAAATATGGCCGAATTATTGAATCTGTAACAAAATTTTAAGGGTCCCCCCTCAGCGAAATTTAAAATAATTTTATTTTTATTTTTGTAATATTCCCAAAATTTGAATTTAAGGGTTTTCTAATGTGCTAGAAACGAATCTGACATCCGTTTTTAAATCAAAAATTGTTTTACATACTTGACTTTTTTATAGAAGTCTAATGACTTATTATTATTCTGGCAAAATATTCCATATACCTACATTTAAAATTTAGTATCTTTTGAGATAATACAATAGTCATTTATATGCTTAGAAAATGAAGTCTTTCTTCTTTTGAATGATTTCAATGACGTAAAAATCAGATTATCTCAAGGGGAGATATTGAATTTCAAAACGTCACATTTCTTTTTCGCTTACAAATATTTAGCCTATTCACTACATTAGGGTTTTTTGGGTTGCTGATTTTAAATCTGCTATTATTTTTGGTGTGAAAAAATGTATATTACTAGTTTACTTGAAAACGTAAGCATATTTTTGAATATATTTGACGAAATATAAATTATTCTTTACCGATTATATTTTTCTTTTAATCTACTCTAAAAAAAAATGAATTGGCGAAAGAATCATGTCGATATCATTTTTTAAACTCGATATAAAAAATAAACCACTTTCAGCCTATTTTATTTTATTTCTCGGCGCCTAAGGCGCATTGGACAAATTGGAAAAATTTGTTCCAAATTGGTGATCCCGTCGCTTTATACTCCCCTTGTAAGCTTACTACTAAGGAATTTCCAAGGAGAAAATGGGATTATTAATCGATACTCCAAAGCTTTCTGTAGGCTCTACTAAAGACGGTAAAACCGCCCACAAATTTTTTGGCAATCCAAAATTAAGTACCAATATTACTGGACTGGAGATAAAATTAATAATCAATTAGGGCACCATTTTGAAAATGGTTTTCAGTGGTAAATCAATTAATATGTCGAAATTAACTGAATAAATTGGTGAGACTTATGAATTATATGTGAAGCATCTTCATGGTGTTTTATGCCAATGTCTTTCATGAACTGCTTCTTGTATTGATACGAATATAGATTTAATGAAAATGCTTCCCCTCCCATCAGACCCATATTTGTCAACTTTAAGTAAGATATGTCACAATTGAAATTTAAATAAATAAAATTTAAGTAAAGTTAGCTCCGCAATCGAAAACAAAATGATAGCATCTGTTTACAATCAAGCGATTCTGAGAAGGAATAAGTTTTTTTATTAGTAAAATTTCTGTATATAATTTTTATAATAATAAGTTCGTATATGTCATACGTAAGTTCCCAAATACATTTTATGTAAGTTTATACTATAATAAATTATTTTCTTAAGTCAAAACTTCTTTTTTTCTCCAATGTTCGAGTTTTTAAATAACAGAAAAAAATAATAAGCCTATTCTAGGCAAAATTACGATTTATGATTTCTTACCCCATATACTCGTGACACTGTGCGACACCTGGAATAAGAATAAAAATGCTCAAGGGGGTCGCAGTTCTTCCGAGTCGAGCCTTTTTTAATGAGTCAGCTGGTTAAAATTAAAGTAACTAAATTTCATAAATGTATACACACTGTTTGTTTAAAGACATTTGTCAGGAATGTTCATTTAACAAACTCTTGCGTGAAGATTTTTTTTTATTTCATTTTATAGCATTAGTAACACTAACAGGAGAAATAACTTCTTCTTTTTGGCTATCGACCGATCAGATAAATTTTTTTTTTTTTTTTTTTTTTTTTTTTTTTTTTTTTTTTTTTTTTTTTTAACGGCGCATCTACATCTTGGCCATTGGCGCCAGCCGATCAGATAAATGTAGCTGAAACTGTCCAGAAAAGCTCTATGAAATGGATTCCTGGAAAGTTTTACCAGGATGGGTCGATGTAGAGAGAGAGTTCCCGTAAACGCCTACAGGAGAGAGGGAGTGTCGGTAGGGGTGTAAATCCTGTATTAGGATATCAGGAGTTTTAAGGAGCTCGGCTTGTAATCCCTCGCCTCGGTATCACCCCTGGCCAATGATTTCTTTACTATCACCGCCATATTGACGCCAGTCTTACTTGCAGCTTCTACATCCTAACCTATACTTCTCGATTTTCAAATTTTTATTTTTTATAGAAACATTTACTAAGGAGGTTGGTATTCAAAATCAGAAGATTCCATTTTACACTCTGGCGCTTTGACTATTACAACATCGGGGTCTTCTTGCGAAGATTACATCCAGCTACTTGTGGAGCATCTGTAGTCATTATGACAGTGATTCAGCTATTTATTAGCTATTCCTATGAGAAATTCTATTTGTTGTTGCTGGTAGTGAAGTAACCTTGATCACTCAAGTCAATCCAACTCGCTAAAATTATTGGAATTCTATTAATTTTAGCGAGTTGGATTGACTAGAGTTTTGATATCTTCTTGACCGAACGGAAACGCATAGCACATATGCCCATAATATGAGATAAATATAAAGAATATATATATATATATATATATATATATATATATATATATATATATATATATATATATATGTTATAGAACCACCAGACAAAAAATCGGCGAGGAAGCTCCTAAACTTCAGAATTACCATTGATTTTTATAACTTTAACATTTTTATTAATAAATTTTGCTAGCTGAAATGTATTCTGCTTGTTTTCATTTATGTTTTAGAAACCTAAAAGTATTACTTACAAATACAACTTATCTAAGGGCTAGTTAGAAACCATATAATACAAAAATAGTTTAAAAAAAAAAGTTACTTTTAGTAGTGTTTGCAGTGATTTAATATACTTTTCATTAAAATATTAACTTTTGATTACTATATTTATATAATTTGGTTTCTAGCCTCAGATAACCTGTAAAGAAGTAATAGATAACCTGCAAAAAACCTGTAAGCATAAGCATCTATTTGCAAAATACAATTTTTTAAGGGAAAAATCCGGTAAGGTTCCGCACTTATTCCTCCAGTTTACTCACTCCTTAAAGAGTATAGAAAAATATAATATAATATAATATAAATATATCGTGGCATTGCTCTCTTCAACACTTGTACGAAGCTCTTTACCTCGATTCTCGGAGAAAGGATCAAGCAATGGTCAGAAGATTGTAATTTAATTCCAATAGAAAAATCAGGATTCAGAAAAGGGAGGTCATGCTCGTACAACTTATTTTCACTCTATTGTATAATAGTTCTGTACATCAAAGTGAAAAAAACAAGATTTGTACGTTATATTCATTGATCTACATAAAGCATTCGACACCATCGACCACAACGTTCTATGGAACAAACTCAATAGACTGGGTTTAAGTGGGAAGCTCATAAGAATATTGAAAAATCTCTACAACCTAGCTGAGTTCAACCCAAAAATCAATATGAAAATTGTTCTATTTAACATTCTCATCCAATCAGGTGTCCTTCAAGGAGAATCTCTTTCGCCTTCCCTCTTTACCTTGTTCCTATCGGACATCATTCAAGAATTTCATGCTGCGGGCCTCAGTGGATTAAAGGTAGATCATGGGGATGACATGATCGGCCTGCTCTTTGCAGATGATTTTGCAGATGATGAACAAACTTCAAATTAACAGTAGCAAAACCAAAGTCGTCGTCTTCAGAGCAAGCCCAAGATGGAAGAAAAGACCTTCTCTTCTACTAGATAATGCGGCCATCGAGTATTTCAACACCGCCACATATCTTGGCGTACCCTTTAGCTGTACAGGGAAGTTCAGAAAGGCAGCAGACCATTTTATAAGCCGTGGTACAAAGGCCCTTGGCAAGGTGAAGGACATACTGGTCAGGGGGAAGGTGAAATCCTGGGAGACTTCTATAAGGTTGTTTGACTCCATTGTTGCGGCAACAGCTTTGCACGCGTAAGAAGTTTGGTCTTTGAGCCATATTGACAAACTAGGGCTTCTCCAAATTAAATTTCTTAAAAATATTTTCCATTTAAGTCGCACTACTCCAAATCACTTCATAAGAATGGAATCCGGATGTTCATCTTTAGGGGTGGCAATATTGAGGAGAACCATCAACTGGTGGATCACCCTTCAGTCTATGGAGCCCAACGAATTACCAAGGAGATGCTACGATAACATCTTAAATAGGACCTCTTTTCATCCTGAGAAACTTCAAGACTCGTGGTTCGCCCCTCTTCACAGCATTCTAGCCAGCTTGGGGTATAAGGATTTCGATCCGCGAACGTCAACTGGCTGCTGAAAAATAAGAACGAAATCTTAGAGAGATGGAACAACCACCTCATATCTGTTGACGTTGAACGTGTACTTAACTCTAAGTACAACCCTGTGTATCGTCAGCTAAGCTCTCTTAGTTATGGTGAGGAGTATATCAAGTCTGAGGTACCAATAGAATGGAAGAGAGCCCTCATGCAGCTCAGACTCTCAAGGGACTCGGTGTTGAGGCTTTATCTTAAAGGCACCTCCTACAGGATAGACACAGGACTAGATTGCACTATATGCAGTCTCCGGAAACCCGAGACACTCGCCCATTTTCTCCTGGAATGCCCAATCTACCGATCTGCCCGCACTACATACATTCAAGATATCCATCCAGAAGTTGATGAAGGCAATCTCACATTGATTCTTTCACCTTCGAATAAGGACTCAATGTTCAGGCTCTTCCGCTTCACCATGGAAGCTTTAATGACAAGATCGTTTGTGCTTTTTGAATAGTAGCAAGTAATTTTTATTTTTTATTTTTTACTTTCATAAATTTATCTATTGTACTTTTCTGTTTATTATGATTAAGATTTATATTTATTACGATCCAATGAGAAATGTTTTTTTTTTCTCTCTCTTTTCTTTTATTATTATTTATCTATTATAATGTTTTGTAGCCAGACCCCTCTAACTGTTTTTCAAACAAAATACAGGATTTTATCTATCTATCTATATAAATATATAGAAAATATTAGTAAATAGAAAGTAGATAGCAGGATGACACTGTCTAAACCAGAGTTGGGCAAACGTTAGCGCGCGCTAATACCTAATACCTTCCCGCTAATTTAGCGGTACTGATAAGAGCCTGCGCTAACGATTAGCGCATAGCGACGGCAGTGCGCTAATCGCTAATTCATTTAAAATGTTTAAATATCTTTGTAGCTAACTAGGAGGAATATCTCCTATTCTCCTATTCTTCCAATATTCCTCCTATTCTTCCTTTTTTTATTCCACCTTCAATATCCTTTTTTTTATTCCACCTTCAATATTCCTCCTAGTTAGCTACAAAGATATTTAAACATTTTAAATGAATTAGCGATTAGCGCACTGCCGTCGCTATGCGCTAATCGTTAGCGCAGGCTCTTATCAGTACCGCTAAATTAGCGGGAAGGTATTAGGTATTAGCGCGCGCTAACGTTTGCCCAACTCTGGTCTAAACTAAACAATTCCCGCCCATGAAGTGAATGAAATTAACAAGTTTCTAATACATACATACCATTTTTTTTTTTTTTTTTTTTTTTTTTTTTACAAAATATATTTATGGAATAAAAGGAACAAAAGCGTAAGGAGTCAAATTACACCCTTGTTGAAGAGCAATGTTTTATTAAACACGATTTCTTAGCAGAGGAATATTGAATTACCAAAGTATGAATTGGGTAATTACATTTCTTTCATGAAATTGGCATTCTTCAAATAAATTTAAGGCCGCCCACACTTTTCGTATAAAAATAGATTTATAATTGTGTCCCCGGAGCGGAAAAGGGAGTTTTCTTCCAACGAGGCGGCTCTATCATCAAAGATCTCATTAGAGTATACTGTATTTTTGTAGATCTAATGTCGAAATAACACGAACGCAGTACTTATATTAATAAAAAGAAGTGTTCGCCAGCTAAGCACTCGTACCTACGTATATATATATAATATTTTTTTGACATTCTTGTTCATGTTTTTCCTTGCCGCGTTTCAGAAAAGTATGGTCTATTTTCAAAATAATTACCCCTTACTTTCATTTTAAAACAATCATTCCAAAAATGATTGTAATAATAAGTCCGTAACCTAACAAAAAAGAAAGAAAAACACAGATTCACGAACCATTGCTGGATTCGTACAGTGCCCTGACTAGTGAATGTGTTTATGGATATGTGTTTTCCCCCTTTTTTATTGTTAGTTTATGGACGTATTTTTTTTTTATATTTATATATTATATATATATATATGATTTTCGATTGCCGACATCAGATGATTTAATTTAGAAGATATATCCATGTTTTGAACTAGAGTCCTCCAGAACATTAGATTTCTTTTTTTTTTTTTTTTTTTTTTTTTTTTTTTTTTTTTTTTTTTTTTTTTTTACGGCGCATCACCAAATCTTGGCTATTAGCGCCGACATCCAGGGTGCAGCCAGGAATTTTTTCAGCGAGCCCTGAGATGAGAAAATTTCTGGCGCCTGTGGGGATCGAACCCACCATCTCCCGCATGGACGTATTTTTTTTTTTTTTTTTTTTTTTTTTTTTTTTTTTTTTTTTTTTTTTTTTTTTTTTTTACGGCGCATCTACTTCTAGGTCATTAGCGCCGACATCCAGGGTACAGCGAGGAATTTTCCCAACGAGCCCTGAGATGAGAAAATTCCTGCCGGAGGTGGGGATCGAACCCACCATCTCCCGCTTATGAATCCAAGGCGCTAACCATTAGACCACGGGAGACCCCGTGGACGTATTATTCAAAAAAAATATCTGGCATGATTTGTGGAAATGAAAATAACAGGTAAATCTTTTGAAAAGAGGCTATAGTTCCTTGAAACGCGTCAAGAAAAAAAAGTAAGAATGACATAAAAAGAAATATAAAATTGTTTGACCTATTAGGCCCTTTTAAAGAGAAAATGGTCCAAAAGAGTTAAATTTACGATATTAAGTATAAATACATATGGGGGGCGAGGTTAGCTCAGTGGTAGAGCACTGGACTCATATGCTGGAGGACCTGAGATCAAATCCCGAGAAAGCACTAAAGATTTTTTCTTCTAGTGTCTTAGTTCATGGGTTGAATTCGGCCTCGCTGACCGTCCCTAGGCCAACCCAGCCTTTAAATAGTTTATTAATGGGTACCTTGGTGCTAATGACTCTAGCAGTCGAAGCAGCAAAAGGGGAAAATCAGGCGGCCGGAGCAGAGTACTACTGAACACACTATCTCCCTAGTGTGCCGTATGGTCATGAATCAGATACCTCTATAGTATCTGCCCCTCAGGGCCCTCGTGGCCTGTACGGGACTGATTTATATATATATAGGAAATTTAAGGCACGGGAATGTTTCACTTTTTTAAAGCCCAAACGAATACAGGCCTTTACAAAAGTATGCATGTATCATAAGATGAGAAAAAATCCTTTTCCCACAATACTTTTTTATTCTGCACAACACCTTTCACCACATATGTGCCATCATCAGGTGCTAACAACATGTAATAATATTATGAAACAAAATTTACTTGTGTTTACTTATCTTAACGTTTAGATATGTTAACACAAGTAAATTTTAGGATCAGCAATATATAAAGTAAATTTCTACTAACAAAAATTCTAATAACAAAAACTTCTAGTAACAAGATTCTAGTATCTGAGTATAGTACCCTCTGAAGCAGATATCAGTGCTTGGAGTCCTGAAAGTTATGGTGTTGTTTCTTTAAAGGGCAAAATACTAATAACTTATTTACTAATTATTTACATATATACATTCCAGGAAAAAAGCATTACATGGAACTCCGCTAAAGTGCTTTTAGTCGGACGTTTTTCACTAATAGGAAGATGTACTGAGCATTTGAAATATAATTTTAAAAATTCATTTATATGTGTAACATATAACTCAACATAATAATATTTCGCTAAGATGACGCAGGTCCTGCGAGACGGACTTATACTATTTTAATAGTTGGTTTCTATCGAAGTGAAATATATTTATTACAAAGGAGAAAAAGGATGAGATAGAAATAAAACGTAACAAACTGTTGCAGAGTAAAAAAAAAAGCAGTTGGTTTGTGTACATGACAACTGGTTGAGTAAATAAACCAAATGTGTTTACTAACTACATTAAATAATATGGGGAAAACAAATTAATCAAAACAGTTTTTATTTAATAATTTCCATATTCAAATTATTACAAAATTCTATCAGGACAGCAGGACTGGACAAGAGCTCTCTTGGAGCAATCTACTCTTTCTCTTCGAGAATGCTCCTAGATTTCATTCCTACTCATTGGTAGCCTTCGTCAGCTAAAATGACAAACAAAAGGAATTAATACAAAAACAAAAAAAATTATGATTGTGATAGGTAACAGAGCGATAGATACAAGTAACTTATAAAAGAACATATCGTCTTAAATTCTTAGAATGAAAAAGTGAATAGGTACAATAATTGATTTTAATAGTAATTATTAACGTTAATTGATTTTACAAAGAAATAAGAAGCTACATACCAATGACAAATATATTAGCTAATAGTAACATTAATTAATTTTACAAAGAAATAAGATACTACATACCAATAGAAATGCCGAGCGGCAGAGGAAGACCAAGGTTGGCAATTAAGTAACCATTGTAGAGTGTCTAAGGAGAGAAGGAATCTAGTGGAGTATAAGTAAGTGAAAACAGCAGGTGGTGGGGGAAATGTCGGTAAGGATCAAAATGCAAGTTTATGACATGTCGGTAAGGATCAAAAGGCATGTTTATGACAGGAAAGGAGAAAAAGGAGTTAATGAAAGGATACCCAAGGGGCATGGTAAAAATCTAGGTCGGGAGAGTATTTGGAAAATATTAGCGTACATAGGAGAAATGCCTTGTTGGTGAGTTTTGTAGTTTATATTGTTTTTGTTTAAGTTTATGTGTACACATTCCGAGATCTGTAGTCTTTTTTTGTTTCGTTGTGTAGAAAGAATTTTCGTGTAGTCGAAGTTAAAAGTGTGTTTTTGTGTAATGGCGTGTTTTGCAAGTGCAGATTTATCTATTTCTTTATTAGTGATGGTTCGTTTATGTTGTGTAAGACGTGAGTGAATGTCATTTCACTCACGTCTTAAATTCCTTTTTTTTGTCATTTTAGCTGACGAAGGCTACCAATGAGTAGCCGAAACGTCCGAAATATAGATTTTTTAAAACAAAATCATATTGAGGTTTATTTAGCCGAATCCCAACCATTCCATTTTTACTTGAACGTTACAGTTGCCAGATTTATTTGTGATGCCTATGATTGGTTAAAATACAAGTGATTTTCTTCAATTTATAAATAAATCAATATTTTTCGAATCTTTATATCTAACGTTTTATAAGGGATTGAAGTATCCAAAACAAATTTCAATTATTCGAAAAAGAAATGGTGGTGCTGTGTCTGACGAAGGGAAACGCTCTTTTTTCACGGGAGACAGTCTGTACGTGGTAATTTTTAATGTAGAACAAAAATCTAAAATTATTTTGAAAGAGGAAGCTTAAATCTAGTAAAGCACATAGGATTTTTAAGAAAAACTAATTTTTACGAAAATGGTGTACAATTATTCATTTTATATTAAAAAAATCCATCGAAAATAGGTCATAAAATCTTTATAATTCAATGAATTGAAAAAACCCATCGTACTTTACTAGCAAATATCATTATGAAGTTGCAGTTCACATTTTAAGTTGATCGGATAAAAATTGAAAACGCCAGAGTGTCGCCCGATTTGAAAAACATAGTTTTGAGAGAACGGCTTTCAAGTTTAATATTCTGAAATCTTCATTTTTCCCTATTTAGTGTTTTTTTCATAGTTTCTTGTAATAGAGATTATTTAATTTATTTAAATTTTAACGTCCATTTATTATTAACTACGAATTTTAGGACGGGTTATCTATAGGTTACCAATGTTGGGCAAAACTAAAAACTAAAACTAAAATTAAAACTAAATTCACTTTTTGGAATAAACTAAAACTAAACTAAAAATTGCAACCTAAAAAAAATAAAACTAAAATTTTACTAATTAATGGATTTTAACTAAACTAAAACTAAAACTAAATCTTTGGGAATTGACTAAAAACTAAACTAAAAATTTAGTTTAGTTTAGTTTAGTTTAGTTTTACTAAAATAACATGAAATAATATAAATCATATGTTATTTCGATAATTAGGTAAATTATTAAAACTAATAGAACTTGCTTAAGAATAAGAAATTGTGGCTTTTTCTCGTAATTTGAAAACATATGTTCTTTGATAAACTAAATTAGTTAACTAAAAACTAAAACTAAACTAAAATCACAAATTTAGGTCTCTTTTACTAAACTAAACTAATTGCATTACTAAAAACGGAGTCCATATGATTAATAATTATACAAATCTAAAACTAAACTAAAACTAAAAATATAACATTAGTTTAGTTTTAGTTAGTGAAAACTAACGTTAGTTTAGTTTACTAACGTTAGTTTTGCCCAACACTGTAGGTTACCACACTTTTCTAGCCAGGATAGGGTTGATGCCTTTTCTTTTTTCGAAAGAAAAGCCACCACCCCTAGTGGGAATCGAACCCACGACCTTTGGCACGGAGTGTTAAGAGCTCACGCCTTAACCCTCACGGCTACCGGGTCTCCTAATAAAGATTAAAAAATGGGTTTTAATTGTGACATGTATAGAAGGAGGACCAAAAAAATCTTTACAATTAAAAGGGAACCATCCAAGCTCGCTCAAAAAAATTGTCTTTAAACCGGCATCCCGTTCACTCCGCATCGGGAATTCACTCGGAAAAAAGTATTTTTCGTGAGGAAGACTTTTAGCCCATAAAAAAATGGTAAAAAAAAAAGAAGGTGGTACCCCTTAACTGTCATAATGTATGAGTGTTGCTTGTGCATTTTGTATGAATTTTATTCTCTCTTTTTACAATCATTATTTATTGATTGATGTTTTCTTAAATTATGTATATACTACGATTCCATAATTTATATCCAATCATGTACAGGGTGGGCCATGAATTATTTGATTTCAAAAACCATATAAAAAAAAACTAAAAAAAAAACAAAACATTTGACATATTTTAAAAATTGTTTATTTACAAGAAAGCTAATTAGTTGGAATTTAAAATAGTAAAAACATTACATCATCTAAATTACTACCGTTTCGACGTTTCACTCTTCTAAGCTACTACCGACATTTTCAAATACTCGTCAGGAAAGAGACTCCTAGATCGCCGGCATCCCTTGGCAGATTTTTTCATTTAGTTGAGTAGTGTATTTGGTGTATGGATGTAGGCACGACACTTTAAAAAACCCTATAAAATGAGGTCTGCTGGGGTTAATTAGCATGAATACATTTTGTAGGTTCGCAGAATGCGTGTTCTTTACTTGGGCTCGAGAGTTGTTTTATTGAGGAACTTGAAACAAGAGGTGGAGCTTCAATATTCAATCTGGGATGAAAATGAATCAGCTGCAACTACTGTCCGATATGTACAACTGTGGTCTTCTTGGACACCATAACCACTGCAGAAAATAAGAAAATATCCTGCGGGAAATGCTCACATTTTATGCATTCCGAGGAATAACTTTTCTCAGCAAAGACATGCAAAGTTTAACGTGGCCTAAAATAAAAAGCGTATGGTAAACCAAAAAATTAGTTACCCTATACCAAAATCAATACAAAAAAAAAAAAAAAGACACCCTTTGTCTTTTTTGCCATTTTAAAATCTAAAATGTCTGAAGATTCAGAAACCTTATTTATTTGGTGTGTTCCGCTTCGTTGGTGATAAATAAAAATAACAGTATTCTTTGAACGATTTATTCTAGTAAATCAGCATGGCTAATGTGGTTGAGTAAAATTGTAACAATGAATGACTTCGTGTAAAGAGTTTATCCATAAATTGTACTTATAGTAATCAAATAAGATTGATTATATAGGTCAGTATAGTGTTTATTTACTGGCTATCATTGCCTTTAAGTTCCTGCACATCATTCGGAATGTTGTAATTGTATCGTCTCTGGCAGGTTTATCTCGTCTTGTCATAAGGTATTTAGTATGTCCAATCCTTAGACTACCAAGACTTATTTGTTCAAGTCTCTCGGTGCTTAGAAGGCCATTCCTATACTGTGTTTTTTATTGTCCGGAGTATATTTTCAACTACTTTGGTCCATATGTAGTTCCAATGTTTATTTTAGTGCTTTATTTGGAACGAAGCTGTTGTAGTTCCTCTCCTAAAGCCAGGTATAGATAAGAAACTTTCTTCTTCATATTGGCCAATTTCTCTAACAAATACTCTCTGCTAGGTTGCGGAATGAATAATAAATAACAGATTTTTGTGGGTTCTAGAAAATTAAAATCTCTTATTCTCGTATCAATGAGTGTTTTGACCTGGAAACTCGATGATGCACCTGTTGTCTTAAATGGAGACGTAAATGCTCGATATGTTTTCACAAAAACAGCCAGTGATTTCTGACGACTTGCATTTAATTTAGTCTGGAGACAACCTATATTTTCGCAACTTTATGAGTGGGGCTTTCACGGGATTATTATATTCATGAAAAACTATCTGTCAGATCGGAAGTTTACGGCTAGGAAAGACTCCGTTTTATCTAACGTGTTCCCTGAGGAATGGAGTCACACAGGGAGATGTTGTAAGTACAACTTTGTACAATATTGCTGTAAATTAAAACATAAAATATATCTTATTGCATGTACGTAATATACACAAGAAGTATCTTATTGCATGTTTATACTCAATGCAAAAGAACAACTGAAAAATACTTTGGTACATGATTTAAAAAAACACAACAAAAAACAGGGAAACGAAACAGCAAGCATACTCAAAATAACATAGCAGTTCAACCCCCAGATACACTCAAAGCTCTAGATCTCAAATATGAAAAGAAATTAACATTGTTACCCCATCAAAATGAAATCCTGGAGAAATGCAGCTGACTGACGTTTCATGCTATCTTTTTATCGTTCCTAAGCCACGTCTCCAATAGATTATGGTTGTATTGCATATACGGCTGCCACACAGTGGGGTCAAAATTTCCTATTTCAAAAAAGGCTACAGTCTCTAAATCATAACCCATTTGAATGCATTTTTATTTAAATTAAAGCAAATAAAATTTAGAACAACTTTGTCAATTCACATTATTGTTTTTCTTTCCCTTGTTTATTAAATTACATGGAGGGATGTTTATAACATTCCAATCATTACAACCTTCCAACGCTTACAACATTCTAGCTACCTTTCTTATAAATAATTTTAAAATATGAATACTAATGCTTATTTTTGTGTAACAGTTACAAATTAACTGTTACACTAAGATTTATTCTTTCGGGACTGATATACTTCCAGAAGATTGATTGGCCTATCAACTCTTCCTTCATACCTCCAAAATTCAACATAATCGAAAGTTTCTATGCTTATTAGATGGTATTTATTAATTAATCATTCATTTTCACTTCACTACGGGGTCATTACTGACGAGCTGTGACTAAATGGGATCGGATCGGGTCGGGACTAATGTAGGCACTCACGTTGACTTACAAGACAAAACGTCTGGTATTTATCACCGATTCGATGTCATAAGCGGAGTTCCTTCCTATTTAGGGAGGGATAAAACCAGTTTCAACAATCCTTAACTCCTTATCATTCCTGAACTCTTAATACCCTGTGAGTTTAAATATTCTTTAATCCAACCCTACATGAGCAGGGACGGACCCCTCCAAGGATGAGAGGGGGAAGTGTAACATAACCCTCCCTACTTAACGTACCATTCCCTGAGCTCCTCTCTGCTCCTGGGATCCTGGTATATTATTATAAAGATATAACCTGTGCACTTCCTGATCCAGTTATCATAATAAATTAATTTATTGGATTCTCAAATTATCCAAATATGAGGCTGAAATAACAAAATGCAGAAAAAATTACTTAAATATCCTATTTGTTAATTCACACTTCTAGCAATGTTGCTATGCAATTTGAATCTTTAGGTGGCACTCATAAATGAATTTCTGAAAATTCTTTTCATAAATCCATTTTAACAGCTAGATACCGAAAATAAGGCCCTTTAAAATTTATATATATTTTTATTATAGATATATGTCGGTCTGTTTGTTTACTTGATGTTGGCCGCAATTTTTGCGAGTTTCTTTCCTCCCTCCTAGGGAAAACTTCCCTCCTATAAGGTTCATCGTATGACGCAATCCGGACACAATACTAGAACATTTCACGTTTCACAACTCAGAGATCATGAAAGTAAGTATTTCAAATTTATTTTAATATATATATATATATATATATATATATATATATATATATATATATTTGATGTTTATTTTTCGTCGCTGGGATGATATTTTTAGATGGAACGGCATTTTTCTCCAGCGGTGGAGAAAAATGCCGTCCCATCTAAATATATATATATATATATATATATATATATATACATATACAGTAGACTTGTCTCTCCCTAATTCGGCATCGTCGGGACCGGTGTACAGTCGGATTAGAGACTTCAGTCAGACGCGGCCACTCATGAATTTGAAAACCCCTATTATTCGAAGATATAATAATATGTACCATTTTTAATATTTCATATTTAAGTAAAACTTAGGTAACGAATTAAAATATAAATTCAAAATCTGTAAATTACTGCTGGTGCATTATTTACAAGTGCATATGCATGTCATCGTTTCAAGGAATGAAAATATGTAAACTATTACACTAAATAAAAAATATTTAATTAATAACTAAATCACATATGTATGCATATATTATTACAATATCAAAAACTAATTACATGGAAAATCAGGCTTTCCAGCCTTCTTTTCTTAGTAGAAACATAAGTTCGCGCTTCTGAAGCGAATCATATACAAATGTTTGGCTATCTAGGAAGGGAAGGTTTTCTAGGAACCCTCGAACCGGTCTAGCTTCGGCGATTTCCGAGATCCCTCACTCATTCGTCGTGGAGACTGCCGGATTAGAGAGAGCGACGGATAATAGAACGCCGGATAAGGGAGAGTCTACTGTGTATATATACATTTGTCTGTCAGCTTTCTCACAGGCTCCGATTTTGATTAAAGTTTCCATAAAAATTCAGACCATGGGTTCTGGCGAAAATTCGCGCGAAAAAGTCGTAACGTAGGTATATGTTTTCATGTGGGTAATAATAAAACTTCGAAATTGTTTGTTCTTTTAAACGTTTTTTTTTTCCTGTTTACTTTACTTTTTAATTCGTTGTGTTTTTAAAATCGGTTTTAACAACAAAATGATTATTTTAGTGAAACATGGTCTTAAAATGAGAAATGATGTTAGAATATGAAGCAATTTTCGCTGAGGATTCGGTCAGTTCCCTGTTGTGGCGGATAACATTAATTATTAATTTTGTAAATAATTTGCTTCCAGAGTTATTTAATACACGATACTGTACTACTTAATAAATACACAAAACCCTCATTTTCCATCTTTTGATCTGACGCAAGAACAGGATACAGTAACCCTAGTGGGAGATAGGGCTCCTCGCGGAGGCTTTGGGAACCTACGCCTGGCGGGCAAATTCTAATGAAACAGAGTTTAAAGTAAACCCTCTTTTTCAATAGACCGATTTACTTCATTTTTACAACAATTCTTTTTGTTGCGTTTCGTTACAATAGAGCAGAAATTACGACCGGTTTGAGTATATTTAGTACTTTAGGTCTGGAGTAACCCCCCCCCCTCTAAATAACCCGATTTAGTTTATTTTTGCAACCCATTTTTCTCTCTTGATTACCACCACGAATACCGAATTTCGTTGAAATGTAACAAAAAATACGGCTGGTAGTGGCAAATTGGTAATGTGGGCCCGGAGTAACACCCCCTCCTAATGAACGGATTTAGTTTATTTTTACAACGTATTTCTCTCTTTAGATCAACATAACGAATACCGAGTTTCGTTGAAATATAACAAAAACTACGGCTGGCATGGTCAAAATTAGTGTTTTGGGTCCGGGGTAACCCCCCCCCCCCTCCCGGTGGACCGATTTTGGTGGTTAACGAACTCGTTCAATCATTTGCTAATTGAACGCTATATACCACATTTCGTAAAGAAAAAACAAAAACTCTGGCCGCTATCGTGTTAACAGACACATATATATACATTTTAACGGGGGTCATTTTCGGTGTCTACTAGGTAGGATCGATAAAGATTCGACGAAATTTTTGAAAAATTCCGCCATGAATGCAACCTCAATAGCTACTTTCCTTCGGAGGAAGGTGCTAAAATGACTGAAACTCTATAACATATTCAAAAAAAGCATAATTCAAAATTAAGAGCTCATTTAAAAGGGGGGGAAAAAGAAGTTGCAAATTTCTAAAGATGAACATTATTTTGGAAAATGCATTTTTAAATTTTCTAACGTGAAATGACACCGGTCTGATCTGATAAGAGGAATATACAGTTATTATTATATAGTTTATTATTTTATATCTCGAGTTTGGACAATGATATAGGCATTATTCTTTCGCTTATTCACTTGTTTTAGAGATAATATTAAAGCAATAGTACATTGTTAAACAATAATTTGCTTTATATTTATTTTTAAAACGCATCTGCTCCTAGACCATTAGCGCCGGGGAAGCATGCTTGGCAGCCACCTTTGCTTCTTACAACGCATCTGCTCCTAGACCATTAGCGCCGGGGAAGCATGGTTGGCAGCCACCTTTGCTTCTTACAACGCATATGCTCCTAGACCATTAGCGCCGGGGAAGCATGGTTGGCAGCCACCTTTGCTTCTTACAACGCATCTGCTCCTAGACCATTAGCGCCGGGGAAGCATGGTTGGCAGCCACCTTTGCTTCTTACAACGCATCTGCTCCTAGACCATTAGCGCCGGGGAAGCATGGTTGGCAGCCACCTTTGCTTCTTACAACGCATCTGCTCCTAGACCATTAGCGCCGGGGAAGCATGGTTGGCAGCCACCTTTGCTTCTTACAACGCATCTGCTCCTAGACCATTAGCGCCGTGGAAGCGTGGCTGCCAGCCACCTTTGCTTCTTACAACGCATCTGTTCCTAGACCATTAGCGCCGTGGAAGCATGGCTGCCAGCCACCTTTGCTTCTTACAACGCATCTGCTCCTAGACCATTAGCGCCGTGGAAGCATGGCTGCCAGCCACCTTTGCTTCTTGCAATTAGAAAAGACACAGTGATCTACATTCAATGGGCAAAGCATTCTTTCTCGGTTTCCCCTTTAGTTTTTCAATTACAAAATAAAAACAATATCAACATATGTAGCAAAAATATGTATTTATGGCAAAATATATAAAAATATGACATTAAAAAAGTAAATTTCATCAATAGAGCAGCAGAAGAATGGCCAATAAGAATAAAACTTGTTTCTGTGTTAATGAGAAATGACATTCTAAGAAACAAGAGAAAACTGGCTACCAGTGAAAAATATAATCAAATTAGGTTTAAAGAGGATTTGCCTTTTGAAGTGAGAAGAAGCAGAGCAAAGCTATTCCCATATCTAATTGACTTTAAGAAGCAAGGTAAAAGAGTCTCTATGAGAGCAGATAAGCTTCTGTTTGATGGAAGAATGTACTCTTTGGAAGAATTGCAAACACAACAAATAAGTACAAATAAAAGGGTAAGAAGTGAAGAAAATTCTTGAAAACAACTGGAACTGCAACAGAAGAAAAGACTCAACAAGTGAATACACCGGGAAGAAAACAGATTAAAACAGGAAAACCACAGAGAAATAATAGTCTGGAGAGATATTATCCGGTTAGCAGTAAAAGTAAAGAAGAAATGAGTAAGGATTTACCAAATGAGCAGCAGAAGGATACTCATAAACTTGAAAGGGCACCAAATATCTAGCAATTAAACAATACTTACTCTCGAAAAAATAAAGAAACGATTCGGATATGCACAATGAATGTACGCAAAATGTTAGGTGATGATAGGCTGGAGGAATTCAAGCGTGCTGTAAGTTTTATAAAATGGGATATAATTGGAATGGCAGAAATGTGGAGGAAAAATTATTTAATACTGGAGCAAGAATGTGGAGATATTCTAATGCACACTGATTCAGATAAAGGCCAGTTCGGAGTTGGCTTTCTTGTCGGAAGTAAATATAAAAAACACATTTTAGAATTTAAAGAAATAAATAGTAGACTTGCTATTCTTGTACTAAAGGTTAGTAGAAACATAACTCTCTCAATTATTCAGTTGCATGCTCCTACAATGTCTGCCTCAGAAGCAGAAAAGGATAAATTTTACTTGGAACTTGATAGGGCTCTAATGGATATGAGAAGGAAGGACAATTGCATAGTTGTTATGGGCGATTTTAATGGAAGAGTAGGAGCAAAGGTTGATGGAGAAGAAGGCATAATGGGGAAGAACTCGTTCGGGAAAAGAAATGAAGGAGGGAGCCGTATAATAAATCTAGCATTTAGCCAGCGATTGTGCATTGGCAATACTTATTTTATGAAGAAGCCTCGGAATAAATGGGCTTGGATCTCTCCTAAAGGGCAAACGTTTGAAATTGACTATTTTCTGACTAATCAAATTATATTAGTTAAGAACATCGAAGTTATAAGGAATATAAATTTTAGCTCAGATCATAGAATGATTAGGGGAGAAATCTATTTGGACAAGCTTAAAGAACGTCGCCCTTTTAAAGTTGTAAGAAAAGAGAAGAACCTGAGAGATGAAGAGGAAATCCGTGTATTCAGGGAAGATATTTTTAAGAAGATTGAGAAAGTAAAGGAGGGTGAATATTGCCGAACAGTGGATATTCAAGAGAAGTTTGACAAGCTGATAGCTATAATCAACGAGTGTGTTTCAAACCCAGCTATAACTCCTGCAAATAGAAAGAGATCCAGCTAGCTCTCACCAAGGACACAGGAAATGTTCAAACTAAGACGTTCCTTAAAAAATGAAATATTATCAGGGAAGAAGGACCAAACCTGCCTCACTATTCTCAATAAACAATTAAGAGAAAGTATTAAATTGGACATGGTAAAATATAGGGAAAACATAGTCAGCAGCGTACTTTCGGCAAGCAAATCAATTAGGAAAATTAATAGAGATCTTTCTGACGGACAGTTTTGGATTGCGAAGCTGGAAAATAAAAATCAGAAGTTAATGTCAGGCAGACAGGAGATATCTGATGAAGCAACGGAGTTTTTCAAAACTTTGTATAGAACTGATCCGGATGAGGAGGAAGTTATTGTTGAAGAGAATGGAGAGGAAGATATACCACCAATATTAGAAAGTGAAGTTTTGGTAGCCACCAATAATTTAAAATATGAAAAGAGTCCTGGTCCTGATGGTATAAGAAATTAATTTTTGCTAGCTGGTGGAGAACCACTAGCCAGGGAAATAACAGCCTTATTCAACCTCATAATAGACAGGGAAGAAATACCTCAACAGTGGAAATTGGCAAAAATGATAATCTTATTTAAAAAAGGGAACAGGAAATCGATGGATAATTATCGCCCAATCTCATTGTGTTCAGTAATGGCTAAACTATTTGCATCAATCATGAGGGAGCGGCTAACAAAACTGATAATGGAGAATGTGAGTATAGAACAAGCAGGGTTTAGAAAAGGATTTTCAGTAATGGACCATCTTCAAACTATAAACCAACTAATAGAAAAGGCAAAAGAATACAAATTTCCAATATACCTGTGTTTTCTTGATTTCCGGAAAGCATTTGACTCAATCTCTCATTCAAGCATATTTAGGGCTCTTAGAAAAATAGGAATCCAAAGCAAATATGTCAGGATTATAAAGGAATTATACAAGGAAATGACAGCATTTATAGCAACTGAAAGGAAAGGAAAAGAGTTCCCTGTGAAAAAAGGAGTCAGGCAAGGAGATCCAATCTCTCCGGTTCTGTTTATTTTGGTTCTAGAGCTTATGTTTTGGAAGCTGGAATGGGAAGGGAAAGGAATCAGTGTGAATGGAAGATGGCTTAATAACCTTCGTTTTGCCGACGATATAGTAATAGTTGCAAAAAATATCGAGGAAATGACCGCTATGCTAACAGAACTTATTACACACAGTCAAGAAATAGGCCTTAATCCCAACTACAATAAAACAAAATTAATGACCAATAGAGAAGAAATAAAATTAGAAATTAACAATAATTCCATAGAATACACAAGTGAGCATAACTACCTGGGACAACTAATTTCATTTAAGGACAGAACCCACAAAGAAATTCAAAGAAGAATATCACAGAGCTGGAGAAAATACTGGTCTTTAAGACACATTTTGAAGGGGAATATAGCAATGGAATTGAAAAAAACAAGTCATTGAATCTTGCATCTTTCCTGTAATTTCCTATGGAAGCCAAACATGGTCTCTCACAAAGTACCAGGAGAACAAGATCAGGGTTTGGCAGAACTCATTAGAAAGAAGCATCGCTAGGAAGAGAACTGGGTTGAAGGACTTAACTAAGTTAATTAAAAAATCAAAATGGAAATGGGCAGGACACCTCTTGAGATGCAGGGATGACCGATGGTCATATTATGTGACTGAATGAACTCCATACGATTGTATTCGAGGTAGAGGCAGACAAGTCAAGAGATGGAGTGATTCTTTCAAGAAGACAGCAGGCCCGACATGGTGGAGAAAAGCACGGGACAAGAAGCTCTGGTGGGAAACATGGAAGGGACTCACAGACCCCGCTTCCCGTTTAGGCTGGTCTCCCTGGGAAGTGTAGCCCATTACTCCTCAAGGGAGGAAGGCTTTTACAAGCAAAAATTATTAATCAGTTATTTAAGTTTTTAGAAAAATGTAAAAAATTAGTTATGAGTTTGATTTTATAGGAAAGTATCAAAGATGTTTATTGGTTTATTTTTGTTTGTATAATAAAGGCTATTTCATTTCATAAAAATATGTATTTTTGACAAAATATGTTAAAAAAAACAAAAAAAAAAACAGTTTGAATGCTTTAAAATCACTTTAAACTTGCAGAATTCCATCAAAAATGTCGATATGAGAATCAGACAAAAATATGTAAATACATGAACATCCGTTCCCTACTCATGAGATTCCAGTTGCTGACCACTGAACTAAGAGGAGACCCAATACTCAAATTATGCTTCCAAAATAAACCCTTTACTATCATAGATTTTGAGTCATAAAGGTCAAGATTTGTTAACGGTCTCTCCAGATTAGGGATTTCCTTCCAAAAGGGATAGACGTAACGCGCTAATATTCCTTTTCAATTGGCTACAAAAGAGCAAGAACAACATTGATACAAAAGACATCAGCTCCTTCACTTTCCTGTTCTCTTAATACACATAGAGCTTATATATTCTTTCATCTGACCCTAAAGTCCGGGCTCACAACACCCTCAGAGAGGGGGACTTTAATCCACCTCTCCCCTACTTACAGAACAATGTTTATAGCTCCTGTGCACAGCTGAGCTCCTAGTAGTTCAATTGTAAGGAAATAACCTGTGCTCCCTGATCCTGTTCCTATTTCGAATGAGATTGAAATAAAAAAATAAAGCAAATCAAAACATTTTTTGATCTTTATATTATTTTGTTTCATTGTATTATATACCTGTTATACATTAATTTATTTAATTATAGTCATATTGAAAAGTTATAATCATATTTTAATGTTTATTATTTATTAAAGTGCTCAACGTTAGATGTTTATAAAATTTTGCAACCGATTGATGATTGCCTAATGCTAAATGATTTTTTTTGTTATTGACCAAAAAATTCCTTTATTTCAATTTTAACGTCTATTTATATCAGGTCATTCCATAACTATTGTTGGTTTATGTCGGTGGACTGTAGAATGTGTCGATCCAAGTTTTTCTGCTAGCTCTTCGACTGTTACAACAGGATTTTCTTCTACAGTAGCCTGCAGGAGTTTGTCGCCAAGGTCTCTTGGTGGATCTGTACGAGGCTTGTCTTCAAGGTTGCGATTTCCCGCTGTCAAACCACCGCTGTACTTGTTGCGCACTAATGACATTTTCGACATATCATATCTTGGAAGATCCATTTAAAATGAAATTTCAGCACAGAATAAATAAGTTTCACTAACAAACACATGTTAAATATTACAAGGTAGGGATTGTCGGGGTTCGGTCACTGCTACTTAATAAAACTACATTTTATTATAAAAATGGTTTTATTGTGCCGACGTTTCGGCTTGAACTTCAAGCCTTCATCAGGGCTGTAAAAAACAAGTAGGACGGATGTAATACTGATATATATATATATATATATATATATATATATATATATATATATATATATATGTATATATATATATGCCTACATACACAAATACACATACTTATATACATACATACATATATGGAAAAAGACAAAAACATAAAATACTAGAACATAATATATAGAAGAACAATATGCTCTAGAAGTGTTTGGATTATTAGGAGAACAGATTACATATTAGATTAGATATAAAAATAACAATATGGGCTTACCTATGGGAAGGTAGAGAACTATTCCTCACAAATGCGGGATCATTTCTGACAGTTAATAAAGGGAAACATAGGAAGAAAGGAGTTGGTTAGAGGGGGGGGGGTTCTGGACCACCCGACGGAAGCGGCGTAGTACAGTAAGGTGTCATAAAGTCATAAAATGTTGTGTTAATGGAAAGGGAGGCAGGTATAAAGGGCTATATTGCAGGCGGTATAGGGGATTAGGATGGAGTTTTTGCAATAAATGGAAGATGTTGGAGTAGGTAGAGGAGATGACTTATTTGTCAATTTTGTCATTAACTGGGTTATTTTCTAGGTTCGGTCACCTAGAAAATAACCCAGTTAATCAATCCCTACCTTGCATCATCTACGGTCAACGATCTCCTCCCAATCTTAAATATTAGTGTATTGATTGCTATAATAAACAAAAATTAATTGAAAAGGAGGGAACATGACCAGAGAGAATATTAAAACCTACATTACTTATGGGAGGACCTGATAAATCATAGAAATTATTGAGCAGATGCCTTCAAATGAGATTGTATAGTTTATTGTTGTGTAAGTAGGAGAATATTGTGTTTATGCAGTGGTTGCTGTCCCTCTAAAATTCCTTCATGTCATGTGGGATATTCAGTTTGTGTAGTCATCTGTATTCCGTAAGTAGGTTTTTACTGTAGTGTCTATTCCATGCATTACTTGTTGGTTTGTTAAGTCCTGCCATGAAATATTCGTCCTTTAGTCTTGCGTGGCCAATTCGGCGTCCAGAAAGTACGATTTCTTCTCGTCTGTTTTTAAGATGTCTACTCCTGAGTAGTAGTTTTGATTGTACAAAATGTATTGTCGGTTTGTTGAGTCCAGCTGTCTTCCCAATAAGAACTTTTTCGAACCTTGACGAATCGTCAGGATTTTTTAAAGGTTCATCGAAATATAAACAATGTTCAGTAATGCTGATTGCTTTTTGATAAAACTGGATACAGAAGGGCCAATGATACTATGCGGTAGAGGCACATCGACGGTATAAACTAGATTTCGGTTCTTTAAGTTTCTATGACAGTTTGCTGCTTTCCTCTTTAATCCATAAAGTGCGTAGATAATATGATTTTTTTACATTCGTATGACCAATTTGATTGGGATGCACGACATTTAAGAGTATAAGTTTAAGAGTAAGAGCACACAGACCAACGTACGTTAGAAGGTTAATGATGGACTCAGAAAACGAGTTGTGGCCTTTCCTTGCATTTTACAGTGCATCTAATAAATTAGCAGGGTTAAAATCTATTTAATTTGATTGAAGGGCCAAAGTGAGAGACAAGAACTCTTTGACCATATGCAACAGGTACGTCTGCCCTATTGTGGGACAAAGTGACAAAGAACCGATCCAGCTGTTTGTCTACTATCAGCCTTTGTGCTTAGTTCTCTTTCATCTAACGCCAAATCCTTTCCCGCACAAAGTGTGCTCCTCGCCCCTTTGATCATTGCCTTTTTTCTGCCACTTTTTGAAAGCATGTGGCTGTTGAGATTGAGGTTATCAAAAAGAAGGAGTGCACAGTTAACTCTAACTACACACCCTTCTACATCGACTTCATGGGCAGTAGCGCGCATTTTTATTGATGGCTCATCAGGCATGGCGGGCACTCTCAACGTCTCTGACATCCTACGGATCTAAAAATCCAGAGGTCGCGTACCTTGAAAGGGAATACTTCTGCCGCTCTATCTATCTATCTATATTTCTCTCTCTCCCACACATACTTGTTATCTTGCTCTTTCTCCGTCACTTCATTCTGCTGAATCGCTCATATCGTGAACGTAAGCGCATGGAAGTTTTCTAAGAAACCAGGATATTCTGTATACGTACGTAGTTACATTTCACTCATTTCGATGGATTCTTTCAATTTCATCGCATTAGAAGATTGACTACATGAAAGACATTTTTCTGGCCTAATTTAACGCAAGAGAGAGAAGTAAGGTCCATTTATAAAACTCGGATGAAGCGGTGTAAAATAAAGAAGAGCGTAAGGGGTATGTTATATGTCCATCCCGTGGCCATCGATAGAGGAGCCAACTTGAGCAGATATGTTTACATTAGTACACTTAACGATTTTACCATTGCTGGTACCTTTAGGCGCAAAGGTAGAGGACCGACGTTTTGATAATTTTGAGACGTTTCCAGGTTGAGAACGTAGTGGGACAGAAGAGGCCTTTAGCGCGGAGGAGGAAGGTCACGGTCAGACTGATGAGAGTCATCTATGAGACCCAACGTTTGAGCGTATCCATTGTTCGTTCACGGCAAGAGGACGATATCGCTGAGATTTTACTGCCGACAGTGTGGTAGATTGCAATGGAAAAGCATCAAAAAATCAACCATCCCATTTGATCCCTGGGAAGTCCACTACAAGAAGCGCCATGCAGGAAGGTTGAAGGCCCATAATGCGAGCTCTGAAGTGGTGTCTGCGAGAGTAGAAGGCTTTCTGACGCGAGAGTAGATGGAGGGGATAGAGTCTGAGGCGAGAGTTTAATACAAGAGTGGGGATGTAGGCCGAGAGTAGTACCAGGACGACAGAAGCCTATAGGAGCTAGGTGTGATTAGCAAGGGGGGGGGGGACACAGTTCTGTATTTACCTTTGTGTCGCATTGTCCTCCCCACCCGCCCCCTCTCCTCGAACATCTCGAGCAGTGTGATTGAATCATTGATGAAGGGGGAGGAATGCGCGCGCAGCTCCCGGGTCAATATCGTCCCGGGCCCGGCTATCGATCCGAGGTGCCACATACTAGCTGACACCGCTCGCCCTCCGCTCTCCATTTCTCGCCCAAATTCTCCCGCTTCTATATTATGACGTGAGTGAAACGAGCCTTGAAATCCTCCCCACCCCTTGCGTCTCCATCCTTTTCCACTTTCCCAACCACTCCGCTATGCTAGTAATCCAAATCCTGAAATGCTAATCGATCAAACCCCTCGTATCCACACCTTCAATAGCCAAACAAATTAAAAACAATAATAAATTTCACAACAGCAATTACTCCCTATAGTATGTTTTATGGTTGGAGACTCAAGAGATTTAATTTATTTCTCGGTGGGGCAATTCAGCTCACGTCAATATCAATATTTGCTCCGTCGTAGCTGTATTATTTTTTTCCAATATTTATTTGTATTTATAAAACCATTGTCCCGAATGCCGTCTAACCATCAGTGAGGGAGTCCAACCAATGTCAGAGGTCGCCTTATGAGAGGTGTTGGGGTTGATGAGAGATTGATAATAGCGCGCGCGGAAACGTATCAGCCAAAAATAAAATAAGATTTGAACACCCCGAAGCTGAAAAAGTTTATTAATAGCATCTACTTTATTTACTTAGGTAAGGGTATCCACAAGGTGCAAATTCATTCAATCTTAGTACCGTACAGCCCGGGAGCCTGGCTATACAGGGAACCCAAAAACGTTTTTGTGACCCATGTGCAAGAGCAATATCGCTGGAAACGGCTAAAAAGACGAGTTGAGACATCCGATATTCTGGCTAAAATTCCAAAGCTAGAGGACATTCCAAGCTCTTTCCCAAAATAAGAGAAGATTAGCCGACAAAAGCATTACATTTGCCCCACAGAAATCAATCTTCGAGGTGTTTACCATTTATACTGGTCAAGCTGTGATAACCAGCGTATCTAGCAACCTCCCTTTGCAGGAAATGCGAATTGTAGGAGAATAATTCTTTTCATGTTATCCCCAACTGTGTGGCAACGAGAAGATTCCGACACTTCGGATGTTGTATGTTTAGAAGTAGCAGATGTTGTCGCTTGTCCTTGATTTACCAACGGCCTTCTACGAATAATTTAGTGAATCAACAGGAATACAAAAGGCATTTTAGGTCGAGACAATTTTTATTTATTTTATTAGGTCGAGAAAAAGTTTATTTATTTCAATTAGCCGAGATTCAAATATTAGCCAAGTTTTAAAGCCATAACCAATGGAGGGATGAAACTGAAAGAATGGCCAGGCACTGTTCGATTCACAGGGAGAATTTGACGTTTCCACAGCAACAACATAGTAGTGATGAAGAAATGTCCACGGACTGATAATAACATCATCTTAACGTTTTTTCAAACCCTTAATAGAAACACTTAATCTAATGGGAATAAACCAAAAATTCCGAAACCTCAAGCACCGTTTTATCCAACAGATGTGATCCTAGCGAAATTTACGTACGAAGCCATTTAATAGGAACTATGTAGGAGTGCTGTCGTTCGATTAATGAAAACCCAAGAAAAGTCCAAGAGCACTCATATCTGCTGATTAATGTTTTGTTGCCATCCTTCCTCTGTACTTAGTTTTAGATTGAGCAAAAGCCAAATGTGCTAAAACATATTCAACTTAGCACATCGATTTGGCTGATTTCTTTAAAAAAAATATTAAACATTTCATATTAAAAGAGGTTTTACTTGCTCCCCTACACCAGAATACATATAAAATATTAACCTAGAAGCCTACTACCTTGCATTGCCAGGTTAATATGTGGGTTTTCCTATCTATATGGGACGAAACTATAGCTTAATTCATCGCGCCTTCCTTCCTGAAGGAGGGAAGTTAGAGAGTGAGGTTAAAAGTATCCAAGCTTGGGAGATACAACTAAACCTTTCGCCCCCCACCTTTAGGTTCTTCTCACCAATTCACCACAAATCTTGGTAGAAATATACACTAATTTGCATATATATCAAACCATTATAACTATCAAATGTCCAAATTTGAAAGGAAACCGCAAATATATATGGAAGAAACTTGATCTAAAGGGGTGTCACAACCGCTTCCTAAGATTTGTGGCAGGAACTATGGACATCTATGTTCAAAATAATAATGAATTCGTAATGATACAGTCTCTTGATACAGAGAGAAAAAAAATGTATTTGTGAAAAATGAAATTTTAGTTACCCAACTAAATTGAGTTGCTGTCCACACAACGTAATTGGAACAGAAGTTAAAAATTAAAAATATGTATGTAAAAAATATGCAAATCGATCAAACAAAAAACTATATATATATATATATATATATATATATATATATATATATATATATTTATATATATATATATATATATATATATATATATATATATATATATATATATATAAATCATGCCTTCAGTCATAAATGTGGCTTTGAATCAACGAGAATTGATTCATCTATAATTCCAAATTTTTAATTGAAGAGATAACTTCCTAAGGGAGATTAAAAGCTTTGTTCCTTAATGGAAGTACTAATAATAAGAGAAGAATTGGGCATTTAACACATTACCATCACATAAAAAAAAACAAGACAATCCAATATGTCATACAATCCCATGTGTGCAATATTCAATCGTTCAGACTTGCAAAGAATAAATTCGGATGATAAGCGGAAAAATGTAATATTCTATCCACAGAAATGCAATGATAGAATTTTTTGACAATTATATAGATCATGACCCGATAAATAAAAATCTTTGCATCTAGCGCCTGAGAAAAAAAATTCCTTTGAAGGAAATGTTTCTAAAAAATAAAAAAAAATAAAATCCAATATTGCCAACATCCAATATGTCAGATCTGCAATAAACAACTAACAATTAAATAGTTATCAACCGAATGCAAAACACTATTTTCTAAAAAAAAAATATATACATTGTTGCCATTCTACAACTCCGTAGTTATTCTGTAGAATAAAATATGACACGCATATATATTATGTATGCGTCAATTTTTGGAGTGTTTATGTGTGCTGGTGTGGGCAGTCATCTTCAGTATGGCAGTCATCTTCAGTATGGCAAAGTAAGTCATCAATTTAATCTCATAAGTTATACAATCGTGTTTATTAGTTTATACCTTTAGCCAATATAATTATTAATGTCGAATATATAAGTTCATTTTCTGTCATGAAACGCCATAGACGTGACCTTTCAAGTTTATGAATATATAATCATATTACTGCAGTACTAATCGTGGACCAAACTAAATTTGATGTTAAACCGGTTGTGCAACCTCCCAGACATAACAATGGCTCAGTTATGGGTAATTAATGTGCTGTTTACTGATCCATACCAGCAATCCGATGGAATTACTGCGTCACTAACCACCGAAACGTCAAAGCAGAATTTACTCTAGTTGTTTTAAGTTTTTTAGAAAACAATAAAGTCGCCTGGAAGCCTATTAAGTATTCTTCTTCATAAATTATAATTTGTATGAGGAACATACCTCCCCCCCCCCCCCCAAAAAAAAGTAACTTATATTTTATAATTGTTAAAAAATTAATTTTTAATCAGTTTACTATTACTGGGTTTTACATTTTATCTCATTATAAATAAATTTGTATTAAGTAGGTATAGGTTCTAACAATTTGTAAATATATATTTCATTGTTGTATTATTTTGTAAATGGATATTTGTTTTTTGTTATAATATATGATAAATTAAGTACGATTACGTTATGGGTTTGGTTTGGTTTTAAATAAATTTGTATTAATTTTTAACATCACGTTGTTGTAGATTTGATATTAGTTATAAGCAATTGGAATATATATATTTTTTTATTATATATATATATATATATATATATATATATATATATATTGGAATATATATATATATATATATATATATATATATATATATTTATTTTTTTATTTTTTTTTTATTTATTTTTTTTTTTTTACGCCGCATCTAAATCTAGGTCTTTATAGCGCCGACATCCAGGGTGCAGCGAGGAATTTTACCAGCGAGCCGTGGGATGATAAAATTCCTGCCGGAGGTTGGGAATCGAACCCGCCATCTCCCGCTTATGAATCCAAGGCACTAGCCATTAGACCACGGGAGACCCCTTTGGAATATATTGTATTGAAAAAGGATAGAGAATTGGTTCTGTTCTATTTGGCTATATTATGTAGTTAATACATTGTTATCAGCTCATTTTTTTTTTTTTTCTGCAAAACTTGGTGTTTAGCTGATCTAATGAACATGAAATCCAACAATTGTTTTCTTGATCTTCAATATTGTTGACAGAAAAACTCTAATTGACGTTAATAATGTTGCTTACCAATGTTGTAAATATTACCTAAGTTATCCACATAAGTATATTATTTGTTCCAAGTAAGGAATCACCACCAATAACCTTTCAGGTAGCCAAGCGTAGCCGTCCCACCCCTCTTAACTATGGGTATTCCAAACAACAGGTCTGGAATAATATTTTCCCTTCAAAATGCGAGTAAGAAGAATTGAGTTCATCGAATTCTGGAAAGGTTTCATAAAGTATAAGTTTTGAAGATGATGTACGTTAGAGTAATTTTAAAAGTGTAATGTGTACCAACAACAAATTGCGACAAATAAAACGGAACATCGCGGAATGGCCTTCCAGTCACAGACAAAACAGAAGAGAAGAAGTAGTACTAACTAGACTCAGAATTGGACATACACGAGTACTTAATGACTAAAAAAAGAAAAGCCTACATGTAAAATATGTATCAGCGAACTAACCGTAAAACACATACTAACAGAATGCTGACAACGTCAAAATCTAGACTTACCGTATGACATGACCGAATTACTTACTGACAGCAGCCCACACATACCAACACTCCTTACACACCTCAAAACTATTAATATGTATGGAAAAAGTTAACACTTTCAAAACCCCCATCCTTTTTTTTTTTCTCTCAAGAAACATCCCATGCCAGATATCATATTCAAACAATTGCAATGAAAAACATAAGGAAGGTATTGCGCCACTTGGTAAACTGTAAAGAACGAATAACATGTAATGAATGAATATGTAACATTGTCTGATTGTGTAATCCGGTTTATAACTAATTGATCAACCAGATGTATATGAATAATACTATTTGTTTATAGATGTATATATGTAATATTGTAACTGATGTATATATGCAATAACTGTTTGGAGCGAAACGCCTTAGATGCGCATGGATGCTCATAAATAAATATTAAAAAAAAAAGAAGAAAAATGAAATTTTTAATTATGTTTATAAAAATGTATTATGTACTCTGTGCATGATTCATGGGATATATGCGCACATTATAAAGGGAACTTTACTCGTAAGTGTTATGCGGGTTTAGTATAATTTTTGCAGGGCCCTTACAGGCATCGCTAACCGGCATCATCCCCATACGGGGATACGTTGGAAACCGGAAATCACATTTATCTTTGGCTAATCTAACATCACAGGTGTTCTTAAGAGAGTAAATAGGCGTCATATGTAACGCCCAATGTCATTTAACATCGCCAGCGAAATTTGTCCTATAAAGGGTTAACGCCTTAATGATCCATATTTATGTCAAGCATGTAATTCCATATAAATTGTTTTCCTTCTAAAATATTTTTTATTTTGATTTAAAAATAGAAAGCAGTACTATCGGAGAAATCAGTCTCGAATGAAATCGATGATAATCCGTGAAAACACCAATATAAAACAAGCAATACACCGATCCGATGAGAAAACAAGCAATGAAAACATAGCAATATACCAGAAATAAAAGCACTGACCCTTATCTCTGCTGATAAATATGACACTTATCAGTAAGAACTCCTGATAACCAGGAATGACACGCAGCTGTGTTGAGGCAATGAGGCGAGGCAATCTTTCAAATTTCTCACTAAATAACGAGATTGATTTTTATTACACATTTTATTATGTGACAGGAGGTCCGGTGGCCGTATGTGTTAAGGCGTGAGCACTCCGTACCTAAAGTCGTGGGTTCGATTGGCATTAAATTAAATGTGTTTCCTTTAAAAAAAAAAAAAAAAAAAAAAAAAAAAAAAAAAAAAAAAAAAAAAAAAAAAAAAAAAAAAAAAAAAAAAAAAAAAGCATTAGCCCTATCCTGGTATGAAGAGTTCCTCCTCTCCATAGGAAATAAGAGCGTTGGTAACCCTCTCAGCGTTAGAAAACCTGTCCTAAAACCCTTTGTTTTTTATAATTGGACGTTAAGAAATTTTAAATAGTATTTCTAAAGTGACACAACTGAAAAAACTGAAAATGTGTCACTCTTGCCTATGTAGGGGGAATAGCATTAAGAAAGGAAGAGTGACACAAGTGTACAAGCTTTGAAGCTAGGTTCATACAATTTGGATCGTTGATAAAGAGATGTTTTCCATGTCTTTTATAGCCATAACTGAAAAACACCGATTTTTGAGTTTTGTCACTTTAGAAATACTAGTGCGATGTGTTATATTTGATTCTAACGATTCTAATAACTTGGAAGCTTTGCTGAAATCTATTTTATGGCAGTGGACCATGACTTATAGTTGAAACAAAATGTGTCCTCAAATTATAAATTAAATTTTATAATAAGGAACTGATTTAGAATTTCGATGCCTTTCAGTTTGCCACCCTTATAAAAGAATCATCTTGGAGGAAATAAACGTAACTTGCTGCAAGTTGCAATAGAATCCGCATTTTTTATGAGTCCGATCCATTGGTCATCCTTGCACTGGTGCCCGTAGTTTCTGTCAAAATACTAACATCCTTCCTGTAAATTATTGCGCTTATAATAAGAAAACAAAGTTCAGTTATTATTCGACAAGAAAATAGTTAAATCTTCCAGTAGTTCCTCTCCAACCCTTAGGATAGTTACAAGACATTTGTTCAAACTAGGCATCGTTATTTTCTTCTGTCGACTTCCCGATCTTAAGGTCATTAAAGCAATTAGAAGAACTTGGATTACTTGTGGATTTGGATGTGATTTTCTTATTTATAAGAAGTTGGCAGAGATGGGTTTATGGTAATATTGTATCGAAAGGTGGAGGACAGGGGTATTGTTAGTTTTCTGGAATATATTCTTTGCAGAGACGTTTGCAACCAAAGTAATATCCGTTTTTTTTCTTATATTTAGTGCTTTTTTTGAAAATATCCTAACTATTATGAAGATATTACTATTATTTAAGTATACTTAAATCTCTTGGAGGAACTGTACAGACGCTCAAAAAGCGATACTACTCGATATCTTTATAATAGTCATGATATTTTCGACAAATCCAATTGTTCAAGATAATAAGGGCAGTAACTCTGATGGAGTCCGATGTATGTAAAACTTTCAGTCCTAAGGACACGCCCTGAAATTTCTTTGCTTGCGTTTTTCGTACATTTTTATTCAAATCGGCGATAATATTGCATTACATTAGATTGGATTTCTCGGGCTTAATGCTCTGAGAGTTCAATGTGAGCATGAAGATCCATTAAGCAGCCCGTTGAATTCTAACAATAATCCAAGCTCCTTCGTCACTCAAGTCCTTAAGGCTCAAGTGGAGCAAGTGATTCTCACACTCGGAACACAAAATGGAAAAATCTTGATTCTCATTTTACGTATCTCGTTTAACAAAAAACAACAGGCTTTAAAACTACGGAAAACAGACACAAAACCCGATTCGAAGGAAGAAAACCAACAGCTTCAAAGTTTTAGCAATTATATCCCCAACTGACTTTAGTCACAATGAAGATTGCTTGAGAACCGTTTCTGTAGAGAATTTAGGCATGGGTAACCCCTAGCTTTTTTCGAGATTCTCAAGAATACAATATATGAAAATCCCAAAAGATAATGAATTGTTGTAATAAATTTAAATATTTTACTCTAATTGGTGTTCAAAGATGTGAGGTCGTATCTGAGTAACGAAAGCAGAAATTAGTTAGAGGACATTATTTTATATCTCCTTTTCCTTAAAAAGGTTACAGATATCCTCTTAACAGATTCCATTCCAAGCCATAACACGCCAAAACATATGCTTATTCGACGAGTGGGGCGATTTTTCTAGCCTTGATATACTTTTTTTTTTTTTTTTTTTTTTTTTTTTTTTAACGGCGCATCTACATCTTGGTCATTAGCGCCGGGCTATCTACAGGTTGCCACCCTTTTATAATGCCAACAGCACGTGGTCGGTCACCCATTCAGGTACTGACCACGCCCGACGTTCCTTAACTTCGGTGATCTATGGGAACCGGTGCATTAAACGTGGCTACGGCCGTTGGCTAGCCTTGATATACGTCGACATTTATGGCAATAATACTTCTATAGCCTAACATGATAAGAAAATATGATTAGGTATACTACTTGAATCTGAATACTGAAGAAAGGAAGCGAGAGCAGAGTAGTGGGAGAGAGAGAGAGACCTTGAACAAGGCTAAGTTTTGAGTTCCCCAGGGTGTAATGTTTAGTCCTGTCTTGTTATATTGTGAACAACCACATCTACCTTCCCCTTAGGGTTGTAAACCAACTTCCCTTTTCAACTGTCCTCCAGGTGTGTAATTGTTGTTTGTACTGTTGTAGGCACTAGACGAGGCAGTTGTAAATGCAATCTTAATTAAATTTATTACAAACTTCTGTCATCACTGTATAATTCATTGTTTTTATATATTTTAAATTTCATATTAAGTTGTAGCTTATAAATATGAATTTTTTACTGTTAATATTTTACAATATTTTGTTTTGTGTTACTGGAGAAAGGCATTACATGATCTATTTTTATTAAAATTAGTTCCATCTTTTTTTTTTTTTGTGCGGTTGATATCACAAACGGGATTTCTTACTAACGAGAGAACGTGAAAAGAAGCTAATAAATGGATTGATAGGGTTGCTATAACTCCTTTTAAATGAATTTCCTTTTTAGATTGGTAGACTCTTAGAACTTAATCAACATACTCTAAAGTGGAAAGACACCTAAGAGTTCCATTGTCTACAGAGATACACCATGTGTGCATAGTACACATAAAGATGCGCTCAGTTCATCTCCAAACTTACTAACATGCACAAATCGTCGATACAAAAGCAAACTAACGAATATGAAAATCACCACTTTTCAGAGTGGAAAAGTATTTATTCATAACTCTTTTTTTGGACAGTCACATATTCGGCAGATTTGACCTTTTGGTAGTGGAATACTTTCCCTTTAATAGAGTGAAGTCAGATTTAAGAATTTGCCGTAAATAAGTCCAGCAGAAATTATTAAAGATGGACAATGAAAGATGCATTTTTTCATATTCGTTAGTTTGCATTTGTATCGGCGAAATCTGCTTCAGCAAATAATAATAATTCTGCAATAGAGGAGTTAGTCCTGCGAGACAAAATGTACAACAAAAGATTCGCTCACTTAGAGTAAGACACTCTTGTACAAGATCCATTTTGTCCCATTCTCCTAAAGTTAATGCAAACGATTTTCAAAATTCGATCAGAGACAAAGTTAAGAAGCAAATAGTACATCAATCTGACAAAATTACTTCATTAATTATAATTATGAACCGTTTTCTTAAATATGTTCTCGTTATACCCAGGGATGTCCATATTCTACAAAGACAAGCCCCGCTTTCAAGTGCTTATTTGCGTCCAATTTTCATACACCAAATAATGTTTATCAAATACCCTTCCTATATCAACAATGAGATACGTACCATCTACCTCTATCCTTCAACACTAAGCTCCTTCTTCCTTTGAACGCCCCTTTATCGCCATACTCCTCTCCTTCTGGAACTCACTCCCTTCCCCATCGAGTCTCCCTCATTCATCTGCTACGCCGTTCAATTTAAATCATCTGCTTACCCCCGCTGTATTCGTTCCAATCCCTCTGACATGTGTCCTTCAGGTTCTTGAACCTCTTCCTTCGACCTCTCCTTCACCTTCCTAATTCCCTCCTTCTGGAACTCACTCCCTTCCCCATCTGACACTCTCCCTCCTCCATCTACTACGACCTTCAGTTTGAATCATCTGCTTATCTCTGCTGTACTCGCCCCCGTACCTCTGACCCGTATTCTCCCGTTTTTTCAACCTCTTCCTTCGAACTCCCCTTCATCTCCTTAGTTCCCTTTCCAGGAACTGATTCCCTCTTCCCATCAGACACTCTCCCTTCAATCAGACCATTCAACCTCTCCTTTCAACCTCTTCCTTTAAGCTCTTCATCGACATCTTCCTTCAACCTCTTCTTCCAACCTTTGCCTCCAACCTCTCTCCTCGACCTCTCCCTCCAACCTTTCCTTTCAACCTCTTTTTTCAACCTATCCCTTTAACCTCTCCATTCGACCTCTCCCTTCAACCTCTCCCTCCATCCTCTCCCTTCGACCTCTCCCTTCGATCTCTCCCTTCAACCTCTCCCCCCAACTTCTCCCTTCAACCTCTCCCTTTAATCTATCCTTTCAACCTTTCCCTCCAACCTCTCCTTTCAACCTCTCCCTTCAACCTCTGCTTCATCTCCCTAGTCTCCTCCTTCAGGAACTCACTCCTTAACCCTATTGTACATACTCCTTCTTACTTGTACTACCTTCTCCCGTTAGAATCCTCTGTCCACTCCCACAAGATCACACCCGTCTTTCATACCCTTATCCTTCCGCTCATAGGACCTCTTCCTCTTCATCGGACTAGCCTCCACCTTTAGGAATTATCTTCTTCTCTCCGCCTACATTCTCCTTCGTACATGTACTACCTTCTCCAGTTTAAATCCTTTTTCCACAACCGCAATACACTCCAACGTCCATCCACCGTGTATTCTCCCGTTCATTAAGTCTCTTAGAATTTCCTGTTCCTCAGTAGCAATATATTAATATTCCAATTATTGTTAAACCTTACATTTATTTTTCTCATATTTTCCTTAATAATATTTTATTATACTTACCCTTTTTATAGACTATTTATTATATTTTTATTACATAGTATTTATTATAGCTATATTTTTAAAATGTAAAATTCATGATTTTTATTTTAGAAATTTTGTTTGGATATTGTAAATATTATATAGTAGCTATCTTACTCCTCCCTCTTCTGATTCAAATCCCCTCCCTTACTCCCCACCCCCACTATACATCTTCAGTCACTTATTCCATAATTTTATTGTTTACTTTAATTTTATTTCATAGTTTACGGTTTTTATTTAATAGTTTGTATTAATTTGTTTTTGTGTATTTACTTTTAAGTCACAATATTTTTTAGAGCTACAGATTCATCATTTTGCCTTATATACATGTATATTGATTAGTCTATTTTTAAATTAAATCTTGAGTAAACCAAAAAAAAAAAAAAAAAAAAAAAAACTAAATCTTCAGTCGAAGAAGATTTAAATATAATTAAGTTGTACGAATAAAAATATAATAATTGAAACTAAATATCCAAACTGAAGTAATCAGCCCTACCACGATTTCATTTCAACCCCCACTCATCAAAAGATGTCTGCCGTACAGTCTCTGACTGGACGTCTCTGTGAACACACTGACATCAACTGTTAGCCACTTTGCATTCATAAGGTAAGATTTAATTGTTCGATTTCCTTGTTTTAGTTTATTTTATTCTTAATATTATATCATTTATATATTACTTTACTATATGAAAGTTTGTTATTTTCATTATTCAATGGAGTATTGTATTAGTTTGAATTAAACGGTAATTTGCTGATTCAACGTTGATCAGTGCAGTGCGATTTATTACATGCTTTTTTCTCTTAAATTATTTTTCCTAATGATTGTAGTGAAATCTGTGTTGGTTTTTAGCGGATGCTAAACATAACAATGTAAAGTATCTTTTGGATTTTTCTTTATTTAATGCTCTCTATTAAACCATATAATCTAGTTGTTCCTTTTTGTATATTAAATAAACTGTAAATAGGACACCTGGTCCTTCAAAGAAAACCAAAATTTTTCTCTTTGTAATGTTACGGTTGTAGATAATACTTTTTCCTAAGGTGAGAATGGTACAAATCTTCCATTTTCTAAATATTTCTCCATGAAACTCCTGAATGTAAAAGATATATATATATTTTTTGTTTTGGAAACTTGGCTTTAGACAAATCTGATTTGTAATAAATTACTTATGCACTTGTCTAGGCTTTGCAACTAAGGCAAACCGCCTAACCTAAATTTGTTTATAAAAGAGTAAAATAAGAATATTTAAAATACAATTATTTACCAAATGGTGTGAAATAAGCTTTCTGAATAAAATGTAAATATTGAGCTATTATTTAAATAGTGGGAGTATTACATTAATAAAAGTTTTATTTTATTTTTATTACCTATTACTTTTGTTTTTTTACTTATTTAAAAGTAATATTGCTTTTAAATTAGTCTTTGCCAGATAAGTAATATTATAATTATATATTTATTTTTTTTTACAATTTTTTATGTGATGTTTATTATTTCGGGTGTATATATATATATATGTGTATAAATGAAAAAAATATAAAAAAAAAAATAAAAATTTTGTAGTAATAATATACAAGTGCAGCTATTTAATTAATAGTTGAATAATTAAATTTATTTAAACAACTTATATTTAATTAGCCATTTCAACTTCATATTTCCCTCAAATCTTCTATAAAGATTCAGTTCTAACCATTATAATCAGCAATGAAAATAGCAGGTCTGAATTATAATTTAGAATTTTGTTGCTTATCATAACATATTTTTGAATAATCCATATATGATCTTCTTATAAATACCTTCATATTTTTCTAAACTATATGATATTGACATTGTTTTCATCTACTATCATATGAGTTAAAGAAAGGCACAATCTTATAATCTAATTCTGTGTAGTATTATCATTTTTGATCAGATATTTCAAAAAGTTTATTTCACTACTATCATAATACTTTTTGAGTGCGAAGCCGTTAAAATAAATAAATAAATACTTTTTTAGGATAAATTCTAAAACATTTTATCCATATTAACATTATATATAATTGTGTTTCATGACTATACATTACTGGTAAATTATATCTTAAATTAAAAAAATTAAATTTCATCTCCAATTACCATTATTTTATAAATAATTATATATTTATTACCTCTTTTAAATCTTGCAAATAATATTAAGGTTTTTTGTGTGCCAGTTTCAAAATGTTACTTTAGCACTGCCATTGCTATCATTCTGCACAGTTAGTGTTAACTCCAAATTGAATTTGTGTTCTATATTTACTAAGTGTTTTATCACTGATTGTTGTAGGAGTTTAGTTCTTTATTTTCTCACAATTGACAAGTTTCTCCATTTTAAACTAACATTGATCTATCTATTTTTGAAATGTTTTATGCTTCTACTAATTGGCCCATTTATTGAACATGAATTGTAAAGTGTAATAATCATTAACATTATCAACAAATATTCTATATTCCAATAATTATTATTATTATTGTATCAAAAAGGTGCTTGTTTCAATATAAGTTATAAGTTGACTGATATCCAGAGTAATAATTATAATTATTACACAATTTCTAAAAATTTCTCATAAAAATATCAATAAAACAAGAAAAATTATGGAAAAGGTAAAACAAAACTAGGAAATTTATAAAGTATAGTTATATTAAAGAATTAAGTGAGCAACTAGAGAGATCACTAAAACAATTTGATGTAGAGGAAGTAGAGCTAAACTAGTTAACAAAATGAACATTTAGATAATGACCTTAAAAATAAAATAAGATTGGAGAATAAGGAAATAAAGTGGAAAACCTCAAACGCACAATATGGGTGGACAATATGGGAAAGAAAATATGAACTAACTTTAATATGATTTTAATAAATATAAATCGGCGCTAATGACCCAGATGTAGATGCGCCGTAAAAAAAAAAAAAAAAAAAAAAAAAAAAAAAAAAAAAAAAAAAAAAAAAAAAAAAAAAGAAAAAAAAAAAAAATTATCTGTGTGATATATGAATGTGTATTAATAAATAAAATAATTTTCAATTTAGGGCCTATTAATTTTCTTCTAGATACATGATATTGCCTGTTAATAGTATTGTTATTATTTATTGCACAATGTTGCGAATTAAAAATTGAAATTTTTATAATTTAAAGTATTATCGGGGGCTATTATAAACAAAGTTAGCTTTTAGCGTGTTTTCCATCTTCCTCCATAGGGAGGAAACCCGCTTATGATGCAGATCCGATTTTGCAATCCGACTAGTAAATGAGGAGTAAATAATATCCGCTTAGGATACTATCAGTTTATGTGTGTTGGTGTTAACACTTTTCGCGAAAGATCAAAACAAAACAATCACTGTTTTTATGCAAACCTTTTCTAATGACGCTAGGGATAAGGAAGAAAAGATGATGCAGTTCCTGCGAGTTGGACCTTTTTAAAGTGAAACTTTAATCAACTGAAAAATTCTTTATGCAATGGTCCTTAGAATTTTGTTGCTTATGTCAATACTTACAGAAATGATTTTTTTAGCATCAGCTTGTTTTAACAAGTATTGATTATTTAATTTTATAAAATGAGCGTAAAAATAATGTTAAAATAGTTTTTATATGTATCGTGAGGAAGAAACGCATTTACAAAAGCCAGCCCGGACACTAGACTGTTACAACTTCCTATAGGCATTTTTTGTCGACCCAAAACAATAATAAACCTCTGATTTACGATATTTTACCGAATAAATCAGAAAGTATTAGTGACGGTATGGGACCGATAAGGAAAAAACTCTGAGTATGTTTACACTTTTATGGGCACCGTCTGGGATAAAGCTGACTTGAAGAAAAATATGGGAACAGTCAGAGCTGACATCATCAAAATGGCGGCTTGCCTCACAGATAACTTGTACATTTTTGTTGGATTTCACTTTTATTATCACAACTTTCTAAAAAAATCAATTATAATTGATAAGAAGTTAAGGAATTTCTGGAATTTGGTTGATTTTCGGAAAAAAACTATATTTGGAACGTTTCGGGAAGGT